>OY977961.1:16529231-17254231 GCA_963854355.1 Epinotia brunnichana | reverse complement strand
TTCCCATATATAATATTTGTAAGTATGGATATTCAAGATATTGTGATAATCAATATACTATGTATATTGATTAGTAACTGCAATTTGTCACAATATAAAACAAAATCCTTTCCCGCTGTCTGTCTGACTGTCCCTATGTATGCTTAGATCTTTAAAACTACGCAACGGATTTTGATGCGGTTTTTTTTAATAGATAGATTGATTCAAGAGGAAGGTTTATATGTGTAATACATGTCGCGGTAATGTACTGGCAAAGAGAGAAGTAAGTATGTATGAGTAGTTCTGGAGATTGCCCATTAAAAACAACATTACAAAGCCACAATCTTACAGACTTCAGCTCTTTATAATAATAGCATAGAAGTATATAGACTAGGATTAACATGCGTAATTGTATTTCATATATTACTGATACCTGTATTTTATCTTCTTTTCAGATCTATTACCAAAGAAAGAAAAGAAGATTACATTCGCTGGTACTCGAAACATCATAACTGTTCAAAAATCAAATTACCTACATAAATATATGAATAAGCTATTGTTTCGTTTGAATTGATTGATACCTTTACTTTGCCACCTATATACAGGGAGTGTTTGAATTTTTAGATCTATTACCAACGAAAGAAAAGAAAATTACACCCGATGGTATTCAAAACATAATAAATGTTCAAAAATCAAATTACCTACAGTAAATACACCTATGAATAAGCTATTGTTTCATTTGAGTTGATTGATACCTTTACTTGTTATCTGCCACCTATATACAGGGAGTGTTTGAAAGGTGAGGTTTTAGAACTCTTCCGTGTGGGCGATTTTACTTCCACTTAGCTGCTTTTCATATGTCAAGCAAAAATGTAGTCAGGGTGATTCATACTAACGCGCCCTACCATCTTAACCTTAAAACAGCTTGTGTGATTTTTAAGATATTCTCAAGAATTTGTAACATATACTTAAAAATAGGGACTACAGTACTGAATTATTCAAGAAAAGACATTTTTAAAGAATCGGCAACGTAAGTTGGCAGCTTCCATAGGCTACGATGACCACTTACCATCAAGCGGGTCGTACACTTCTTTGCCTACGATGTGGTATAAAAAAATACACAATATAATAAAAACATTGAATTTATTACTTTTATTTCAATTTGAGTCTATTGTGCAAAACATACAGACTTATCCATTTTAAGTCCAACCTTTGAGTAGATTTGCGTTTTTGCTGTTTGTCTTAAAATTTAGGTCCCATTTACACCATTCTGAAACAAAAGTATTGTTAAGTAGGCACATCTTTAGTCATAATAATAGACTTTGACTTTTGTGATGGTGAGTAAGGTCGCCAGACCTCCCAAAGGTGTAATAGATAAGAGTAAGAGATTTGCCTCCAACTATTAACACAAAATCCTCAATTATCTTTACTGATTAGGTGCGTCCACACCAAACGCACGCTCACCCGAGCGGCTCGCCCGAGCCCTCCGCACGCTCACCCGAGCCGCTCAGGCGAGCGTGCGGAGGGCTCGGGCGAGCCGCTCGGGTGAGCGTGCGTTCAGTGTGGACGCACACCGCGAAAATAATTTTCACGTTGTTCATTTGAAAACGATAAATAAATAAATAAGCATGGCGCCGCGGCCCCTTTGATTTCGCCCAAAAAGCCGACAACGCTCGGGTGAGCGTGCGGCCACACAAAACAACCGTCCACACCGGCTCGGCTCAGGCGCGCCGATGCTCGCCGATCACCGTCCACACTTAGCGCGCACGCTAGGGCGAGCCGCGCTCGGGTGAGCGTGCGTTTGGTGTGGACGCACCTATTAAATCTTTGATTGGCAACACACTAGTATAGTAGTCCTTTGAAGTTGCAAGTAACCCAAGAAGTGTTTGCTTATCACCAGGCACAGGCAGGCCATATTCATGCTGTCAAATAAAATTGGATGGGAATCATTGATTCATATTTCAGTAGTCTAGAAACAGATAAGAAATAAACTACAGTATAGCGCAGTATATTTATAATGATGAAATAAATTTTAGTTTTATTTCAGTAAACCAAAGTTGACTGTTATTTTCATGTTACCTATTCCAACATCATTCAAATCACAAAGTTGTAAGTTGTTCATGTTAAGTATTTTTTTACATTTAGTACCTACCGGTAAATTATGTTATGATATTAAGCAAAAATATTTTGCATCGACACTATAGTAGACAAATATTTCTCTATATATATATTATTATAGACTAACATAGGATTATGGATGAATAATGATGAAAATAATCGTTTGAGATACATACAAGCAAGCGGTCAACTAAGTACCATTCAATTTATTGATTAACAGCGGGGAGAAATATTGACAGACCACCAAAAATAATTTATTTCCATTTGATGCAAAGGAATGTTGTTATGTTTCACATTTTATTATTTATTATGGCAAAGTAGGTGTGATATCTAAATGTAAATTATCAAGTTGTATATACATACTTTAGAACATAAAGTAAATAATATTTTGGTTAAAAGAAACACAAAGATAGTTTACTAGACAGGAATACTACATTTGTCTTTCTCGGGTAGATCCTTGGTCTGAAAAAATATTTTAGTAGTTAGTATTTGCTTGGGCAAATAAGTAAAATCACTGTAATTGTAATTAGACAATATGTATCACAACTTACTGACACATTTAAAACACGTGAACTGCCATCGAGCTTATAATCTTTTTGTTCTTTATTTACGTGCTTTTCTGTATGTTTTTCCATCTAACTCAAAGGTAATACCCATAAAACATGATAATGCTTTCGTGTTTTCATTACATTTATCATCATATTTATTAGCATTTTCTTTGAAGTGTGCTGTAGCACTGAGCCTCAGTTATCTTCTATGTTTTCAATAAATACATAATAATTAATGTCTATCATAGTCTTGAAGTCTGTAAAAAGAAGAAACAGCTGAAAACAAGGTAAAAATGTGTTTGTAAGTTAATAGTAAACAAAAAACACACTAACCTGTCAATTAGCTGACTTTCGGCTCGCTTAATTTAGCCCAACTCTTTTCTTAGATCCGCTTTTTAAGCACTGCCATTAATTGATCCATAACTCTTATTTGCCATAATTAATTGCTGGTATAGCAAAACATTCACAACGTAAGTGTTGACAAACATATTTTGTAATTTATGCCTATTGGAGACATGACGCGTCACTAGCGCCTCTGGCGGATATTCACTAGCGGTATATTAACGTACCGATTGTGTTAATTTTACCGAAAATGCAAAGATGGTTTTATCTACAATAATATTTAACGCTATCACCAATCATACGATAGCGGACAATTTGTCCAAATTCGTCGAACGTCAAAAACTTGAGCCATAAAGCCCTTTTTATACTTTTTTTGGTAATATTGGGTGACTGATTGCTAATGAATAGGATGGTATACTATAATGCCATCAAATTGAGAGGTAATAGAAATTCAATACCTTAACACATACTTGACTTAACTCTTTAAAATATTTGGGTTAACATTGTATTGTGTATCTGTATCTGTCCCAAAGCAAAATAAACCGAACATCGTTTATAATATAGTAAAAAAAGTGTATAATTTATTAATTTGGTTAGTTAGTTACATACTTATAGTAATCCTTAGTGAGTAATTTAGTTGTGCTAATGTTATCATGGAGTTTTACTAAACGTAAAGGTTACAAATTGCCAAGACAAAAAATGTCAGTTCAGTGCCGGCTACCGATTTAAAATTGAAATAAATTGTGTGAATGCTGGATTTCGACGTAATTTGAAAGCATGTGAGTATTGTTTGGCATTATTTAGTACCTTAAGTTATGTGTAAGTGCATCAAAACGTAACCTATTTGTTACTTTAGTACTAACTTTTGTACGAAGTTTAAGAGAATAAAAGTGTATTTTGCTTGCGTTCTGTGTGCTTAAAGTGCAGTTAGTAAGCATTCAGTTCAATTCTGAGGCATATATCCTTGGGGGGGGCCTATGTTCAGCAGTTGACGTCTTTTGGCTGATATGATGAGAAATATGTTTAGGACGTGATACTTTCGGATAACAATTTTTCTCAAATTGTTCTAGTTTATACAAGTTTATTCAAAGAAAGGGTGAATTTCGCGCAAATGGAAAGCCAGCCAATTTATGAAAGTTTGTTACATAAGTTTCTTAAAATATCGAGCCGTTAGCCTGCGAATGTCAAGTAACGTTTTGTATGGAAATCGAACCACCTTAATTGCAATCACAAACTGTCAAGCAAAGTATTGCAGGACTATATAGCTTTTATGAATGATGTTCTAGAACCAAGGAGCCGCATTCCGGTCCACTTCGAGTCACTCCTGGGGTCTTCGTGCTCCTCCGGCCCGCCGCCCCTGCGCCCGCCTCCCCCGCGCTCCGCCGCCGCCGCCATCGCACCGTGCAAGCAGGCGTCGCCCGAGCCGCCGCGAGCCGGTATCCCCGCTGCCTTCGTCGGCGTCTGCGCCCGCGCCGGCCGCCCGCGCCGGACCGCCATGTACACGGACCGGGTGGGCGCCGGCCTTGCAATACGTGGACAGCTAGTATCTTAATGTATATCATTCTTCTGTACGTGCTGTGTTTGTCACCTAATTCCTAAACGGCTGGACTTATAAATGTAACTTGACAAATAAATGTAATAATAATAATTAATTCGTTGACTACATGCTGCAGTGTACCTAAACTAAGACATACTTATAAGACATATTTAAGATCTATAAATTGACATGTAAAACTACGTTTTATAAAGGAACTAGCGAACCGCCCCGGCTTCGCACGGGTTTATATAAGCTTATATTTATGTATAATACATGCATGTATTATACATATAAACCTTTCTCTTGAACCACTCTATCTATTTAAAAAAACCGCATCAAAATCCGTTGCGTAGTTTTAAAGATCTAAGCATACATAGGGACAGACAGACAGACAGCGGGTAGAAACTTTGTTTTATACTATGTAGTGATAAATGAAATGAAATGAAATGAAACTGATTTGAATGAAATTTTGTGGGTATATAGACCAATAATTTCGAGTTGTCAATTTTCAATTTGTGATTTTACAAATCGTTTCACAAAACAGCTCTTTTCCTCCGGCCACTTAGAAATGAAGGATTGCCATACAGTCAAGGGCAAAAACATGTAGCCTTGCAATGTTTTGAAAATATGTATACACGACATAAATGTTAAGTTAATAAAGTAGTGTAGGTATACATATTTTTGAAACTGTATGGCTAAATATTTTGCCTCATGTATGTACCTATATTTATGAATTTTATGGTTTGTCTAAATTTGAGTGATTGAGTTGATTGATGAGGACATAATATTGCACCTGCTGCTTATATAAGTACTTATCTTTCACACAACGCACAGTGTGACAAGAGCCACCATTTTTGTCGATGTTCTGTTGACGATGAAATCCTGCAGATTTTGTGATGTGTCCGTCGAAATCGAGGCTTTCCTCAACTTTGTAAGTTATTTCAAGATAGTGGTATTTAAGCTTCTGTGTTTCAATTTTGAATTTAACAATAGGTTTTAGCTCCTCAATGGGGAATGGATGAAAATTTTAGAAATGCCTGATTTTTTTTTTGTTTTAGGAATAACCTTCCTTAACACCAGAAAAAAATTGCGGACTTTTCAGGTGCGTAATTATATTTTGAAAAATATAAACAGTTTCCTCACTTACGTTTTGGGTTTAGGACGGCGAATGACACATTTTCCTTAATTAGTCTCATATTACAAAAAATATCTTGAAAATCCGTGGTAAACTGACACTGGCAATGATATTGACAGCTGCAGCTGCTATATTTGTCATTGCCAGGGTCAGATATTCAAAATATTTTTTTGTAATATGAAACGAATCAAGGAAAGTTTCTCATTCGCCGTCCTAAACCCAAAACGTAAGTGAGGAAACTGTCTATATTTTCCAAAAATAATTGACGCACCTGAAAATACTGCATTTTTTTTCTGGTGTTAAGGAAGATTATTCCTAACACCAAAAAAAAATCAGGACTTCTAAAATTTTCATCCATTCCCCATTGTAGGAATTTACAGAATCAAGAGTTATTTCAGTATTAACTAGTATCATCATAACTGGTAATCGAAGAGCTGGCGGTTTTCTCGTGCAACGCATCAGCATTGCAGTTCAGTGAGGAAATACCGCCAGCATACTCGGTTCAATACCTAAGAGGGCCTTTTTAGGGTTCCGTAGCCAAAATGGCAAAAACGGAACCCTTATAGTTTCGTCATGTCTGTCCGTATGTCATAGGCATTTTACTCGAAGACTATAAGGTGTATTTGAATAAAATTTACAGGATAGGTGAATTTTTTTAGCCGCTACATAATTTTATAATGAAATGACTAAAAAAATATTATTTTAGGGGTGCACTCCATACATGTAACTGCAAGTCATAATAAAGAAAAACATCGTATGTCTACGTGTGGCCCATCAATCGATAGGTCTTTTAAAATAAATATAAGGTTTCTCAGCAAGTTTTTCGATTAAGTGAAAATAGTCGGAGATAATCGCCCCGAAAGTCACCAAAATTTTCAGGATTTGTATCTGCCAAAAGTTATCCCGAGGTATTTCGTGTAACTATTTTTGAAAGTACCCCGTGCTTTGAACCTCTACTGACTGGCGTAGGCGATTATCTCCGATCATTTTCACTTAATCGAAGAACTTGTTGAGAAACCTTTATCTTATGGATCCTTCTAGCGTTATTATTCCCGGTTGTGCCCCTAAAGGAGCCCGGGGTCCGCTTTGACTCCTAATCCCAAGATTTGGCATAGGCACTAGTTTTACGAAAGCGACTGCCATCTGACCTTCCAACCCAGAGGGAAAACTAGACCTTATTGGGATTAGACCGGTTTCCTCACGATGTTTTCCTTCACCGAAAAGCTAACGGTAATTCCGTACATAAGTTCCGAAAAACTCATTGGTACGAGCCGGGATTCGAACCCACGACCGCCGCTTGACAGCCGCATGCCTGAACCACTAGGCTACCGTAGCTTAGAAACCTTAATCTTATATTGATTTTAAAAGGCCTATGGATTGATGTGCCACACGTGAACTTACAATGTTTTTCTTTTTTTAGATTTCCGGTTACATGTATGGGGTACACCACTAAAATAATATTTTTTTAGTAATTTCATTACATAACTATGTAGCGGCTAACACAATACGCCTACCCTCCAAACTTTATACAAATACACCATATACTTTTCGAGTAAAATGCCTGTGACATACGGACAGATGGATAGACGGGCAGACATGATGTAACTATAGGGTTCCGTTTTTGCCATTTTGGCTACGGAACCCTAAAAAGGCCTTCGCATTGTACCGAGTATGGTGGCAGTATTTCCTCGTTGAACTGCAATGTTGATGCGTTGCACAAGAAAACCGCCAGCTCTTCGATTATCAGTTATGTATGATGTTACTAATGCCAGGGTGTCCACTTTCTGGAAAGTCAGGGAAAGTCAGGGAAAATTCAGGGAAGCTCATGGTGGTCAGGGAAAATCAGTTTTTTTTATAAGTTTCACGTCAAAATAACGACCCATACAGACAGAGTGTATTATTCAAACGGGGCAATGAGATACGGAAATTTGATCTTAGGAACACGAAAAAAATAAAATTGCTTGGTTTTTTTTTGAAGGTGCATGCAATATTTTATTTTACATTTTCGTCATATTATGCGGGTTGCTTTGTTCGTCACATTTTTTTTCTATAGAAGTATACTTTGTGTTGTGAAAAATTAATTCCTGATGCCTGTTCTAGTCGATAACTATATTTACCGCACAAGCCCCAGGTTTAAAAGTTTATCAAGGAGGTCATATCGCAGGCGACGCCTACTTTTTCCACATTCACACCCATCTTCCCAGGTTGATGGGGTGAATCCAAATTGTTACAACATGCAAAAATCTCTCCACCAATTTGATGCTTTTATTTAATCTGAAGCTTACAAATTTTGATGCAATAAACACTAGAACGAGAGGCTTTAAAAAATACAATTGTTTCCGCCCCTCAACTATTTTTCTTCAAGATTTTCAGATAAATAGTTTATGACAAAAAATTTAATAATTTTATCATCTTTAAACATGAAACTATGCTTTGTCATATAATAGAAATAACAAATTAGTCAAGTGCTAACAATGTCAAAGCACGAGTAGGTGTACTAGCTTCAGACGAAGCCTTGCAAACGTCTAAAAGGCTGCGGTGACACAGCATCAGGCAGGCCGTGCACTTGTTTGTCACCATCGTAGTGAAATTTATAAATAAAAAGTTTTCCTTGCGCTTCATAGCTATAAAGAGTTTGGAGTGTGACAGGCGTACTTTGAAATGGCGTTAAAGGAAATTCGAAAGAATGGTCAGGGAAAGTCAGGGAAATATTTTCAGGGTTTGCAGTGGACACCCTGGTTACTAATGCTGAAATAACTCTTGATTCTGTAAATTCCTACAATTTGAGGAGGTTTTAACCTATGGTTAAAATAAAAATGTAAACGCAGAAGTTAAACACCACTATCTTGAAATAACTTACAAAGTTAAGCCTCGTTTTCGACCATGGTTTTCTACTATGTCGCTGTACCGAATTGTTATGTATTGGTACTCATTAGACGTATAATTTTATGTTCTTTAATTTCATCGTGAGTAACTTTTCGTTACGATGCACCGTATAGCAGCTACGAGTGAGAAACCAAAAAAAAACCCAAAATTTCGAGGATTTGTGGCTGCCAAAAGTTGTCCCAAGATATTTCGTGTAACCATTTTTAGGGTTCCGTACCTAAAGGGTAAAACGGGACCCTATTACTAAGACTCCGCTGTCCGTCTGTCTGTCTGTCCATCCGTCTGTCACCAGACTGTATCTCATGAACCGTGATAGTTAGACAGTTGAAATTTTCACACATGATGTATTTCTGTTGCCGCTATAACAACAAATACTAAAAAACAGAATAAAGTAAATATTTAAGAGGGCTTTCATACCAACACACGCGATTTTGTTGTCGTTTTTATAGATAATGGTACGGAACTACACGAAATACCTCGGGACAACTTTTGGCAGCTACAAATCCTGAAAATTTTGTGACTTTCGGGGCTACAATTGAGGAGCTAAAATCTATAGTTAAATTCAAAATTGAAACGCAGAAGCTTAAACACCACTATCTTGAAATAACATACAAAGTTGAGGAAAGCCTCGTTTTCGACCATGGTTTTTAGGGTTCCGTACTCAAAGAGTAAAACGGGACCCTATTACTAAGACTCCGCTGTCCGTCTGTCTGTCTGTCTGTATGTCTGTCCGTCTGTCACCAGGCTGTATCTCGTGAACCGTGACAGTTAGACAGTTAAAATTTTCACAGATGATGTATTTCTGTTGCCGCAATAACAGAATAAATTTATATTTTTTTTTAATTTTAATTTTTTCATTTACATTCTTATACAAATCAACCTAGTCCCAAACTAAGCAAAGCTTGTACTATGGGTACTAGAAGACGATAAACATACTTATATAGGTAAATAATTACTTAAATTATACATAGAAAACATCCATGACTCAGGAACAAATATTAGTGCTCATCACACAAATAAATGCCCTTAGCGGGATTCGCCAACTAGGCTACAGGAGGCTCCCATACAAAAAACGAGATGTTTTCCCGTTTTTATAGATAATGGTACGGAACCCTTCGCACTTGGCCGGTTTTTTTATCATGTCGCTGAACCGAATTGTTATGTATTTATTGGTACTCATTAGACGCATAATTTCATGTTCTTTATTTCCTAGTGAGTAACTTTTCGCTAGGATGCACCGTATAGAAGCTACGAGTGAGAAACCAAAAAAGGTCCCAAAATTTCGAGGATTTGTGGCTGCCAAAAGTTGTTTCAAGATATCTCGTGTAACCATTTGTATACCATGTAATATTAAACCGTGTAATATTAGAAAAAAAACTTCTACACCATTTTTGCAACGTACCCCCTTGCTTTGAACCCCTACGCACAGGCCTAAATCCATAGCCATTTTTAGGGTTCCGTAGCCAAAATGGCAAAAACGGAACCCTTATAGTTTCTTCATGTCCGTATGTCAAAGGCATTTTACTATAAGGTGTATTTGAATAGAATTTAGAGGATAGGTGTATTTTGTTAGCTGCTACATGGTTCTGTAATAAAATGACAACAAAAAACATTTTTTAGGGGTGTACTTCATACATGTAAGTCATGTAACTTAAAACTAAAATATCATTGAAAGTCCACGTGCGGCACATCAATCGATAGGCCAATCAAAATAAGTATAAAGTTTCTCACCATTTTTTAAATTAAGTGAATATAGTCGGAGATAATCGCCCCGAAAGTCACAAAATATTCACACGCACTTGGCCGGTTTTTGACGTTTTCATTTGCATTATATATAACCACTAAAACTCGTTTTTTGACCATTAGTAAGGCAGTTTCACGTGATAATGTGAACACGCTGGACAAAAGCACCAAATTTTTTTTCAGGTACTAGTTAGGTAAATAGCTTTAAGTTTTTGATAGGAACCAATTCCTCCGTCGGCTATCTTTTTTTATGGGGGTTATTTTGAATTATAGGTACCTATATTATTAATATCTAGGGTTCTTAATCACTTAGAATCACAAACTTGGTGTCTAAATATACATATTTGGGGTCAGGGAATTCAACTAGAATTTTTTAGGGTCGAGCTCCCAAAGGATACCATACGGAACCCATTACCAAGCCTCCGCTGTGGGTCCGTCTGTGGAACAATGTATGAACTTATAAAAAGTGTTGATTTGATCATGTGCATTTGTAGAAGCTGTATGTACACTATATTAAATACAATTTAAACACGGTTACATCCGTATAATCAGAAACAAAATTAATCAAACACATTATAAATTATCATCAACTTGTATAACTGCTACGATCAGAAAGAATGACTATGACTTCTCTGCTGATGTAATATACCATGGAACTACTGAGCAAGTGTTGCAAAATGTGCAGGATAAAATCATTAATAAAAAAAATACTGTTTAATCTTAATGTGCGGAGGCAGCGATAATAATGTCACGCCACTAAATACTACAGTATTAAGGTTTATAGAAGATACTGTAACAAAATTTCGATAAAGAGAAGCATAATATTCAATGTATGTTTTTTTAACGGACATATGCATTTAATTAATAATTCTTCCATAATTATCTTTTTTATAATGTTGACTAGGTACGTAATGTTAGTTTTAGGACCTACGAACTTAAATTATATATTTTTTGTACAAATTTTGTCTACCTACCTAATGTTAATCATTTGTAAAACATGCTGCATGTAGAAGCATATTACAAAAGATACAACCGTATTTGTATGCCGCAAGGAACCACATAATGATACTGAACAAAAATGTAATACCTAATAACCACCTATGTTGGACAAATAAATCTTTCAAATTTGAAAAGTCATAGTGTATATGCAACGCAACTGGGAAAAAAATCGTGTTTTTAATTATCTGGCCAAGACTAATACATAGGTATTTATTGCGTTTGCCCGCTTCTCCTGAGCTAACCGCAGCAGCCGCCCGTCTTGCGGGTGGCGCACTTGTGCTGGAGGGTCATCCTCCCTCTCTCTCTCCGCTCCCTCTGCTTCCAGCGTATCGAAAGTTGGGAGCGACCTGCAAAAGAAAAGTGTGTCTCAATTAGAAACCTCAAATCCGTAATGTGTGACTTTTATTGAACAATTTTCGGTAATATTCAAGCGCAGGTATCTATAGAACCGCAGCGTTTACCGCATAAAACAACCGCGCGCTTTATAGAACAAAGTTTTTATTTATGTACGTTATAGGGCGCACCAAATATGTGCTTTGCCAATTTGCCATCCACAACCGTCTGCCCGGAGAATTAAGGACGATGTATGGTAACTTGTTCAAATCTAAGTAAAATAATAATGTGACATCCCTTTGTACTGTATTCTATGCAAATAAATATATTCGATTTGATTGATTTGATTTTGTCTTATTGACCATTATATTCGAGAAACAATACACCTAAGTTACCTTTATATGGACTGGCAACTCATCGGCGTGACGAGACCGGAGGCCCTCGCCCAATTCATCACATCTACTTACGCACTCTATATATGTGATGGATTTTTTTTGCTGTTTTCGGCAGCAGCAACTGACAAGCCAAAAAAATAAAATCGTGAAATATCTACAAATAAAAAAGAAACCGGCCAAGTGCGAGTCGGACTCGCGCACGAAGGGTTAATAATCAATAAAAATATTTATTTTATTTTGTTTTTAGTATTTGTTATTATAGCGGCAACAAAAATACATAATCTGTGAAAATTTCAACTCTCTAGCTATCACGGTTCTTGAGATACAGCCTGAGGACAGACAGACGGGCGGACGGACGGACAGCGAAGTCTTAGTAATAGGGTCCCGTTTTACTCTTTGAGTACGGAACCCTAAAAACGATGCCCTCTGTAACCTAATTGGTTGTGACCCTGCCTACGAAGCCGGAAGTCCCGGGTTCGAATCCCGGTAAGGGCATTTGTGTGTGATGAGCACGAATATTTCTTCCTGAGTCATGGATGTTTTCTATGTATTTAAGTATTTATTTATCTACATAAGTACGTATATCGTCGTCTAGTACCCATTGTAAACGCTTTGCTTAGTTTGGGTCTAGGTAGGTCGATTTGTGTAAGATTGTCGCCAAATATTTATTATTTTATTTAATGTTTCCTATAAATATGTTTTAGCAAGTGATTGTATGTTATTCTCGTATAAAAAAATATACTTACTTGAAACAGTGCGGAAATTGAGGTTTTTTTGTTGCACAAAATAGCTTATCGTCACCTCGGAAGCACTTAGATAAAGTAAACTAAGTTGAGACGTCAAATTACGATAATCTATCACATTAACCAGCCACCATGTTATACAAAACGGTAACGGCTATCATTTGTCATGTATCCCTGTCAACGTTGGATAACTCCATTTTGAATCGGTAATTTGATTGTTTTTTTTTTTCCTGCTTTTATTGCCTGCGTGTCTGTATTTAAGTCCCCTAATATTTATTTGTTTGTTTACTGGCTTCTGCCCGCGACTCCGTCCGCGTAGAAATCGTTTATGTCGTAGCTATTTCCAGGATAAGAACTATCATATGTCCCCCCCGGGGCTCAAACTATCTCTATGCCAAATTTCATCTAAATCGGTTAAGTGCGAAGAGGTTACAGACAGACAGACACTCTCGCATTTATAATATCAATATGCGCCCGCAAATAAAGGAATGCAGAATGTCACTAACCGTATATTTTAAAAAGTAGCTTAAGTGTGTTAAACTCAAGGCATTCAAAATCGTCTTAATTTGGTGTCATAATAAATAAAACATCCTATTTGTGTGCAAGCATTCATCCAATATTACCAACAAATTTATAAAAGGCATAGAGGCTAGAGTTTTTGAAGCACGACAACTTTTGACACTTGTTGTGCAATAAGTGACAAGCTGTCAAATAGTCGACGGGGCATTTGTAAACCATGTTTGCATGCTTGGTTAACTTATCACGAACGATACGGAATCATATCCACAATCACGTGACAAGTGATAGCGTCTATGCTAGGCCCGGAGTGACCATAGCTATCTTAAGGGAGTCTGGAAATTCACCATGTTTAAAGCATAGATTTGCAAGGTGGGTCAAAATAGGGACCACAGTGGCACTTGCCATCTTAAGAAATTGAGTAGGGATATTGTCCCATCCAGGCGCACTGGAGGATTTGAGGTTTGACAAGGTGAGGTATACTTCATTAGGATTGGTATCAAACAATACAAATGAGGACAAGTGAGAGCTGACAATAGTATTGTTGGCAGAAAAGTTAGTTGTTGGTGAAATACTTTGCGCTAGAGATTTCCCAATATCCGAAAAATAATTATTAACTGAGTTAACCGAGGCTGAGGGTAAGGTGCAAATGTTTAAGAGTTCGCAACTATCATTTTTTTGTGTTTTTCTGTGTGTGATATCATTGATCGCCCTCCACAGAGATTTCGAGTTCCGAGTAGCCTTATTTAATATTTCCTTGTCATATTGTCGCTTAAGTTTTTTAATGAGCCCGTTACAGAAGTTCCTATATCTTTTGTATGTAATTTTAAGTATATTGTTGTTAGGATTTTCCCGTAGTTGTTTTTGCATACGATTTCTATTCCTAATGCATCGGAGTATGCCCAGAGTGATCCAGGGTTTTATTATTCTGTTACTTCTGGGTACTAATACGGTTATGGTGTTAGCTATAAGGCAGCTTCTAATTTTATTTATTAAGAGGTTAGTCAGAACATTAGGATCATTTATTTTGTATAAATCTGTTAAATTTTCTTTTAATAGACTGCTAATAGCTTTTTCAAAGTTAACACTGGTTTTATATTTTTGTAGTGTATTCAGCTTGCTAACACAACGTAGTTTCGTCAAAATCATCGAATGATCTGTGATTGTCTCATTTAGTACCAAAATATTTACTTTCATGTTACTTTTGTTAATCTTAAGCATAACATGATCTAAGCAATTTTTGTCCCTTGTGGGTAAAATGTGGCCAGGAAGTACTCCATGCATCGCTAACACATTTAAATAATTTAGCCTAGTAGTGCGTTCGTGACCCGGTTCATTGGGCTTCTGAATAAGATTAATATTAATATCACCTTCTTATATGAGTATATAGTTTCCAAATGGGAGTTGAGAGTGGCAATGAAGTCATCAGTAATTTTTATAGATGGTGACCGATAAATACCTAGAATCTTATTGTCAAGGATAGTGATCTCAAGGCACGATGCATGAGAGAGCCGTATTTCTCTTACAAACACCTTATGTGACTTTTTTACATAGGCGACAACCCCATCGTTCTGATTAAGGTGGTGTGTAGTGCTGAAGCTATCATACTCGTCCAACGATGGGATTGCTTTATCTTGGCTGAGTCGACATTCACTTAGTATAATTATATCTATGTTAAAATTAAAATGTGTCAACGTTACAAGTAGATTATCAAAGTTACAGTGTATGCTTCTAATGTTTTGCGAGATAATAGTAAGGTCTTGCTGGTTGAAATTAATACATTTATTAATATCTTCAGAGCTACATTCAACCGAATTGGCTACAAGAAAGTCGTCTATTTGATTAAGGGTATTAAGTGTGCTATCCATAATTATAAATAAAAACTGATCTGGTTGAGTGTAGGTTTATGATCTCAGGTAGGTTAAGGTTTATTGTAAGTGTATCAAATTTATGGGCACTGGTGTGAAAGTGTTTATGGTGGTAATAAGCGTGAATAGTGTGTTTTTGGTGTTTTATAAAGCTTTTTAACATTTTAACTAATGTGTTATAAGTGTTGAGAGTGTTTTGCAATTGTAGATTGTGTGTTTGTTGCGTTAGAAAGCAAGTATGGATGGCTTTGTTAAAGTAATTAGTGATTTTATGTATGAGTTGTTGAGTAATTGTGAGTATTACTGTATAGTTTGGACAGCAAGGGTCGTATAGAGAGTTAACATTTAATCTTGGGTACATATTATCGGAAAGTATTGGATCGTGAGTGTGAACGCAACTATACAATGTTAATAATCTGTGTAATAGTCAGTCTTCTTGATATAGTCTTTGTACCTGGGATTCACTAGTTATCGGGATTATACGCGACGTTGCATTTTTCCGTATGTAGACCCGTCCGTAGGTAGTCCAGCAGTATGTATAGCCCTTAGACTTGGTGAAGTCGCGGGCCAGGTAGCGGAGTCGGGCGGCTTTGGGCGTAAGCTGCTCCGAAACATATACCGGGGTGCTCTCCATTGTTGTGTGACCTAGATGTTTTGCACGTAGTTTGTCATCTGGCTTCTGTAGATTGTGCTGCTTGCACTTTTGTAGTATCTCCGATTTAATAATTGAGGACGTCATCACAACAACAATGGGTGTGTTTCGCCTGTCCTCCTGCTTGCCCCTTACTCTGTAGATGTTGGATATGGCCGACGGTGAGATTTTGCAGCCGACGTTTTCAGTTAGTCGAGTAACCATATTAATCAGGTCACCCTGTGTCTCCCTTTCTAGTTTCGGAACATTTTTAATTTCTAAATTATTTTTCCTGGCTTCTCTTTGCAGGTCTTCAACTTTGTCTTCTAAAGCATTGATGTACTCTCTGTCTGTCTTGTTTTCCGCCTCCAGCTTCTCCACCTTATTTTTAAGCTCCTCGGTTTGGGCTGCGAGAAACGCGATGGAGTTTTCGATATTACTATTTGACTCCTTAATTTGCAGTAGCGTTGGAGTAATAATTTTTAGTTCTTTTTCATGTGATATCATAAGTCCTCTAATCATCTGCTTCATTTCATCTTTAAAATTTTCTACTGCCTACCTGCTACTATGAGTTGGTGGTAGGTAGTGTAGTGAGCGGAGCGTCAGCGGCCAATCGCGTGAGGGGGCGCGGTCTGTTGCTTGAGTGACGTTTGCGCGCACGCCGGTGAGGTATGTCTATTGAAATACCTGTTCCGCCGCTAGCCAGTACTAGGGCCGCAGCAATCACACAGTAGTTGTTTACTCGCGCGGATCTTCTTTCTTGGTTTTATGAATTCCTATTATTGTCGTGTAATTAAATTTTTAGAATCTTATGATTTATGTATTTATTTTTGAAGAATATTTTAATAAGGACACTTTAGCACGTGTAAACCAGAAGGCGGTCCGAAGGGAAGAGGATTGTGCGCAAATGTAATGAGTTGCGACATCAGTAAGCTCACGTCATAAAACAAAATACCATATACCGATCCCGCCCCGCCTGGTCAGTAACTCACCTATAGTGCATTTTACACATGCAAGGATATAGCATGCATGCAAGGTTCATTACATTGCGGGTTACCGATGTACCTATACAGAGTTCAATTGATCGATCACACCCCGCAATGTAGTTTTTGCACGCAATTTCTGGCATGTGTTAATTGCGCTTAAGAGTGGCACTGAGATCTTGCAAACAAATATGACAATTGCAGTTTCATTTATATATTAGCTGGTATCCACTGAAAATATCAGTTGAAAAATGACTTATGTTTTTAACCCCTGACAAAAACGAAGAGGGAGTTATACTCGTAGCAATATTATTTTTCAAATTAAATACCTAATCAGATAGTTATTACTTGGAATTGACAAAAGTAGCAGAACAGAAAAAAACATATAAATTGAATGGCATGCTAACTAGAAGTAGGCACTTTCTTTGTTAGATTAATAGCAGCAGCGGCCTTCCAGGGTAGTAGGTTAGGTTCATGTGACTCTGTGGGTGTTGGGGGTAAAGAGCAGGCTGGCGAGGGACCATTCAGATTAATTTATCCACAAGATTTCATTATAAATTACATGTCAATTTACAAGAATCCATGTGATCGTCAATAACATTCAATAAAAATCACCAGCTCGAAATCCTAAACCATTTTGATAGAGAATAGATATAATATCATTTCTAGAGACGGGCTTATAAGGTAGGCTTTGAAGTAAGAGATTTTGCAATGCATTTTCCTGTGATTTGATAACTTTTTGAAACTGAAAGAAAAATATTCTTGGCAATTACTTTACATGAAAATGTCGTGGAAGTTGTTGCTCCCTGGGAGTACATTTTGACGACAAAAGCGCAGCAAACTTGACATTGTCGAAGTCATCATCACCTCTACTGAGCCTGAGAACGAACCGTAAGGCTTGACATTGTAAGTAAGCTGCACCAGATACCTATTATGAATTTGCTGTTACTATAATTGTAACAAAAAAAGTGCCTAGCTAATTTTGGTTAGCATGCAACTACTTAAATGAGAAATATTGCTCGGAAAAAAAATCCTTGGCTACTTCATTGACTTGCTTGCTTTAAGACCATTTTTCTTAACGGTTTCCTTCAGGCAGCCATCTTGTATTTCAGTACAAGCGCCCGCCGCAGACTACACAAGGATACTCCCACGAGAGCAGGTTTAGGTACATGTGCAAATTTATGCTAGGGAATGTATATCTCTACTTATATTATACAGAGGAAAAGTTTGTGGCTTTGTACGTTGTAAGTTTGTATCAAAAGTTCTTGTTCGGGTTGGCGGGAGTCTTGTAGGGACTCTACGTGCTGGCTTAGTGTCCGCGCACGCCTCCCGCAGGTCCAGGACACCGTCGTCCCGTGAGCGGCGGGAAAGTAGTAAATGGAATTCGAAATCAATATTTAAACACAATCGTTACAAGGGAGGTCGATCACCGATACGGGTGCTGTTCGTATTTGAATGTGTTCCCGGCGCTGACCTGACTCGTGAGCTCGGCGGCGGCGGCGCGGGCGCGCGGACCACATTCAAGTCTCATTAGAACGCGGAGCGTCACGTCGCCAGAGCTCCCGGGGACGGGCTGTGCGGAGAGGAGGGGACCTGGAGTCTCTAGCCATCGACACCTATAAAGGATCCTCAAATCAACAGTCGGCAACGCACTTGCCATTCTTCAAGATTCGCAGTATCCATGGGCTACGGCTTCTGCCTACCAGGCAGGCCGTCTGCATGTTTGCTACCTTAATAGTGTAATCACAATTATACTAATACGATGATTCACTCGATGCTATTCTTACTTTATCGCTTCGATACTTGCGTCTAGCCGGGGGAAGATCGGGCAAGAAGGGTACGCTTGATAAAGTTTATTTAAAGATAAATCAATCTCACGCATTGAATTTCTATGACTACGTATAGACTGGCAACCCAGAACATTTTTCTTGATGTTTTCCAATCAGGCCGCCATCTTGACAAATCAAAGAGAATGTGATAGTGCAGTAGATGCGATAATTTTCTGAGTTTGGATTCAGATATAGCCAACGCGTGATTTAATACACCCATAAAAAAAAACCGGTCAAGTATGTACGAGTCAGACTCGCGAACCGAGGGTTCCGTACAAACTTTCATACACCATACCCGTGTTGTCAGGACCCCATTCTTCCTTGAAAAATCTTAAACAGCTCGTAGTAGAAGTTAACGTTGCACAGCGCCATCTGCATTTTGGTACTAACAAATTACAACCTAGTGTCTGTTTATTCAACGATTGCTTTTTATCACGCGGACCGATTTAGATTATTTATTTTTTATTTGAAAGAAGGGACTTTAAAAATAATCTAATAGGAATTTGAAGACATAAAATTACATACAAAAGTAAATAAATTACAAATTTAATTAAGAAATTATTTTTGATAAATAGTTACAAATACGCTAGATAGAAATATCATTTTAGCAAACTGATCCATGGTTAATTTATGTCCCTCTTGTATGGGATTTCCAGCCTTCATTGGCACAATACATTTTATCACAGGAAACAATCAAGTCTTGCCAACATGAACAATACATTTTTTCAAACATTCTCGGTGGAATAACACCAAAATACATAATGTTCACACACAGGAGCCGCGATGTTTTGTAAGTAATATGATACGACCAAGTCAAGTTGGGACGTGATGACACCTACTTCAAACCATTGACTTACTATTACTACGCATAGACTAGCAACCCGGAACATTTTTCTTGACGTTTTCCAATCAGGCCGCCATCTTAAAAATCAAAGAGTATGTGAACGTGCAGTAGATGCGTAATTTTTCTGAGTTTAGATTCAGATAAAGCCATAGCGTGGTTTAATATATTCATATAAAAAAAAAACTACTTATTGATTTAAAAACGAATCACATCGACATTTGGTATTTGTAATTTTTTTATACTGGATATCTGTATACTTCCCGAGGATGCACTTTGTTGTTTGTGTTGAAGCAATTGGAAATTAAAATGGATGGCGGCTAATTTTTATTATTCTTATTATTGCCAATGGGTTCATATTCGGAGACCATACCCGCTTTGCGGACATTATTTATATGAGAGAATCGGCCTAGGATTAAAATGAGTAGAACCTAAAATCTAAAAAGCAACTGAACACTGTCAATTCATAAAAAACGATTTAATAAATAAAAACAAATGGTTGCTGCTAATTTGGAGCTAAAACGCTGATATTAAAGGTTCAAATAGTCAGTTTATTAAGTTTAATGTTCCATTAGCACGGCTTATACTTAGCTATTAGGGAAAAAATAGTATTAGGACTTTGTCACTTCTACATTTTTTAATCTTTGAAATAATGGCCGACAGTATGGCGCGCATCTTATAAATTACAACAAAATGTAATAAATGAATATTATGAAAAATATCCGTGAATGTGCCGATGAAAAGTGATTACCGTATTTTTACTATTGTTGTGGTGTTGTTGGTGCAATAGCGCATAGCACAAGAAGGCATTTTTAAAAGTTTTAAGTAAATCTGCTCTCGAAACGACCGCCACCAGTGCTCGCCACAGACTAAACCAACATACGCTCATGAGCGTATGTTGACATGCGCAAACTTATGATAGGTGATGTCTACTCTAGTAATATAACTCAATGCTTCAAACAATGATGACATATTGAATTTTGCTGGGTTAAAATAGATCCAAAAGAGATCCATTAGACATTTCCCGAGTTCATTCTAGTGACAACCTACGAAAATGTGAAACTAAATAGGGATTGTGGTTTCATTCCCTCTTAGGCGAACTATAGATTTACGCAAGTGAATAAGATAGCTGTTACCAAGCTCTTATCTTATTATCTAGGTATATCAGTATTCTTAGGAATTTTAGCAAATAGACGTCATTCATCTTTTTGTTCCTAGTTGCGCGACACTGGCTAAAGATTTGACTTGGCAATATAGTTTTTACATACAAGATATCTGATATTTGGCTAATCAACTTATCATCTTTATGTTATACGTAACTAAGTAGCTGTTTATATATTGTAAGATAATATCTTACACAATATTATATATATATTATATTTCTTTATTTTATTATGTTACCATTATGTTGTGATTATATGGAGATATGTATGAAACAGATTAATATTGTTTTATTTTACATTCGCAATAATATATGCATGCAATATTATCCGTAATTTTTATTTTGTTGAATATCTGAATTCATAAAGGAAACCGGTCTAATCCCATATCTTACACTTCGAAAAAATTGGCTTGCTTGTAAAAACTAGCCAAGTCAAGTCATGAGCATCAATTTATCCTAAGTTATCTGCTTTGTGTATATAATTCGAGTGTTCAAATTTAAGGAGTTATACGTTTATATTTGCTAACGTTATTGTAGTAGAAAAAATAAGGATTTGTATGTTCTTAAGAAGACATTTTATTTAAGGATTGTCTACTGAACTTGGTACCCATTTAGATCTCAATTCTTTTGTCGACGAAGTTGACAACCACGCATATTCTTAATATTGAACTTGGCTCCCATTTTCACATTGATGTTTTGGTGGTAATATATATGTCACCGTTAGATTGTGAAAACTGTCAGTTTATAAACTTACCCGTTATATTGTAAACTGACGGAATATTGTGAACTGCTAAAATAATTCATAATTTTACGCATTCATTTTCGTTAGTTTATAAACTAACAATGGCATATCGTCAAATTGTGAACTGAATCAAATTTTCCTGATTCGGAACGCAACCTGTGCGCTGTTTGGTTGAGCGCATTATTCCACTTGCATTAGTTTCCACTTACGTCAGCACATGATTGTTTATTTTGTTATTCAGACAATTTCTTCCATTTATTTAGGCATCCAGCAGTGTCTACGGAGCCCCGCTGCGCGGGGCTCCTATTTCTGGGCGCTTTGCCCTTCGGGCAACTGAAGATACCTAACTAACCTAACCTACCTAGTCTTTGTGTACGTTCCGTAGCAAGCCGATTTGATCTCAGTTCACAATTTGACGATTCAACATTGAAAGTTTATAAACTAACGAAAAATATTGCGTTAAATTGTAAACGGTTTTGGCAGTTCACAATATTCCGTCAGTTTACAATATAACCGGTAAGATTATAAACTGACGGTGTTCACAATCTAACGGTGACATATATATAACGTCCATTATGAAATTAACGATTTCATTGTATTGCTTATCGTATTACTTAACGTTGGCATGGATAATGTTTCACGAATGTTGAAGTAAGTACTCACTCATTTTCCCCGACTGTCCCCTAGAACAATCGCCAACTCACCGCTGCGAGTCGCGTTATCAGGCACTGGGTCAGCTCCATGACCTACGAAGCAAGTTCATTATCTAATTATATGTTTAATATGGACGTAATGGTAATGCTCAGTTTAATGCACTGTTTTTAGGGTTCCGTACTCAAAGAGTAAAACGGGACCCTATTACTAAGACTCCGCTGTCCGTCTGTCTGTCTGTCCGTCTGTCACGGTTCATGAGATACAGCCTGGTGACAGACGGACAGACAGACAGACGGACAGCGGAGTCTTAGTAATCCCGTTTTACTCTTTGAGTACGGAACCCTAAAAAACTACCTCGACAAACTGGACTTTTGATTAGAAAAATCGCACTCAATTGGGTTCATATGTTCGGGACAGACAGACACACAGATACGCATGTTAAACTTATAATACCCTTCGTTTTCATCGGAGGTAAAAAAGGTCACAAATCATACTGGGTCACGGAACCACTGGTGCGAAACAGATTCGCCATTGGCCGCTCGTTCGCTGCGGGCTTCGATAAGAACGCTCGACAAGGACGTGTCAAACACACATAACCGCCAGCTGTAGCATCGTTACGTCACTTATCTAAATAGAACAAACATAACCGCCAGCTGTAGCGTCGTTACGTCACTTATCTAAATAGAACAAACATAACCGCCAGCTGTAGCATCGTTACGTCACTTATCTAAATAGAACAAACATAACCGCCAGCTGTAGCATAGTTACGTCACTTATCTAAATTGAACAAACATAACCGCCAGCTGTAGCATCGTTACGTCACTTATCTAAATAGAACAAACATAACCGCCAGCTGTAGCATCGTTACGTCACTTATCTAAATAGAACAAACGTAACCGCCAGCTGTAGCGTCGTTACGTCACTTATCTAAATAGAACAAACATAACCGCCAGCTGTAGCATCGTTACGTCACTTATCTAAATAGAACAAACATAATAGCCAGCTGTAGCGTCGTTACGTCACTTATCTAAATATAACAAACATAACCGCCAGCTGTAGCATCGTTACGTCACTTATCTAAATTTACGTCACTTATCTAAATAGAACAAACATAACCGCCAGCTGTAGCATCGTTACGTCACTTATCTAAATAGAACAAACGTAACCGCCAGCTGTAGCGTCGTTACGTCACTTATCTAAATAGAACAAACATAACCGCCAGCTGTAGCATCGTTACGTCACTTATCTAAATAGAACAAACATAATAGCCAGCTGTAGCGTCGTTACGTCACTTATCTAAATAGAACAAACATAACCGCCAGCTGTAGCATCGTTACGTCACTTATCTAAATAGAACAAACATAACCGCCAGCTGTAGCATCGTTACGTCATTTATCTAAATAGAAAAAACATAATAGCCAGCTGTAGCATCGTTACGTCACTTATCTAAATAGAACAAACGTAACCGCCAGCTGTAGCGTCGTTACGTCACTTATCTAAATAGAACAAACATAACCGCCAGCTGTAGCATCGTTACGTCACTTATCTAAATAGAACAAACATAACCGCCAGCTGTAGCATCGTTACGTCACTTATCTAAATAGAACAAACATAACCGCCAGTTGTAGCGTCGTTACGTCACTTATCTAAATAGAACAAACATAACCGCCAGCTGTAGCGTCGTTACGTCACTTATCTAAATAGAACAAACATAACCGCCAGCTGTAGCGTCGTTACGTCACTTATCTAAATAGAACAAACATAACCGCCAGCTGTAGCATCGTTACGTCACTTATCTAAATAGAACAAACATAACCGCCAGCTGTAGCGTCGTTACGTCACTTATCTAAATAGAACAAACATAACCGCCAGCTGTAGCGTCGTTACGTCACTTATCTAAATAGAACAAACATAACCGCCAGCTGTAGCGTCGTTACGTCACTTATCTAAATAGAACAAACATAACCGCCAGCTGTAGCGTCGTTACGTCACTTATCTAAATAGAACAAACATAACCGCCAGCTGTAGCATCGTTACGTCATTTATCTAAATAGAAAAAACATAATAGCCAGCTGTAGCATCGTTACGTCACTTATCTAAATAGAACACTCGTATAGCAGATACACCTTTAAGCGTAGGGTTATTTGTTGACGCTCCAGAAACCCTAATCCAGCACTGTGACTAATTGCTCATTTTTAGGGTTCCGTACTCAAAAAGTAAACCGGGACCCTATTACTAAGACTCCGCTGTCCGTCTGTCTGTCTGTCTGTCTCTCTGTCTGTCTGTCTGTCTGTCGGTCACCAGGCTGTATCTCACTGATACCGTGATAGTTCTAGTTGAAATTTTCACAGATGATGTATTTATTTCTGTTGGTGCTATAACAACAAATACTAAAATCAGAATAAAATAAATATTTTTATAGATAATGGTACGGAACCCTTCGTGCGCGAGTCCGGCTTGCACTTGGCCGGTTTATTTATATTTTTTTTATTTTTTATCTAGTTGTTGTTCTAGTTTCATAAGGAAGAACGAATTTTAATATATGTAATGTTAATTATTATGGTATTGATTGATGCTGCATGTAGGTAGTGCGTACATTACATCTCACTTCGTATTTATGTTTATTACTCTCTCGGCTATCCCAATAATATATTAGTATGTAGTTTAAATATTAATATTGTATGACGTTTCCGTGAGTCACCGACACCGTGGCATTACCGTCGTGTTGTTATTGACCTTATCAAATAAAAAAATGAACACTGGCAATTTTCTATGGTTCAGTTTTTTTCTGGCGGCAAATTTTGTAAGACTTGTTTTGTTTTTCGTACAAAATGGAGAAAGAGCAATATCGTTCCGTAATTCGCTTCTTATTTTTGGATGGAAAAAAATGCGAACAAATAAAAGTTAAGTTAGATGCTGTCTACGGAGGTCTTTCGCCGTCTATGAAAACCATGAGATATTGGTTTAATGAATTTAAACGAGGTCGTACATCTGTTTTCGACGAGGACCGCCCAGGGCGCCCGGCGGACGTGGTTACTGAAGAAGTCGAGCAAAAGGTAAAAAACATAATGGTAACCGTCGACGTACCAAAGTGCGTGAATTAGCAGAGGCTGTAGGGATCTCGAGCAATTAATATAATACACGATAAATTAAATATGAAAAAAGTGTTCGCCCGATGGGTGCCGCGATTGCTCACGGATGAAAATAAGCGGTTACGGCTGTCAATGTCAAAGGAGTCTTTGGGCTTGTTTGAGCGAAATTCGCAGGAGTTTTTCCGTCGCGTTGTTACTGTTGATGAAACCTGGATCCATTACTATACACCTGAGGCCAAGCGGCTGTCTAAACTATAGATTTTTTCTAACGAATCTGCCCCAAAGAAGGCAAAAACGGTCCCAGCAGCCGGAAAAGTCATGGCCACAATTTTTTGGGATAGTAAGGGAATAATCCTTATAGATTTCTTACAAAAAGGAAAAACTATCACAGGGCCGTACTAAAGTGAGTTATTGGACCGGTTTGATGAAAAAAAAGGAGACACGGCCCCATTTGGCAACGAAGAAAGTGTTGTTCCATTATGATAACGCACCAGCACAATTATCCAAAATTGTCACTGCCAAATTAACCCAACTACGTTACGAATTGCTGCCACACCCGCCTTACTCACCGGATCTGACTGCCTGAGACTTTTTTCTGTTTCCCAATATGAAAACATGGCTCGGGGGAAAGAAATTCAGGTCAAACGAGGAGGTTCTAGCTGAGACAGAAGCGTATTTTGAAGGGTTTGACAAATCCTACTTTTTGGAGGGGTTAAAGAAGTGGCCGAAACGCTGGGAAAAGTGTAAGGACCTAGAAGGAGATTATGTTGAAAAATAAAATAAAACTTTTGAAAAATATATGCGTCTTCATTTCTAACACAGGTACTTTTTGATCCACCCTCGTAATGCTGAGCCAGTGTCCGGGAGTTTACTGCCGCAGTGTCCGGGGGTTCACTGCCGCAGTGTCCGGGGGTTCACTGCCGCAGTGTCCGGGGGTTCACTGCCGCAGTGTCCGGGGGTTCACTGCCGCAGTGTCCGGGGGTTCACTGCCGCAGTGTCCGGGGGTTTTCTTTCTTTCGTATTGTATTTACCTGATATTAAAAGTCAGAGTAATTAACAGCAATAACCCGTTACGCAGTTAATCCCATACCTTGGTCAAGGGCCCAATCCTTGCGCTGGTGGCCTTATAGCACGATGGTGAAAAACAAGTACACGGCCCATCTGATAGTGTTCCGAATCCGCTGTCGCTAATCATCAATGCAACGCATCTCACGAGATCAGTTAAACTGAACGTGCCAATGCCATAATGTTTCAAACGCTCTCGCTCCCGGTAATGCATAGTTGAATGTTTGGTAATAAAAACCTCTAATAAATAAAAATAGAAAGCTATTAACACCCATTAAGTGAAGCCCTAAATAAAGAAATCCTCAAGTCACATCCCTATATCTGCGTCCTGCGACACTAGTCTTTATACCCGTCAGACCGAGTCATGCGTGTGTAGCAGGAGACGCCCTCAGTAGCGGCGCGGGCTGTCGCGGGGAGATCAGAGGACACTTGTACTCCACAACCCTCTTGGACACGATGTGTGGTCTCGAGCCACGGAAACTTAAAACTTATGCTACTTCCGCATTAGTCGGTGCGGACTCGGTACGATATCAGTAACCTGTTATATGTCAGTATCAACTGTCAGTCAAAACAGTATCGATTATTTAAGGCGCTACGTGTAAATGAGTGCTTCCTGATTGGCGCAGGAATCACCAAAGTGGTACGAATACAGTACCTACTTACCTCAGGATTTATAGGAACTACTGTAAAATTGTAATACTTACTTACAGTATCGTACTGACGACGTAAATCTGGGTGGCATTAGTAAGCTCACGGTAAAGTACAAAATACCGCATACAGATGATGCCGCCTAGCCAATGCGGGAAATAGCATTAGGACATCTACTTAAGATTTGTTTACCTCAGCTAAAGGTGCTAGTCTTGAGTCTGTCCAATACATGACCTTGACAGTATCAATTTTTAATCATCTATAGACTACGGCGCAGGGCTACGAGTGTAGTGTGCCTGGCACTTGCACTGCCAAACATTTCTAAGCGCTGCACGCTCGTAGCCGGTACCGAGGTTCTTGCTAAGTACCTACAGCACAGTGGCCACGAACAGAGCGCCCGCTAGCCGGCCTCCTGGCAGTAAAAGTGTTCGAATCGTTTTCACTCATATGAGGCTCAAGCTACTAAGAACTATGGTATAACGGCTAGCGCTACGCTTATCCTACGAGACCTGGCCCTGAGAAGGGCTCAGTAAGGCTCAAACGATTCCATTACTAGGTGGTGATGGTACCAGGGTCCTCATGGATTGGTACCACCATCTTACCAACTAACTAGCTAACCGTCAGCGACAGTGTACCATGACCGTGGAGCCAGGAGATATTACGTTTAAGAGAACCTACTGTGGCCGCAAACATGAGCAGAAGGAGACGGCGGTGCGGTGCGCCGTTCTACTCGTATTGACTGCTGACGGCGGCGTATGTTCCATAAAACTTTGGGCTGACTATGTCTTATGTACTATGAACTACTTGCACGATTTTTTTAAGATTTTATAAAACACTTTCACCAACCAAATGTTTTGACGGGTTTAGCGGGCTGCTGACGCGTACTGTTCCAATATTCTGCAGACTGACTATGTCCGCGTAGTTTGTTAGTTGTCTTACTATCCACAGACAAATTTTCAGATTTTATAAAACAGTTGCGACGTAGGTATTATCTTAACAAGTTCTGAACCACCCCCACGCCAGTTGTCCCAAAAACTGGCTAACTGACGGAAGGCTATTGATATTCAAGCTATTTATGTATGTATGTAAATATGTATGTAAATAACTTTATTGTACACAAGACACAGGTAAAAATACAGACAAAAATAAGTAAAAACGGTACAAGGGCGAATTTATCCCTGTTAGGGATCTCTTCCAGTTAACCTTTGAGCAATTGAGTGGAAATCAGGAACAAAAATGATAGACAAACTAACAAGTGTACAGGGACGTATTTACATTTACGCTAACAGGACTTAATCCTAAAATATATGCTACAAGCCAGTACAAATAAAGTAAAAGTACTATACACATATTGTACATATACTATTTATGACCTAATATTAAAATATCAGCCTTTATAAAAGTGTTGCAGTTTTGGTCCCTCAGCTCTCCGTCTAGAAGCAGGTGTGATTTTTTTGAACAACAAGTTATGCCTACTTAAATGTATTAGTTTTCTTTTTACATAAATTGTTTAAACTTACTACTGTCATAATTTTTGCGCATGCCCTGAAGTAACCATTTAGCTGGCAGGGGGTGGGAACACCTGACTCTAAGAAAAAAATAGATGCTTATTTTACATTACGTAAACCGAAAATAATATTGAAAGCCTTAAAACAAAAAAAGTCTCAGGCTCGAACCGGTGGCTTGATCAAAATGTACTTTTACATTTATTTTTCCTGTACCTACTTAAAATTACACCCAGTATTATCTTATCAATTCTACTTCTTGGTAACTGGTCCACTTTAAAACATTTTTTGCATAAACAACTGGGAGGGCGGAGGTTATCAGCCGCTTCTGACGCCAACTCTCAGTTAGGTTAATTTCGTGGCTGCGGAAAATAACTGGACCATTGTTGAAATAAGTTTAAAACAGAACTTCTAGTACACCCCTTCCTATAAGCTATTGAAGAGTTCCACCTTGTGGCTCCATCGTCAGATCAATTTGATGTTACTTAATTAATGTTGTCTGTAATGTACAGTCAGCGCAGAAAAACGTGACCCATGCAAACAAACTCAACGTAAGAGGTAACGATTCTCTGCACCTGACTATACATAGGTACCTGCATAGTTTGAAGTCGATACCTATAGCCAGTGAAATTAGGTGGAAATCGACTTCCAAGATTTGATAACACTTATACATATGAGCATACTTCGTTCCAGGTGAAGTCAAGACCTGTCAAAACAAATCCATACCCCGTCGTTCCTCATTGCTCATCAGTTTGACTTATCCTGACATGTTGTGCTTGAATATCTAGATCGGAATGTTGGTGCGTAACGATGCGATCTATTCTTACCAGACTGCCTCAGAAGGATGGTTACATTTTTTGGGTGTATCTCTATGTTAGGTAAATTACGTCCTAGTTCTCAAAGTTGTACTAGTGTATGACATAAGTACTTTATCTCAAAGTGACAAGGCTTAAATTCAAATGTAAAAAAAATCCTTGTTCAATAAACAATCTAGCATAAAACCTGCGAACCAGCCTGGTACCCAATCATCGGGGGATGACTGGGATCTGTGGTTTTTATATCCACTAAAAACCCCTTACAGAAATCCAAATCTTAATAGGTCAAGTCGTTTTGGAGATAATTTAGAATAGAAAACATCCAAGACTCAGAAACAAATATTCATGTCCATCACGCAAACATTTGCCCTTTTCCGGGATTCGAACGCGGCGACCCTCCAGCTTCGTAAGCAGTGTCACTACTCCTTAATAACTCTATTAATAACTTCCAAAAAAGGAGGATTCTTATGTTTAATGTTTGATTACCTCAGAACTCCGTCATATTTAATTTATGAACCGATTCGTATTTTTTATTTTAGTGAAAGTACGAGTATTTACTTCCAGATTGGTCCCATTGTTTTCAAAAAGCCAGTCAGATGATGGAATCCATGAGGAATTGAGGAAGGTCCTCAATTGTATTAAGCACGCGTCACAGAAAAAGTAAACGCGTGTATAGATTTTGGTATTTTCTATTATAACTCGTGTAGGTATAAATTTAGCCTCGGAAACAACAAATTTGGGGAAATGGAACTGATTATGAAGACTCTCGTAGGGAACCATAATATCAGCCTTTAAAGCCTACGCCAAAACCAAGCACCAACACGAGTGGAGTAATGAGGCTGGCTAAAGACACTCTAAGCTCTTCATAGAAGGAGTGGACTCGGGCTGGACCAGAAAACTCTGGAAATCCAGTAGGAAGCAACTCAGAATTATATCTGGGGTGTTCACAGGTCACTTCAGGGTCATGGATCTCTTGGCCAAGATGGGACTATCGGATAGTTAAGACTGTAGAATGTGTGGCGAGGAGGATGAGACTATGGAACACTTATTGTGTTAATATCATGCCCTTGCCAGACAAAGAATGAACTATTTTGGTAACGGCTACCCGCAACTAAAGGAATTCAAGGTGCTCTTGGTGAACTGCATCATCCGTTTTGTGGAAATGATGGAGCAAGCCTGGGAGCAGGTATAAAGGAGAGGACAAATGCACAAAAGATCCTACTGGGTCGAAGTGCATCCGAAAGGGCCCTCACCTAGATAAGATTATGAAGACTACAGACGTCACATATTCTGTGATTCCGTTAAAGTAGCAACTAATGAAGTGCCAAAGCTAATTCTGAGATCCTTGAGGAATCGACGGAACTCCTCAAATATTATCGGCCTACTTATAGCGAATGGGTGTTTTCTGTAATAATCAACGCATTTGCTCTCGGAAACCAGTTCATGCAGTAGGTATAGTGGGAAGGAAATGTTAATGTACATATGTTCCTTGGCGAAGTAATGAATTGAATTCGGTTTAAACTTTGTTTTTAAAGTAAATTGTGAATACCATTTGTTGGTATAACTTTTTGTATTAGTTGTTCCCTTTATAGTCGGGGGTTTAAATTTAATAATTTTCAATTCCAAGGCGAGTTTTTTAAGACCAATGAAAATAAGATTCTTTTAAAAATAATATTAAAAAATATATAGGAAGTAAACTTACTCGTATTTTCACCCGAGCAGAGCTCGGTCGCCCAGATATTTATAATAACACCGGCACAGATAAAACGCTGATGTAACGTTACTGGTTGCAATTAATGGTGGTCGTTATATATGGTTTCCGAACACATTCTAGAGGATTTATAACATGTGGGTAGATAAAAGTACTTAATAACTTAGGGTAAAGCACCTATGAAGGCAAGACATAGTGAGACAAACCATAAACTGTAACACCGATGTACATACCTATGTTTAACAAATAAAATATTTTGTATTTGTATTTGTATGAAACCGAATTCTGCTCCCTGCGAATACGGAAAATAAAAAATAATAGGGTTTGAAGTCTGTCAGAGTGACACTAAGTCTAAATTGAAGGATAAATGCTTCTTTATTAGGTATGTGACAGTTAAAAACCTACTTACAATACATAACTTTAGAAAAAACTTAAATAAACTAAATTAACCTAAAATTAGGAAAAACATAAATTTAATCAAAAGAGATCCCCAAGGTCGGATCCCTGCGGAAGGGTTCCCATAAGACTGGCTGCGTTCCCTCTTTGTATAGCTATGCCGATCCGTTGGGCAAGGAACGAGCCAGCCCTATGGTCTCCGGATACTTTGACCAATTTTTTTGACAATTGGCCAAATAATTGGTGAGCGCCTGGGCTCCAGGGTCCGAGGGTTTCGACAGCAAAAGCCGCAAAAACATGCCGGTCTGTCAGGCCGATGTATTTGCGGCACTTTGCTGCCTCCGCCGCTGCAGCTGCCCCGCCTGCTCTCAAAGATGTAGTGCCAAGGTGGGACGGCGCCAGGGTGTCAACGCATGTAGCGTCCCAAATGAGGGGCCGTCCCAATTTCCAAGGCACTAAGGTCATACAGTCTGGCCTCTTACCGTCGTCCCTTGCCAAACCCGGCGGTTCCAGAACGGCTGGCACATTGGCACTGACGAAGGCCCGACGGATGATATCATTGAGGCAGGCGTGGCGAGACAGGCGACCAGCACTCTTCGTGCAAGATAGACCATGGTGTCCCAGGCTACTCACCAGGATTCCGCAGGGGCAACGATGTGGAGCAACAATGTCTGCCCCCAGACGAAGACCGACAGCCAATCTGAGTGTGTTGCAATCAAGAAGTGTCCCGTAATTTATTGAGGGAAGAGCATGAAGCCATGAGCCGGACTCCCTTTCCGACACAGCCAGTAGTCTTGCTTTTTCCTGGCTGGTGGAGCAAGAGTCCAACAAATGGGAATGGACTTGCTTACAAATAGGTTGGTCCCAGTTTTTCTGAATACTCCTATTGGCTGGCAAGTCTACTCCCGGGCAGGCCATCCTCCACGCGTCCAGTGCCTCGGACAAGTACGTCACCTCGAAATCACGTAGTGATGGACTAAGAATTTTGCCTACGAGGGTGAGTGTACTATGTGCCGAGGAGAGGAACGCGGGCAGGGCAACGCCGGAAATTTGACGGATACCAAGACCTCCGAAACTGATTGGTTGGGTGGCGTGTAAAAATTGTTTATTGTTAATTTTGACGTTTAAAATATTTTGGAGCTGAAGGTGAAGCATGGAGTCTATGGATTCAGAGTAGTTTAGAAATTTCCAAAGGGGGCTGCAGCGCATAGCATAAGTAAATTTTGGAACAAACATGCAGAATCGGAGGATGCAAACGGCCATATGGGCATTAATTTCGAGTAAACGGGCCGAAAATTCAGAGAAACGATTAATTTTGGAGTTGATGAAATCTGGGATTGATTCTTCGAATACAGGTGCACCTAAGAGGTGAAGTGAGTTCTTTTGCAGAATCTTGATACCGGGGCAGATATTCTCGAAATTTTGCTGGATTTGTTTGGTTGATTGGTTTGGTGTGTCAGTATTGATGAAAAGTTCGCACTTGTTTGTATTTAATTCTAATCCTATTGAATTAAACTTATTAACAATGGTTGAGAGATCATTCAAGACTGAACTAGAATCACCGCCTAGACTGCCGTCGTCGAGGTACCAAACATTAAATTTGGAATTTAGTGCCGAAATTATTGGATGGATAGCGAGACTAAAGATAGCCGGCCCCAGAGGGTCACCCTGTTGACAGCCGACAGAAGACAAAATGTTGTTTGTTCTGTAAACTAAGTTTGTAGGAGCGCCATAACATTGATAGAGGTATGGATATATTCCAGGGCTAGTGTTTTTAATTTCTGACAATAGTGTACTTCTATTGACGGAATTAAAAGCATTTTTAACGTCCACTTTAAGTAGTACCTGACCTTCTGGGCTATGCAAGAAAGTTCGGCAGGCGCGGACGGCTGCTTCACATCCACCTTTACTGCCGAATCCGAGTTGAGTAGGTTGAAATTTGGTTTCCAAGTCCGAGATTATATATTTGCAGCAGATTTTTGAGACTAGACGGCGAAATGTAGAGCCCACGGCGATGGGTCGAATTCCGCCGTCTTTTTTTTTAATGCGCATAGATGAGCTCCGTAAAGAGTGGGTATGACAGAAGAATTTACTTTGCCTGCAAGCATTAGATTAGTCAGACGGGTAATGCTTGACACCAGACTGGCGTTCTGGCCTCCAGGCATGCCTGTGGTCAAATCTTTTAAATGCTGGGGTGTCAAACCATCCAGGCCGCCTGCGGAGCCATTTTTAAAAGAAGCAATGGCCAACTGCACTGCGTCCTCCGAGCATTGCATGTAAGGTAAGGCCGAGCTGGGTGGGTCCGGAAGATCAGGTACAGAGGGCGCCGGTGGGTGTTTGCTTTGTAAAGCAATCAGAGTTTCCGGTGTGTCTGGTGCTGACGTGTCGCTGGAAAAAAGAAGCTGAGCAGCGCCTTTTAGGTCCCCATCGTTGATTTTGGATTCTACAATTTTATTGATTTTACTAGGTTTGAAAAAATATGTGGGGTTGCATATGTCAATGTTACGGTGTCGAGAACAATTTCCTTTGATTTTTGAGGTTAACGATTTATTAGTGTCGGTTTTATCGACGTGGAGGATGTTATAAGCGAAACATAGAAGGTATTCCCAGCTTGAGATAGAATTATCAGTAATACAGTCGTCTATAGCCTTTGTAAGATTGGTTGCGACGGAGATCCTCGCACCTCTTGGGATGCGTTTAATAATTGGTTTTGAATTTTTTAGAGAGCTTAGTTTGGCTGATAGGTCTGTATGAATGGATGCTGTCGGGGCCCTCTGGGCTGATGAGGAGTGAGAAACAGGGATGTTTTGGCTAGTTGTGAGCTTATGACACTTGCCTAGATGAATGTGCAGGCCTCGGCGTGCTTTTAAAAGTTTTGGGGCCGGACAATGGGGGCATTGAATATATTCATCTAAAGACACGGCTAGGTTACAGCTGCTCCGCTGGCTGTCGGTTTGTGCATTGGCAGTCATAGTATAAGTACACTGAATAATTCACATGTAAACACGAAATAACAACAAAAAGATCTTTCCAAATAACAACAAAGGTGACACCAGGCACTGACACTAAAATGTCACAAAAGCGGGACGCAGTCCCTGAGCGCATGCGGAACTTCTTGCTTCTTTTCCGTTCACAAGATAAAGGAAATTTTCGGCGCGGCGGCTCCCGGCGCCCGTGACGTTATATTAAGGCGAGTATAATACCAAAAAGCTTTAGGTCAACTCGTTGCATGCAATAAAAAGCCGCAATCTCATTTATAATGACTGTCAAAAACTGTCAGAAAATGTATAAAATACAAAGATTTAGAAGGATGCTTCTACATCCTGATTATGCATCATATCTGAAAAAATGCAATTCTTTTAAATAAATAAACAAAATAAAACAAATATTTGCAGACAATCTTACACATATCGACCTAGTCCCAAACTAAGCAAAGCTTGTACTATGGGTACTAGACGACGATATACATACTTATATAGAGAAAATAAATACTTAAATACATAGAAAACATCCATGACTCAGGAACAAATATTCGTGCTCATCACACAAATAAATGCCCTTACCGGGATTCGAACCCAGGACCTCTCGCTTCGTAGGCAGGGTCACTACCAACTAGGCTAAAGCGGTCGTCAAATGTTTAACTCTTGTTAATAAATGTATATCCTTTTAGTTTAATTTAAATAAAACCCATTTATTTAGGATTGGATGACATGACATGACATTTGTGCTCATCATTGTCATAGGGTTTGGGGTGGCAAAGTGAATGCCAAAGTGGAGGTAACAGGAACTTTATTACAGAAATGTATCAACAGAGTTTAACCTTTGTCAGTTAGGGGGTAAAGCTTCCTCTAGTGCTAGTCTTTATTGTTTATCTAATGCATGACCGCATACCGCATTTTTCTTGTAGTACGAACCTTTATTTCAGGACATTCGGCATTATGAAAATCCATAATTTTACTTGCCATAACAGTTTGAAGTCACTTGCCATAATGCCATTTGTGTTCACATCAATCAAAAGAAAGATGCGCGAAGAAGACAGCATCAACATTCTAATATTTTGATAATAAGTGTCAAATAGATATAGGTAGGTAGGTACTCCTAAATGGCCGAATTCATAACCGTTCAGTTCAACCAACATTTTTTACCTAAAATGCTGTTAAATTCGTCTTTATTCACTTACACATTGTGTTCGTCAGAAAGGGTCACTATTACACACTACTGAAAAAAAAACCGGCCAAGTGCAAGTCAGACTCGCGCACGTAGGGTTCCGTAACATTATCTATAATAACGGCAAAAAAATCACGTTTGTTGTATGGGAGCCCCCTTAAATATTTGTTTTATTATAATTTCATTATTTATTTTTAAAGTGAATATATAACTAAATATTCTGTGAATATTTCAAGGTCGCGGGAGTCCGCTGGATGCGGGTGGCACAGGACCGGCCATTGTGGCACTCTTTGGGGGAGGCCTATGTCCAGCAGTGGACGTCTTTCGGCTGATATGATGATGATGATGATTTCAAGCCTCTACCCTGTTGCCGTTATCAATATCGAGCAAAAATGAGCAAAAAAACACGTTCGTTGTATAGGAGCCCCCTTAAATATTTATTTTATTCTCTTTTTTAGTATATTTTGTTATAGCGGCAACAGAAACACACATCAATTGTCAAAATTTTAACTGTGTACCTATCACGGTTCATGAGATACAGCCTGGTGACAGACGGACAGCGGAGTCTTAGTAATAGGGTCCCGTTTTACTCTTTGAGTACGGAACCATAAAAATTATTAAGTGGGGTATCACATGCGCATGGTCGACGCTCTATGAATTTGTCTATACCTACGGCCTGTGATATTAATAGATAGGCCCTTTTATATTTTACCCGGCAAAATTAATCGGCTCGAACCGGGAACGGTATATATATAATGTTATACTAGGACGGTGACGAATAAGCGTATGGTCAGCCTAATGATAACCAGACCTCGTAGTCTATGGACGATTGCGATTCCATACAGATACTATAGAGATATTCCATACAGAGAGGTATAATTGTATATGCAGATAGGTACAGAGGTAGATATACCCAGGTAGGTATTAAACTCCAGGGTTCTTCATTTTCGAAAACTGAATAGACAACTTTTCTTTTCACGAGCGTATAAAGCTTACTCACAAATAATAAACAAAGAAAGCTTGTCGGTATACAGTAGGTATACACGCGATCTTACAAACTTTTATTTAAAACAAATAATTAGCAACGACGGTAGAAGGATTCTAGGAACCAAACTAGAGCTCGTTGATACCTAAATGATAGATGCAGGATTTTTCCTTTACCTATGTGGCAGTTAGTTACAGCCAGTGTTCGTTAATCAATTCTTGGTACACACCGAATTCCAAAACAACGTTTGAACAAACAAGTGCGGGGCGTAGGTTATCGATCGCTTGCGTCGACCACTCCGGTAGGTACCTAACTAGATTTGGCGGTGGAAAATAACTTGGTTAAAAATATGTTTTAAGACGTTACTTTTTCTATTATACGACTCACCTCACTCTCACCACGCCGGCGCGTCCTCGGGGCTCCGGCGGTCGTACTCATTAGTTCAGCGTTCGGTCGTTCCATTACCCGCTCATTAGTTGACCTTAACCTGACATACTTCAAGAGAGTTGAGGCACAGCGGAGTGACATCTCGCTCATATTTGAAGCAGCCCAACTGGGGAAATACCTCCACCTTACAGAAGACCTCAGCCATTATAAGATCAAAACAATTTCATGAAGTGTCTCCTATCCTTAAGTTTTGATGATGTTTTAAAAGAAAAGGATGCTTCCCGTGCGTTTGGTACTTTTTTTGAGCTGTTCGTTCTCTTTTATAACTTGTGCTTTCCTGTAACTAGAGTTAAAGTCGTAAATCAAGTTGGTCGCTCAAAACCCTTAACCAAGACAATGCGAACCTGTTGTCGTAAAAGAAGGCAATTATATATGCTAAGCAGAAAATCAATAATTCATAAGCACTTGAAATACTCTCGTCTTTTAAGGAAATGTATATTGTCTCATCAAAAAACGGAAAACTCTAAATACATAGTTAAGCAAAACAATAAATGTAAAGCAGTTTGGAATATAATAAAAAAGTATACAACAACAAACTGCAGTAGTAGATCCTTGGAAAAGCTTATAATAGATAATGAATGTATTGATGACCCACAAAAAATTGCCGATTGTTTTAATAATTTCTTCGTTAAATATGTAACTGATAATATCACATCAGACCTTAATTATGACATCAATATAGACCATCATGAGTCATCTGTTTATCTCAAACCTTTAAGCGCGAGTGAACTGATTAGTATAATCAGCAGCCTTAAAAACTCAAAAGCGGTAGGTCACGACGATCTGAGGACCGATGTTATAAGGAAAAATGCATATATCATCGCAAAGCCACTTGCACATGCATTGAACTTGTCTCTGGTGCAGGGTAGCTTTCCGGACATACTAAATAAGACTGTAGTCAAACCCCTTCACAAAAAAGGAGCTAAGACTGACATGGGTAACTATAGACCGGTAACACTTGTACCCATATTTTCCAAAATCTTTGAAAAGGCAATGTATAATAGGTTAATAAGTTTTTTGGAAAAGAATAATGTAATAAATGAGCACCAACATGGATTTAGAAAATCTAGATGTACTTCTTTAGCGACGTTTAAGTTAATTAAAAGTGTAATGGATGATATTGATAATCGCATTCCAGCTACGGTTTTATTCATGGATATGAGTAAAGCTTTTGATTCTGTGAGCCACAAGCGACTACTTACGAAATTGTATAGGTATGGTATACGAGGTCCCGCCCATGACTGGATGAGGGATTACCTCACTGGCCGAAGTCAATGTGTAGAGACGCTTAAGTACTGTCCAATATCTAGAAATTTAGTATGTTACCGATCACCTTATGTCAATAATAATTATGGTGTACCGCAAGGTAGCATATTCGGCCCCTTATTATTTTTATTGTATATAAATGATTTACCCAATTATGTAACTCAGGACTCTCAGGAGTGTATTTTATTTGCGGACGATACATCAATTATAATAAAATGTAACGATTTATCAAGATATAATGACGAGATAAATATGACATTATCACGTTCAATTGATTGGCTAAATATTAATAATTTAAAAGTGAATTTAGGTAAGACTAATTTTATTCAATTCCATACTGACCGAAGTGACTCACAAAATTTAAATATCTATTTTGACAATGTTCCTATTCAAGAGGTACATCACACAAAGTTCCTAGGTATAATCATTGATTCTCACTGCAAGTGGAAAGACCATGTGGAAAGTGTCTCCAGCAGAGTGAATAGTTTTATATATGCACTAAGAAGAATTGCGAGAACCGTTTCAATAAAAGCCGCTCTAGAAGCATATCATGGTTACGTCAATTCAATTTTTCGATATGGACTAGTTTTATGGGGTAATTGTTCTGATGAAGACCAAGTGCTATTAGCACAGAAACGTTGTATAAGAGCAATTTTTGGAATTGGTCGAAGGGAATCATGCCGGCCGTTCTTTATCGATAATGGCATACTTACCTTCCCATGTCTCTATATATCTTGGAGGTAGCTGTCTTTGTTCATAAGTACAAAACCCAGTTTATAGAAGCACAGCAGATGAGTACCCGTAACGTTCGAGCACAATATAAACATAAGCTACAGAAACCTGCAGCTAGATTAGCACTTACCTCCAAGAATTGCTATATGATGTGCATCACAATTTATAATAATATACCTGATAGTTTTAAGTGTAACAAGCTAAACATATTTAAAAATCTTGTTAAGAAAATGCTTATGTATAATAGTACATTATGATACAAGTGTGCTAAGTTGGTCATTACACTCGAGTCGGTTTTTAAGCCTGAGCCGAAGGCGAAGGCTTAATGGAGACGAGAAGTGTAATGACCAATGCTCACGTGTTTCATACGACGTTTTTCAACACATTTGCGAGGAAAAAATAAAAAAATAAAAAATGAAAATGTTAAAAGATATGTAATGAAAAGGCACTAGTGCGATAATGTAATGTAAAAGTCACGGCATGGGTAATATTCTGCATTATTTTGCTAATATTTAAAAAGATATGTAATGAAAAGGCACTAGTGCGATAATGTAATGTAAAAGGCACGGCATGGGTAATATTCTGCATTATCAGTGTAAATACGCTGTAATAAGACCTACTTTACGAGCAGGTGTGTTGAAAATGTTATTATAATATCAATGATTTTTTAAATGATTCCTTTTAATTGTATTATCAACTTTTTCTTGACATTTAATTTATTTTGATATGTGTAATTAGATGTATGTACACCTGAAAAGGTAGGGTGTGGTGAGCCAACCAGATCTACTGCAACTATAACTGCAAATTGTACCCATTTCCCACGTACATTATAATTAAAATTTCATTTCCACTACTTGCTTTGTGGGTATTTTGTGTGATGTTGCTGGTGATGGTAATTAAAGACACGCAAGGGAAAAATACCTGACGTAGGTAAACATGATGCCTGATGGTTTTCAACGGTCTAGTTTAGTATGTTAATGACGATGATGATTATAACTTTACCTACAGATATATTGTCACATCGTCCTAGTGCTTATTCGGTTGCACCTTAAAGGAATGCTGTGGCCACATAGCCCAGACAGGGCGTATTCATTTGTGTGAAATTATATGAGTAAGTAGGTACATTTCATTATAATGTTAACCTAAAAACCTAATATTCCTTCACGATTTCGAAATTCCTTCAAAACTTGAACAAATTCAACCCATTAAGCACAAGATCCCTACAATAATAATAATCTGGGGGCACGGCAGTGCCCCCGCCAAGTCGAGCAAAACAAAGAGGCACGGCCGTACCATCCTTTTCTCGAAGCCATTCAGGCCATTTTCAACATCCTGTAATTTTGTGCTGGCTAAAGTTAGAACCCTGAATTTTTAGGAAAATGTAGGGCATAATATGGCTAACATATAATATTAATAACATTCAATTTTGAACTTTTAGTTTAAGAACTATTGTCCGTCAAAGTTCGTTAGTTTTGTCACTGACTCACTTATATACTGATAATTATCACGCTAATTCTAAGGTACTTCTAGCAGTCCCACAAGCTCCAAATTTCAAACATAATTAGTTTTCAGCCTAATATCTCATACAAAATCAAAAAATATTGCAATATCAATCACGTTTCAGAGATATACAATTGTAAGATAAAAAATACAAGTGTAATTTTATACAAATAAATGCAATTACAAAGTTACTTTTGCAGTTCCTTCCTGCAAAACTATATATACAAACGTTATTTGCGGTTGGTAAAATAACCTTCCCATACCAAGTCTACAAAAATAAATGAGATCCCATAACAACATTCCATGTAAAAATAGGCCAAGTCTCGAAACTCTTTCACAGTAAAAAGTGGTGAGATATTTCGTAGCCAAGTCAGGCATTCTTATTAATCTTTATTTGCTTGCTAAATAAAATTTTGTTACTTGGCAATCACACTTACGTAGTTTTAGGTACCTATGCAAAAATTAGTAAATGCAGTAAAGTAGTGTGATTCCCAAGTTGCAGAATTTTATTTAGCAAGCAAACAAAGATTAATAATAATGCCTGACTTGGCTCTACGAAATATCTCACCACTTTTTACTGTGAAAGAGTTTCGAGACTTGGCCTATTTTTTACATGGAATGTTTTTTATGGGTATAGGATTACTGGATTGATTTCGTGTCCCGTAAATCCCCGCGTATTAATCTCAACTACATGGTTTTAAGTACCGTTTTCGAGAACCCATTTTTAAACAAACAAACATATAAGTAAACGAATGTTGCGTGCTTAATAGTAGGTACCTAAAGGATTAGGTACCAACGTTATTTTATTCAAGATATATGAAGCAACAATATCAAAAAATAATTATATAGTAATCATAATTAAGACTACTTGTGTTCATTATAAACCAAATTACCAAATATCCTATACTATTAAACGAGCAATATTTGTATATATATTTGCAATCACGTTCTCGGAAATCCTATACTATTAAACGAGCAATATTTGTATACTAGCTTTTGCCCGCGACTTCGTCCGCGCGGAACTCATTTATATCGTAACTTTCTCGCCCCTAGGTGATGAATTTCCAGATAAAAACTATCTTTAGTAAGGATTCTTTGGGAAGGCCCCGGAATTCAAAGTATCTCTACACCAAATTTCATTTCAACCAAATTAAGGAAGAAAAGTTAACAGACAGACAGAGTTACTTTCGCATTTGTAATATTAGTATGGATTGTATGAAGGAAAGGGTCATTATGGCTGAGTTGCATGATTTTATAGATTAGCTTACTCCGAACGCCTTTTTTTACAAAATAGACTCCGCCGCAAACTTGGTTTCTATGACCCGCCTCACCATAATAGATGCATGTAGGCTTTTGTCATTATTATTTTGCATATTTTCATATCACACGGCCGTAAGGACCTTTTCTACTAAACCAGGACTAAATTAACTGACTTGTAATTTAAATATTTTATATTAAAAATAAAGATACGTCAACAAAATGTTACATCTAATAGTTTTCAAAATAGCCATAATAAAACGTATTTTTTACCCCGTTTTAGAAAACATCTTCGAAACTACCGCCATAAGGTACATTTACCCTTGGAACGTCATATACATATATTTACCTATATAATGTACCTATTCCCCAGGACTCCCAACTACCGCTATATACCGTAAATGGGTTCCATCCAATTTTTCACCCGCTATTTCACCTCCTTAGAGGATGATTTTCGGGATAAAAACTATCCGTTGTTATGACAACGGGTAGTTTTTATCCCGAAAATCATGGAGAATGCTCCAGGACTCAAGCTATCTCTATACCAAATTTCATCTAAATGGGCTACATCCAAATTTTCACCCCCATTTCACTCCCTTAGGGGATGATTTCCGGAATAGAAACTATCATTTGTCCTTTTCCAGGACTCAAACTATCTTTCAACCAAATTTTATCAAAATGTGTCACAAACAAATTTTCACCCCCAATTACACCCTCTTAGGGAATGATTTTCGGGATTAAACTATCCTATGTCCTTCCTTAACTATCGTTATACCGTAAATGGGTTCAATCCAAATTTTCATCCACCATATCTCACCCCCTTATGTGATCCCCTTATTTCCTCATTTCATGTGTTCCGGAATAAAAAATATTCTATGTTCTTTCCTTGGACTGAGACCTCTCTCTATACTAAATTTCATCTGAATGGGTTCTATCGAAATCTTCAACCCTCATTTCACCACCTCAGGAAATGATTTTTCGGGATAAAAACTATGCATTGTCCTTCCCTAGGACTCCTTCTATATCTTTACCAAATTTCATCTAAATGGGTTTTATCCAAATTTTCACCCCCTATTTCATCCCTGAGGGGATGATTTTCGGGATTAAAACTATCCGTTGTCATACTCCGGGACTCAAACTATCGTTCAACCAAATTTCATCAAAATGGGTCACAAACAAATTTTCAAGAGTAAACTATCCTATGTCCTTCCCCAAGACTCCAACTCGTTATACCGTAAATGGGTTCCATCCAAATTTTCATACCCCATTTGACCCCCTTAGGAGATGATTTCTGGACTAATAATTATTTTAAGTCTTTCCCCAGGACTCTTAACTATCTCCATACCAAATTTCATCTAAATCGGTTCTATCCAATTTTTCACCCCTCATTTCACCCCCTCAGGAGATGATTTTTCAGGATAAAAACTATGCATTGTCCTTCCCTGGGACTCCTTCTATCTCTATACCAAATTTTAACTAAATGGGATTTATCTACATTTTCATCCCTATATTTCATCCCCTTGGGGGATGAATTTCGGTATTCAAACTATCTATTGTCATTATCCGGGACTCAAACTATATCTATACCAAATTTGGTCTAAACGGAGTCCATCCAAAATTTCACCCCCTTAGTAGAAGATTTCCAGAATAAAAACTATCCAATGTCCTTCCCCAGAACTTAAACTACCTCTAAACCAAATTTTATCAAATTGGATTACATCCAAATTGGCTCAACTGTACAATATCTGGCATGGAGTACAGGGTTCATGTTTTTTTTTTAGGTTGTTCTCGCCATAAGACGACTCCTCGCCAAATTTCAAGTTGCGGAAACGCTTGGTTTGCGAGAAAAAAAATATTTAAAATTTCATACAAAGTCCCGATTTTATGACCGCCATGACGCATATTTTTCCGTTTCTTTGCACGTGTTGTCATTGATATGTTCCTAATAGCGTACTTATCCAATCCTTTTGTTTATCATTTGCATATTCTACTCTAAGGCAGGTCGGTGTAGGTACGACGACGAGCGAAGCGAGGAGGAGTGTTAGGTGTACCGCGACCCTACAGCGCGCGAGCCGAGCGAGCGAAGCGAGCGTGCCGCGGTAGCGGCCGGCGAAGCGCCAGAACCGACTTTATACGAAAACAGGCCATAATATGGATGAAAATGTTAATTTCATATGAAAAAAAAAAATTTTTGTCTCATAAACAATGGATTTCCGCAGATTTTGGATTTCTAAAATACACTATAGACAACCTACTCTGCTTTAAAAAAAAATGGTGCATTTTGGCCATGAAAATGTTAATTTCATATGGAAAAAAAAATCTCAAAAACGATGGATTTCCGCAGATTTTGGATTTAAAAAATACACTATAGACACCCTCCTCTGCTCTCAAAAAAAAATGGTGCATTTTGGCCACGAAAATGTTAGTTTCATATGAAAAAAAAAAATTTTTTTTTCTCAAAAACCATGGATTTCCGCAGATTTTGGATTTCAAAAATACACTATAGACACCCTCCTCTGCTCTCAAAAAAAATGGTGCATTTTGGCCATGAAAATGTTAATTTCATATGAAAAAAAAAAATTTTTTTTTTTCAAAAACCATGGATTTCCACAGATTTTGGATTTCAAAAATACACTTTAGACACCCTCCTCTGCTCTCAAAAAAAATGGTGCATTTTGGCCATGAAAATGTTAATTTCATATGAAAAAAAAATATTTTTTTTCTCAAAAACCATGGATTTCCGCAGATTTTGGATTTCAAAAATACACTATAGACACCCTCCTCTGCTCTCAAAAAAAAAATGGTGCATTTTGGCCATGCCAGATATTGTACAGTCCTTCCTCCAAATTTTCACCCCCCCCATTTTACCCACTAAAGGGAAGATTTTCGAGATAAAAACTATCCTTTGACCTTCCCCGGGACTCAAACTAATTATATACCAAATTTCATCCAAATCGGTGCAGCGGTTTAAGTAGCTCTATACAAATTTCCACCCCCTATTTCATCCCCTTAGGGGTTGATTTCCAGGATTAAAACTACCCTAAATCCTTCCCCAGGACTCAAACTATCTCTATACCAAATTTCATCTTAATCGGTTCAGCCGTTTTCACGTGATGCGCGGTCACATAAACAGACAAACAGATAAACAGATAAACAGACAAACAGACAAAAATTCTAAAAACTGTTGGAACGTGTTCTGTTATCGATTTTAAGTATCCCTAGCCAATTTTTTTTCGAATATCTTCCATGTACAGACTTTCGACCCTCTTCAGCTTTATTATATGTATACATAGATATCCTATACTATTAAACGAGCAATATTTGTATATATATTTGCAATCACGTTCTCGGAAACGGCTCTAACGATTATTAAACGAGCAATATTTGTATATATATTTGCAATCACGTTCTCGGAAACGGCTCTAACGATTATTAAACGAGCAATATTTGTATATATATTTGCAATCACGTTCTCGGAAACGGCTCTAACGATTTCGATGAAATTTGGAATATAGGTGGTGACGGGGACGAGAAATCGATCTAGATAGGTCTCGTTTCCGAGAAAATTCGTTTTCTCGAGATTTTCTCGCATAAAGATTTGTTAATGCAATATAGTTCGTAATTTCACGACAACTGTCATCGCTTGATTAGACTAATGGTTATAACATAGGCTTATAACGCCGTCGGCCGGGGTTCAAATCCCAGCCAGGGGATGTTTAGTTTTTGATTTCGTTTTTTATAGACAATGATTTTTCGTAGTATTAAAACCAGAAAAAGCATGTTCTGACGTTTTTTTCTATTATTGTTTACATGTCTTTTTTGTTTTTCGATTTGTTTTCCAACTGGGAAAAATTACTAATAAATTACATATTTGGTTGAGGAAGTGACGGAAATATTTCAGTAGAGTATTTTATGGCACTATGCCATCTTTTTAACCGAATCTATCTAGAGAGCTCTGCTCATCTTTTTAACCGACTTCAAAAAAGGAGGAGATTCTCAATTCGTCTGTATGTTTTTTTTAATGTGTGTTTGTTACGCGATAACTCGGTAATTTATAAACCGATTTGAAAAAAAAATCTTAGTTTAGAAGCATATACTTCCAGATTCGTCCAGTTGTCACCAAAATCCAGTTCAGATGATGGGATCCTGGAGAAATCGAGGAAACTCTTCAAATTTTATAGGCAAACTTGAAGAAATTTCGCTACTGATTTGAAGTCGGTTAAAATTTGGTTTTGAATAGTATATTATTATTCATAAGGTTATGTAGGTTGGAAAAAGTCGGTTTAGTGATTCGGTAATAATTTTAGAATCAAATGAAACCTTTTTAACACTTTTTGTAAGATTTTTATTTTCATTGGGCTAAGATAGCTCAAAAATAACATCAGTGACATCTATCGAACTGAACTTGAACCAAAACTATGCTCGCTAGATGGTGCTTATCATTATCTGAGACTTAATTCTGGCATTACTAAATGCCTTTCTTTGAATTTGTGATTCTAAATGCTGAGTTATGCATATTATTGTCACTTTTATTTTTTATTTAATCGTATGGCATACATTATTTATTTTGGCCTTTGAGTTTTGTCACTTTTTAGTACCACCCAGGGGACACGTGCAGGGTTGTGGTAGGTAGCTCCTGCGGCGGGGTGCTAGGTCGGGTAACCTCCTCGAGTGTCTGGACTCTACCGATTCCTCTTGATTCGGTTGATCCGCAGGAATGGGTAGTGTCTTGGCCGGTGCGCCCTGGAGACAACGGCAAGTGATAATTTGGTGAACCCTAAGTTATCGCTTGCTGGTGTTACCAATAACCCGACACGGGGGGGTCGGGGGGTTCCGCCCAGGGAATCGCAAGATTCCCCAGGTGCGGCTTGAGGGAGAGGCCATTGCTGTTTGCCTCTATAATAAATAACGGACCCGGAACCCTGACAAATCCTCTGCTATCAGAGGATTCATGTTAGGCGCGGGGGCTGCGACCGTCAGGCCGGGGCCGAGTTGTGGCTGCGAGGGAGAAAACCTCTATAAAAAGTTACAAGGGGACCTGAGAGGGTGAATCCGAGGTATATCACCCTCTCCCGGCGTAGAGGTCCTCGGGTCGGGAAGCGTGTGGTGTCGCCCTGCACGCTTACGACGAGAGGGGGGGCTTTTGCCTCAGTAGTGAGGGCAGCTGCGGCTGTTGCCGAGGGGCGTCGTGGTGAAATGTTCGCGATCCCATGACGCCCTTACTACACGGCAGAGAGGGCATACCTTGGTGGTTTTAGACGGTAGTCCGGGGGGTTCCCGGGAGCCCGTCATACCCATCCTAGTTCCTCGGCTAGGTGGGATGCGTAAAGGCATTTCCCCAAGTAAAAAAAAAAAAAAAAAAAAAAAAAAAAGGTAGCTCCTGCGGCCCCCTCGAGGGTGCCCGCCTTGTCGGGGCGGGGGGGCTTAGTAACCGTGGACTGGTCACCCACGGCGAAGCTAAGAGGCAACCAGGGCCGGCCTGTTTGGGCTGCCGGCTGGCCCGAGGAGGGCGCTCCTAGCGGGCTTGCCTAAGCCTGCTTAGGATGCGTTAGGGAGGGACCGCAGAAGAAGAGGAGTGCCGGTATTACGGTTCGCCGTTCTCCCTATCTTCTGCGGCCGAGGTGGGATCGCAGGGGGAGAGGCGTGTTGGTATAACGGTGCGCCACTCTCCCTACCCCCTGCGACCTTGGCGGGGCCGTTCCGCTGAAACGGCATTGGTGGGACCGCAGAGGAAGAGGAATGCCGGTACTACGGTGCGCCGCTTTCCCTATCCTCTGCGGCCGAGACGTGGTCGGTGGCGGAACCACAGACCTGATCCGCCACCGGGTGCTGGATTTCCCGCACCCATGATCTCCTCGTAGCGGACTCAGGGGGGTCCGCTACTGAACAGGTGGAGATCGAGGAGGCAGGCGCGCCAAAACATCTGGCGTGCCTCACGTGGAGGGCCCCTGGGCATCCGCGAGGGCTGCCGCCGGCGGGGTCGCGGATGTGTGCGCAAGCGTTCCCGTAACCTCGCCACAAAAGGCGGCGAGGCGGCAAGTGGGGGGGTTTTTAGTGGGTACACCGTGGGTCTCATTAGCTCATACGGGAGTCCCACATTACCACTCAGGTCACCCCCTGCACCCGGGTGGTATGCGTAACGCATTTTCCCCCCTAAACAAAAAAAAAAAAAAAAGGTAGCTCCTGCGGACGCTAGTGACAGTTGTCCCCCCTTTGTCAAGTGAGTGGGCAACTCGACTGTAAGAGGTTTTTAAGCCGCCCGAAGGCCTCTAACTCGGCTTAACGACTACTGTCATAGACAGCAGCCGGGATCAACTGCTTAGCGTGCCTTCCAAAGCACGGAAGCGCTCATTTATAGTAACCACTCAAACAGGCGGTCACCCATCCAAAGACTGGCCGCTGCCATCGTTGCTTAACCTGCGTTATGGTTTCCGACTCGCAGGCGCCGCTGGGCTATCACTAATATCGGCCGTGAAAAAGGTCCAAAGTTGTGAAAGTATCACGTTAAACGCCCACATGTGAGCCTTCTGAGTCTACCCTTTCGCGCCGCGACAAAAACACGATAACTGTCAAGTATCACTGCTGAGGCTTTATGTAACTAAACAACTAGAAATATGACAGTACGTATTCCTATTTATAATTTCTGGTTGTAAATTTTCACTTTGTGGGTATAAAAATATGGTTTCTAGAATCTGTATTTTATTATTCGAAAATTTTAACAGTAGAAATGTTTTTCAAAAATATTATTTTTGCTTTATGTATAATTATTGTTTAAAGAGCATTGTGTAAAGCAAAAGTTACTCACCTAACTCTATCTAGAGAGCTCTGCTCCATTATCGGACCCTGAGCAGTGTTCGAGACATATCCGAACATAGATTAGCTACTAGCTTTTTATATTAATGGTGTTGGCATTACTGGGTGGGAGATGTTTCCGCTCTCAGTATCTATATGTAACTAACGGTGTCTATAACACGTTGATAATAAAGCTTGTGAATTTAATTAATTCCGGCCTTTTACTCATGTTTCCCCTAACTCTGTGTGGAACATGAGAATGGTCCTTCGAAATGTGCAAACCAGTGCAAAGTTCGCCAATAGTGTAACTATATTACACAACCTACAAGTTACTGATAAATCGGGCTGTGAGGTGCAAAAAGCTTGCTGTTCTACAGTGTTAGTGGTAAGACTGTCGCGTTATTCTGTGTTATACGGAATTCTTCGGGTGTACGGGACTTCGCAGGGCAATTGCTACAGCTTCGTATGAAAACCGACTGCAGTCTTGTGAAAGGACACGGTGGTTTTGTCATAGCGTACATTCCAATAGTTGCGGCTGGGAGGCTCTCCAGATCTACATCGATTGAAGAAAATAATTGTGTCATTATAATCAAACGAAAGGCACTAAATATCACGTAGTTCATCGTCAGCTCCGTCATCGAAGTTGCTACATTTATTCCACACAATAAGATACATAACCTAAAAGAAGTTTACAACTCATGATCGTGGCTCGTCCCACATTGGCTGCATGTCAACGTTTCCGCTAACTTGCTTATGTTGGCACTTTGTGCCACTCTGTGGGCATTACAACGTTATCATCGGGTAAGCAGCGTGCATCCGAACGCAAGAAATCACGTGACTGCAAGATTCCGGCCCATCAGCGTTGCGAGGCGAATACTCGTACGTAGAACGACGAAGTTAGCCGATGACGACCGAAACGTGCCGATCGGTGACATGACAGCGTAGTGTTTGGCGTTTGTATTCTCATTGGGTGACAGAACGATACAACACAGGAAAAAAGTATTTTGTATTGCATGCCATATTCGCCATATTGTTTTCAGACATTGCAACATAATTGTGGTTTTGCAACCATCTTGTGCATAATTAAAAGTCTATACGCTCAATAGTGTGTAAAATAGTTTAAGGCTAATTAAGCGCTTAATAATAAGTTGGAGTTTTACTGGTAAGAAGTGAATTGTTGCATCAATAAGATCAAACCAGATTTGTTCCCTTTCGTTTGCGTGATATTTTATTGTCGTAATCTGTTTTGTTTCTGCAGTTTCGTTAAAAATGTCGTTAACTCGGCTTGTAAGTGACCGCGGCTATGTTAAGGGGTGCCTCACTCGTATGGAAACGTTCTGTACCTCGGAAGAAATAGGAAAGACAAGCCATGAGGCTCTTGTGTCAAAACGTCAACGTTTAGTAGATTATTTTCGAGAATATGAGACCCTGAACAAGGAAATTCTATTCCTCAACACCTCAGACCAGGAAGATTACGAGGATTATGAGCGTAAGTACTCAAATTGTGTAACTTTGCTAGATTGTGCGATAGGCAAACGAAAAAAGGAACAAAATTCTCCACCACCTGATAGCTCCAAAAATGGATTTAAAAGGTTACCGCCAATCGACATTACACCGTTCGATGGTACAAACATAGAAGATTTTATTCCTTTTATAAATATCTTCAAGGCTGTCTTTCATTCAGACGCAAATATAAGTCCTTGTGAAAAACTATACTACTTACGTACTTATTTACACAGCGAGGCGCTTGACATCATAAAAAATTTGTCATTGACTGATGATAACTATTTATCAGCCCTGGAGTTGTTAGAAAAACGCTATAATAATGTTCCGATGATAGTAAATCACCATATAAACAGCTTGCTCGACTTGCCGACTTTTTCAAAGTGTACGGCACAGAATCTGCGCTCTCTTGTGTCTAAAGTAAATCAGCACACTGCAGCTCTCAAAAACCTGGACGTACCTGTAGGGCAATGGGGTGCGATCTTAGTAAATATATTGTCTCGCAAGGTTGATGCCTATACCAACAGGGGGTTTCATTTAGAACGAAATGAAAAAGAGTTACCCGGGTTATCAGAGTTCCTTGATTTTATAGAAAAACGTGCCGTGGCAATGGAGAATACTGCCAGCGAGAAGCCGCCACAGGCGCTGCCGACTTCAGCAAAACCTGTGAAGTCTGGCAAAGCCAGCTTAGTATCAGCAATGAAGCAGCTGTCATGTAAGTACTGCAACCAATCACACAAACTTTATGAGTGTGCGCAATTCAGGCTGTTGACAGTTCAAGATAGGTGTGATTTTGTAAACGGCAAGAAACTTTGTGTTTTGTGTTTGAATCAGCATCAGGGTAAATGTATGCTTCGCTTAAAATGCAATATTTGTCACAACGGGCATAACACGCTTATTCACTCTGACACTGAGTCAAAATCTGATGCAAATGTTGCTACTGCAAGCTCGACTGGTGCTAGCGCTGACAGTGCCGTGGTGATGACTAACACTTCTCAAGAACAAGATGTTTTGTTGCCTACCGTGGTGGTAAGATTAATAGACAAGAATGGAAAATTTATTTATGCCCGTGCTTTGTTGGACAGCGGAAGCCAAGTGTCATTTGTTACACATAAATTAGCTGAAAAAATTAACTGTAAAATTTCTAAAGCTAATAAGATTATTACAGGCATAATAGATGGCACCAATAGTGTCACACAAAAGACTGAGCTTGAGGTGTATTCCTCTGTGAATAACTTTAATTTGAATGTGACATGCTTTGTTACTAAAAACATTACATGCAACTTACCTCAACAGTCCTTTGATGTAAGAAAACTGAACATCCCCTCATATGTCAAGTTAGCTGACAAAGCATTCCATCAAACAGGTGAGATAAGCATGCTTTTAGGCTGCGAAATCTTCTTCCAGGTGCTGCAGAGGGAGACCCTACCGCTGACGCCGACTGGGCCTTACCTTGTGAATACTAAGTTCGGGTATGTTGTGGCGGGCAATCTGCCCGTATCTGCTGGCAGAGTTTCTACATCTAACTTATGCATAACTGTCAGAGGTAATCCATTACATAATAAAAATAATACACACATTAGTGAAGAAAAATGTAATTATTTGCAACAAAATAAGTCTTCTCTTGATGCACAGGATCAGTCTTCTCCCTTTCTTGATAAACAGAGTGAGTTCTCCTTGGAAGAAAAAATTAATCACACTATTTCACAACTGTGGGAGTGTGAGAAAGTACCCAATGTCTACAAAGAGGGCACAACCGAACATCAGCTAGCAGAAGAAAGTTTTATAAACTCTGTCAAGCTTGTAAACAAAAAGTTTTCTGTAGCTTTACCATTAAAACTCCAGCTGGATGATGTTGGGTTGGGTGACTCATTTGGTAGGGTTTTGCAAAGGTTCTATAATCTTGAAAAACGGTTTTCCAAAGATAATAAATTATATGAAGGCTATAAAGATTTCATGCACGATTATGTTAGTCAAGGTCATGCTAAAATTTATGATATATCTAATTATGATCTCAAGGCAGGAAACGTTTATTTCATTCCGCATCACCCGGTTTTAAATCCAAATAGCAAGACCACACCGGTCCGTGCTGTTTTTGACGCCAGCATGGCTACGAGCAATAATTTATGTCTAAATGACATCATGCTTAATGGCCCCACTGTGCAGAATGATCTTTTCGATATTCTAACTTTATTTAGAACATTCCAATACATAGTACTTTGTGACGTCAAGGCTATGTATCGTGGGATTCTAGTAGATAGTGACTATCGCTGTTTACAAAACATTCTTTGGCGAGATTCGCCTACGCAACCTGTTCAATGTCTTCAGCTGCAGACTGTGACCTATGGTTTGAAAAGTTCGGCGTTTCTGGCCACACGCTGCTTAATCGAACTCGCCGACAGGTATAAAGATGAGTACCCACTAGCTTCGTTTGTCTTAAAAACACAAGTTATGTTGATGATATCCAGTGCGGTAGCAATAGTTTGGCAGAGCTCGCAGAAACAAAACGGCAACTGATAGAGCTTATGGATAAAGCTAGTTTTTCCCTACACAAATGGTGTTCAAATTGCAGTGAGCTTTTAAGCGATATTCCTGAATCTATTCATCAGTTAAGCAGTAAAAATTTTGACAAAGTAAACAATACTTACATAAAAACTCTAGGACTTTCCTATGATGTGCATACTGACACTTTGAATATGAAATGTCCAGTAACTGAAAAACAAAAAGGCTTCACTAAGAGGGAAATGCTTAGTTTTATTAGTAAGTTCTTTGACCCCTTAGGCCTTGTAGGACCTGTTTTGGTCCACGCAAAGTATTTGATGCAACAAGTCTGGGTTGAGAACTTGAAATGGGACGATGTGTTACCAGAGTACCTTAATAGAAAAATGGTTGACTTTACTAGCAATTTGATAGACATGTCTTATATTTCTGTACCTAGAAATATTAATGTACAATCGCCTGTCAAAATGGAACTGGTTGGGTATGCTGATGCCTCAAATATTGCTCACGGCTGTTGTTTGTATTTGAGAGTAGTTAGCCCTGATAATCATGTAAATGTCAATCTTTTATGTTCAAAATCTCGCATCAATCCAAAAGACAAAAATCTCACCACTCCCAGGCTTGAATTAAATAGTGCTCTTTTGGTAGCTATGTTAGCTAGAAAAGTATATAACACTTTGTCACTCAAATATGACAATATTAATACATTTCTGTACTCCGATTCAAAAATAGTGTTGTCTTGGCTAAATATAGAACCAGTAAAACTCACTGTGTATATTGCAAATAGAGTAGAGAAAATTAGGCAGTTATGTGATACTTTTCAGTGGAACTATGTAAACACAAATGAAAACCCAGCCGACTGTCTGTCGCGTGGAGTAGAGCCTCACGAACTTAAAGGGAATTTATTGTGGTTTCATGGTCCTCCATATTTAAAAAATATAAATTATGTACACTGTCCTTTAGAAAGTACAACACCAATGGATGTTGAACTTCCTGAACTCAAAAGGCTTTCACCTGCGTCCTTTGTATGTAGGACGGTAAATAATCACTTTCAAGACTTCATTGAAAAATATTCAGATGTAGAAAAAATGACTAGAATATTATCATATGTAAAACGATTTTTGTTCAATTGTAAAAAACAAAATGTAAACAAGAAAAAAGGAACTTTGTGTCCAGATGAGTTAACTACCGCACTAAATGAATTGATCAAACTTGAACAAAGAAAACATTTTGAAAAGGAATTTAAATTTGGTGAGTTTAAAATTAATGAAAAATCAAGTTTAAGCAACTTAAATCCGTTTGTTGATGGTTTTGGTCTCGTAAGAGTGGGAGGTAGATTGCAAAATGCAAACCTAGCATTTGATCAAAAACACCCTATCATCTTGCCCAAGGGTTCAGCTTTGACCAAGTTATTGATTGTTCATGAGCATATTAGACTCAAACATGCGGGGCAAAAGTTGACTCTGAGTAGCCTACACGAAAGATATTGGTTGATCAATGCAAATAGAGAAGTTAAATCCATTCTACATAAATGCGTGATGTGTTTTAGGTTAAAGGCTAAAAATGCAAGTCAACTCATGGGTTCTCTCCCCCTTGATAGAGTCAATATGGCACGACCATTCCAAATTGTAGGAACTGACTATGCCGGTGCCTTCAGGGTAAAGCAAACTAGGATTAGAAAACCTGTTATAACTAAAGCATATGCTGTAATGTTTATTTGCTTTCTTACAAAAGCCATTCACATTGAATTAGCGTCCGATATGACAACCAATACCTTTTTGGCCTGCTTAAAACGGTTTATTAGTCGCAGAAATAAACCTACTAAAATATATTGTGACAATGCCAGTTACTATAAAGGCGCCAATAACGTACTAAAAGAGTTGTATGAGTCACTGAATTCCACAGACAATCAAAGTAAAATAATAAATTTCAGTAATGCAGAAAGAATTTCCTTTCATTTTATACCGTCTTACTCACCAGTATTCGGTGGTTTGTGGGAAGCAGGGATTAAAAGTATTAAATATCATATGAAACGTGTAATAGGTAATCTTGTACTTACTTATGAGGAGATGTACACGGTCTTGGTTCAGATTGAGAGCATTTTGAACTCTCGTCCACTTACCCCCCTATCTAGGGACTCAGATGATATGTCATACCTAACACCCGGGCACTTCCTCACTGGTGCGCCATTGACTTCATATCCAGAATTAAACCTAACTGATATAAATATAGGAAAACTTAGTTTCTGGAAACAATGTACTAAACTACAACAAACCTTTTGGGCCCAATGGCACAAGCAATACTTAACAATGCTACAGAACAGACCTAAATGGCAGAGCTCCCAGCCCAATCTGCAGGAAGGGACTATGGTATTAATTAAGTCTGATAAGGTGACTCCTCTTCAGTGGCCAGTAGGTAGAATTGTAAAGGTGATACCAGGCAACGACAATTTAGTTCGCGCGCTTGATGTAAAAACGCCTAAAGGGTTTGTCATTAGAACTAGTATAATGAAAGTTTGTCCACTCCCTATTGATTATAATTAGTTTATAGTAATGGTATACAATGTACTATTATATTATTATTTCTCAAAGGCATTGTGGTGGGCCGACTCTCACTTAGTGTAAGCTAAATAATTTAAATTAAGTGAACTAAAATTACTAAAAAATTGAGATTTATTACTATGCTATTGGATTGTGTAACTCAAATACCTAAAGTCTCAAATAAGTACTAGTAGTAGTAGAAGTATACTATTTCAAGTAAAAAAAAAGGGAAAACCTTGTACTTACCTATTTTCTATTCTCAATTATGTATCTTTTCTTAAGTTTGTTTAGTCAAGACCTGCTTGGGCATTTGCGTATCAGCAGGTACTAAAAAGACATGTGATAGGTACAGTATATATTGGTGTTTTAGGTATAGTTTATTTATTACATTGTAAAGTGTAGTTGGTTAAGTAGAAATAGATCTTAATTAACATTTTGGCCTAGGCCCGAACATGTTCGAGACATATCCGAACATAGATTAGCTACTAGCTTTTTATATTAATGGTGTTGGCATTACTGGGTGGGAGATGTTTCCGCTCTCAGTATCTATATGTAACTAACGGTGTCTATAACACGTTGATAATAAAGCTTGTGAATTTAATTAATTCCGGCCTTTTACTCATGTTTCCCCTAACTCTGTGTGGAACAAGCAGTTCATATACCTTTTTTTTTTCTTGAAAAAAACCTGCGAGCCTGGTGCCTAATCATCGGGGGATGACTGGGTTCTGTGGTATTTCTATGCACTTTTTCTTAGTAATGAAGTGCCAAATGTGATTTTAAGATCCTTGAGGAATCGACGGAACTCCTCAAATATTATTGGCCTACTTATAGCGACTTGGGTGTTTTCTGTAATAGGTAATCAACGCTCACGGAAAGCAGTTCATTTGTTTCCCACTATACCGGTAAGGAAATGTGTATGTTCCTTGGCGAAGTACTGAATTGAAGTCGTTTTTAACTTTGTTTTTTTACAATTAAAATATATACAAAGACTTACAGCTTAAAAAATAAATAAATATGTGCATATTTACAAATTTTCTATAAAGTAGTCCCCCGGCCCCCCAGGTCGGCGCTCTGAGGTAGGGTGCCCATTGTCAAGGTATGCGTGAATGATACTCGAGATGTACTTCAAGACTGTTTATTCAGTAATCATCATCATGCGGGTGGATGTGCATTTTACCAACTACCGACATCTTTCCTCCTCAAATAAAAATAACAAACAAATAGGTATTGACTACAAATTACATTTCTTAGCAAGTCTTAACTATATATAACCTTAGTATGGCATATTCTTGTAATATATTTATGCATTATAAACTTTTTAATGAAATGCTTAAACATATCTATGCTTTTTTTTTTTCATAGATTGCCAAGAAATCTTATAGTACCTATAGTATTAGTTATATTTAATAATAATTAGTAGTTTTATGAACTAAACATGCGCTATATCTTAATTCAATGCATTAACATTTTTATTTTTATTGCAAAAACCTATGAGTTAACATTTTTAATCATAACAATACTATAAGTAGGTACCTATTTACTTATAACATGCTCATGTACCTATTGTTTATAATAATAATTATCAATTTTTTTTTTTTTACTTGTACATTTAATGGTTACCATTTTATTTTATATACCTACCTAATAGACATTGTGTTTCCCCAATTGCTCCATCTACTGGGAGGTATCACTGTCCTGCCGGAACGAGTTACATAATAATCAGTTCGGTTTGTATTTACATTAACTTGTGAGGCGGGAATTGACTCGGGAGCCGGGGTCGGTGCGGCCTGCGCGGGCGTCGGTTGCACGTGATCGAACTCGAAACCGTACTCCGAGCTGGCTTGGGGGCGGTACTGTGAGTCCGGTATGATGTGACGTCTATTCCTAACAACTTTATTGCCATTTTGCGTTAAAATTTCGTATGAGCGATTTCTTAAGATTTTATTAACTTTGCCGTTTTTCCAAATACCTTTGTTTTCATGTTTTATTTTTACCATTTGACCTACTTTTAGAGGTGACAATTGTTTTGCGTCCCTGTCGTAATAGGTTTTAAAAGTATTCTGCCGATTGATTAAGTGTTCTCTAACGCTTTTGTTAACTGTCAAGTCTAGTGCTGTTTCACGTAATGGCAAAATACTACGTAACTTTCTATTTTGAAGTATCTCGGCTGGTGATGGTAAACATTCATTGAGTGGAGTATTTTGGTATTCTAGTAATGCTAGACGGTAATCAGTTGAAGTGTACGTGCATTTCTTGATTATATTTTTAACAATTTGCACACTACGTTCTGCCTGGCCATTCGACTGCGAGTAGTGGGGGGAAGAACGTATATGATTGAAATGCCATTCTTTTGCGAAATTACTGAATTCACGTGACACGAATTGTGGCCCTCCGTCCGACATAACTGTCTCTGGGATACCGTGACTGCAGAACATACATTTCAACACATCTATGATTGTATGTGACAATGTGCTGTGAAGTTCACGTACTTCGATGAACTTGCTGTAGTAATCAACAACTAATAAATAATTTTTACGATGGATATGAAATAAATCAATACCTATTTTAGCCCACGGCCTCTTGGGGACTTCGTGCGGAATTAATTTTTCTTTTGTGTTGTTTTTTCTGTGCGTTAAACATGCTTGACAGTTAGAAATAAAGTTTTTTAACTGATTATTTATTTCCGGCCAAAACAACAACTCTCACGCTCTTAACATACATTTTTCAATGCCTAAGTGAGCATAGTGTATTTTATGAAGCATGTCAGCACGTAACTTTCTAGGTATGATTATCCTACATCCTTTCCATAATAATCCATTTGCTTCTGTTAAATCTTCTCTGTATTGCCAGTACGGCTTTGCTATGTCTTCTACATCTTTTTTTTCTTCTGGCCATCCTTTTCTAATGTATTTTCGCAACAGCTGCATCTCACTATCCTGATCCGTTTCTTTCTGTAAAGTTAGATAGTGCGTATCTGTCAATTCATTATATGCGCACACGGCACGTATCGCTTCCGTAAGATCGTCGTGCAGGTCGTGCGGAGTGTGTGCGTGCGCTGCGGCCGGCTCGTAGGCGCGCGACAACGCGTCCGCGATATGCAGCTGCTTTCCCGGTTTGTATACTAACTTGAAAGTGTAGGGTTGAAGCCTTAATAGCATACGCTGCAACCTAGGCGGGGCATCTACAATCGGTTTCTTTATTATGGTGATTAGCGGCTTGTGATCAGTTTCAATGGTTATATCAGTGCGCCCATAAATATAGCCGTAAAAATTTTCGCATGCATGTACACATGCATACAACTCCTTCTCTATTTGGGCATATCTCTGTTCCGTGTTTGTGAGCGCCTTCGATGCATAACATACTGGTAGGCTATTTTGTAAAAGTACGCAACCCAAACCACTTTTGCTTGCATCAACAGATAAAGTTATGGGTCTACTCATGCTATAATATTGCAACACTGGTTTTTCTGACAAACATTTTTTTATTATATTCCATGTATTTTCATGTCTCTCAGTCCAATGCCATTCTATGTCTTTTCTTAATAATTCTCTGAGTGGTTGGGTTTTATCAGATAAGTTAGGTATGAAATTACCCACGTAGGTTGTTAAGCCCAATAAACGTTCTACATCTTTATTGTTTTTTGGCCTAGGCATATTGATGATAGCCGAGATGTGACTATCATCTGGATATAACCCTTTCCTCGTAATTCTATGCCCTAAATATTTAATTTCCTCCAGACCAAACTTGCATTTACCGAAATTTAGTTTCAAATTAATTTTACGACATCTTTCCAATACTTGTCTCAGTCTGTCGTCGTGTTCTGATTTTGTATTGGCATAAATCAAAATATCATCTACATACATACAAACTCCTTCTATGTCGTCAAAATTTTCGTAAATTTTACGGTGAAAAACTTCACATGCCGATGAAATTCCATACGGCATACGCAAGAATTTATACCTACCAAAAGGCGTATTAAAGGTGCATAAATCACTGTTCTCTATTTTCACTTGCCAAAAACCATTAGTAGCATCCAGCGTGCTGAAATACTGTGCTCCCGACAAATTCGAAACTATCTCGTCTAATGTAGGCAACCTGAAGTGTTCTCTTTTTATGGCTTGATTCAGCTCTTTTGGATCTAAACATATCCTCAAATCCCCATTGGGCTTTTTAACAATAGTTGTGTTCCTGTGTTGGTCCAAGACGTCTTATAATTCTTGACATGTAGTAGACACATCGTGTCGCCATCTACCACGTATATTTGAAGCTTAAATAAAAATTTATACGTTTCTTATGTTGCCTCGAACACACCCGCCGTCATCTGTCATTCGACACTTTCGTGCACGCCGAAGAAACCACGTTTCGTATTATAAAATAAGTTATTAGTAAGTAATAAGTGATTAAAATCGAAAAACATGGGCAAACATAAAAAGAAAAGGAAGGATAATGACGAAGAATTGTTTTCCTTGTTTAAAAAATTCGCCAAGCGAATGCGTGAGAGGAGTCCCTCTAGAGAGAGGGATATGGACAACGAATATCAAGAAAAAAGTCTCGGTATGGGTTTATTAGATTATACAAATGTGTGACTACTTCAATTCCAAATCAAGGTACGAGGATTTACCCGTGTGATAACACTGCGAGTGTTATTCGTGAGGTTTATCCCAACCGAAAATTAAGGTTCGAGGTTATGTTCGTGTGGTGGTACTGCGGGTCCCATTCGTGTGACATATCCCAACCATAACCCTTAAGGTTCGCGGATTTACTCGTGTAAGTGCACTGTTAGTGCTATTCATGTGGTCTATCTCTTACCTTTATTAAAAAGCCCCTAAATAAATATACACATATATTTTTTTAACTCCAGAGAGTGTAGAGGAGTTTACCGAAAATACCGCAGCAGATTTCGCTCCGGATATGGAATATAGCGGGGAGATTACTGGCACAAATACAGAGATCCCTGCCATCACGACGCCTCCCACTGCTGCCTCCGAGATGCCTTCCACTGGAATCTCTGAGACGCCTCATACTGCTACCTCTGAGACGCCTCACACTGCTACCTCTGATACGCCTGACTTAGAAAAAAGACTGCCGGAGACTGTTACGGATCCTCCACTAGATGAAGATATCCTCAGCATTTTAGGTGAGGACCCAAATAAGAAGGTTTATGCAGAGGCGATTCACAAAGACATAGCCACAAGATGGACCCATATTGTCACAAATGGGCTAGAAAAAGATAAAAAAGCAGAAATGCTCAAATCATACCCCATTCCAGAAAACTGTAATTTTTTGGAAGCTCCCAAATTAAACGCCGAGATTAGGGCAGCCGTCTCTGAACAGGTTTTGAAACGAGACCGCGCCATGGAACAGCAGCAGAACTGCCTTGGGCAGGCCACAGCCTGTATTGGAAAAGCACTCGACATCTTAATCAAATCTAAGGATTGTAAAGAAGCCACAAAGATTGTAAGCGACGCTTTGCTGCTTTGCTTTGTGAGTTATTCCATGGTGAATCCTTATCTCGCAGGTACCTGCTACAATTTGCCCTTAACAAGGATACAAAAGACATAGTCACACAAACAAAAGTTGGGAAATACATTTTTGGTGAGAACCTGCACGAAGACCTAAAGGCAGGAAAAGCAGTGAACAAAACAGGATCTGAGATAAAGTACAACCAAACAACAAAACAATCAAAGCCATCATCCACTTTAAACTCACGGGGACCGCCTCGCAAATACCAACAACATACGCCGAGTGCGGGCAGGCAATCCAACTTCAAGCCACGGTACAATGTGCAGAGGTGGCCAGCACCTCAGCGGTGGCCAGCTCCTCAGCGGTCGCCAGCTCCTCAGCGGTCGCCAGCTCCTCACCACAAAAACGGTCCTACACCGAGAAAAACTTAAAGGTAAAACTCTTATCATCTTACTATCATAACTGGCTACCCATTACCAATGATAAAATAGTTTTATCCTGGGTTAAAGGTTATAAATTGCCATTGTCAGTTACACCTTATCAAACATTAACGCCAGCAAACAAATTAAAAGGTAAAGATGCTCAAGAAATGCAGCACTCAATATCCCATCTTCTTAATATAAACGCTATAAATGAATGTGAGCCTTGTAATGAACAGTTCCTGTCTCAATTTTTTTTGACACCAAAACCTAATGGTGAGCAGCGTTTCATTCTAAACCTAAAAAACCTCAACAAGTTCATGAATACTTCTCATTTTAAACTTGAAGACATCCGAACTGCAACAAAGTTGCTTTCAGCTGGTTCATTTATGGCAAAAATTGATCTCAAAGAGGCTTATTTTTCTGTATCGGTGCATGAGCATTATAGAAAATACCTTCGTTTTCAATGGCAGGACAAACTGTACGAATTTAAGGTCTTACCTTTTGGCCTTTGCGTGGCTCCATATGTTTTCACAAAAATTATGAAGCCTGTCATTGAAAATCTCCGTTGTGAGGGAATTGTGTGTACAGTTTATCTAGATGATATTCTTTTAATTTTTGACAACGCTTCAGAGGCAAAAGATGGTATTACTAAAACTTGTAGCCTTTTAGAACACCTAGGGTTTACAATAAACTATGAAAAATGCATACTTTTACCCCAACAAAAATGTAAATTTTTAGGCTTTGTACTGAATTCACTTGAAATGACAATAGAATTACCACCTGAAAAATGTCTTAAGATTAAACAAGTATTGTTATCCTTTTATAATAGAAAACACTGCAAAATTAGAGAGTTTGCTCATTTACTAGGACTGCTCACTTCGGCTTGTCCCGCTGTCAAGTATGGCTGGGTATATACCAAAACTTTTGAAAGACTCAAATATCTTAATTTGCTTAGTAATGACAATTACAATAAAATAATGAAATTGCCCAGCTATCCAAAATCTGATTTTGATTGGTGGTTAAAAAACTTAAAAACACCTAGTAACAACATTCGCTCAGACTTTTATGAATTAGAGATTTTCTCAGACTCATGATTAACGGGTTGGGGCATTCGTTGGGAGGTTCATGGTCTATTGAAGAGTCTAAGAAACATATTAATTATTTAGAACTACTTGCTGCTTTTATTGGATTCAAAACTTATGCAACTAATTTAAAAGACTGTCAAATACTCCTTCGTATAGACAACACAACAGCCATTTCTTACATAAATCGTATGGGAGGAGTACAATTTATCCATCTCAACACACTGGCAAAGGAAATTTGGCAATGGTGTGAGTCTAGGAACATCTTTGTATTTGCATCTTATATCCAGTCAAAAGACAACTTTATAGCAGATGCAGAATCTAGAAAGACTCAAGCTAACATAGAATTCGAATTAGCAGACTATGCTTTCCAGCAGATTGTCACAACTTTTGGCAGGCCTAACATAGACTTATTCGCCTCTAGAGCCAATACAAAATGTAAAAAATTTATATCTTGGAAAAGGGATCCGGAAGCTTTTGCCATAGATGCTTTTACAGTTCCATGGTCTCAATATTATTTCTATTGTTTCCCCCCCTTTTCAATGTTATTAAAAACCCTCCGAAAAATTGTCAACGAAGAGGCTACTGGTATTGTGGTTGCTCCCCACTGGCCAACCCAGGCTTGGTACCCCTTATACAAAAAATTACTACGTTCAAAGCCAATTTATTTCCAGCCTAATAAATCATTATTAATGTCTGTCAACAGCATGCCTCACCCTCTTCACGAGACACTTACCCTGGTTGCAGGAGTCTTATCAGGAAAGCTATAGAAATGCGAGGCGTTCCAGTTGGGTCAATCGAGGTCATGCTAGCTTCCTTAGCAGACAATACCATATCACAGTATAACACATGTTTAAAAACATGGTGGAACTATTGTTTAAATTAAATCCCAGATATATTAAATTTTTTAACAGAGATGTATAACAAAGGCTCAAAATATGGTACTCTCAACTCATGTCGTTCAGCAATTTCCTTAATATTAGGACCACAAGTTGGCTCCAACGAACTAATAAAAAGATTTTTTAAGGGAGTTTTTCGGTTACGACCAAATAACCCAAAATACGACATAACCTGGGATCCCAACACCGTGTTAAATTACTTAAATACTCTGTATCCTAATAAAAGTATTCCATTGGAAATGCTAACAAAGAAAATAGTAACTATTCTAGCTTTAATAACAGCACACAGGGTGCAAACTTTAAGTCTGATAAGATTAGAGAATATTAAATCTTGTAAGGAAAATATTATTATTAAGATCACTGATCTCATTAAGACATCTCGAGTAGGTGCAACCCAACCTGCCCTAATTATTCCTTTTTTTCTAGAAAAACCTGAAATTTGCCCGGCACAGACATTAGTTGATTATATTAATGTTACAGAAAAAATACGGCAGAATACCTCAGGCCGGTTGTTTATAAGTTTCAAGAAGCCATATGCTACGGTAGGATCGCAAACTTTAAGCCGTTGGATCAAAGACATGATGTCTAAGAGTGGCATAGACACCACCATGTGCACATCGCATAGCACGCGGCATGCGTCTGCTTCGAAAGCAAAGGCTTTAGGTCTTAATATCGATTTAATTCGAAAACAGGCAGGTTGGGCAGAAAGCTCTTCGGTTTTCGCGAGGTTCTACAACAGACCTATTGTACAATCCGCGACCTTATTCGCAGAAACCATTTACTCGAGTGCCTAATTTTCTTATAAATGAAGAATGTATATGATAACAGTTAATTATATGATTGTTTAAAATTAAGATAATTGGTTAATTAAAATAATTGATTAAGAGACATCTGGGGTCCGTTAGAATTATAATCTTTGTTACTCATTAAGGAGTTTTAAATTTTTGTTATTGTTCGAAAGGCTTGTGATTTATCTTAATATATTTAGAGATAAATTGACTGTGTTATAATTTCACGACTCTTTAAACATCCTACATGTCAAGAATTATAAGACGTCTTGGACCAACACAGGAACACAATTAGAAATCAAACGAACTTACCAAGTGAAGTTCGATGTTAATTGTGTGAATGTGTTGGTCCAAGACGTCACAAACTCCCACCCATGACCCTAATGCAAGTGCATAAGTTCCCTAGATTACAGGTCGTGAAATAAGGACTTCAAACTAAATGACAGATGACGGCGGGTGTGTTCGAGGCAACATAAGAAACGTATAAATTTTTATTTAAGCTTCAAATATACGTGGTAGATGGCGACACGATGTGTCTACTACATGTCAAGAATTATAAGACGTCTTGGACCAACACATTCACACAATTAACATCGAACTTCACTTGGTAAGTTCGTTTGATTTCTAATTATACTATTGACCCAATCCGTAGGGCCCTCGACCTTTGCTATTATCCCAAGTGTCTCCATTTCCTCGAGTTTTTTCTTAACTTGTTCACGCAACGGTATTGGCACTTTCCTTGGAGCATGCACAACTGGCTTGCTGTCATGATTCAACCGAATCTTGTAACTACCTGGCAAACAACCTATACCCTGAAAAACATCTCGATAGTCTTCAATGAAAGCCGTTAAATCTATCTTATCAGTTTCGGTAACTGAAAACACTCGTTTTATTAAGTTTAATTGTTTACAATCATGACTGCCTAATATAGGAGTGGACGTCACATCAGCTACTTTAAATTCCAAAAAATATACATCATCTTTATAACCTACTTTCAAGTAACATTTCCCTAAAACATTTATTTTAGTTCCTGAGTAACCGTGCAACCGAGTGCTAGTAGGTATCAAGTTTTCTTTATTTAAACCCACTTGAGGTAAGTATTTCATAGGCAAAATATTTACGTCGGCTCCCGTATCAATTTTAAACCCCAATTTCGTATTATTAATATTTAAATCAATCGACCATTCATCTATCTCATTTTTAAGACAATAAATTACCTGCTGATCTGACTCCTCTATTTGATACACGCCACACATGCGTGAGAAGTGATTCATGCGCGAACAACGTAAACATTGCCTCCCATATGCGGGACAAGCATTTTTATCATGCCTGATACCGCACTTATTACAACTACGGCTATTGTAGTTATACGCGTTGAATGTCGTCCCTCGGTCGCCGCCGCCGCTCATGCCAGCCTCAGAGCGCGCCGTCGCGGTCGAATCTCGTGCGCGCCAGCCACCCGCCGACGCCATGCCCCTGCTTCCGGCGCGCGCGCCACGCCCGGCCCCGTGTAATATGAGCCATAACCACCTTGCTGATTTACTTGTCAGACATTATTATCGTCACCATTGTCTTGTAAATGATCATTTTGTTTCATTATTTTATGCACTGATTGCTCTCGAGATTCTTGGACTATCTTTTCCGAATACACTTTGGACACAATGGCGGCGCGACATATTTCCATAGCCTGTTCTAAAGTCAAGTCTGCTTCGCGTAATAACCTTTCTCGGATAGCTTTGCACGTAATGCCACATATCAAACGGTCTTTGATCAAGGAATCACACAGAGTTCCAAACTCACAAGAGCTTGATAGCTTTTTTAAATCAAACACATATTGTTCAATAGTTTCATTTTCCGCCTGATTTCTTGTAAAAAATCGATGTCTCTCCACTGTTAGGTTTTTCTTTTGGTCAAAATATTTTGTAAATTCATTTAAAACTTCTTTTACCGTTGCACACTTCACATTGATTTGTTCATACAATTCTCTGCATTGTTCACCCACTATGTGTAACAATATGTTTATTTGTATGGCCGATGATTTTTTTGAGAGTTCACACGCGTCGAAATATATTTGGAACCCTTTACTCCACTTATTCCAACTGTCACTTAAACTACCAGTCGTAACGTTTAATATACTTTGATCATAACAAAAAGGTGACGGCGGCGTCAACACTGATTCCATATTTATATATGTTAATTTTTAAGTACGTTCCCCGTTAAGTACTGTTCTTTAAGTTTCACACTATAGCTCACTATTTAATTAAATACCGGCTGCGCCATGTCAAGGTATGCGTGAATGATACTCGAGATGTACTTCAAGACTGTTTATTCAGTAATCATCATCATGCGGGTGGATGTGCATTTTACCAACTACCGACACCCATAAGGCTGGCTACGTTTCCTCGCTGAATGGCGATGCTAATTCTTTGACCGAGGAACAAGCCAGTCCCATGGTCAGCAGTGTGCTCGAAAAGACGTGTTTTTAGGACCCGGTATAGATCTTGGGCGTCTGGACCCCACGGCCCAAGCGTCTCTACTGCGAAAGCCGCAAACACATGGTTGCCTGCAAGGCCCGTATATTTGCGGCGTTTGGCAGCCTCTGCCGATGCTGCCGCTGCGCCCGCCCTCTGCGAAGTGGTGGGTAAGTGGGACGGAGCCAATGTGTCCACGCAGGTGGCGTCCCAGACTAGGGGTCGTCCCATTTGCCACGGAATGAGCGTCATACCGTCGGGCCTCTTGCCATCGTCGCGAGAGAGGCCAGGTGGCTCTAGGACGGCTGGAACGTTTATGCTGGCAAGGGCCCGACGGATTATGTCGTTCAAACAAGCGTGACGGGCGAAGCGGCCTGCGCTTTTTTGGCAGGAAAGGCCGTGGTGGCCCAGACGATCTACTTCTGCGCCGCAGGGGCAGCGATGGGGAACCACTATGTTGGAACCCAGGCGGAGGCCGACAGCTAATCTAAGGGAGTTGTTGTCGAGTAGTGTCGCGCAATGGGCCGAAGGGTAGGCGTGGAGCCAGAACCCGGACTCTTTTTCTGAACAAGCCAGGAGCCGGGCTTTTTCGGAGGCTGACGAGGCGGAGTCCAGTAACCAGTCGTGGACCTGGTGGCAGAGTGGTTCATCCCAGACTCTTTGGACACCTTTGTTGATTGGCAGCTCTTTACCGGGACAGGCCGTTTTCCATGCATTCTCTGCCTCGGTCAAGCACGATATCTCAATATCACGGAGTGATGGAGCGAGGATTTTTCCAATGAGGGATATCGTACTGTGGACCGAGGAGAGAAAGGCTGGAAGAACGACGCTCGAAATTTGCCGGATACCCAGACCGCCGTATCGGATTGGAAGGGTGGCGTGTAGGAATTGCCTGTTGTTCAGTTGAATGTTTAGGGTTTTTTCAATTTGGGAGTGTAGGATGGAATCAATTTTTTCACAAGATACGGGAAATTTCCATAATGGACTGCAACGCATCAGATAGGTGAATTTGGGAGCAAATAGACAAAACCGGAGGATAGAAAGGGCCATGTGTGAATTAATTTTGAGTAGGCGGTCGGAGTATTCGGAGAAACGGATGATTTGATTGTCGATGAAATCTGGGATTGATTCTTCAAATATTGGGGCTCCAAGGAGGTGGAGCGAGTTTTTAGTCATTACTTTGATACCTGGGCAGATGCTTTGGAAATCGTCGACAATTTTGGTTTTGTTTGATATTTCCTGGCTTAAATATAGCTCATGTTTAAGTCCAAACCGATTTCATGGAATTTTGTAATTAGGAAAGATAGGTCGTCCAATACGCAGCTCGCTTCACCTCCGAGGCTGCCGTCGTCCAGGTACCAGATGTTAAATTTTGACTTTAAGGCCGAAATGATTGGGTGGATAGCAAGGCTAAAGATGGCTGGGCCCAGGGGGTCGCCCTGCTGACAGCCAACTGCCGAAAGTATGCTATGGTTGTAATACATTAAATTTGAAGGCAAGCTGTAGCACTGCCAGAGATACGGGTATAAGTTAGGAATCTCTTTTTGGATTTCTGTCAGCATGGCTTCTCTGTTGACAGAGTTGAACGCATTTTTGACGTCAACCTTAAGCAGAACCTGATCTTTGGAGTTACAAAGGAAAGTACGGCAGGCGTGGACGGCGGCCTCGCAGCCTCCTTTTGAGCCAAAGCCGAGCTGGGTTGGCTTGAATTTAGATTCCAGATCCTGGACTATGTATCTGCAGCACACTTTAGAGGTTAGTCTTCTATATGTTGCACCAATTGCAATTGGGCGGATGCCGCCATCTTTTTTGCCGAGTGCACAGAGGTTGGCACCATACAGGGTGGAAGCTATTCCGGTGTCTACCTTGCCTGCAAGCATAAAGTTGACGAGACGAGTGATGCTAGATAGAAGGTCGTTATTCCGGCTACCCGGTACCCCGACGATAAGATATTTTAGGTGCTGTGGTGTAATGCCATCCAGGCCCCCGGCAGAACCATTCTTGAATGACATCAAGGAAGCCATTACTGCATCTTCGGAGGCTTGCAGGCAAGGCAGAGCCGAGCTGGGCGGATCAGGGTAGTTAAGCATTGCGGGTGCTGGTGGATGCTTACTCTGCAGGGAAGCTAGCGTGTCTGGTGTATCGGGAGCTGAAGTGTCGCTGGAGAAAAGGATTTGTGCAGCACCCTTCAGGTCACCGTCATTTACTTTCCCCTCTACTACCTTAAACACATCGCGGGAGTAGTGTTTTTGGTTGAATTCGTTACATGAAGCGTCGATGGTGTTAGAACGGGAACAGTTGGATTTTATTTTTGATGTGAGAGACTGGCGGGTGTTATCTTTTGCTACATGGAGGGTATTGAACGCAAACAAAAGAAGGCGTTCCCAGCTTGACGGAGAATTATCGCCTAAGCATTCATCAATCGTCCTCGCAAGACTTGATGCGACAGCTGGTCTCGCGCCTCTCGGGATTCGTTTAATAATCGGAAAAGCCTTCTTATAGCTGCTTAAGGTAGTAGAAAGGGGGGTATTATGAGAGTTGTTTTTAAAGTAAATTATAAATACTATTGTTGTGTAACTTTTTGTATTAGTTGTTTCCTTTATAGTGGGGGGTTTATATTTAATTATATTTAATTCCAAGCCGAGTTTATTTTATTTTATTTTGCTTGAAAATAATCTTTTTTTTTTAATTAAATTAAAAATAAATATAAAATAGAAAAATTATTCTCACCCGAGCAGAGCTCGGTCGCCCAGATATTAATTATTTTATCTACATTCAAGAGCAAACGTTACGGGTCGCCCTAAATTAAATAATAATAGAAACACACACAATATAATTATATTCAACTCTTTAATCACATTATTAATTATGCAGCCTTAAACTAATATACAATTTTATGGGAAATCATAAGCAAACGATAAACGTTAACCAAAGTGCATTATATTATTTTACGTCATACCTGGCCATAAAGTAGGAATTACCGCACGCTATGCGTGCGGAAAACCCCACTTCCTGCCCAGATAGAGACGTAAAATGTTGTACTTACCACGGGCGGTAATAAAGAAAGCCTCAGAGCGCATATTTATCGCCCTTGCCTTCGGCTCGGGCGTCAAATACCTGCGATCTGAGACATTCTTTGTTTAACCGCCCTAGGTAAGTAATGTACTATTTCAACACACCTGCTCGTAAAGTAGGTCTTATTACAGCGTATTTACACTGATAATGCAGAATATTACCCATGCCGTGCCTTTTACATTACATTATCGCACTAGTGCCTTTTCATTACATATCTTTTTAAATATTAGCAAAATAATGCAGAATATTACCCATGCCGTGACTTTTACATTACATTATCGCACTAGTGCCTTTTCATTACATATCTTTTACCATTTTCATTTTTTTTTTTTTCCTCGCAAATGTGTTGAAAAACGTCGTATGAAACATAGCACACTTGTATCATAATGTACTATTAAAGGCAAACTGTAGACTAATTATTGATACTAAATAGATACAGCCATATTATGGAAGGAAAAACTACTTTAAGCTTTATTTTAAATCAAGTAACCAAGTTTGGGGAGTGGCACAATATTTTCTACTAGTATGTTACCGTTAATTCAAAGAATAAGGAAACCACTCTGGAACGATACCAATGTGACCGTCTGCGACGCTGGTGAAGGCAAAGTGTCGGGCTGGATCTCTTTCCTCAGCACCATAACTCGGTTCTGCTGCAGAGGGCGCCACCGTCAACTTCAGGTTGGTGGACCGCCGTCAACTTCATGGCGTTGTTTTCGGTTTGCCAGCATGAAAATACCGTGGCGACAACAATAACCGCAATAGGTTTTTTAAATATATTTTCTACTCCTGTACCTTTATCTATAATTTATATAGGCTGTAGCTCAAGTACAATAACACTAATAATAAGGCCTCTCACAGACTGGCGCGGCCTGGCCGTGGCGGACAATAGAAAACTTGTCATTAGCTGTCAAATTTACTGTGGTCCGCCACCGCAGGCCGCGCCAGTGTGATGCAGGCTTGTAGTCAAAATACTCTATGCTCTATGGCATATAAACGAACTGTTTAGCGTACTTTTATGGTTCATACGTTTTTCATAAAAAGCACTGTTTAACTTTTTTTTATCTGCCGATTTATGGCAGTGGTACCAACTTCACAAACAAATATTTCGAAATAAAAGTTTTATTTACGATTTCATTTGTATGTTATTAATTATTTACTACAATAATAATAAATCAACATCTATTGTGTGTTACGACACGAGATTCCCACGGCCAGCTCTCACGAGTCGCCATCAGTCATCCCATGTTCTCGAAAATCGATTGCTCTTTTGCTTAGTGGGCAATTAGCCAATACAAGGACCGAATTAACGTCATGTGAAAAGTGTGGTGAACCAAGTGTCTTATGCTTCCATTGTGGTCGCGTAAGGTCGTGATCGACCTCGATCAATTAATTTAGTTCTAAAAAATTAAGTTAATTTGTAATCTCACGTCTGCACCGTTGTAACTTTTTACCAATTAAACGCACTTCGAACATTAAGATTCAGATTCAGATTTTTTATTTGTGAAACATAGGTAATACAAATGTGGTCTTATTGTGACGACGCTTTCGTCACACCACGGCTGGCCGCCGTGGAAAATTCCATCGGCCGGCGCAACGCGCGTCGCAGAGCTGTGACGTCACGCCGACCGACCGCACCGAGGCTATAAAAGCAAGAGCGCGCATACAACGGACATAACCTCAGCCTGCACCACGACATGGGGATTAGCACCATGTATGGTTTCTTTAAGCAGGCTGCCAGACGTTATTTTGACAACGCTCCCTACCATAGGAATCCGTTAATTAGGAAGGCTGCTGACTACGTTCCCGTCCCTCCCCCCGCGGTCGTTACTCGGCGTTCACTGATTAGGGGCCGCACGGTCCGGCGTCCTAGGCACACACTCATGGATCCGGACGACGAAATCACAGAGTCCATCGAAAGATGGAAGGCTGCACTTTCGGCGTCCAACTCAGCGCGTACACTACAGCGTTCCCGCCGGCGGGGACGTCCACCGCGTGATCGCGACAACACAGACACTTATAGTCCATATTCGTCCCGGTACCGCCGCATACCGGGTAGAGTCAGTCCGACAAACCCGACCGATGTCGGGCCTAGCTGAGTTTCTTGCTGGACTCTTCTCAGCTAGGGTAGGTTTAGCGAACCAGCAATCCCAGTAGTTCATCACCACTCACACCTCAGATTCGGTTGAAACCGTTCAACCAATCTCACTGGAGCGCAAACTCTTAGAGTATTCCAGTGTTTACCCCTTCCCGCGTGGTCGTGCCGGAGTTTCCCCTTGGATTTTCCCCAAGCTACCCTCCAACCACGCAACTCGACTCACGCAACTCGACTGCTATATTGGGTTCGTCCTATCATAGCAACAGTCAGGTTCAAAAAAAAAAAAAAAAAAAAACAACGGACATTTTGAAAGTTAAACGGTCAAAAGATGATTCTTACCGCTTCCAAATCTTGTGTAGTGCCGTGTTGTTGTTCAAAACTTAGTGGGATTGATAGATTTTGCCACTTACAAATTCGTGTTTGCTTCACAACAGTATCAGTACGTATTAACTATTTATTTGTTATTTAAATTGCAAAGAGCTTTAAGTGTCTGTAAATCTGGGCGCTGTTATCGCTAACAGTCAAATTCAAACGGCTCTCCGTATTTATATTTGATTTTAATTATTTATACATCGTTTTAAGTGACATTTTGCAACAATTATAACTCATTGACATCCAATTTCACAAGATAATAATTATAAATAAGAAGATATGGCACCGGTGAAGACTAAAGTTACACCAAACACGGCGGCGGTTAACAGGTTGGTGGAAATTGTTTCGAATCTCAAAACTGAAATAGTCGAAATGAAAGACAAAATAGAATGCTGCAATTGTACAATTATGGAGCAGCAAAAACTACTCACCAGTCAGAACACGAACATTCAGGCGATCTTGAGAGTGATCCAAGGTACAAATAATCGGCCAGAACTGCTACACAAATCACACGTCTTCCAGCACGTCACACTGGATGAGTCAGGCCCACAAGGTATTGTCTTTCTGGATGAAGAGCAATGCAACCTAAGCACCGGCACCGGTATACCGCCGTCGCCAACTGTACCCCTGTTGCCCGCGGTTCCCGCGGCTCCTGAGCCTGAGCCCAAGGCACGACGTATTCTTGACGCCACCAAAACAAACTGCAGCCCACTCACTGGAACAGCTGAAGCAGGACAAACATCCAGGTTGGTAGTCATCCGACCTGAGGCTCCACGTCTACAGATGCCAGAGGTGCCACCAGTGCAACAAACGGAGTCACCCCCACCGGTGGCACCAGTGACACTAACAGTTGCATCACCAGCACCCACTGGATATCCCACTCGATCTTTGAGTGAGCGAGGTACCATGGGCCTTCGCGCTGCAGGTCCCCGTGTCACAAGCCTGCATGTGTTCAACCTCAGCGAGGACACTACACCAGACGACGTGATCCAGCACCTGCAGACTCGTATGGGGATACCGAAGCCCGTGTGCGAACAGCTGGTGGTCACTCGCGGTAATTATGCATCGTTCCGCCTGGATGTGCCGACTGACAAACAAAAGATCGTTCGGGATACAAGAAATTGGCCAGCTGGTGTATCGGTTCGATTATTTAATGTTGTACAGGCAAAAAACTTGCCAGAAAACCGGATCACAACGATAAAAAAGTAGATTGTAAGTTTGTTGTTATCCACCAAAATGTCCGGTCAATATGTGGAAAAACATCACTTTTAGAATTATTAATCAGTAAAGAACTACCACATGTATTAGGATTTAGCGAAATTTGGAGCCGAAAAAATGAAATTGCGCGAGTGAGGTTAAGCGGGTATGCGCTGGCAAATTATTACTGTCGAACTAGCATCGCTCATGGCGGTACTGCGCTGTACGTGCGGGACGGTGTAGAATATCGTCAGCGAAATGACCTGCATACCCTCACCGTGCAATATCATTTCGAATTTTCGGCTATAGAAATTATTCGAATAAAATTGATTATTGTGGCATTGTATAGGACTGGTAACGGTGACTTTGACATTTATTTAGAGAATTTGGAATTGTTATTAAAAAAGCTAACTGACGAAAACAAAAGGTTTCTCATCGTTGGCGACCATAATGTGGATTATCTATCTGACAATAGCATGAAACGCCGTATAAATGACGTGTTAGGATCATACGGGTGTCGTAACACAGTATCATTCCCCACTCGCGAGACCGTAGACTGTGCATCGTCCATTGACTGCGGGCTGTCTAACTGCACGAGTGACTTGCTTACTGTGGCACCACTTGACACCGCGATAAGCGATCATAACGCGCAACGTTATGAATTGTCTACGCAAAATGAGCCGCAAAATAAAACACATAGGTTAGTTGAGCGCCGGGTATTTAACGATGAGTCAATTAAATTATTTTATATGGACATTTCTAATTACGATTTTAATTTTGTGTATGATAATAATTTTGACATTAACGACAAATTTAATAAATTATTTAATATTTTAAGGTATTATATTGACATACACTTTCCGATAAAATTAATTAAATGTAAAAACAATGCCACAGTGTCCTGGTTGAGTGACGAATTGGTAGAAATGATGCGTAAGCACAGTGATCTCCATGACTTGCGGCGCCAGTATCCCAACAACCCCATACTTACCGAGTGTATCGAGCACTATGCTGGGCTAATAAAGTCCACGATAATTGATACCCGTCGCACATACACTGAAAATAGACTAGCGGCGAGCGGCAATAAACCGAAAGAAATTTGGAAGGTGGTAAACGAGGAGGTGGGAGTGAAGGCGAGATCTCAAAGTATTTGCCTCCGTAATTCCACAACAAACCTAGAAGTACAGAAGAAGGACATACCAAATACTTTGAACTCTCATTTTCTCGGAGTGGCATCTAAATACGCTATACAGAGCAACATGCTAAAATCCACGCAGTTCCTTCATAGGCACCTGGCAGCGTCAGACGTGCCCGTTTTTACCCTACCACTCGTTACTCGCGATATGCTTGATACGGCTTTTCGCCCCATGCTGAAGAAAGGTAGCACTATTGATATATTTGACATATCACCTAATATTCTTCTTTGGATATGGCCACTTGTTGTCGACGTACTTGTTGTCCTTATAAACCTTATGTTTGAAACTGGTACATATCCTGATGTTTTAAAAAATACGAGGGTGTGTCCAATATTCAAAGGGAAGGGTAACAGGTGCGACGTTAACAACTATAGGCCAATCACAATAGTACCCACTATTTCCAAACTAGTGGAATCTATCTTATCGTCTCAGCTAATGCGTCATCTGGAGTCGAATAACCTGTTAACGGACAATCAATTTGCGTACCGACAAAAAAAGTCGACAACCACCGCGGCGTATAAGATGTTCGACTGTATCATGACTGGGCTGGACGATAGGAGCAAGATGGCAGGAATATTATGTGATTTGTCAAAGGCTTTTGACGTTATTAACCATGAATTACTTCTGAATAAACTAAATCGATATGGAATCCAAAACAATGCCTACAATCTATTCACCTCATTTTTGTCAGGCCGAAAACAAGTCGTGAAATTACTCACTGACGGCAAATCACTACAATCCGACGCAGGGGACATAAATATTGGTATTCCTCAGGGTTCTGCCCTGGGAAATACCTTATTTTTATTGTTTATAAATGACCTTCCGTCCAACATTGTGGCTGGTCTGTCTGTATTGTTTGCCGATGACACAACTGTGCTAGTTAGTGCAAACTCTTACGACCAGCTAAGCCATACGATTGGTGAGGCTTGTAGTCAATTAAGGAACTAGTTCTCGGCAAATGGGCTTCTATTAAATTGTTCAAAATCTAACATAATGCTATTCTCTGGCCGAAAGATTTCGCTTCCGCCGTGTATGGCCAGTAGTCCTATGCCACTATGTAACGAGAGCAAGTTCCTTGGGTTCATAGTTGACTCGAATTTGAATTGGAAGCGCCATGTAGACAGTTTGTGTGATAGGTTGGGTAGTGCCGTCTTTGCCTTGAGAAAATTGAAACCATTGATCTCCAGGGAGGCATTGAAACAGGTGTACTTTGCTTATTTACACTCAGTTATTTCTTACGGCACAATCCTCTGGGGAAACTCTACAGACGCAAAGAGAGTGTTAATTGTGCAGAAACGAGCAATTCGTACACTTGTTGGAGTAAAACATAGGCACCCCTGTAGAGAACTTTTCAAATCTCAACGCATTATGACACACTACTCACAATACTTATTCGACTGTTTAATATTTGTAAGAATGAACATTTCTCAGTTCCAACGCGTGGACTTTCCAGGGAAACAGCTTCGTTCTACAGGGCGGCTGAGAACGGTTCCTCGTCGCATGGCGCTTTCAACAAAGAACCCCCGCGTCATCGGCCCCACATACTATGAACGATTACCCGCCGATATCAGAAATGAACAATCTGACGAAACATTTCGGCGCAAGCTGAGAAATCTTTTGTTGATCAACCCTCTGTACTCCGTGAACGAGTACATGGAACTTACTTTTTAAATGATGTACCAAATAAATTGACATTGCCGCCTGATGATTGATTTTAATTGTATCAAATGTTATTAAGTGTTATTAAGTATTATAATATTCTGTTTTAAGTTTTAGTGATAGTATTTATTGAGAGAATTATGTTTTTATATTTTTTTTATATATTTGGTTTTTATTATGTTGACATGAATATTTTTTAAATTTTATTATTATACCTACTGTATAACAAATGACGATCCTTTTTGGGAGATAGAATTATATTTTATTTTTACATTTCAATTATATTGACGATCATGGTAGAAATTCTTGTAATTTTGACATTTCTGCAAATTTATATTGTAATTTTTATCCTGAAATAAATGAAATAAAAATAAAATAAAGTGTTGGTTTCAAGTAATAGTCCCCTCTAGACGGCCCTAACGTTTCTTGTGTGTTAAATTACATGTTTTATAAATTCTTGGTATCATTTATAAAAATAAACAGTTCGAATTCGGTTCGGGTCCGCATTCGGGTTGGTTCGGATGGCAAGTGCAAACAAATTAAAAACAAAACAAAACATAAACAAGAGGTGTCATATTTCCGATTTCCCACCAAACTACCGTTCAAAATGAAAAGACGAAAGATGATAAACTATGAAGATTTTATTCGTGTTTCTTGTGAAGACAAAAGTGTACGTTCCTTTTAAAATGGTCGAAGAAATGAATAACTGCACTCCTGAAGAAATTACCTGATGAGTAGCAAAAGAAAGAATAGAAAACTTTCTTCCTGAAAAGTCTATTATGTAGTCTGCTATTTATTTTAAAAATTTCGTAGATAAAGTATTGTATGCAACGGTGTATAACTGGTCTAAAAACACTCGTGGCGTCTTTATTTGCGATGCTCGCCAAGTTTTATTATTCTTAATCTATGTAGTATCACTGTTGTAATAACTGCTGTGTCCCTATTATGAATCGTACCTACTGGTTAGGTTTGGTTTCCGCTACCCTAAGGTTGTCTAGAAGAGATCGCTCTCTAGCGACAAGACCGCCTGTAGGTACAGAGTTTTTGTATAGAGGTGTGCAAGTCTTGGTATTGTTTAAGTTTTGTGTAACGCTTTCGTTAGTGTGATTGTTTAAAAAAGTTATTACCTTGGCTTGAAAGATGTGCTATTTGTACGAAATAAAATTAGCACTTGTCTTCAAATTGAGATAAGGATACTCGAACGACTTTTAAGTAAACAATTGTCTCGATGACGGTTTGCGCTAGATTGTTTTCGGTTATGTTATGTTATCACTAAGGTCACGGTATAAAAAGCGTCGCGCGCCGGCTGTTCCTCACTCTCTCGTCTGCTGTCCACTCCAGCGCCGCTGCTAAACATTAAAAACAAGTAAGTAATTTTTTTTATCTATTTTTCTTCACTCATTCGATTCCCTGTGACAACAGTACATAGTATTACTTTTTTTTCAAATAGCGTGTATTTTTGAATTTTGTTATTTGTTCAAAACGATTTCAAGTAACTCTATAGAACCAAAAAGGTCACCAAAACTAAATAAATGTGTGTAACTAATAGGTACATTTACAAAACGATTCATTAATTGGTAATTTATCTTTATATCTGTGTTGTTTACGCTAAAGGTTGACTAATAAAGAATGCCTTATGGCATTAAGTCAGCCTTGTGTATTTTTACTTGTTACTGTACCATAAAGTTTAAATAAATAATCACAAACAAGCTAAAATCACTTAACTCAAATTAGTTAGGTTGACTGTTAGAGATCGCTTTAAAGCCATAAGATCGCCTGTTGTTACTAAAATTTACTTCGCTATTTGTTGTGAGATCTCTCATGTCGTGGTGCAATAAAGAGTATGTATGTATTATTATTATATTACTTTATACGCTGTTATAATTTGGTATAGTCACTTAAGGTTGACAATCCTGTCAAATTGTATAGGAATACAAATAATTTTTATTGCGAAAAGGGTCCTTTATAAAAGAACGCAACCGTATTGTCTTAGTATAAAGAGGGCAAAGTATGTTATTTTGCACGCGAAGTAGGTCGAGATTTTGTTTAAGTGTGCGACAGATACTGTGGCGCACACATACTTACAAGCCGCGCGCGGTGCGTTTGTATGAAGATAACATACTTCGCCCTCTTTATACTATGGTATTGTGTTTCAAAAAATTAACAATAAACATACTAAAATCAACCATGCAATAGTAGACACCTTTTTGGTTTTACTTCCGTCACTGTACGTATCCATTATTCATTTAAAATAACGTTACCTACACCTTATTCAAAACAAGCATCTCAATTTATATGTTTTAGCGTGGATATTTACCTATTTTGTCAAATTACCAAGCTACAAAAGATTCAGATACCAGCTGCATCATCGTGATATCTTTTGTTACAGGTGATTAAAGTAATTCACGTTAAAGTACCGCATGTACATACAAATCTTAAGAGAAAAGTAGGTTTTTCTTAAAGTTTGGTTTCCTTTAAATCTAAAACCCAGTTGTTTTTGATTTCCAGCAGCCGAGCCACCTCCTCTGCTCACCGCAACTAGCTCCACAGCCGACTCCCGCCGTCGTCGCTGAACCCCGCACCCGCCGGCAGCCCGCTCCTGCGACTTCCTATATCTACTACGAACCAACGATTTGAATAGTAAGTTACACACTAAATTGTATAATGAACCCAGCTCGAGCAGTTAGATTGGTTCCCCAAACTCGTTAATTCCACGTATAGCAGAATTTCCATTCGCGTTATTCCCCACTTTATTTTTTTCTTAGTCGATTTATTTAAATGCAAGTGTTGACAAACCGATTGTTTTCTAGTCGCGTTTTCCCTCAATTGATAATTTTTCTAGACGATATAAGTACTTCATAATCCCACGTATTGATAGACTGACTGATTTCTAGACGATATAAGTAGTTCATAATCCCACATGTTGATAGACTGACTGTTTTCTAGAAGCGTTTCTTTCCCGTGTGGTGTCAGGTTAGAATAGCACCACCCCCTTTCTTCCCGTGGGTGTTGTAAGAGTCGGCTAAGGGAACAGGGTTGAAGTGTGTTGTGGGCGATGGACTAGCAACCTATCACTGCAACATCACATTTTGTCGATCTTTTATACCCACATTTATGCTAAAAGTGGCACTGGAACACAAGTTTCATGTGCTCTGCCTACCCCTTTTAGGGATAAAGGCGTGATTGTATGTATATATGTATGTATTTTTCTTTCTACCTACTTGTGTTTTTTTAACAATTATCATAATTAGGTAACATACTCTACTTTTTAGGGTTCCGTACTCAAAGAGTAAAACGGGACCCTATTACTAAGACTTCGCTGTCCATCTGTCTGTCACCAGGCTGTATCTCAAGAACCGTGATAGCTAGAGAGTTGAAATTTTCACAGATTATGTATTTATGTTGCCGCTATAACAACAAATACTAAAAACAAAACAAAATATTTTTTTAAGGGGGGTCCCATACAACAAACGTGGTTTTTTTTGCCGTTTTTATAGATAATGTTACGGAACCCTTCGTGCGCGAGTCCAACTCGCACTTGGCCAGTTTTTTAAAAATTTAAATTTCTATTTTCGGCATACGAACATATAACACCTAAATTCCTATTCACTAGATTCTGACCAGTGAGTCAAATCACAGAAACCCGCAAAAATAACGCTTGCTGGTAACACGAATTGCATATCGACGTAATAGGTACCTACGGTACTTATTACTGACGGCTTATGTCATAGGTAATATTGTATCCATGTATTTTTTGACCAATTACCAAATTACAAAAGATTTTCAGCTGCATGACTGTGAAATCTTCAGTTACAGGTGATTAAAATAAGTCACGTTAAAGCGTATGTAGGTACAAACAAACTTTTTGAGAAAAAAAAGGGTTTTTGAAGTTTCGGTTTCCTGTAAAATTTTCAAAATCCTAGTTATTTTTGATTTCCAGCAGCCAAGCAGCCGTTCCCGCTCATCGCAACTCGCGTCACTATTTCTACTACGAACAAACGATTTGCATAGTAAGTTAAATACAAAATTGTATAATTAGGAAATAAGATGGTATTAGTATATAGGCCGTGTCACGAAATGGACCCAGCTCGAGCGGTTAGATCGGTTCCTCAAACTAGTTAATTCTACTTAGCTGAATTTCCTTCCATTCACATTTACCCCACTTTTTATTTTTATATTTATTTTGCTAAATTTACCTCAATATGTCTACCCTTAATCAAGCCGACGACCGCTTTAGCCTAGTTGGTAGTGACCCTGCCTACGAAGCAAGAGGTCCTGGGTTCGAATCCCGGTAAGGGCATTTATTTGTGTAATGAGCACGAATGTTTGTTCCTGAGTCATGGATGTTTCCTGTGTATTTAAGTATTTATTTCTCTTAAGTATCTAAATAAAATCAATCAATAAAATCCTCACAATATTAACTTGCGTTTGGTGTTTTTAAAACTCTACCGAGTCTCCAAATCGTACGTCAATACTCACTTAAGGGAGTGCTGCGGTAGAGTATCCTGCAGCGTATCCTACACCGATACCAACGCTAGAAAGGGTGCTTTCCTAGGACTTTGTTTACAATGAACGCTTACTAGAGGCACCCAGACTAGACGAGGTTGACATTCACATACTCATGTGGAGTAACGCATGCTGGTAACACGAAGTGCATAGCGACGTAATACATAATAATACATATGTACTTAAACTTGGAGCTTATATCATAGGTAAAATTGCTATATTTGCCAATTACCATAATACAAAAGATTTTCAGCTGCATGACCCTGAAATCTTCCGTTACTGGTGATTAAAATAAGTCACGTTAAAGAACAGCATGAACATACAAACCTTTTGAGAAAAAGGGTTTTTGATAAAGTTTCGGTTTCCTGCACAATTTTCTAAACCCTAATTGTTTTTGATTTCCAGCAGCCGAGCCTCCTCTGCTCACCGCAACTAGCTGCACAGCCGACTCCCGCCGTCGTCGCTGAACCCCGCACCCGCCGGCAGCCCGCTCCTGCGACTTCCTATATCTACTACGAACGAACGATTTGAATAGTAAGTTACACACAAAATTGTATAACTAGGAAATATTATTGTATAGGACGTGTTACGTTACGTAATGAACCCAGCTCGAGCGGTAAGATTGGTTCCCCAAACTCCTTAATTCCACGTTGCAGAATTTCCATTCGCGTTTTGTCTAACTTAATTTTTTTCTTAGTCGATTTAATTAATATATGTATGCGAGTTTTCTAGTCGCGTTTTCCCTCAATAGATTATTTTTCTAGACGATATACCTAAAGTCCTATTGACTAGATTCTGACCAGCAAGTCTGCATGTCACGATAAAAGTCGCATTTCAAAAAATAACACATGCTGGTAACACGAAGTGCATAGCGACGTAATATGTACTCATACTTATAACTGACAGCTTATTTCACGGGTAAAATAGTTTCCAAATAATTTTTACCAATTACCAAGTTAAAAAGATTTTTATCTGCAAGACCGTGAAATCTTTAGTTACAAGTTATTAAAATAAGTCAAAGTACATACATCTTTAGATAATAACTAGCTGTTGCCCGCGACTTCGTCCGCGTAGAACTTTTTATCGTCTTAGAAAATGATTTCTCTCAATACAAAATTTGAACCCTCTTTTAGGGGATAATTAAAAAAAAAGTTGATGTTCATTTTCTAGTTTGTGAACAAACAGTCTAAAACCAAAGTTAAACATCTCATACTTTAAAAATGCCTTGAAATACTCAAACTTTGAACCAATTTTAACACTCTTAGGGGATGAATTTGGAAAAACTCTGAAATCAGTTTTGTAGTCTTTTAACGTACAGAATAAGACCGAAGTTAAAAATCTCTTACTCACACTTTAAAATTTTATTGCTCGCCATTTAAAATTTGAACCCCCTTTCAAACCCCCTTAGAGGTTGAATTTTTCTAATCGCTGAAAGAACTTTTTTCGTAAACTTTTAAGTCTCTAGCTCAAAAAAAGTGTTGCCCATTCAAAGCTTTCTTAACCCCCTTAGGGGTGGAATTTTCTAAAACTCTGAAAGTACTTTATTATTAATTTTAATAAGTAACATTTCGAATAGTTTTAAGTCTAGTAAAAAAAAAAGTTTTTCCCACACAACACTGGCTACCCTTCTTAAGGATCTTAAGGATCCCCTTAGGGATGGAGTTTTCTAAAACGCTGAAAGTTCTTTTTTAGTATTCTAATAAGTAATCTTTTTGCAAAGTTTTAAGTCTAACTCAAAAAAAGTGTTGCCCATGCAAAGCTTGCTCTCCTTTTTAACCCTATTAGGGGTGGAATTTTCTAAAACGATTTGTGTTCTTTTTTTTGTATTTTAATAAGTATTCTTTCTATAAAGTTTCAAGTCTCTAACTCAAAAACATAAACTTTCCCTGATAAAAACTTTGCACCCCTTTTTATCCCCCTTAGGGATAGATTTTTTCAAAACGCTGAAAATCTTTTTTTTTGTATTTTATAAGTAATCTTTCTACAAAGTTTTAAGTGTCTAGCTCAGAAAAAGTGTTCCCCATACAAACCTTGCACCCTTTTTTAACCCCCTTAGGGAATGATTTTTGTAAAACGCCGAATGTAGTATTTTTCATGTTCTAATAAGTAATTTTTCTACAAAATTTTAAGTCTCTATTAAAAAAAAATATGTTTTTCCCATACAAACTTTGCACCCTATTTTACCCCCTTAGGGGTGAAATTTTCCAAAACGCTGAAAGTACTTTCTTTGTATTTAAATAATCTTTCTACAAAGTTTTAGGACTCTAGCTAAAAAAAATAGTTTCCCACATACAAACTTTGCACCCCTATTTTAGCCCCCTATTTTTAGGGGTAGAATTTTCTAAAACGCTGAAAGTACTTAATTTGTATTCTGATGACTAATCTTTCTACAAAGTTTTAAGTCTCTATTTAAAAAAAATATTGTTTCCCCCATACAAAATTTGCACCCCTATTTTACCCCATTAGGGGTAGATTTTTTTAAAACACTGAATCAGGTACTTTATTTGTATTCTAATGAATAATTTCTCTACAAAGTTTTAAGTCTCTATTTAAAAAAAAGTAGTTTTTCCCATACAAACTTTGCACTCTTTTTTACCGCTTTAGTAGAATTTTCTAAAACCCTGAAAGTTCTTTATTTGTATTCTAATGACTGATCTTTCTACAAACTTTTAAGTCTCTATTTTTAAAAAAAATGTTTCCCCCATACAAACCTTGCACCCCTATTTTACCCCCGTAGGGGTGGAATTTTCCAAAACGCTGAAAGTGTTTAATTTGTATTCTAATAACTAATTTTTCTACAAAGTTTAAGTCTATAGCTCAAAAAAAAAAGGTTCTCTCATACAAACTTTGCACCCCTATTTTACCCCCTTAGGGGTAGAATTTTCAAAAATCCCTTTTTATCCCTAGCCCACGTTATAAAAGCAACATACTGTGCAAAAATCAACTCTCTAAGATTCGTAGTTTCGGCTGTGCGTTGATGAGTGAGTGAGTGAGTGAGTGAGTGAATAAGTCAGTCAGGACATAGGCATTTATTATGTATAAATAGATAGAAGATAATGAAACTCCCATTCAAATATCTCAAAAAATTATGAAGCTACATCCATCCGTTTTAATGTCGCTTGTTAGAGTGAGAAAACGATGAGGGACTGTGACGTCAATATACTCGAGCGTCATTGTAAAAAACAATCGTTTCATATGAAGGTGCGTTTTGCGGAAAAGGGATAGAACATACCCCCTCTTAAAACTTTGGACTCTTATAACTTAATCATTACCTATATAACCTCTTGCTTTGTTTTTTTTCTCCATTTGACTATATTTATTTTAAATTTTTTTTCGAGAAAATACATTATGATTATTTACCATATTTTCGATTCCTGAGCTATAACCACGAACTTCGGAATTCGAAAATATTCGGGTATCTCTATCTCTATCGCACTAACCATACTCGAGTGACAGGGATGCAAATTATATATGAACATTGAGTATCGGTTTTCTTGGTAGCGCCGCAGGTACTTTGGCTGAATGCGCCGAGCGCGTGCCATTGTCATTCAAAAAAAACAAATTCGTGTTAATTATATTGTTCAAATTTGTTGATTTCATTTATTGAAATTACGACATAAAACGACGTTTGCGCATATAAGTTCTCATATCAGAATCGAATATTTTTTTATGGTTTATATTTTAGCATTTGTCTCGTAAAGGTCTATCGTAGACGGGATTTAAATTATTAATAAGTGAAAGGCAAAGCAATTCCGCCATTTTGACGAAAATTTGACGTTTCTTATAGCTGACAGTTGGAGCAGCGTTTGATTTCAATAAAAATAAATGTAAAATTAAATGAAGTCGTATATTTCGGAAAATTAATTAACTGTCGCAGTCGGATAAAAACTATCCTAAGTTGCAGCTAGAATAATAATGTACCTATATAAAATGTTTCATATTTTTCCGTTCATGGGATGCTGAGAACATTCGTACCGCGCAAAGCTTAGTTTCAAACTGGCTGATTCTTTTTTTAATTTAGAGATTTATTATAAGTGGAGATAAATAGATAGAAGATAATGAAACTCCCATTCAAATATCTCAAAAAATTATGAAGCTACATCCGTTTTAATGTCGCTTGTTAGAGTGAGAAAACGATGAGGGACTGTGACGTCAATATACTCGAGCGTCATAGTAAAAAACAATCGTTTCATATGAAGGTGCGTTTTGCGGAAAAGGGACAGAACATACCCCCTCTTAAAACTTTGGACTCTTATAACTTAATCATTACCTATATAACCTCTTGCTTTGTTTTTTTCTCCATTTGACTATATTTATTTTAAATTCTTTTTCGAGAAAATACATTATGATTATTTACCATATTTTCGATTCCTGAGCTATAACCACGAACTTCGGAATTCGAAAATATTCGGGTATCTCTATCTCTATCCCACTAACCATACTCGAGTGACAGGGATGCAAATATATGAACATTGAGTATCGGTTTTCGTGGTAGCGCCGCAGGTACTTTGGCTGAATGCGCCGAGCGCGTGCCATTGTCATTCAAAAAAAACAAATTCGTGTTAATTATATTGTTCAAATTTGTTGATTTCATTTATTGAAATTACGACATAAAACGACATTTGCGCATATAAGTTCTCATATCAGAATCGAATATTTTTTTATGGTTTATATTTTAGCATTTGTCTCGTAAAGGTCTATCGTAGACGGGATTTAAATTATTAATAAGTGAAAGGCAAAGCAATTCCGCCATTTTGACGAAAATTTGACGGTTCTTATAGCTGACAGTTGGAGCAGCGTTTGATTTCAATAAAAATAATTAAAAATTAAATGAAGTCGTATATTTCGGAAAATTAATTAACTGTCGCAGTCGGATAAAAACTATCCTAAGTTGCAGCTAGAATAATAATGTACCTATATAAAATGTTTCATATTTTTCCGTTCATGGGATGCTGAGAACATTCGAACCGCGCAAAGCTTAGTTTCAAACTGGCTGATTCTTTTTTTAATTTAGAGATTTATTATAAGTGGAGATTACAACTTAGAAAAGAGGATAAATCCCCGAAACTGACTTGCTGCCTCTTGCTCGAACTAGCAGAATATTAAAGGCGTCAGCGTAGTCCTCTGTCTGGAATAAACATTTAACAACCGTAGGCCATTGTATGGGATAATAGACAATAGCTTTGTGTAACAGAACTCAAAATAAAGTGGATGTTTTGACCAAAGACTTTATGCATACTCGTATTGTATCGATTTCCATTGAAATCGTTCACAACTTTAAGGCAATAATTTGCCTCTTTCCTGACAAGTACGGCCATAAACTATAATATTTTATTGTCTAAAAATGTTATTCATTCCAATGTTTTTGTTTCATTAATACTGAGTATTTGACTACTAAACTAGGTAAACCATGTTACCATCTCACTATGATGGGAGGAGGTGCTATCTGTTGGCGCACCCTAAAGCGTTTCACACACGTCGAAATGACGGCATTGATTGCACGTTTCGATGATAAAATCGAGAAATCCTGGGCTATTAGGTTCTGCAATGTAGCGTTTGTAACCCCGGATGGGCGAACCTATGATGATATTCTTCGATTATCAACGCCGTCAGTCTGTGCTCACGAGGCAGTAACATAGGGTGTGTCCTATCGTAGTTGAAGGTGTCGCTAAGAGACAGCCAACCGCCCACCCTCAACAAACCCTCTCCATCAACAAACGACAAATGTTTACGAAGAAACTTGTGGAGTGAGTTAGTGGCACCTTTGTTGATCATTCGAATTTCAGTCGCGGAAAATCTAAAATGGCTGAACCGATTTTATTCAAACGTATCTAAAGACCATCTCGATCACATTAGCTTTCGGATCGAAAACCGCATTCAAATCGGTCTATTCGTTAAGGAGCTACGTTGAAGCTCTGCTCAGACAGACACAGAGACAGTCCCCTCTTTCTGCGTCCGGAGTTGAAAAAGGTTTTTGTTAAAGTTTCGGTTTCCTGTACAATTTTCTAAAAGCTAGTTGTTTTTGATTTCCAGCAGTCGAGTCGCCGTCGTCGCTCCCCCGCCGCCAGCCCGCTGCTGCAACACTTCCTTGTTCAACGAACGAAAACAAAAATGGCCAATCTATTGAACATCTCCGGTGAGTCATTTTAACAAAAATAACTAGCTGTGTGCTCTGGCTTTACTAATGAAGGACATGACCCAAAGCGTCGCTGTACGCCACATCTCCCTATAGGTAGTATTTATTCTGACTCACTCGCACTTTTAACGGAGAATTTTGAACTCAAATCGATACATACACGTTTTCGAACGCGTTTGCTTTTAGTTTCAATTTGTATGAAAACGCGTAGTTCCTAATAGTTACCACCAGAGGCGTTATTCGCGTTGCCATACAAATTTAAACTAAACGTAAACGCGTTCGAAAACGTATATGTATCGAAAAAACTTATACTCTAGAGCTACAGATTCAAGCGTTTATGTTCGTGACTACCGGTTCATTATAAGTTACTCACAAAATGTAATGTTTAGGAAGTAAGACCCAGCTCAGCATGATACTAACTTCCACTTTTTGTACAATTTTCCAAACATTCAAAAAACTTGTGCTGACTATTTTAAACGCAGAAAAAGAGTAATTAGCTAATTAGAAGCAGCCATTCTGAAGTTAGGCGCCTACATAATTATGAACCTACATACATCCGGCAACTCATTTTTACAAGCTTTATATTAACTTGACCTGTACGTACGAGTATGTAATAGACCGTAAGCCCACTCCCAATACGCATGTGTCTAATGACAACACGATAAAATGCATGGCGTAGGTCGAGAAAGTTGTGCTGAGCAAGAATCAGCAGATTATCGCACCTAAAATTGACCGAAAGTTTTAAAAATCCTTCACTTCCTGACACGATTGTAAGGGTAGGTCAAATGACAACAGGTACGAGACATGTGGCATCATTTAGCCCTTTAATCGTAGAGAGAGTAAACTTAAGTATGTCAGTCCTGAAATACACCGTCTGCCAAGTACTTCCGCCCGTTTGTAGGTAGGTACATGATTATTCTTGCTCAGCACAACTTTCTTGACCTGCTGCCATGCATTGTATCGTGTTGTCATGAGACGTAGGCGTATTGAGAGTGGGCTTACGGTCTATAAGTATGTAAGTTGTCCATCAAAAGTTGCAACTCAATTTTGAAGCAGATATCTTTGACCGATTGAGCTGAAATTTTGGGCAAAGGTATAGTTTGGATGATAATTTAATATTATGGTACCATCGAGCTGATCTGATGATGGAGAGAGAAGGTGGCCATGGGAATTCAGTACTTAACCGACGTAACCCCGTTGAGTTTGGGCTCGTTAGAATCGTCTGAATTAATAGTTGATGACGCTATACAGAAAAGTACATTCGGCAATAATAGCTTGTAGCTACCAAAAATATAATTTTGACAGAAACTTATTTTATAATATTAAGTAGTATATACATACGAAAGTTTGTGCGTTTGCATGATTGTTACCAACTTATACACAAGAAAACGACAGATCAGATTTGGGTGAATCTATAATAATCTATTACTCTATACAAGTCTCTATAATAATCTCTAAAATAATCTATTACTCTATACTTACAAGTATGTGAGATTATAGCTTTGTAAGTTTGTTTGTTTGTATGTAATGGGTCATCTCTGGAAATGCCGGTCTATAACCAGCATTAACACATGCACTGCCAACACTCGCTGCGCTGGGAGCCGATAAATAAATAAATAAATATAACGGGACAATCTTACACAAATCGACCTAGGCCAAATAAGGCTAAGCTCAATAAGGCTTGTGTTGTGGGTTCTAGGCGACGATATATATAATAGATAAATACATATAGATACCTATTCACATATATAACATCCATAACTCAGGAACAAATATTCGTGATAAACACACAAATAAATGCCCTGACCGGGATTCGAACCCGGGACCTCCAGCTTCGTAAGCAGAGTCACTACCAACTGGGCTACGGAGGACGTTAGGCCGATCCCGTGGTGTTTCTCGTAGGTAGCCGCGAAAGTGAAAGTGTCAATGCATATAATTAAATTCCAGATATTACTTCCGTAATAAAACAAAAAGGTAGTAGAAGTTGATATATGTAGAAGTTGACGCGGACGAAGTCGCGGGCAAAAGCTAGTGTGAAATAAATGTGTCGTTCGCTACGAATGTCTACGGCGCTACGTAGCACATGCGTAGCTTCTTAGTAGACGTCACACATACAGTGCTACGCGGCATCTCGTAGCGGGCTCTACGAATATACGCGCTACGCTCGTAGCCGATGCCGTGGTGTCCCGTATGCAGGCGGGTTCCTGCAGTTAAAGAGGTCATTTCTATAATCAGTCCTAATAATAATAAAGAGGAAAAGTATGTGAGCTTGTGGCTTAGTAAGTTTGTATGCAGGGGGTAATCTCCGGAACCGGTTATCCGGTTTAAGCCTGTTACCAGCATTGGGCTGTATGGATGGACACAGGCTATATATTGTATCCCGCGGGTTTGCCTGCGTGCTCTGCAACACGCGGGCGAAGCCGCGCGGGCAGCTAGTTCAGCAATATGACTGTTTCGATTTTTAATCTAGGTAGAAGAATTTCCAAATCCATGAATGGAGTTTTTATAGTTTAACACATTCACTGCTAGGAATTCGCTACTTAGCGGGAATACCACGGGATCGGCTCGGAGCGTAGCGCGGAGAGGTTCTGGCCAGTGAATGTGTTAAAAACAATGAGTAAGTCTCCTCTTGCGTATCCCTACATAGTATAAAAAAAAGTTGCTTTCCGCTGTCTGTCTGTCCCTATGTATGTCCCTGTGTATCTTTAAAACTACTTTTTTAATAGATAAAGTGATTCAAGTCAAGAGGATTGTTTATATGTATAATGCATGCATGTATTATACATATAAACCCGTGCCAAGCCGGGAGGGGGGTCGCTAGTAATTGTATATTTTTAATATTTCAGTTATTTGCCTTCCATATGACGTTCCTTTTTAGCGTTCCGTACTCAAAGAGTAAAACGGGGCCCTATTACTAAGACTCCGCTGTCCGTCTGTCTGTCACCAGGCTGTATCTCATGAACCGTGATAGTTAGACAGTTAGAGTATTCACAGGTGATGTATTTCTGTTGCCGCTATAACAACAAATACTAAAAAACAGAATAAAATAAATATGGAATGGGGCTCCCATACATCAACCGTAATTTTTTTGTAATTTTTATTGATAATGCTTCCCTTCTGGCGCGAGTCCGACTCACACTTGGCTGGGTTTTTTTCCTTCCTGTTTAACACATTCAGGGTCCATGACGACACATGTGCGTCAGAGCGCTACGAGCGTGTTTCGCTACATACGAGGTTTAAGTTGCTACGGACTACGGCGTAGCGCTACGAGATTAGCGTGGCCGTGAATGTGTTAACACACTCACTGCCAAGAATCGCTACGTGCTACGCTCGTCGCATGTTCAGTATGTAGCGTAGACATCCGCTATGCGGGTTCCTGGCAGTGAAGGTGTTAATTATTGCATAAAGCATGTGTTAAACAGCCGTCCACTGGTCGTGTTGCAGGGCCGGCGTCGGCGCTGCTGCTGCTGGCCGCGCTGCTGGCGGCCGGCGCGCAAGCTGACACAGTCACCACGGCGGAGTGCAAGGCGCGCGGCGGGGGGTGGGGGCGGGTGGCACGAGTCCGTCAGTACCCTGTGGACAGCGACGCCACTGCGTTAAATATGGATGTTTGCAGTTTAACAGCAATTCCAGAACAGCCACTAGCCGGCCTCCCCGCAGTAACAGAGCTGTCGCTGTCGGACAACAAGTTGCGCGAGCTGCCCGTCCTCCAGGAGTGCCACAACTTGACCAGGTTGGACCTGTACGGTAACCAACTGACTTCAATTAACAGCGGGACATTTTCAGCGTGTACAAAGTTAAAAGAACTGCGTTTGGCTAACAATCAGATACAGTTTATCAACCATGACGTTTTTACCGCAATGACCAATTTGCAGTATTTACAGTTGTCTTATAACAAGATCAGGTTTATACCTGATGAAATGTTTTCCAACAACGGCAAGCTTGTCGAGTTACATCTACACGGCAACATGCTCACCCACCTCCCTCCACACTTCGCCAGCAGCCTGAAGCGCGCAGGCGCCGGCCTAGACTTGTTTCGGTTCTACCATAACCCGTGGCACTGCGCGTGCCTTATCGAGCTGCTGGCGGATGTGCGGCGAGCAGGTGTGCGTGACTACATTAAAGAGGCCTACTCCGGAACCTGGTCGGTGTGTAACTACATCAGCATGCGCGACTACCCGTGCCACAAAATAAGGGAGATAAATAAGGGAGAGAGATCGCTAGACATACATGCACACAGACAGACAGACAGACAGGTGCACCACCAACTTTGACGTGTTAGAGCGAGCCTTGTCTGTGTCCTTGTAAATATTACACTATCTAATAATTAGAACACAATGTACTATCATTTTATAGGTTAATATTTTTTACATTTTTTCATACAGTAACAGTCCCTGGGCGACCGAGCTCTGCTCGGATGAAAATGGAGAAAATACGGAGAAACGAATTTTCCCGGCCATGAGACCTATCGAGAACGATTTTTCGTCCCCGTAACAACCTACATTCCAAATTTCATCGAAATCGTTAAAGCCGTTTCCGAGAACGTGATTGCAAATATATATATATATATAAATACTGCTCATTTCATAGTATAGGATACATTTTAATATCACCTGATATTGATTGATAGCTTAGTAGACTAGTCTTCAGTGTAAGACAGTTCAAAGTTATTTTCACATGCACACTATAAAGGGCGATTCTGTTGTCGTGTAGCCGCGAGCTCAAGGCGCGCGCTGTTGTTTACCAACAAATGGTTTGAGATGAACCTGCTCTTGTTATTATTCAGATAATAGCTCATCTGGCCCCTATTTCACCAACTTGACAATTGTCACCTGACAACAACAATTCTCCGTACATTGCTGGTTCTACAAGTAACCCGGCGACCACCTTAACTTCTAGAACAAGCAATGTATGGTGAATTGTCGGGGTCAGGTGACAATTGTCAAGTTGGTGAAATAGGGGCCAGGGTCGTGTTTATCACCTCACAAAGACAAGATAAGCATCCATCTCTTTTTATCAAGTAGTGTCGGAACGAGATGAGTGTGTTATCATGTCTCTGTACGCGCTAAGCGCGACCGCGCGGGTCCGTGTTCGACTCCCGCGTGTGTGCCCGCGGTGTTGCTGACGGTGTTGCGTCTCTCTCTCACTTTTCAAAGACAATGCATCACATATGAATCATGCCACTGCAAGCGATTTTTGAAACAAAGAGGAAAAATGCTGTTACGTGCTACGGCGTAGCACACGAAGCGTTTTGCTTGTAGCACTAAACAGCATTTTTCCGCTTTGTAGCGAAAATCAATCATATACTATGTGAGTTATTGGTCCTGAATGGGTTAAGGTGCGCTTCTGTTGTCACCCGCTAACGGCTTCGTCTGACGTCTACGTCCGCCGGTGGAGACGGAATCATACCTTAACGCATTTGAGGCCACATATCACTATGTGTGCTACGCAGTAGCCCGTAGCAGCGTTTGATAACTAACTCAGTAGCGATAATCGTTCGTAGAAGCATGGCTCATATGCGAGTCATTTTCCTTGAATGGGTTAAGAGGTGTCTAATATCGAAGGCAATGTCGCAGCTGGGTTCGTGGCCATGAGTTTTGAATCGACGCATTACTTCAAATAAACGACAATAATGTCAATACAATTTTGTCCTCATTTGGTTTATTATGAAGTAATGCGACGGTGCAGATATCTTGGTAACGATCCCACATGTGTTAGCGCGAGTGGCATACAGCCGCGACAGTAAGCGGTGTAATACGGGGCGGGGAGGTGTTGTGTTCGGTGTTCGGACGCGCTGAGAAGGTTCTGTTAGCGTTAGATTGTTGTCCTGTTGGTTGCTGGCGGCGTGATGCGGTGCGCGTCACCTGGCAAGTTGAGGCGTGAGGTGCGGGGGCGGGCGGACAGCGGGGGGTCTATCGGACTGAACGTACTGGATTGAAATTAAAGTTATCTTTGTCGCGCACACTCGATTCCGCGAGTCGTAAGCCAGAAGGAGAGCGCGCAATAAATGTAAATTTGATTTCAATCCAATATGTGTAGCCAGGTAGACCCCAGTAACTTGTTGTTGTGGATAAGTACAGACTCCATGTTGGGGAGGCCAAGTCTCTATCATGTTACTGTTTTATTATGCAAAGGTTTTAAATGTTTTTATCTCTTAGGTATCAACTTAGTTAAGTTTATCTGTAGGTTTTCTATTTCAAGCATTAATCATGGATATTGTTTTTACTATTCATTGGTTTTTATTGTTTTTGTCGCTTATATTTTAACTTAGTTATGTTTATCAAAGTTTTCTATTTCGAGCTTTTGTAAATGTCTGTAGGATTATTAATAATATTATTGAACTTTTAATGTAAAAAAATAAATAAATGATTTGTAGTGATTTTATTTCTCGTTTAATTTCCAAAAAACGACCACACCATAGATACCTTCTTCTTGGTGAACGATTTGCATAACTTACCTCAATGCAACAAGATTAGGTCTAATAAGGTAATCGTCCCAAAGCTCGAAACTTTCATTTCAATAATTGGCATGCTGCTTGTCATCTTTATTGCTATGAATTAAGATTCAGGATGCTAACTGTTGAGTAGGTGTCGAGCACTGTGACATTTACCTTAGGGTGGTATTCCATTTATCCAATATCTTTGTCTCATGTGTATTGAGTAACTTACTACTTTAATGAAATTTGATCAAAGATTGGATATAGAATTTGGACAAAGAAATTGGACTAGTGGAATACCACCCTTAAGCGCAATTTACACATGCAAGAAATTGCTTGCAAGTTTCATTACATTGCGAGTTACCGAGGCACTTATACTGAGTTGGATCTATCAAACCCCGCAATGCAGTTATACTTGCATGCAATTTCTCGCATGTGTAATTCGCGCTTTACAGTCCCAAGATGAGAGACACATATCCTGCAGGTCGATTGCGTAACGCTTCATACGTACGTTAGGTAGATCTAAATGTCATGTTCTCTACGGGAAAATGACAGCCAAGTTGTCCTAATGCTCGTTTGAAAAGTTACGTAAAGAACTACCTTTCTGACGGATATCAAATAACATCGTAAATAGCACCTGCAAATAACTTTATTTGAAAATGGACTGACACGCCATCTGTCGGGCTAGACTTGTCGACCGATGGTTTAGGAGACGCTACACGGGCGAAATTGGCAGGACTGCCAAGCAAGGTCACAGTGAGGAGTGACCTTGATTTGGCCGGCCGACGTGCTTGCGGCACGTATCCACACGGGCCGAATCACGCGGCCACCTGCATGCAGTCCTGCCGATATCGGCCCGTGTAGCGTCTCCTTTTGGCGGCGAGCGCGGTCTCCGGCGGCGAGAGGCGGGGCCAGGGGGACAGGCGCGCAGGGGTGGGGGGAGGAGGCGAGGGCCAACTCGGCGCAGGTGCGTTCTATGAGAATTAAGCCTGCATCGGCTGCATCACACTGACGTGACCTGCGGTGGCAGAACACAGTAAATTTGACAGCTAATAACAAGTTTTCTATTGTCCGCCACGGCCAGGCCGCGCCAGTCTGTGAGAGGCTTTAGGTGAGTATCTACCACAGCTTAGCGGTAACAGAGCGGTGTGCGAGGGAAACAATCCACCGATAAATTGATTGAACCGTAAGAGATGCGTGAGCGAGGCCATTGGTGGATGTTTTCCTCACACACCGATGCGGTACCTATAAAATCAAGAAATTTGGAAGTGTAGGAAGTCTAGGCAGTCTAAATTACACGCGCATATACTATCAGTTGGGGGTTTAATCGAAGACGAATTTATGAAACATACATGCCCGCCTTATTTTATAATTCGCTAACTTAGATCTACCCGCAATACTTACCATATATCACACTACTTAGTATAGCTGTTGTGGATACTCGCCCTAAGGCGGCTCTTTGCAGTCGAGTCAGTACCGACTGTTTACTGCGCGCCTACAGTTAAATGAGTGCATCCTGATAGAAACGGGATGGGTAGAAGCTGGGCGGTACGAATGCAGTACAGCCATCACACCGCCTCGCTTCCACGCATGATAATACTACTGCGCAAATGTAATGAGTTGACAGTATACCGACAAGTGAGGAAATCAGTGCAACATCAGTAAGCTCACGTCAAAAAACAATATACCGATCCCGCCCCGCCAGGTCAGTAACTCGCCTATAGCGCATTTTACACATGCAAGGATGTAGCATGCATGCAAGGTTCATTACATTGCGGGTTACCGAGGTATACAGAGTTCAATTGATCCATCACACCCCGCAATGTAGTTTTTGCACGCAATTTCTTGCATGTGTTAATTGCGCTTAAGAGTGGCACTGAGATCTTGCAAACAAATATGACAATGGCCGTTTCATTTATATATTAGCTGGTATCCACTGAAAATATCAGTTCAAAAATGACTTATGTTTTTAACCCCTGACAAAAACGAAGAGGGAGTTATACCTACTCGTAGCAATATTATTTTTCAAATTAAATACCTAATCAGATAGTTATTACTTGGAATTGACAAAAGTAGCAGAACAGAAAAATACATATCAATTGAATGGCATGCTAACTAGAAGTAGGCACTTTCTTTGTTAGATTAATAGCAGCAGCGGCCTTCAAGGGTAGTATATAAGGTTAGATTCATGTGACTCTGTGGATGTTGGGGGTAAAGAGCAGGCTGGCGAGGGCACTTCAGAATCAGATTAATTTATCCACAAGATTTCATTATAAATTACATGTCAATTTACAAGAATCCATGTGATCGTCAATGACATTCAATAAAAATCACCAGCTCGAAATCCTAAACCATTTTGATAGAGAATAGATATAATATCATTTATAGAGACGGGCTTATGAGGTAGGCTTTGAAGTAAGAGATTTTGCAATGCACATTTTCCTGTGATTTGATAACTTTTTGAAACTGAAAGAAAAATATTCTTGGCAATTACTTTACATGAAAATGTCTAAGGTGGGAGTTGTTGCTCCTTGGGAGTGCATTTTGACGACAAAAGCGCAGCAAACTTGACATTGTCGAAGTCATCATCACCTCTACTGAGCCTGAGAATCGACCGTAAGGCTTGACATTGTAAGTAAGCTGCACCAGATATTATGAACGCTGTTACTATAATTGTAACAAAAAAGTGCCTAGCTAATTCTGGTTAGCATGCAACTACTTAAATGAGAAATACCTATTGCTCGGAAAAAAAATCCTTGGCTACTTCATTGACTTTTAACACCATTTTTCTTAAGGTGGCTCGATTGCTATACAAAACGTTATTTGACATTCGCAGGCCAACGGCGTGATATTTTAAGAAACTTATGTAACAAACTTTCATAAATTGGCTTCCCATTTGCGCCAAATTCCCCCTTTCCTAGAATAAACTTTTATAAACTAGATTCATTTGAGAAATTCGTTTGGGACATGATATTTTGGGAAAACTATTTTTCTCAAATTAATCTAGTTTGTACAAGTTTATTCTAGGAAAGGGGGAATTTGGCGCAAATGGGAAGCCAATTGACGAAAGTTTGTTACATAAGTTTCTTAAAATATCACGCCGTTAGCCTGCGAATGTCAAATAACGCTTTGTATGGCAATCGAACCACCTTAACGTCTTCCTTCAGGCGGCCATCTTGGATTTCAGTACAAGCGCCGGCCGCAGACTACGCAAGGATACTCCCACGATAGTAGATTTACGCGCAAACTTATGCTGGGGATGTCAATCTATATAGTAATTTATGATACAAGTGCGGAAAGTAGGTAATTCCTAACGAGTGGCGATGACCAAAAACACCGCCGGGGAGTGTTTTTGATCGACACGAGTTGGGAATTACCTATCCGCACGTGTACCATACATCATTTTACAATGCATCATGCGAGGAAATAAAAAAAATATGCATAAAAGGTGAAATTTTAACTGTCACGAACTCACGAAATCTCATTCGCGCATAGTGTGCGGGAATAAGTTGTGCAGGACGGCATAGAATAAAACCCGTTATAAATATAAATTGTCAGTTGTGACCTAACTTGTAACCTAGCTTATAACCTTATAACATAGGCATTGCACTACTATTGCCTTATATAATTGGCACCTGAAATAAAGAATAATAGGCCTCACATTTCATTCCTACATAGTAAAAAGGGTAATATACCGCTGGTTTCATAAATAAAGAGTGGACAACACTAAGTTTCCACTAAAAACGCAGATAGACTAAAGGAAACCTAGAGATCCTACTCGCGCGCCAGTCAGGCAACGACTTATGGGCGAGCGAGGGGGGAACCCCGGTATTTATACCTCAGGTGGGGGACGAGGTACGTATATACGGGCCGACACGGAATCCCCGCGTTTCAGATGCATTTTGACGCCGAACGAGCGGGATCTCGTGTAATAATGTATTATGAATAGCATAGAAATAGGTATAAGCACTGTAAATAATGTATTAGAGTAAGATTAAAGTGAAAATAAATGAACATGTCATTTCGCGCCAAAATTTCCCGCGCAAATCGCTTTCCCGCCAAAATACGGGGCGAAGGGGTGTCCGGCCGAGGTAACTTGATAGTATAAATTGGGCGGCCGGGCCCCATGAAATTCAGTACCTACAGTAGCAGCGAAGTGACATTACTTGAAAAGTAAACAAGTCTTTAATTCAGAACCCCGACCCGACCAAGTTCCTGCTAAGCCGTAACGACCAACGCCTAAGGTGCAGGATTTCCCTTCAATTCTACCCAGCCCAGAGCCAGTCATAGGTGCGTCTCGCACATAAGTATTGTACTGAAATCCATTCCGCACGGGCAGGTCCTGTCCCTGCGCTGCCGTGCTGGCATCGTCCACTTCCCGTGTTTATGTTGAACTATATAAATGAGCACATTCAGAGCAAGTGCATTGTAAAAAAATTTATATATTGGAAAATTTTGTGAGATTGTAGCTTTGTACGTTGTAAGTTTGAATGTTTGTATGTAATGGGTAATGACCGGAACCCCTTATCTGATTTAGAAAACAACACCTGTGTAAAAAATGGACTCTCTGAATGTTATGCCTCGGGTTTGTCTGCGTTATTTGTAATACTCGGGCGAAGTCAAGCGAAGCTTGTATATCCTTACAATGTTTGTGGGTATTTTGCGCTGACAGATTCTATACCGGGGTCTTGATTGTTAAACCTTAGATGATAATTTGGAATCCCTGCAATTAAGATTTAAGACTTCTTGTCCTTGAAAATATTAAAAACAACTGATAAATGATTATCAAAAACTAACATTAATATAGAATTCTTCCCGTCACCTTAAGGCGATGTAGGTTCATGGTCTTCTCTCCCTCTCACTGAACATAAGCGTGAGATGGAAGTGAGAGTTCGGAAGTGTGTAACATTAGTTTTTAGTAAGTATTAATTGATTCTTGGAATACTGGATGATTTATTAGAAATCTATCGGGTTATTACAATCGGGTGTTAGAACAATAAAAAAGCTATCCTTAAAAAAAAACTATTTATATAACAAACATAGATTGTCGTTGAAAATTACGAAACCTTGATCATAAAAGTGTATTTTTATAGTGATATTTAAGATTTTTTTACAGATTCACCAAGCCATCTATACATATAATAAAGCTGAAGAGGGTCGAAAGTCTGTACATGGAAGATATTCGAAAAAAAATTGGCTAGGGATACTTAAAATCGATAACAGAACACGTTCCAACAGTTTTTAGAATTTTTGTCTGTTTGTCTGTTTGTCTGTTTATCTGTTTATCTGTTTGTCTGTTTATGTGACCGCGCATCACGTGAAAACGGCTGAACCGATTAAGATGAAATTTGGTATAGAGATAGTTTGAGTCCTGGGGAAGGACTTAGGGTAGTTTTTATCCTGGAAATCAACCCCTAAGGGGATGAAATAGGGGGTGAAAATTTGTATAGAGCTACTTAAACCGCTGCACCGATTTGGATGAAATTTGGTATATAATTAGTTTGAGTCCCGGGGAAGGTCAAAGGATAGTTTTTATCCCGAAAATCTTCCCTTTAGTGGGTAAAATGGGGGGGTGAAAATTTGGATGTAATCCAATTTGATAAAATTTGGTTTAGAGGTAGTTTAAGTTCTGGGGAAGGACATTGGATAGTTTTTATTCTGGAAATCTTCTACTAAGGGGGTGAAATGGGGGGTGAAATTTTGGATGGACTTCGTTTAGACCAAATTTGGTATAGATATAGTTTGAGTCCCGGATAATGACAATAGATAGTTTGAATACCGAAATTCATCCCCCAAGGGGATGAAATATAGGGATGAAAATGTAGATAAATCCCATTTAGTTAAAATTTGGTATAGAGATAGAAGGAGTCGCAGGGAAGGACAATGCATAGTTTTTATCCTTAAAAATCATCTCCTGAGGGGGTGAAATGAGGGGTGAAAAATTGGATAGAACCGATTTAGATGAAATTTGGTATGGAGATAGTTAAGAGTCCTGGGGAAGGACTTAAAATAATTATTAGTCCAGAAATCATCTCCTAAGGGGGTCAAATGAGGTATGAAAATTTGAATGGAACCCATTTACGGTATAGCAAGTTGGAGTCTTGGGGAAGGACATAGGATAGTTTACTCTTGAAAATTTGTTTGTGACCCATTTTGATGAAATTTGGTTGAACGATAGTTTGAGTCCCGGAGTATGACAACGGATAGTTTTAATCCCGAAAATCATCCCCTCAGGGACGAAATAGGGGGTGAAAATTTGGATAAAACCCATTTAGATGAAATTTGGTAAAGATACAGAAGGAGTCCTAGGGAAGGACAATGCATAGTTTTTATCCCGAAAAATCATTTCCTGAGGTGGTGAAATGAGGGTTGAAGATTTCGATAGAACCCATTCAGATGACATTTAGTATAGAGAGAGGTCTCAGTCCAAGGAAAGAACATAGAATATTTTTTATTCCGGAACACATGAAATGAGGAAATAAGGGGATCACATAAGGGGGTGAGATATGGTGGATGAAAATTTGGATTGAACCCATTTACGGTATAACGATAGTTAAGGAAGGACATAGGATAGTTTAATCCCGAAAATCATCCCCTAAGAGGGTGTAATTGGGGGTGAAAATTTGTTTGTGACACATTTTGATAAAATTTGGTTGAAAGATAGTTTGAGTCCTGGAAAAGGACAAATGATAGTTTCTATTCCGGAAATCATCCCCTAAGGGGGTGAAATGGGGGTGAAAATTTAGATGTAGCCCATTTAGATGAAATTTGGTATAGAGATAGCTTGAGTCCTGGAGCATTCTCCATGATTTTCGGGATAAAAACTACCCGTTGTCATAATAACGGATAGTTTTTATCCCGAAAATCATCCTCTAAGGAGGTGAAATAGCGGGTGAAAAATTGGATGGAACCCATTTACGGTATATAGCGGTAGTTGGGAGTCCTGGGGAATAGGAACATTATATAGGTAAATATATGTATGTGACGTTCCAAGGGTAAATGTACCTTATGGCGGTAGTTTAGAAGATGTTTTCTAAAACGGGGTAAAAAATACGTTTTATTATGGCTATTTTGAAAACTATTAGATGTAACATTTTGTTGACGTATATTTATTTTTAATATAAAATATTTAAATTACAAGTCAGTTAATTTAGTCCTACGGTTTAGTAGAAAAGGTCCTTACGGCCGTGTGATATGAAAATATGCAAAATAATAATGACAAAAGCCTACATGCATCTATTATGGTGAGGCGGGTCATAGAAACCAAGTTTGCGGCGGAGTCTATTTTGTAAAAAAAGGCGTTCGGAGTAAGCTAATCTATAAAATCATGCAACTCAGCCATAATGACCCTTTCCTTCATACAATCCATACTAATATTACAAATGCGAAAGTAACTCTGTCTGTCTGTTAACTTTTCTTCCTAAATTTGGTTGAAATGAAATTTGGTGTAGAGATACTTTGAATTCCGGGGCCTTCCCAAAGAATCCTTACTAAAGATAGTTTTTATCTGGAAATTCATCACCTAAGGGGTTGAAAAGGGGGGAGAAAGTTACGATATAAACGAGTTCCGCGCGGACGAAGTCGCGGGCAAAAGCTAGTTTTTAAATATTATGTTCGGTTATTGTATTTCTTTGTTTCTTTTCTGTAGTAGAATTCTTTATTATTTCTTAACACTGGAAGCTCAAACATCAATCTTTTCGTCAGATCGTGAACAGACCTCGCCTTAAATCATAAGTAGGTACCTTAATTTTGGCTATTACCAACCATGATAATCGGGAGTATAACCTCCATATGACTAGGTACTCATGAACAAATGAACATGGTTATATTTGAGATCGTTGTCTGCGGGTGTGACATACGTATCTAGAATGAAAATGTACCTTAAATAGGAATACAGAACATTGAAAAACGCATTAAATAATAAATACTCAATAGCTTCCCTGATGACATTAGACTCGAGCAAAATATACGCATAATATTAAAGACACGGTTCATTCACACAGAAATGCAGTTGTTTATGATCATTTTAAGAACAAGTCTTAAAATCTTAATTGCAGCGATTTCAATCTACTGAAGTCAATAGCATAACCAAGTATAATAATAGCTATACACCCAGCTCGCATCACGCGCCTCGCTCGCCAAGCACCGCCGCCACGTGCACCAGGGCGCGCGGCCCGCCAAGCGCCACGTGTGCCACGCGTGCGGCAAGGCCTTCCGGGTGAGGGACTACACACTATACACACAGCTCGCCTCGCGCGCCTCGCTCGCCAAGCACCGCCGCCACGTGCACCAGGGCGCGCGGCCCGCCAAGCGCCACGTGTGCCACGCGTGCGGCAAGGCCTTCCGGGTGAGGGACTACACACTATACACACAGCTCGCCTCGCGCGCCTCGCTCGCCAAGCACCGCCGCCACGTGCACCAGGGCGCGCGGCCCGCCAAGCGCCACGTGTGCCACGCGTGTGGCAAGGCCTTCCGGGCGAGGGACTACACACTATACACAAAGCTCGCCTCGCGCGCCTCGCTCGCCAAGCACCGCCGCCACGTGCACCAGGGCGCGCGGCCCGCCAAGCGCCACGTGTGCCACGCGTGTGGCAAGGCCTTCCGGGTGAGGGACTACACACTATACACACAGCTCGCCTCGCGCGCCTCGCTCGCCAAGCACCGCCGCTACGTGCACCAGGGCGCAAGGCCCGCCAAGCGCCACGTGTGCCACGCGTGCGGCAAGGCCTTCCGGGTGAGGGACTACACACTATACACACAGCTCGCCTCACGCGCCTCGCTCGCCAAGCACTGCCGCCACGTGCACCAGGGCGCGCGGCCCGCCAAGCGCCACGTGTGCCACGCGTGTGGCAAGGCCTTCCGGGTGAGGGACTACACACTATACACACAGCTCGCCTCGCGCGCCTCGCTCGCCAAGCACCGCCACCACGTGCACCAGGGCGCGCGGCCCGCCAAGCGCCACGTGTGCCACGCGTGCGGCAAGGCCTTCCGGGTGAGGGACTACAAACTATACACACAGCTCGCCTCGCGCGCCTCGCTCGCCAAGCACCGCCGCCACGTGCACCAGGGCGCGCGGCCCGCCAAGCGCCACGTGTGCCACGCGTGCGGCAAGGCCTTCCGGGTGAGGGACTACAAACTATACACACAGCTCGCCTCGCGCGCCTCGCTCGCCATGCACCGCCGCCACGTGCACCAGGGCGCGCGGCCCGCCAAGCGCCACGTGTGCCACGCGTGCGGCAAGGCCTTCCGGGTGAGGGACTACACACTATACACACAGCTCGCCTCGCGCGCCACGCTCGCCAAGCACCGCCGCCACGTGCACCAGGGCGCGCGGCCCGCCAAGCGCCACGTGTGCCACGCGTGCGGCAAGGCCTTCCGGGTGAGGGACTACACACTATACACACAGCTCGCCTCGCGCGCCTCGCTCGCCAAGCACCGCCGCCGCGTGCACCAGGGGGCGCGGCCCGCCAAGCGCCACGTGTGCCACGCGTGCGGCAAGGCCTTCCGGGTGAGGGACTACACACTATACACACAGCTCGCCTCGCGCGCCTCGCTCGCCAAGCACCGCCGCCACGTGCACCAGGGCGCGCGGCCCGCCAAGCGCCACGTGTGCCACGCGTGCGGCAAGGCCTTCCGGGTGAGGGACTACACACTATACACACAGCTCGCCTCGCGCGCCTCGCTCGCCAAGCACCGCCGCCACGTGCACCAGGGCGCGCGGCCCGCCAAGCGCCACGTGTGCCACGCGTGCGACAAGGCCTTCCGGGTGAGGGACTACACACTATACACACAGCTCGCCTCGCGCGCCTCGCTCGCCAAGCACCGCCGCCACGTGCACCAGGGCGCGCGGCCCGCCAAGCGCCACGTGTGCCACGCGTGCGGCAAGGCCTTCCGGGTGAGGGACTACACACTATACACACAGCTCGCCTCGCGCGCCTCGCTCGCCAAGCACCGCCGCCACGTGTACCAGGGCGCGCGGCCCGCCAAGCGCCACGTGTGCCACGCGTGCGGCAAGGCCTTCCGGGTGAGGGACTACACACTATACACACAGCTCGCCTCGCGCGCCTCGCTCGCCAAGCACCGCCGCCACGTGCACCAGGGCGCGCGGCCCGCCAAGCGCCACGTGTGCCACGCGTGCGGCAAGGCCTTCCGGGTGAGGGACTACACACTATACACACAGCTCGCCTCGCGCGCCTCGCTCGCCAAGCACCGCCGCCACGTGTACCAGGGCGCGCGGCCCGCCAAGCGCCACGTGTGCCACGCGTGCGGCAAGGCCTTCCGGGTGAGGGACTACACACTATACACACAGCTCGCCTCGCGCGCCTCGCTCGCCAAGCACCCCCGCCACGTGCACCAGGGCGCGCGGAACGCCAAGCGCCACGTGTGCCACGCGTGCGGCAAGGCCTTCCGGGTGAGGGACTACACACTATACACACAGCTCGCCTCGCGCGCCTCGCTCGCCAAGCACCGCCGCCACGTGTACCAGGGCGCGCGGCCCGCCAAGCGCCACGTGTGCCACGCGTGCGGCAAGGCCTTCCGGGTGAGGGACTACACACTATACACACAGCTCGCCTCGCGCGCCTCGCTCGCCAAGCACCGCCGCCACGTGTACCAGGGCGCGCGGCCCGCCAAGCGCCACGTGTGCCACGCGTGCGGCAAGGCCTTCCGGGTGAGGGACTACACACTATACACACAGCTCGCCTCGCGCGCCTCGCTCGCCAAGCACCGCCGCCACGTGTACCAGGGCGCGCGGCCCGCCAAGCGCCACGTGTGCCACGCGTGCGGCAAGGCCTTCCGGGTGAGGGACTACACACTATACACACAGCTCGCCTCGCGCGCCTCGCTCGCCAAGCACCGCCGCCACGTGTACCAGGGCGCGCGGCCCGCCAAGCGCCACGTGTGCCACGCGTGCGGCAAGGCCTTCCGGGTGAGGGACTACACACTATACACACAGCTCGCCTCGCGCGCCTCGCTCGCCAAGCACCCCCGCCACGTGCACCAGGGCGCGCGGAACGCCAAGCGCCACGTGTGCCACGCGTGCGGCAAGGCCTTCCGGGTGAGGGACTACACACTATACACACAGCTCGCCTCGCGCGCCTCGCTCGCCAAGCACCGCCGCCACGTGTACCAGGGCGCGCGGCCCGCCAAGCGCCACGTGTGCCACGCGTGCGGCAAGGCCTTCCGGGTGAGGGACTACACACTATACACACAGCTCGCCTCGCGCGCCTCGCTCGCCAAGCACCGCCGCCACGTGTACCAGGGCGCGCGGCCCGCCAAGCGCCGCGTGTGCCACGCGTGCGGCAAGGCCTTCCGGGTGAGGGACTACACACTATACACACAGCTTGCCTCGCGCGCCTCGCTCGCCAAGCACCGCCGCCACGTGTACCAGGGCGCGCGGCCCGCCAAGCGCCACGTGTGCCACGCGTGCGGCAAGGCCTTCCGGGTGAGGGACTACACACTATACACACAGCTCGCCTCGCGCGCCTCGCTCGCCAAGCACCGCCGCCACGTGTACCAGGGCGCGCGGCCCGCCAAGCGCCACGTGTGCCACGCGTGCGGCAAGGCCTTCCGGGTGAGGGACTACACACTATACACACAGCTCGCCTCGCGCGCCTCGCTCGCCAAGCACCGCCGCCACGTGTACCAGGGCGCGCGGCCCGCCAAGCGCCACGTGTGCCACGCGTGCGGCAAGGCCTTCCGGGTGAGGGACTACACACTATACACACAGCTCGCCTCGCGCGCCTCGCTCGCCAAGCACCGCCGCCACGTGTACCAGGGCGCGCGGCCCGCCAAGCGCCACGTGTGCCACGCGTGCGGCAAGGCCTTCCGGGTGAGGGACTACACACTATACACACAGCTCGCCTCGCGCGCCTCGCTCGCCAAGCACCGCCGCCACGTGTACCAGGGCGCGCGGCCCGCCAAGCGCCACGTGTGCCACGCGTGCGGCAAGGCCTTCCGGGTGAGGGACTACACACTATACACACAGCTCGCCTCGCGCGCCTCGCTCGCCAAGCACCCCCGCCACGTGCACCAGGGCGCGCGGAACGCCAAGCGCCACGTGTGCCACGCGTGCGGCAAGGCCTTCCGGGTGAGGGACTACACACTATACACACAGCTCGCCTCGCGCGCCTCGCTCGCCAAGCACCGCCGCCACGTGTACCAGGGCGCGCGGCCCGCCAAGCGCCACGTGTGCCACGCGTGCGGCAAGGCCTTCCGGGTGAGGGACTACACACTATACACACAGCTCGCCTCGCGCGCCTCGCTCGCCAAGCACCGCCGCCACGTGTACCAGGGCGCGCGGCCCGCCAAGCGCCACGTGTGCCACGCGTGCGGCAAGGCCTTCCGGGTGAGGGACTACACACTATACACACAGCTCGCCTCGCGCGCCTCGCTCGCCAAGCACCGCCGCCACGTGTACCAGGGCGCGCGGCCCGCCAAGCGCCGCGTGTGCCACGCGTGCGGCAAGGCCTTCCGGGTGAGGGACTACACACTATACACACAGCTCGCCTCGCGCGCCTCGCTCGCCAAGCACCGCCGCCACGTGTACCAGGGCGCGCGGCCCGCCAAGCGCCACGTGTGCCACGCGTGCGGCAAGGCCTTCCGGGTGAGGGACTACACACTATACACACAGCTCGCCTCGCGCGCCTCGCTCGCCAAGCACCCCCGCCACGTGCACCAGGGCGCGCGGAACGCCAAGCGCCACGTGTGCCACGCGTGCGGCAAGGCCTTCCGGGTGAGGGACTACACACTATACACACAGCTCGCCTCGCGCGCCTCGCTCGCCAAGCACCGCCGCCACGTGTACCAGGGCGCGCGGCCCGCCAAGCGCCAGGTGTGCCACGCGTGCGGCAAGGCCTTCCGGGTGAGGGACTACACACTATACACACAGCTCGCCTCGCGCGCCTCGCTCGCCAAGCACCGCCGCCACGTGTACCAGGGCGCGCGGCCCGCCAAGCGCCACGTGTGCCACGCGTGCGGCAAGGCCTTCCGGGTGAGGGACTACACACTATACACACAGCTCGCCTCGCGCGCCTCGCTCGCCAAGCACCGCCGCCACGTGTACCAGGGCGCGCGGCCCGCCAAGCGCCGCGTGTGCCACGCGTGCGGCAAGGCCTTCCGGGTGAGGGACTACACACTATACACACAGCTTGCCTCGCGCGCCTCGCTCGCCAAGCACCGCCGCCACGTGTACCAGGGCGCGCGGCCCGCCAAGCGCCACGTGTGCCACGCGTGCGGCAAGGCCTTCCGGGTGAGGGACTACACACTATACACACAGCTCGCCTCGCGCGCCTCGCTCGCCAAGCACCGCCGCCACGTGTACCAGGGCGCGCGGCCCGCCAAGCGCCACGTGTGCCACGCGTGCGGCAAGGCCTTCCGGGTGAGGGACTACACACTATACACACAGCTCGCCTCGCGCGCCTCGCTCGCCAAGCACCGCCGCCACGTGCACCAGGGCGCGCGGCCCGCCAAGCGCCACGTGTGCCACGCGTGCGGCAAGGCCTTCCGGGTGAGGGACTACACACTATACACACAGCTCGCCTCGCGCGCCTCGCTCGCCAAGCACCGCCGCCACGTGCACCAGGGCGCGCGGCCCGCCAAGCGCCACGTGTGCCACGCGTGCGGCAAGGCCTTCCGGGTGAGGGACTACACACTATACACACAGCTCGCCTCGCGCGCCTCGCTCGCCAAGCACCGCCGCCACGTGCACCAGGGCGCGCGGCCCGCCAAGCGCCACGTGTGCCACGCGTGCGGCAAGGCCTTCCGGGTGAGGGACTACACACTATACACACAGCTCGCATCACGCGCCTCGCTCGCCAAGCACCGCCGCCACGTCTACAAGGATAGAAATATAGGGAAGGGTTGTTAACACATTCACTGCTAAGAATCTCTAGTGGTTTACGGCGTAAGCGCCCGCTAGTAGCAGTGAAAGTGTAAAGCGACGGATACCGAGAAAAGACGATGGGTTGGAATGAGTGAAAATAGAGAAGAAAATAAAACAGTCTGACTTCAATAAATTATATTTTACAACTCCATTCGTTTGACTCACAATCACATCATATATAATCTGGGGGCACGGCAGTGCCCCCGCCAAGTCGAGCTAAAAGTTGCATGTTAACTCAAGAACATACTCGTACTCCCTGAGAACCTTTCGATTTAGATTATATTATCACTTGGAATTATTACTATCGGATGGGTTGCAACAAACCGTATGTCGTAAGAGGTGTTTGTTAAAATTTGAATGTATGGAAAGTTTGACCAGTTTGTATGGAATGACAGCTGCCGGCGCCATATTATGCCCTTTATTCTAAACGTATGAATATACATTGTTTGCGAGCGCGAGCCAAACTTTGCAAAAAAATGTTAGCGCCACGTAAAATTTTCATTGAATAATGAACTCTATATTCTTCTAAAATAGATTCCAAATTTGCTACGAGATAAAATACCACACAGAATGCCTTATACCTGGCTCACTGGGAGCGGGTTTTTTTAGATATTTTAGTCCATTTTGAATCTATTGAATAAGACTATAGCGTTCATTGTACAATGAACATTTTATGTGGCGCTAACATTTTTCTTGCAAAAAATGGCACGCGTCCGAGTCGTGCGACCACACAGCCGTATTGTTAGACTTGAAGATAAGAAGATCAGTCCAGTTCGGAAAATCTTAACTATACTTACATACGGACAGCCCAACTAGCACGATACGTTTTATAGTTACGTGACGTCTCAGTACATTTTCGCCGTAAAACGTGATGATTAAACCTATCGTGCTAGGGCCTCAGTGCAAGTTAAATAAAAGCTTGTAAAAAGGATGGGATTCGTGTCTGGTCGTATGACAACATATTACTTGAATGCATCATATAAATTTTACTAAAGGCTTATAAATACTACTTATATATATCAATCAATCACACCTTATTCTTAATGGTAGACAGCTTTTCCAAGTATATTTTTTACAATAAACGAGTCTCGTGGCCAGACTGGGTAAACGCCTTCAGATGTCGCACCCGTATGGTTTCTCACCATATGTGTGCAATATCTGCAGCAAGGAGGACAAGAATAAACAGTACTATATACTAGTCTTGTGTGTATCTGAGTGTGGGATGGACAAGTGTTCAGCTGGGCGGATTATATACGACTAGCGGATGTCACGCCCTTATGGTTTCTTGCCATATGTGTGCGATATCTGCAGCAAGAGTTGCAAGCATAGACAGCGAGTCTTCTGTACATTAGTCACTGTGTGTGATGGACTAGCGTTCAGCTGGATTTAACTTCATCTGCACGCACTTGGCGTGTGTTTGTAGAGAGCCCGACTGTGTGAACGTCTTGCCGATGTCGCACCGGTATGGTTCCTTACCATATGTGTGTTATATCTGCATTGCAAGCATAGACAGTGAGTCTTCTATGCATTAGTCACTTTGTGTTGGGTGTGTCATAGACTAGTGGTCAGCTGGTTTCAACTTCATGTGCATGTACTTAACGTCTGCAGCCCAACTGCGCAAAGGCTTTGCGGATGTCGCACGGATATGGTTTCTTACCATACCTGTGCGATATCTGCAGCAATAAGGGCAAGTATAGACACTGGATCTTCTATAGATTAGTTTTGTTAGTAACTGTGGAGTAGTGTTCAGCTAGGCGGTTTATACAGCTCCTGCCACCTGCGTCTGGGAAGCGGTTTCAGCTTCAAATGCACATATTTGATGTGTGTTTGTCGCACCCATATGGTTTCTTACCATACATGTGCGATATCTGCAGCAATAAGGCCAAGTATCTCCTATATATTAGTTAAGTTTGTAACGGAGTGTATGGACTAGTGTTCAGCTGGGTGGTTTATACAGCTCCTGTCGCCTGCGTCTGGGAGGCGGCTTCAACTTCATGTGCACGTATTTGACGTGTGTCTGCAGCGAGCCTGATTGTGTGAACGCTTTGCTGCAGATCTGGCAGACGTACGGCTTCTCACCAGTGTGGACCTGGAAACAAGCATTATGTCACTGATATAAGTAATAATAAGGGTCAGGGGACACGGCGCGGATGGTCAAGTTTCTCTCTCTGTCACCCTTACCGGTAGCTTAGGTTCCATCTCGCTGCCAGAGGCATAGCGACAAATAAATTTTTTTATATACTTATTGTGAATAATTAACAACTTAAACAAGTTGAAAAACACCCGATATTTTCCTTTCAAAGTTCAATATCTCAAAAACGGCTGAACCGATTTTGTTGAAACGCAGCGAGAACCATCTCGATCACGTCAGGTTTTGGATTAAAAAACCGCATTCAAATCGGTCCATTCGTTTAGGAGCTACGATGCCACAGACAGACATACCTCTTTAAGCGTCGGGGGTTAAAAATATAAGCTACGATAATTAATAAAAAAAGGCTTAACAATATAAATCAAATAAACCCAACTGCATAAATGGCGTCCTGGTTACTGGAACGAAAAAATATATCTCAATCAAATCCACACGACGCCTGCCGCAAAGGCATACCCACATCAGATAGGTATATAACACTACTCCTTAATAATAATAATATAGCCTTTATTTAACCAAACTTAAATATATATATTTTAAAATATATGTTTTTCTACTTTACTCCTTAGTTGTTGTCATTCCAATAGATAACTGGTTTGCTGCACATATCGAATCTTGTCGGAGCGAAAACGGGGCACTCGAGAGTATTTTAGTTTTAGCCGTCGGCGAACCCTACAACAGGGTGGAATAGAAAAATAATGATTAGTCATTGACGTCATGGTACGTTACCAGTTTGTGCGTGTAGATAGACGACTGATGCAGGAAGGTCTTGGGGCACTGCGAGCACTGCCAGCGGCGCACCCCCGTGTGGATCACCACGTGACGCTACGACAGACAAATAATTATACTAACAAAATTAAAAATGAAATATGTTAGGCGAATATCTTAGACTAAATAGATTAAGACGCCTACACACATTCTAACCGATTCCCCTTGCCGTATGCGCAGCCGTAGCTCCGTAACTCTATTCTGGGCAAACACATCATGTGCCCAGAAGAGATAAAATTTATAATTTCTTGAGTTCAGCAAAATCCTGCAATAGAGGTGTAGACTCAAAATTTATTATTACTTCAAAAGAAAGAAGGCAAAAAAATATGCCTAATGACGAAAATCCCATCCCATCAACAACCGTTTTAATGTTGCTTGTTAGAGAGTGAAAACGCTCCGGGATCGTGACGTCACGATCGTCTAGCGTCATAGTAAATGACAATCGTTTCATATGAAGGTGCGTTTTGCGGAAAAGGGACAGAACTCTTAAAACTTTGGGCGCTTATAACTTTGTGATTATTTAACCCTTTGCGTTGCTTTTTTCTCCATTTGACTACATTTTTAATAATTTTCGATTAAATGCCACATTATTGATTATTTTATTTAGTGTCTAGTCTAAACCCCTATTGTTTTAGATTGTAGGACTTGACCAAGAATTGTAGTAAGTGGCGATCACAATAGATCAGCAATGGTCGCAGTGATATAAGGGCTTTTATCTACACCCATATCATAAATCCTCTAGAACGACCACCATAATTGCAACCAGTAACGTAACATCAGCGTTTTATCTGTGCCAGTGTTATTATAATGTATGTGTTATCATAATAGCATCGACAATCGATGTTATTATGGAAATCAGGTCCGGTGTTGGGGTCGTGCAGCATGATGTAGTTGGTCATGATTTGAAATCTAGTCGGCCATGGCGGTGCAATACAGGTTATTCTAATGCTTGTCGAACACATCATTGAGGATTTATAACATGTGGTTACACATAGTCTATGTAACTGTACATAATTAGGCATGCCCCTCATTATGTATAGTCATATAAACTACTATTATAACCCGTAACATCCACTACCCGAATAATAATAAAATGCTACAATCTTGCTCAAATCGAACTAGCCCCGTTGTAGGTTCAATAATGCTTGTGTTATGGATACTATACGAATCTTAGAATAATAACGCATAGAAGGATAGTTTCATACGGCCGACGCGCCAAGCGTGAGGCATAAAATGGATTCATGTAGTTGTGATCAACTCGTATTCACACGCGCCAATACGCACACAAGTGCACCAATTTTGTTCCACCGATCGGCGTACTGGGCCATTTATGGCCGAGTTTTAGTGGCCTCACCATTGCGCGTGAACTGCGTTTCTAGGCGTTATTATTCTAAGATACGAATATAATAGTTGTCATGTTTAATGACACTGTATTAATAGAGGCTGCCTACTGCAAGTAGAACATTCAAAAGCAGGGTAAATTAAAAAAATAGAGTGGAGGAGATCGCTTTGCTTATTAGGATTTGTAATTTGGATACAACTTTTCTGCAGTGTCAATATACGTAGTTAGTAGTATTATCAGTTATTAAGCCCATTGCCAAATATACCAAAACTAGAAGGCATTGACTCAATCAATTACTGCCTCAGACTCGGTTCAAAATGTTTGTTTGTATGGACGGATAAAACTGTAGTGTTTAAAAAGTATATACAATACGTTGTCTATACCGTATAGACAACGTATTGTATGCCATTTTTAAACACGGAATGTCGTATAGACTATACGACATTCCGTGTTTAAAAATGGCCACCAAATTCTGACAGCATACGATTCCAACAAGGTTTTAGTGTGCCACTTTTGGAGCGCTTATATGTAATATATCGACCTATTTTTTATATTATATAATTTTATACAATACATACACATACACATATACTTTTTTTACCATAAGATGTATTTAAAACTAAGTTAAATTCACGACAAATACTAGCTCCTTTATATCCGACTAGTGACGTGTATAGACGTCGTACCTGTAGCCCCGCGGGCGTCATGTAGCTCTTCGTGCACTGCGAGCATTTGTATGGACGCTCCCCGGTATGTGTGCGCTGGTGATACCGCAGCCACGTCGTGTCCTGCCGACAACGAGTTCATAACTCAAACGGGTAGTCTAAATGGGTCAGCGAAGGGAAATCACAAACCATGAATTATAAAGAAAGCCGCGTTCAAAGATATTTTATAAAAACCTTCATATTTACACGCATTACACCTTAAATATGACCGCAGCTATAATAACATCACACACAGAATTATCAAAATCTGACAACATGGTAAAGAATCATCGCTGAACATACTTACATAAAAAATAAAAACTACTTTGAAACACGAGTGCCCCTGCGATATTCGAGCCGTTGGTTGTATATGTACAAGACTGTAGTGAGACTGACACTCGCCACATGACACTGGCTTATCGAGCCGGAACCATTTCGTGGCACATTTGTAGAGGAACGCGCCTGCCTTACTGAAATTGTTAGTATGTAAATGTATTTTTTTCTTTCTACACTCACCGGATATCCCTTCCCGCAGATCTCGCATATCTCCGCGTTCCGTATCTTCATCCTGCCCTTCCCGTACTTGTAGAAGGCGGGCTTCATCGGCATGATCTTGAGGTGTCATATATGACACTAGTATTTCTTTGAGAAGGTAACACAAGCTTTGTGTTCGTATCGCGAATGCCCCTGCGATATTCGAGTCGTTGTGTATATACAAGATTTTAGCGGGGCCCTTGGTAGTGAAAATGTTAGTATGTAAATGTATTTTTTTTCTTTCTACACTCACCGGATATCCCTTCCCGCAGATCTCGCATATCTCCGCGTTCCGTATCTTCATCCTGCCCTTCCCGTACTTGTAGAAGGCGGGCTTCATTGGCATGATCTTGAGGTGTCATATATGACACTAGTATTTCTTTGAGAAGGTAACACAAGCTTTGTGTTCGTATCGCGAATGCCCCTGCGATATTCGAGTCGTTGTGTAAATGGTAGTGAAAATGTTAGTATGTAAATGTATTTTTTTTCTTTCTACACTCACCGGATATCCCTTCCCGCAGATCTCGCATATCTCCGCGTTCCGTATCTTCATCCTGCCCTTCCCGTACTTGTAGAAGGCGGGCTTCATCGGCATGGTCTTGAGGTGTCATATATGACACTAGTATTTCTTTGAGAAGGTAACACAAGCTTTGTGTTCGTATCGCGAATGCCCCTGCGATATTCGAGTCGTTGTGTATATACAAGATTTTAGCGGGGCCCTTGGTAGTGAAAATGTTAGTATGTAAATGTATTTTTTTTCTTTCTACACTCACCGGATATCCCTTCCCGCAGATCTCGCATATCTCCGCGTTCCGTATCTTCATCCTGCCCTTCCCGTACTGGTGGTACTTGTAGAAGGCGGGCTTCTTCGGCTTGATCTTGAGGTGCACGCGCTCAAAGTGCACGGCCAGGGACGATTTCTTTGCGAAGGTTGTGTCGCACTGGGTGATAAAAACATTATTTAATTACAAAAATATCAATTCTACATTTCAAAAGGATTTTTATTAATTAGTATATTGCGGGACCCAAATTTTCTCTGTCGTTAGTTGCCATGGCTAGGTCTAAACCATATAGATTATAGATAGAGCCATATTTTAACCACTTTAGAAATCCATGTTGTAACGAATTTTCTAAGAAACTCCGTCATGTTGTCTACTGGCTTGGGTAACGGGACAGAATAATGAAGATAATGAAGCGTTCATAGCCTAGCGGCGCATGCGAATCGGAAACGATAACGCAGGTTAAGCAAAGATGGCAGCGGCCAGTCTTTGGATGGGTGACCGCCTGTTTGAGTGGTTACTATAAATGAGCGCTTCCGTGCTTTGGAACTTTTGGAAGGTGCGCTAAGCAGTTGATCCCGGCTGCTGTTTATGACAGTAATCGTTAAGCCGTGTTAGAGGCCTTTGGGCGGCTTAAGAACTTCTAACAGTCGAGTTGCCCACTCACTTGACAATGGGCGTATAAACGGCGTCCGTAGCCCAGTGGGTAGTGACTCTGCCTACGAAGCTGGAGGTCCCGGGTTCGAAACCCGGTCAGGGCATTTATTTGTGTTTATCACGAATATTTGTTCCTGAGTTATGGATGTATTATATGTATCTATATGTATTTATCTATTATATATATCATCGCTTAGTACCCACAACACAAGCCTTATTGAGCTTACCGTGGGCCTAGATTGATTTGTGTAAGATTGTCCCGTAATATTTATTTTATTATTTATTAAAGGGGGGACAACTGTCACTTGCGTCCGCAGGAGCTACCTACCACAACCCTGCACGTGTCCCCTGGGTGGTACTAAAGAGCGACAAACTCAATCTACCTACTTAGTCCCAAACTAAGTAAAGCTAGTACTATGAACAACAAGAAATATGTAAATGCCAAATAATGACGTTTACTCGATGTCAACAACCTAATATATACAACGTGTCCCAAAACTCAACGATAAGCCGGCACCAGAGGATGGAGCTGCTTATGATTAGTCGAGAAAAAATAAGGAAAAAAATATATCTAAATATATAAAATAAAATATATCTACCACGTGTCCCAAAACTCAACGATAAGCCGGCACCAGAGGATGGAGCTGCTTATGATTAGTCGAGAAAAAATAAGGAAAAAAATATATCTAAATATATAAAATAAAATATATCTACCACGTGTCCCAAAACTCAACGATAAGCCGGCACCAGAGGATGGAGCTACTTATTTAGATATATTTTTTTCCTTATTTTTTCTCGACTAATCATAAGCAGCTCCATCCTCTGGTGCCGGCTTATCGTTGAGTTTTGGGACACGTTGTATAACTATACAATGGAAGGTCAGAGTTTGTGCTATGTAGTTTCTGTAAAAGACCTCGGAGTGAAGTTTGATCGCGAGCTGACATTCCGCGAGCATATTACCAGCCTCGCCAAAGAGTCGTATCGGAGGTTAGGCTTCGTGTTGAGAAACGTTGGGGACTTCAACAATTCCGGCGTCATCAAGCTCCTCTATACGGCTCTAGTTCGAAGTAAACTAGAGGCCAGTGCCTGTGTTTGGAGTCCAAGTGAGGCCAAGTACAAACTTATGTTGGAAAAGGTTCAAAAAGCATTCCTCCGCTTTCTCTATAAAAAACATTATGGATACTATCCATACATGTACCCGACAAAGTTTTTGCTTGGCGTCTTGGGCTTCAACTCCCTAGAAGTCAGAAGATGTAACGAGCGGGTGGTTACTGCGTGTAAGGTGCTCCGTAATAAAATCAATAGCACCGAACTTCACAACACTCTTAACTGCGTTGTCGTGCCCCTAAATAAATGACGCCGGCGCGTACGTACAGCTGTCGGACGGCACTGAACCGCGCGCGACCGCGGCGCGTCGCCAGGTCGCCACTCGCCGCTGTGCGACATGATCAGCTCGCTCAACGTACGTACAGCTGTCGGACGGCACTGAACCGCGCGCGACCGCGGCGCGTCGCCAGGTCGCCACTCGCCGCTGTGCGACATGATCAGCTCGCTCAACGTACGTACAGCTGTCGGACGGCACTGAACCGCGCGCGACCGCGGCGCGTCGCCAGGTCGCCACTCGCCGCTGTGCGACATGATCAGCTCGCTCAACGTACGTACAGCTGTCGGACGGCACTGAACCGCGCGCGACCGCGGCGCGTCGCCAGGTCGCCACTCGCCGCTGTGCGACATGATCAGCTCGCTCAACGTACGTACAGCTGTCGGACGGCACTGAACCGCGCGCGACCGCGGCGCGTCGCCAGGTCGCCACTCGCCGCTGTGCGACATGATCAGCTCGCTCAACGTACGTACAGCTGTCGGACGGCACTGAACCGCAGGCGACCGCGGCGCGTCGCCAGGTCGCCACTCGCCGCTGTGCGACATGATCAGCTCGCTTAACGTACGTACAGCTGTCGGACGGCACTGAACCGCGCGCGACCGCGGCGCGTCGCCAGGTCACCACTCGCCGCTGTGCGACATGATCAGCTCGCTCAACGTACGTACAGCTGTCGGACGGCACTGAACCGCGCGCGACCGCGGCGCGTCGCCAGGTCGCCACTCGCCGCTGTGGGACATGATCAGCTCGCTCAACGTACGTACAGCTGTCGGACGGCACTGAACCGCGCGCGACCGCGGCGCGTCGCCAGGTCGCCACTCGCCGCTGTGCGACATGATCAGCTCGCTCAACGTACGTACAGCTGTCCGACGGCACTGAACCGCGCGCGACCGCGGCGCGTCGCCAGGTCGCCACTCGCCGCTGTGCGACATGATCAGCTCGCTCAACGTACGTACAGCTGTCGGACGGCACTGAACCGCGCGCGACCGCGGCGCGTCGCCAGGTCGCCACTCGCCGCTGTGCGACATGATCAGCTCGCTCAACGTACGTACAGCTGTCAGACGGCACTGAACCGCGCGCGACCGCGGCGCGTCGCCAGGTCGCCACTCGCCGCTGTGCGACATGATCAGCTCGCTCAACGTACGTACAGCTGTCAGACGGCACTGAACCGCGCGCGACCGCGGCGCGTCGCCAGGTCGCCACTCGCCGCTGTGCGACATGATCAGCTCGCTCAACGTACGTACAGCTGTCAGACGGCACTGAACCGCGCGCGACCGCGGCGCGTCGCCAGGTCGCCACTCGCCGCTGTGCGACATGATCAGCTCGCTCAACGTACGTACAGCTGTCAGACGGCACTGAACCGCGCGCGACCGCGGCGCGTCGCCAGGTCGCCACTCGCCGCTGTGCGACATGATCAGCTCGCTCAACGTACGTACAGCTGTCGGACGGCACTGAACCGCGCGCGACCGCGGCGCGTCGCCAGGTCGCCACTCGCCGCTGTGCGACATGATCAGCTCGCTCAACGTACGTACAGCTGTCGGACGGCACTGAACCGCGCGCGACCGCGGCGCGTCGCCAGGTCGCCACTCGCCGCTGTGCGACATGATCAGCTCGCTCAACGTACGTACAGCTGTCGGACGGCACTGAACCGCGCGCGACCGCGGCGCGTCGCCAGGTCGCCACTCGCCGCTGTGCGACATGATCAGCTCGCTCAACGTACGTACAGCTGTCAGACGGCACTGAACCGCGCGCGACCGCGGCGCGTCGCCAGGTCGCCACTCGCCGCTGTGCGACATGATCAGCTCGCTCAACGTACGTACAGCTGTCAGACGGCACTGAACCGCGCGCGACCGCGGCGCGTCGCCAGGTCGCCACTCGCCGCTGTGCGACATGATCAGCTCGCTCAACGTACGTACAGCTGTCGGACGGCACTGAAACGCGCGCGACCGCGGCGCGTCGCCAGGTCGCCACTCGCCGCTGTGCGACATGATCAGCTCGCTCAACGTACGTACAGCTGTCGGACGGCACTGAACCGCGCGCGACCGCGGCGCGTCGCCAGGTCGCCACTCGCCGCTGTGCGACATGATCAGCTCGCTCAACGTACGTACAGCTGTCGGACGGCACTGAACCGCGCGCGACCGCGGCGCGTCGCCAGGTCGCCACTCGCCGCTGTGCGACATGATCAGCTCGCTCAACGTACGTACTGCTGTCGGACGGCACTGAACCGCGCGCGACCGCGGCGCGTCGCCAGGTCGCCACTCGCCGCTGTGCGACATGATCAGCTCGCTCAACGTACGTACAGCTGTCGGACGGCACTGAACCGCGCGCGACCGCGGCGCGTCGCCAGGTCGCCACTCGCCGCTGTGCGACATGATCAGCTCGCTCAACGTACGTACAGCTGTCGGACGGCACTGAACCGCAGGCGACCGCGGCGCGTCGCCAGGTCGCCACTCGCCGCTGTGCGACATGATCAGCTCGCTTAACGTACGTACAGCTGTCGGACGGCACTGAACCGCGCGCGACCGCGGCGCGTCGCCAGGTCACCACTCGCCGCTGTGCGACATGATCAGCTCGCTCAACGTACGTACAGCTGTCAGACGGCACTGAACCGCGCGCGACCGCGGCGCGTCGCCAGGTCGCCACTCGCCGCTGTGGGACATGATCAGCTCGCTCAACGTACGTACAGCTGTCGGACGGCACTGAACCGCGCGCGACCGCGGCGCGTCGCCAGGTCGCCACTCGCCGCTGTGCGACATGATCAGCTCGCTCAACGTACGTACAGCTGTCCGACGGCACTGAACCGCGCGCGACCGCGGCGCGTCGCCAGGTCGCCACTCGCCGCTGTGCGACATGATCAGCTCGCTCAACGTACGTACAGCTGTCGGACGGCACTGAACCGCGCGCGACCGCGGCGCGTCGCCAGGTCGCCACTCGCCGCTGTGCGACATGATCAGCTCGCTCAACGTACGTACAGCTGTCAGACGGCACTGAACCGCGCGCGACCGCGGCGCGTCGCCAGGTCGCCACTCGCCGCTGTGCGACATGATCAGCTCGCTCAACGTACGTACAGCTGTCAGACGGCACTGAACCGCGCGCGACCGCGGCGCGTCGCCAGGTCGCCACTCGCCGCTGTGCGACATGATCAGCTCGCTCAACGTACGTACAGCTGTCAGACGGCACTGAACCGCGCGCGACCGCGGCGCGTCGCCAGGTCGCCACTCGCCGCTGTGCGACATGATCAGCTCGCTCAACGTACGTACAGCTGTCAGACGGCACTGAACCGCGCGCGACCGCGGCGCGTCGCCAGGTCGCCACTCGCCGCTGTGCGACATGATCAGCTCGCTCAACGTACGTACAGCTGTCGGACGGCACTGAACCGCGCGCGACCGCGGCGCGTCGCCAGGTCGCCACTCGCCGCTGTGCGACATGATCAGCTCGCTCAACGTACGTACAGCTGTCGGACGGCACTGAACCGCGCGCGACCGCGGCGCGTCGCCAGGTCGCCACTCGCCGCTGTGCGACATGATCAGCTCGCTCAACGTACGTACAGCTGTCGGACGGCACTGAACCGCGCGCGACCGCGGCGCGTCGCCAGGTCGCCACTCGCCGCTGTGCGACATGATCAGCTCGCTCAACGTACGTACAGCTGTCAGACGGCACTGAACCGCGCGCGACCGCGGCGCGTCGCCAGGTCGCCACTCGCCGCTGTGCGACATGATCAGCTCGCTCAACGTACGTACAGCTGTCAGACGGCACTGAACCGCGCGCGACCGCGGCGCGTCGCCAGGTCGCCACTCGCCGCTGTGCGACATGATCAGCTCGCTCAACGTACGTACAGCTGTCGGACGGCACTGAAACGCGCGCGACCGCGGCGCGTCGCCAGGTCGCCACTCGCCGCTGTGCGACATGATCAGCTCGCTCAACGTACGTACAGCTGTCGGACGGCACTGAACCGCGCGCGACCGCGGCGCGTCGCCAGGTCGCCACTCGCCGCTGTGCGACATGATCAGCTCGCTCAACGTACGTACAGCTGTCAGACGGCACTGAACCGCGCGCGACCGCGGCGCGTCGCTAGGTCGCCACTCGCCGCTGTGGGACATGATCAGCTCGCTCAACGTACGTACAGCTGTCGGACGGCACTGAACCGCGCGCGACCGCGGCGCGTCGCCAGGTTGCCACTCGCCGCTGTGGGACATGATCAGCTCGCTCAACGTACGTACAGCTGTCGGACGGCACTGAACCGCGCGCGACCGCGGCGCGTCGCCAGGTCGCCACTCGCCGCTGTGGGACATGATCAGCTCGCTCAACGTACGTACAGCTGTCGGACGGCACTGAACCGCGCGCGACCGCGGCGCGTCGCCAGGTCGCCACTCGCCGCTGTGGGACATGATCAGCTCGCTCAACGTACGTACAGCTGTCGGACGGCACTGAACCGCGCGCGACCGCGGCGCGTCGCCAGGTCGCCACTCGCCGCTGTGGGACATGATCAGCTCGCTCAACGTACGTACAGCTGTCGGACGGCACTGAACCGCGCGCGACCGCGGCGCGTCGCCAGGTCGCCACTCGCCGCTGTGGGACATGATCAGCTCGCTCAACGTACGTACAGCTGTCGGACGGCACTGAACCGCGCGCGACCGCGGCGCGTCGCCAGGTCGCCACTCGCCGCTGTGGGACATGATCAGCTCGCTCAACGTACGTACAGCTGTCGGACGGCACTGAACCGCGCGCGACCGCGGCGCGTCGCCAGGTCGCCACTCGCCGCTGTGGGACATGATCAGCTCGCTCAACGTACGTACAGCTGTCGGACGGCACTGAACCGCGCGCGACCGCGGCGCGTCGCCAGGTCGCCACTCGCCGCTGTGGGACATGATCAGCTCGCTCAACGTACGTACAGCTGTCGGACGGCACTGAACCGCGCGCGACCGCGGCGCGTCGCCAGGTCGCCACTCGCCGCTGTGCGACATGATCAGCTCGCTCAACGTACGTACAGCTGTCGGACGGCACTGAACCGCGCGCGACCGCGGCGCGTCGCCAGGTCGCCACTCGCCGCTGTGCGACATGATCAGCTCGCTCAACGTACGTACAGCTGTCGGACGGCACTGAACCGCGCGCGACCGCGGCGCGTCGCCAGGTCGCCACTCGCCGCTGTGCGACATGATCAGCTCGCTCAACGTACGTACAGCTGTCGGACGGCACTGAACCGCGCGCGACCGCGGCGCGTCGCCAGGTCGCCACTCGCCGCTGTGCGACATGATCAGCTCGCTCAACGTACGTACAGCTGTCGGACGGCACTGAACCACGCGCGACCGCGGCGCGTCGCCAGGTCGCCACTCGCCGCTGTGCGACATGATCAGCTCGCTCAACGTACGTACAGCTGTCGGACGGCACTGAACCGCGCGCGACCGCGGCGCGTCGCCAGGTCGCCACTCGCCGCTGTGCGACATGATCAGCTCGCTCAACGTACGTACAGCTGTCGGACGGCACTGAACCGCGCGCGACCGCGGCGCGTCGCCAGGTCGCCACTCGCCGCTGTGCGACATGATCAGCTCGCTCAACGTACGTACAGCTGTCGGACGGCACTGAACCGCGCGCGACCGCGGCGCGTCGCCAGGTCGCCACTCGCCGCTGTGCGACATGATCAGCTCGCTCAACGTACGTACAGCTGTCGGACGGCACTGAACCGCGCGCGACCGCGACGCGTCGCCAGGTCACCACTCGCCGCTGTGCGACATGATCAGCTCGCTCAACGTACGTACAGCTGTCGGACGGCACTGAACCGCGCGCGACCGCGGCGCGTCGCCAGGTCACCACTCGCCGCTGTGCGACATGATCAGCTCGCTCAACGTACGTACAGCTGTCGGACGGCACTGAACCGCGCGCGACCGCGGCGCGTCGCCAGGTCGCCACTCGCCGCTGTGCGACATGATCAGCTCGCTCAACGTACGTACAGCTGTCGGACGGCACTGAACCGCGCGCGACCGCGGCGCGTCGCCAGGTCGCCACTCGCCGCTGTGCGACATGATCAGCTCGCTCAACGTACGTACAGCTGTCGGACGGCACTGAACCGCGCGCGACCGCGGCGCGTCGCCAGGTCGCCACTCGCCGCTGTGCGACATGATCAGCTCGCTCAACGTACGTACAGCTGTCGGACGGCACTGAACCGCGCGCGACCGCGGCGCGTCGCCAGGTCGCCACTCGCCGCTGTGCGACATGATCAGCTCGCTCAACGTACGTACAGCTGTCGGACGGCACTGAACCGCGCGCGACCGCGGCGCGTCGCCAGGTCGCCACTCGCCGCTGTGCGACATGATCAGCTCGCTCAACGTACGTACAGCTGTCGGACGGCACTGAACCGCGCGCGACCGCGGCGCGTCGCCAGGTCGCCACTCGCCGCTGTGCGACATGATCAGCTCGCTCAACGTACGTACAGCTGTCGGACGGCACTGAACCGCGCGCGACCGCGGCGCGTCGCCAGGTCGCCACTCGCCGCTGTGCGACATGATCAGCTCGCTCAACGGCCTCCTGCGCACTGATCCGAAAGTGGATCTCTTTGTAGACAGCCTGCCCATGCTCGTCAAGGTCTCTCTTACTGTGAGAAGGTATGATTATCGATTTGTGAGTACATAACTCATTATACGTTTAAGACTTGTTACACATGTACTTAACATATTTAAGTAAATGCCCTATAGTTAAGAATCTCTTGCACAAGTCTAATTGGTATTAACCGTTCTTGTGAAATAAATAAATAAAATAAATAAATAAAAATGTAGTTGCTTGACCCACATGTATATTACCTGGTCGCATTTGTAGTGTTCCTTCCCGTGGTTGTCCTGATAGTGTTTCTTGGCTGAGTCCTCGTCCGTGAACCGCTCGCCGCACGCCGGGCACGACCTGATTGAGACCACACAATAACAATATAAAACAGGTAACTTAGAGTATAGTACCTATCTACAGGGGAGCTATACTGCTGCCACCATAAAGGAAGGCTCCTATGCCGCTACATTAATACTTGGTCTCAACATGGCTGACGGCTTACCATCGACCTACTTAATTTGGGCGGGTAATGGTTTGTTTGCCGCAACCTCAAACTAATTCAGTTGGGGCAAATAAAAAAAGTGGAACTATGACAAGGACAACGAATGATATATCTCTTTCTGTCACACTTATTGATATTTGTGTACTACCATCTCGCTCGGTCGTGGTATTATTATCTACATAGCTTGTCCTGAGTAATCATAGCCTTGTCGCCTATTTGCAGAATGAATGTTTTAATTTAGATTTTATATATTTGAGGATTCATTATGTCCACAGGCCTCTACAAATACAGTCCCACACTCAACACAGCACACCCTCAGTTCTGGAATGCAGGTCCCACACTCAACACAGCCCACCCTCAGTTCTGGCATGCAGGTCCCACACTCAACACAGCACACCCTCAGTTCTGGCATGCAGGTCCCATACTCAACACAGCCCACCCTCCGTTCTGGCATGCAGGTCCCACACTCAACACAGCCCACCCTCAGTTCTGGAATGCAGGTGCCACACTCAACACAGCCCACCCTCAGTTCTGGAATGCAGGTCCCACACTCAACACATCCCACCCTCAGTTCTGGAATGCAGGTCCCACGCTCAACACAGCACACCCTCGACTCTGGGATGTTCTCACCTTAGTTTGGGGTCGCAGATGTTGTTGATCTTGTGGCGTGTTTTCGCGTCAACATTCTCGAACTGCACGAGGCACGAGCGACACTTCAGCTCTGGCGTCGTCAGCTGCAACCAAACACGTCAGTGCTTAAGTCCCGTTAGGTGTAAAACAACTTTTATGCGCGATGGCCTTGTGCCGCTATAGGCCTCGTTTCGCTAGCAAAATTTCAAGGCAAACCTTGATTTTCAGCTGGACGTGTTTAGACGTCAGTGACGTCACTGACATGTTTATGCGCGATGGTCTTATATTACTGTAACTCTCGTTTCCCTATCAAAATTTCATCGTAGTCCGTAACTTTTAGCTGGACGTGTATAGACGTCACCGACCTTTTTATGCGCGATGGCCTTGTGTTGCTGTAGGCCTCGTTTTCCTGTGAAAGTTTCGCCACACACGTCACAGGTGCCGGCTGAGGCGTTTTCTAGTGGATGCTGGACTCGGGTGTGAGTGTTGAATGTCGTCTGCTTGCTGTGGATTAATTGTAAGAGGATATAATTAAATAGAATAAGGCTCATACTTAATATTACAAATGCGAAAGTAACTCTAATGAATCAAGCTGTGTACTCGTACTCCGTAATTAGGGTTGCCAGATGTCCGGTATTTAAGCGTACAGTTCGGTATTTTCGAGGCCTGTCCGGTAAAAAATAAATGGTCATACCGGACAGAACAATGTCCGGTATTTTGAGGAAAGTCGGTACTACTGGTCACAAGCGCCTACAAAAGTAGGCATATGCAATTCCTCAAACGCAAAACTCGCGCGCGCTCCTCGCTCGCTGTCTGTATCTGCGTCTGTGGGCTCTCACTTGAAGTGATTCTCATTATAAGTTCCTATTATTTTTATTAAACATACCTATCTAGTTTTAGGTGATTTAATTTTTTTCTGAAGTTACTACCTTTATTTTGTTAAGTAAGTAGTAGATTATAATAAATCCATTGTTTAATAAAGACTTTCTCAAAGTTAGCATAGTCTTGGCGACCACAATGCAGTCATAAAATTGTGGTCGCCAAGACTATACTAACTTTGAGAAAGTCTTTAAGGCGCTCTTATTAGACGATCTTTAGGTATTTGCGGAGGTGAGGCAGACGGAGCGGGAGACGCGCGTCCCGCGCACCCCGCTATCGGCCTTATTCTGTTGGCATCCGTATTCGGCTCGTTTTTGCGGATCATACGATCAAATGTTTTTCATCTTGAATAATTGTTTTATTTTTCAAATCTTGGTTGAGATTGTCCCCAAATATTTATTATTTATTTATTTATTTAAATCTATTATTTTAGAAAATAAGGAATAATAGGTAGTTACAGTTCGCATCGTAGTATGATGACATCAATTATGGACACTTACTTTCCAAAGATATGTTAGTACAGATTTCTTCATCATCAATCCACCTAGCATTTTCCCAGTTCCTAGGTGGGTGCTTCCGTTTTCCAAATACGTAGAACTGATAAAATAATAGTACATCTTCACTTCCTAAGGGTAAACGTCACCAATTATGGATTGTACTAATATATTACAGTTTTATTAAAACCGATAAAATTGATTACTTCTAGGTAAAGTTATAGCGCTGGTTAACGCCCGCTTAAGAAACCATCAAAAATAATAAACAAATAGCTATGTTCATCTATTTATCTCCTGGCAAATTATATTATTACCTATGTTACATAAGTATGACTGATTGATCAAAAACTGGATAATTAGACCACTGTTAGTCAGAAGAGCATTTTATTATACAGGGTGGTTATTTTAAGACCAGCAAGTTCTTCAGTACATGACTATGTCTATTAAAAAAACTAATTTGACCAAACATCATATAAAAAGAACAATTTCAATTTTTCTCTTAAATACCTAAACGTGTTATGTCACTGCGCTCGCGTGGCGCGTGCTGCCTACCATGCTACCTCGACCAGCGGCCACACCGCGATGGACCTTGATACTCTCAACAAGCCAACAAGATTGGACTTACACTTGTTACTTGACTCTATACTCCAGGCAAAATACGGTTTTGAAAATCATTAATTTATAATAGCGTTTTTTTGTATATTTCATTTTTAATCGTTATTCTAAGATGCTTTATTCAAGAATCCAACAATTTTTTCAACCAGAAGTAATTATATAAATTTAAATTAAGCTTTAATTGTCTTTTCATCACACTTGCTCATAAATGGTGTTATTCCTTGCCTGTATACAGAAGGACAATGGCCTAAATTGTTCCCGCGGGAAATAATGGTCCCAAGGGAAGTAATGAGCTTGTGTGTGATCTGATTGGTTAAGCAAATCTGGACGGCAAGAATTCTGCTCTGTGATTGGTTGGAAAAAATCGAGCAGGCCGAGCCCTGCAAGAACCACATATGCTCCATGCTCTCTCCGCCCTCCACTCGCACTGATCTAGAAGTGAAGTTGTCAATTTCGTCAACTTTTGATTGATGCGCTTGTATAAAACGTAGGTTTTTCTGTCTTTTGTGGTTATTTATTTCCTCGCAAATGTGATGAACACGGGCGTAAGAATAATGCAAACTCGAGTCATCAAAAGCTCCTCCTGATAGTATTTAACACCAGTCACTGTATTGCCTTTTTTTTTAACTTTTATAAGTATATTAGCTGGCTGAAGGAATATTTTGTAAACCTACATTGTGGGTAAAGCATAGGTCTTATATTTTGTATACCAACAATACTTGTAAAAGTTGTAACCTATGTTTAACAAAATAAATTGAATTGAATTGAAAGTACTTAATTTGTATTCTAATAAGTCTTTATGCAAAAAAATAAGTCTCTAGCTCTAAAAATAAAGTTTCCCCCATACAAACTTTGCACCCCTATTTAACCCCTTTAGGGGTAGAATTTCCAAAAATCTTTTTTAGCGTTGCCTACGTTGTAAAAGGTAGTTCTGGTGTAAATTTCAACTCTCTAGTCTTAGTAGTTTCGGCTGTGCGTTGATGAGTGAGTGAGTAAGTCATATCAATAACTCCATACCGACAAAAGGTATTTTCACTTAGATAACGTCACATTTTTAGAGAGACATTTATTTAGAGAATAAGCGGCGGCAGAGTGAGTGCAAGATGTGAAACGGCATACTTTAGTGTTTTGTGATGGGTATCATGTGCACAAACAGCAGGCAAAGTTTTGCAGCTGTATAGGGGAACACCCTGTAGTACTTTGTACCCGACTGCCTCAGAAGGAAGTTTATGTTTTTCGAGCGTATGTATCATCATCATCATCATATCAGCTGAAAAACATAGGCCTCCCCCAAAGAGCGCCACAATGGCCGGTCCTGCGCCACTCGCATCCAGTGGACTCCCGCGACCTTTACCAGGTCATCAGTCCACCTTGTGGGGGGCCTAACCACGCCGCGCCTTCCGGTACGTGGTCGCCACTCGAAAACCTTTCCGCCCCAACGGCCATCGGTTCTACGTGCAATGTGCCCCGCCCACTGACACTTAAGTTTAGCGATTCGGAGGGCTATATCGGTTACCGTGGTTCTGCTGCGGATAGCCTCATTTCTGATGCGATCGCGCAGAGAAACTCCCAGCATAGCCCTCTCCATCGCCCTTTGAGTGACTTTGAGCCTTCTTATGAGGCCTATAGTAAGCGACCACGTCTCCGTTCCAAATGTCATCACTGGCAACACACACTGGTCAAAGACTCTCGTCTTGAGACACTCCGGAATATTGGACGAAAAGATGTGCCGTAGCGTATGTATGCATGTATGTATGTATATGACAAAGATGAGGAAGGGCCGTGGCCTGCTGCTCGTGGAGTGGAAGGATCTTTTTCCGCACTCGTTTTTAATATAATCTACTAATCAGCAAGTAAATATACTTCAGTTCACCAACTCGTTTAGGACTTTAGACTAGGTAGTCGCTATCCGGCGCAATAGCCCTAAATGCTTTTGATATATTTCTGTATGAATAAATAAATCTATTATTCGTACAGTCCATAATTGGTAACATTACCCCCCCCAACCATGTGCTCGTGTCCGAATCCGATTTACACCCGACTACTTACTACCTAACAGTTCTACGTATTCAGGATAACTGAAGATTTTTATTGACATCTTGTCAATATGCTCCAGCTACTTATTAATACGTTTTAGGTGCGGATGTAGAAACGCTTTAATGTAGTAAATATCGCATACCTTATATTTGTTATTCTATCATTTCGAATGTGTTCTCCAGCATGTATTAGCGTTTCCTATTCCTTTAAGTATTTTTATTTACCTTGATAACTCGAAATAATTGCTGCAAAAAGGCGTATTTGCGTGCCAGGTAAACATTCACAGGTCCGTCGTCGGCAGTGGCCACGGGCGTACTAAATTGTACTCGCCACCGCGCATGCACGACGCGGACACCCGGTTTTTCAGACAAATGACCATTTGTATTGAATTATCAAACATATTGAAATTCTAAGAAGCCGGTAGATAGATCTATCAAAAAGCTACCTATAACAACAAATTTCATTGTAATGTTCCAAATAACTTTTGAGATATTTCGAGTTTGGTGGTAAAAAAGTACTGTTTTGAAAGGCAAAATCTATCGAGGTTTTTGTAAGCAATCGTGATTCTACGAAGCACGAACATAGCCAATGAACTGAAGATATACATATCAAAAATTTGGATCTCTAGCAATAGTACAAGTATACTAATAATCGGTTTGGAAAAGGCACTTTTTCGATGCGCAGCTGCATACAGCGCCTTAACAACTAAAATTTTTAAAATAAAAATTTTGTTACTAATTTAGTTGGTTTATGTGCTGTAGATTAATAAATAAAAAGTATTACTATAAAAAAAAAACCCGTATTTTTTGCGACCAAGCTTACATCAACTGTTTGGGGTTGTCCGATATTATTTCGCGACTCACCTGGCAACCCTATCCGTAATTGGCGCATATATCAGCTGTAATAGTCTCACACAACTAGACCCCTAAGCCTAGCCTATTTTAAGATTAATTTAAGTCAATGATGTATATAGTTATGTGATGTGGACGTACTTTTATAAATAAATAAACTCTTGTCTGTTTGTATGTTACCTTATCACGCTTAAGCCGCTGAACTGATTTAGATAACATTTGATATGGAGATAGTTTGAGAGCCTATGAAGGACATAGGATAGCTTTTATTCCGGAAATTATCCCTGAAATGGACGACAAGGGCAGTCGAAGTTTCTATGGTGGTGCGATAATAAATGATGATCTGATAGGAAGCAATATATAAATAAGTAATCAACCTACGCTTACCCCGCTGGTATTTTAGTCGTGTCTTTGTCTCGATATTTTTTATAACAATATATTATCGCACAGCTTGCGATTTTTGCAGATGTCAACTCCGAGGTGTCAACTTTTTCTTTATCTTTCTTCCATACCGCATAAGAGACCGCAAAGAGACCGTTTAAATACTAACCCCACCCCAAGGCGAAATGAACATAATGTGTTAACGAAGAAACAGGCATATTTGCTATTAAATTTTGTAAGGCGTTTAACAAAAGCGGTTGCGGGCAAAATGAGCAACCCTATAAAATCATAATTTAAAAATATTATCATGGCAACAAGCAACCAAAATGCACTTACTTGAAGGTGAGCCCACAGTACTTGCACACGAAAGTCTTCCCCGAGTGGAAATCCGCGTGCATGACAGCCATGCTCCTAAAAAGAAGATACACATAATTGTACATCTCCAAGAATTTCCAGTACCTACCGTCAATTTTATTTATCACTTTTCTATTCACCACGAGTCAACATTTTTAATAATAACCAAACACGCATCAACAATGTTTACAAATATTTGTGAATTTACCTATAATAGCGCACAATTACTTTTTTTCGTGAAATTCGCGCAGTACGCGCGTAGGTGTTAAAGCGAGGCTAAGATAAAATCTCTAAACAGCCAATACAAATTAAAATAAATATTTTCGTAAATATGTCCATACATACACCTTGCTGCAAGGTGCTAACGTGTCTTATTCGGGATATAACCATAAAACACGAGTGCCGCAATGTTATAAACATACGTCGGACTATAGGGGGCAGTTTGAGGGCAAGGTAAGGTTTACAAAAAAATCTTAACTTACGAGTATTTAGTTACCCGTTATCATTTATTCATCTTTAATGTGTAAATACTCTTGAAGTGATGACTGATAGCCCACTGAAGTGGCCACTTAAAAAACAAATAAATAGCTGACATGCGTCATTATGACTGTTGTTCATACTTATATTTGTAGGTATACTCGTAATGCCGTCTAATCAATAGAAAGATTTGCTTTATTTGTTAATTTGCATATCTATGTATTGCATTGGATACGATACTACGACAGAACTCCGAACTTAAGTCACAGAAAGGTCAAATTATTGGAATTTCACATTATAAATACTAGGTACCAAATACTAAGTACAAATACTCGAAAGTGAATTGATTGATTTGCGAACCTTACCTATCATTCTGACATGCCACGAAAATGCCCGCTGGCTGGAGTCCAACGTTTGGTTATAAAACACGCGTGTTTAATATCCAGGATTATGAGCCTAAAAGCGACACAATAAGAGGCACGTTACGAGTAAATGTGTTGAAAAATCTAATAAGTATTCTCAGATATGAATAACGCTTCTGAGAGTCAAAATAGAAATACCTATCTAATGATTATTAAAAAGTCAAATGTTTTTATACTCACCGGTGTCGTGTCATAAACTGGCAGATCTTGCAGATAAACTTGAGTGTGTGCGACTCGAAGTGCTTCCGTAGCCCCGCCGGGTGTCGAAAACGCGCGCCGCATAAAACACATTCGTTACGCCCGTTGCTCTGTCGACATTCAAATAACAATATGTGTAATACAATCCATATGTCGGCGGCCGATCGTAAAATCCGGCAGATCACGAAATTCCTAGGCATATCGTGAAACGCCGCCATTTCATGATTTGGCTAATAGTTGACAAGGCATATCATGATGTGCCAGATAAAAATACGGCAGATCAATTAGAGCAACACATTCGTCGATGTTCCTAACACCTATGTAGATTGCCTTCTATTTTCAATGGAAGGCAATCTAAATAGGTGTAAGGGGTAATCTAGAGAGCATGAGGGTAATCGAAGAGGTGTACACTAGGAACAGAAATATAGTCACTAGGGCGTGAGGGTCATCTTAGCTCGCAGCGGTACGCAGAGCATAGTTAGTTACTTGACTCTATGCCTCACCGGATCGAGGGTCCTCTTCTGGTGGTTCTCGTGAGTAATTCCTACATTGAGGCGCGAGGGTAATTTAGGGGCCGTGAGAGTAATCTAAGGGAAGTGTGGGTAATGTAGAGGGTGTAAGAGTACCTAGTCTAAGGGGGCATGATGGTAATCAAAGGGGCCCGAGTGTAATCTAGGGGGCGTTGAGGGTAAACTAAAGGGCACGAGGGTAATCAAAGGGGCGCGAGTGTAATCTAGGGGCTGTTGCGGGTAAACTAGAGGCCATGGGGTTATCAAAGGACGTGAGGGCAATCGAAGGGCAGTAAGGGTAATCAACGGGGCGCGAGTGTAATCTAGGGAGCGTTGAGGGTAAACTAGAGGCCATGGGGTTATCAAAGGACATGAGGGCAATCGAAGGGCAGTGAGGGTAATCAAAGGGGCGCGAGTGTAATCTAGGGAGCGTTGAGGGTAAACTAGAGGGCATGGGGTTATCAATGGACGTGAGGGCAATCGAAGCGCAGTGAGGGTAATCTAAGGGGATACCGATACCGTAACAAGAGTCTCACCGGATCGTGGGTCTTCTTCTGATGGTTCTCGAAGGTTGTGTGTGAGAGGAACCCCTTGAAGCATCGCTCGCAGCGGTACGCGGAGCGCAGGTAGTTGCTCGACTCTTTGCGAGCTTCTAACTCTTTTTGTTGCTCTTCTTCTGTCAGTTTTACTATCTCTGTCGTGAGAAAGATAAAATAGAATATATAATTCTCCTCATCGATTTTGATGACGGCGACCCTAACATATTATGTATTAGCTCTATTATGAGCTCTGATATGGCTGGCTAGGCCAAACTTGCTCATAAATACTCTATTGCATGGATGGCAGTAAAGTTGGTCGTGTTATACCCACATAGGAGGGTTTCATTATTATTCATCAACATCATCATATCAGCCGAAAGAAGTCCACTGCTAGACATAGGCCTCCCCAAAGAGTGCCAAAACGACCGGTCCTGCGCCACCCGCATCCAGCGAACTCCCGCGACCTTTACCAGGTCATCAGTCCACCTTGTGGGGGGTCTACACACGCTGCGCCTGCCGGTACGTGGTCGCCACTCGAGAGCCTTTCCGCCCCAACGGTCATCGGTTCTGAGTGCAATGTGGCGCCCACTGCCACTTAAGTTTAGCGATTCGGAGGGCTATATCGGTTACCTAGGTTCTGCTGCGGATAGCGTCAGCTATCCGCAGCAGGGGGTTTAGGCCTCTCTTTTTATACTTGGCGTTTTACATCCAAGGTAAGGTGGTTTTTCCTCAAAGCATTTAATTCTCTGATAGATTGTCAAGACGGCCTTTTTGCGGCTAACTATAATTAGTGGCTCTACGAGATGTAGAAATTGCAAGCCCATCTTTAAAAAAAAATTTTTTTTCATTTCCTATAAGTGACGAAAATAAACTATATAATGAACGAACCTGCTCACAAATTTCACGAGAATCAGTTGAGAAATGCGACAGAACAGACGGACAGGCGGACAGCGAACGATTTTCGGCCCAAGCTGAAGCATAGAATTTCGTTCGCTTCGCTCGCTCGGTCAATAAATATTACTGAAGAGTCGTATTTCTAAAGAGTCGGCAACGCGCTTGTGTGTCCCCTGGAATCAGTAGACTTCGATAACCGCTTACCGGCAGGCAAGCGGTATATTTTTTTACCCGCGTCGTAGCATAAACGAAAACTTTTTAACCCCCGACGGAAAAAGAGGGGTGTTATCTGGGCCCCCGCCAAGTCGAGCAATAAGTTTGACATGTCTGTGTGTTGTCTGGCATCGTAGCTCCTAAACGAATGGACCGATTTGAATGCGGTTTTTTTTATCCGAAAGCTGACGTGATCGAGATGGTTCTTAGATACGTTTTAACAAAATCGGTTCAGCCGTTTTTGAGATATTGAACTTTGAAATGAAAATGTCGGGGGTTTTTCAAAGTCGTGGTTATATTTGTGTGCAAACCCCCTAACTCACCAATATTGTAAGTGTTCTCAAACTTGAGGTAGTCGTCTTCACTGGCGAAGAACTTCTTGAAGCCCTTCAGCTTCCGCTTGTATTTCTTCGGCTCCTTCTCTTCGGCCTCCTTCTGGACTCTCTTCTTCGTTTTCACGCTTTTGTCCCTTTTCACCTTTACCTAGGGGCAATAAATTAATGTATAGGCATGTAGTTTTTTCCATAACGAAGTTATGTTCGAAGTTAAGAAAAAGATGTTCGAATGACTTCGAGAAAAAGATGTTCGAATGGCTTCGGGAAAAGGATGTTCGAATGACTTCGAGAAAAGGATGTTCGAATGGCTTCGAGAAAAGGATGTTGTTCGAATGGCTTCGAGAAAAGGATGTTCGAATGGCTTCGAGAAAAGGATGTTCGAATGGCTTCGAGAAAAGGATGTTCGAATGGCTTCGAGAAAAGGATGTTGTTCGAATGGCTTCGAGAAAAGGATGTTCGAATGGCTTCGAGAAAAGGATGTTCGAATGGCTTCGAGAAAAGGATGTTCAAATCATCATCATCATCCTCCTAGCGTTATTATTCCCGGTTGTGCCCCTAAAGGAGCCCGGGGTCCGTTTTGACACCTAATCCCAAGGATGTTCGAATGGCTTCGAGAAAAGGATGTTCGAATGGCTTCGAGAAAAGGATGTTGTTCGAAAGGCTTCGAGAAAAGGATGTTCGAATGGCTTCGAGAAAAGGATGTTCGAATGGCTTCGAGAAAAGGATGTTCGAATGGCTTCGAGAAAAGGATGTTCGAATGGCTTCGAGAAAAGGATGTTGTTCGAATTGCTTCGAGAAAAGGATGTTCGAATGGCTTCGAGAAAAGGTACGGTCGTGCCTTTTTTAACTCTTTTTCTCGTCTTGGCGGTAGTTGTTGTGGTTTTATTAGAAGGCATCTCAAAATAACTGAGTGCCAAAATACCTAAATCCCAGAATGCCTATAGTTTAATACCTACTCCTACATCTCAAAATAACTGAGTGTAAAAATACCTAAATCCCAGATTGCCTATAGTTTAATACCTACTCCTATATCTCAAAATAACTGAGTGTCAAAATACCTAAAACCCAGAATGCCTATAGGAAATGCGAAAGTAACTCCGTCTTCTGTCTGCTCTGTTACCTTTTCACGTTTAAACAGCCGGCCCGATTAAGATACAATTTGGTACAGAGACCATATACACAACAAGGGGGCGGAAATTTGTATGGAGGTACGATATAAACGAGTTTCACGTAGACGAAGTCGCGGGCAAAAGCTAGTCATATATACTTAATACAAAAGAAAATGAACAACGTTATCATAGTTTTACATGTCAAAAATTCAACGTTCCAAATGTTCATGTGACACATTTGAAACGTCGAGTAACTTCAGAGCGGTGAAAAAATTTAGTTTAATAGGACATTCTACGATTTTTGACGTGATAACGTCTTATAAATCGATGAACACCGGCAGCACGCACAAAAAAGTATGACTCATTGTCCCGTTCCGCCTGCGCCGACTCTACGACGGTGTTCGGCTTTATGTCGTTATCACTTATAATTATCGTCCGTAACGTATGCGGAATGAAATTTGCACAAGTTTTAAATATGTACAATTTATAATAAAATCGAGACGATAAAATCGGTTCTACACTTAAGTTTAGCGATTTGGAGAGCTATATCTCGGTTACCTTGGTTCTGCTCCGGATAGCCTCATTTCTGATGTCAAACTAATGTGTGGAAATCAACTCTAAACTAAACTCACCCTTTCCCCTCTCCCCTTCTCTTTTCTCTTCTTCACAGGCTCCTCTTCTTTTATCTCCATCTCGCTCACATCAGTCTTAACTTCCACTTCGACTTCCATACTCTTCAAACTCTCCAGCATCATGCTGTTCTTCAAATTGATTATAGGTTCGTCGAATTCTGTAATAAATGAATACATTTCTGAATATAGGGTAAACCACCAATAACTGGCCACCGTTCAATAACTGGCCACCTCTTACTAAAAGTGAACTCTATTCGCCTATAATAGAATTCATTTTAGTATAAACTTCCATTACTGGCCACACATCAGCAGTCGGACTCGCGCACGAAGGGTTCCGTACCATCTTTAAAAACGGCAAAAAAAATCACGTTTGTTGCATGGGAGCCTCCTGTAGCCTTGTTGGTAATGGACCCTGCCTACGAAGCCGTTATCTTATCTTATCTTATCTTATCTAGGTGAGGGCCCTTTCGGATGCACTTCGACCCAGTGGGATCTTTTGTGCATTTGCCCTCTCCTTTATACCTGCTCCCAGGCTTGCTCCATCATTTCCACAAAGCGGATGATGCAGTTCGCCGGGAGCACCTTGAATTTCTTTGGTTGCGGGTAACCGTTACCAAAGTAGTTCATTCTTTGTCTGGCAAGGGCATGACATTCACACAATAAGTGTTCCACAGTCTCATCCTCCTCGCCACACATTCTACAGTCTAAACTATCAGATAGTCCCATCTTGGCCAAGAGATCCTTGACCCCGTGACCAGTGAACACCCCAGATATAATTCTGAGTTGCTTCCTACTGGATTTCCAGAGTTTTCTGGTCCAGCCCGAGTCCACTCCTTCTATGAAGAGCTTAGAGTGCCTTAAGCCGTTGGTCCCGGGTTCGAATCCTGGAAAGGGCATTTATTTGTGTGATGAGCACAAATATTTGTTCCTGAGTCATGGATGTTTTCTATGTATTTAAGTATGTTTATCGTCGTCTAGTACCCATAGTACAAGCTTTGCTTAGTTTGGGACTAAGCCGATTTGTGTAAGATTGTAAAAGAAAAAAATGTATAAAAAATATTTATTTATTCTGGTTTTTATTATTTGTTGTTATAGCGGCAACAGAAATACATCTTCTGTGAAAATGTCAGCTATCAAACTATCACTGTTGTTGAGATACAGCCTGGTGACAGACATACAGACAGACGGACAGCGGAGTCTTAGTAATAGGGTCCCGTTTTAGTCTTTGAGTACGGAACCCTAAAAATAAACTCTATTCACCTATAATAGAATTCAATTTAGTATAACTTGGCCAGTTATTGAACGGTGTCCAGTTACTGGCGATTTACCCTATTAGCGAAATCATAAAAGGAATGTGAAGTCACCAACCCGCATTTGATCAACGTGATGCTGATGACGCTTCTACAGCGGATGATTTATGCGCTGATAATTATTTAAGCGATATTTTTGTGAAATACCTATCAACACAAAAACCTGCAGATCCTGGGTTCGAGTCCCGGTAAGGCCAAAAATTTGTGTAATGAGCATGAATATTTGTTTCTGAGTCTTGGATGTTTTCTATGTATTTAAATCAATGAAATATATCGTTGTCTAGTACCCATAACAAGCCTTAGGCTGGCCGCACACGTTCGGTATCCTCTAGAGCGATAATTATTGTTCTGTAAACCCCTGCGAGCGCTATGCCCGAATCCGGATTTCCGGCAACCGTATGCGGAAACCGAACGTTTGCGCCCAGCCTTATTGAGCTTACTATGGGACTAGGTCGATTAGTGTAAGATTCTCCCATATTTTTTTTATTTTTTTCGTTTATTTTAATTATATTATTCATCTATTTTATTTATTCATTTATTTTATTTATTCATTTATTTTATTTATTCATTTATTTTATTTATTCATTTATTTTATTTATTTATATTTTTTATTGATTTTATTTATTTATTTTATTAATTTTATTTTATTTTAAGTATTTTATTTATTTATTTTAATTACCTGGATGGTACAAATCAAAATCGTCATCATCGTCCACCTCCTGTTTAGTGTCGTCGTGTGTCGCCTCTGCGGTGGCGGTGGCGGTGGCGGTGGCGGGGCGGTGCACGGACAGACAGAGCACCAGCTGGTGGGACACCCGGTCTATTGTCGCGAGGTAGCTTGTTGTTATCTGTTGATAAACCAAATCATTATAGTATTTGCATTCTGACACAGCTGTCATCCCAGTACAAATTATGTCATCATTGACGTTTAATGTACCGGGATGACACCTGTGTCAGAATGCAAATAGGAAAACAAATACTATATGTATTTAACAGCAAGGAGTAAAAGCCATATTAAAAAAAAAAAGTTGGGGAGTAACGACCCCACGGACCCGAGTGCTCCCGAGAGTAGGTCAGGGCCTCCGTCTCCGGCGTGTCTTCGTCGGTCGGAGTGGAACCCTAAGGGGGCCCGAAGGCCTCTCAGCTCTGGCTTGCCTTCATTGGCCGCCGAGAGAGGAGTCGTTAGAGCTATATGCTCCAGGGGTGGAAGTGTTAAAGGGCATAACGCCGCGAGTAACTTCGGAGAAAGCGCAGCACCACCTCTCGACACCCCTGAGCCGCTCACCCGGTGTTGCTCCTGGCCGTCTTTACGACGGCATTTTCAGGGGCCCATCTAATGAGCGGCTAGTCACCGCCTGCCTCGATAACGTTGTGGATAACATTGTTATGGCAGGTGTCCGGACCTTTTTGCAATAGCCCAGTTTCATAATCCACCCAAATCTCATCACCATAGATCCCGTTCTCTATCCATATAACCCACAATAGCCCCAACGCCTGATGGAACCGGTTCACGGGTATCTACAGATGTAATCGTGATTACATCACATTAAACTTCGTCTCCAAAGGGCCTCTACGTGTTGGATCTATATCCCCACGCACGCCTTCCAAAGGACCGGGCTTTGTCCCGTGAATTTAAACAGGAGATACATAATAATAATACATATAGTAACTACTGCCTGATCAGTTTGTAGACACCTCTTTTATAGAAGCATTTGCTGGAAACTTTGAAACCATATATATTGAAACAGTGTACTCACAATGTGTTCCTGCATGAGTGCTTTCTTGAGCAGCGCGTCGGCGCGGGCGGCGCGCGCGCGCAGCGACTGCGCGCTCACGAGTTGCGCGCGGCACCACACGCACACATGCACAGGGCACCCGTCCCATACTGACAGCTGCAACACAACAATTTGACTGTCAAAAATCAAGTATTCATAAACATATGTGTATGGATGGTCAACTTCATAACGTCCATAATTTTTATTTGTTTTAGGTTTCCGGACGGATCCTTCCCCCAAAAAACCGTCAAAATTTTACCCAAACATTCTCCTCATGTGTAAATATGTCAACAGTCAACACCTCCTAAACTGTTATTGGCAAATCCACCTTGCTAAAACAGCAACGAGTAAGACATATATAAATAAAAAAAAATAAAAAAAAAAACATGTGTACAGATGAAAAACTTAGATGAAAGGTACCACTATTGTTATGCCTTATTACCTTATAATTTTGTGTTAAAATAGTAACTATGTAATGTAAAATGTGTTCTGATATTGAATCAGTCAAGTATTCCGTCATTGAATAACTATTCTTACTTGTATCTTACCAAGCAAAACTGTGCAAGACTACACAACCTTTTATGGTGGCACTTGGGGTAACGCGTTCGCGTTGCCTCTCTTTAATTTACCGTAGGAAGGAAAAACATGCAATACGAATATTTGAGCAAATACTGCCAAGTGGAGTGCCAACATTATAGAACTTTTACCCTTGCATATTTTTCCTTATTTATTTATTTATCAGGCAGGCAGTTGAAACAACTGATGATGCCTATATCCAATTAACTTTAAGAATATAATTATTGAGCTTATTGTCTGTTTTTTTTTATATTATGTTCTTAGTACTCATTACCAGTGACTTTCAAATAGGTACATTAAATAGATACCTTAGAATAGAAGTAAACCATAGCCTATTACAAGCTGTGCCTGCAGGTCTACCCATGTAAGATTTGCAATACTTGATTTGGTCTGTGTCAATTCCCCTCTCTTACTGTGGATTTTAAAATAAAGTAGGCACCTCACTAGTGCTGCTTTCTACATGCTAATTTATACCAAAATTAGTTCAGTAGTGAATCAAAAGGTAACAGACAGATAGTTACTTTTGCATTTATACTATAAGCATCACTACATAGTATAAAACAAAGTCACTTTCCGCTGTCTGTCTGTCTGTCCCTATGCATGCTTAGATATTTAAAACTGCGCAACAGATTTTGATGCGGTTTTTTTTAATAGATAGTGATTCAAGAGGAAAGTTTATAATACATGCATGTATTATACATATAAACCCGTGCGAAGCCCAGGCGGGTCACTAGTGCATTTATAAAATAAATTATAACGGATTTGTTTCAAAAGCTATGATTCTGTACTCATAAAAACAACAAAAAACATGTTTATTTTTTATATATAAATGAATGCTAGCTACAACTAGAATCTAGCATTTTATTTACTACGAAACACGTACCGTAATGCCAATAATATCGGCAAAAGCCTCGTCTAACCGCTGTTCATGAATGCCGAAGAGTCTCGTGTCTGTAGCGAGGCAAATCCTACACGCCCGGAGCTCTTCCGCCGCTTCTGACTTCACTTCGGACATTCTAACGCCTTTATTAACTGTTGCTCGTCATATTTCTCACATTAAATGTTTATTTTCAAGCGGTTTTATGATAAAAATGTAAATAATGATATCAGCATCATCGGGCGGCGTTATTGACCTGCAAAGTATGCGTTACACTGATTCCATCATTTTTCCTTACAGACTTCGTATACATGACGCATTAAAAGCAACCTTATTACAAGACTTTAAAGACTATTAAATATGTCTTTGAGTTTGACGCAATTAAGAAAAGAGAATATATTAGTCAACTGGTCTTATTTTGACATTTAAGAAATATGTTGCCATGTAAATAAAAATGTACTAAAAACTACCAATGCTTTTGTTCGCTAACGCCAAGTGGTGATTGTTTTCGAACCGACCCCCTTTTGACAGTTCACGAATACATCAATCACTGTACAGATTTACTCAAGAATTATTACAATTTTACACAATAATACCATAAAACCACCAAGTTTCTAGCTTTTCTGTATAGTTAAGTGTTCGTGCGGTGAAGTGTGAACGTTGCAACATGAATAAATTAAAAGAAGAGTCCTCAAATCCGTTGTTAAAATTGCTAAGTTGCCGAGCTTGCCTAGCTACCGACGTTAAACTGTTTAACATCTACGAAAACAAACTCGTAGATGCTTTTGCTCACATCACAGGGACTCCCGTAAGTGTTTGCTACAAGTTACTTTAATTTATGATAACAAAAATGCCGAAATGGTTTGAAAACTCAACTTTAAAATGCTTTAAAAACTAGCTGTTTAATAATTGTTTCATTAAATTACCATATTAAGCTGTGGATATTAGATAAAAAGCGCTGTACTTAATCTTTTAGTCATAAAGTATAACAATATTGTGGCAATATAGAGTTGGATTAAAAGTACTAAGTATATTGGTAATTAAATGCACAATCTACCATTTTATTTCTAGGTGCTTACAACAGATGGGTTACCTCAGCACTTGTGTTGTTACTGCCGCAGCGTTCTGCTTAAATGTGGAGTCTTCAGGGCCAGAAGCCTCCGTGCCCAGCAGTGCCTTAGAGCTAGGCCACTTCATCAGGTAACACACTAAATAAAAAATACTAGTGAAAAGAACTGTAGTCTCTTTACTCATACCCAAGTGCTTCATAATGGAATAGTTGAATTAGCACCTTTTTATGATATGGGTGGAAATCAAAACATATGATTTAACTTTTATCATTTTCGTAACGGCAATTATCCATACATTTTATATGGGTAATTGTCGTTACGAAAATGATTAAAGTTAAATCATAGATTAGATTAAGGCTCTTAACTATGGGCATTTTTTTTTTATTCCACCCATTTATCAGAAATGAGAAATAGCAATAAGAGATGTCACATATCTATGGTCTAAGTTCTAGGTAGCATTAAAAAAAACAGCAAAATCAAGTGGAACCATGATGTTTACTGAGTATATTCGTGAGTTTTGTGTGGAAGAAGCAACTACTATATTTTGTCTGTGAAAGTTTAAATATCTGAGCTATGGTATATCAAACTTATCACTACAAAAACTTAGAACACCAATGGGATATTATATTTCTACTTCTTTAGCTTTAGCCTTAAGTTTAGTTTAGTAATATTCTAAAAGTGTAATGTAATTTTTTTTTAAGGTGTAAAGTCCCTTTATAAGTTTTTAAGTCCCTATAGTGGTAGTCGTACAAGCCCAATTTCAAAGAAAAACCGCAAATAGATCTACAGTTTAGCCATTTAGCACACGCATACTAGAGTTCAAAACAAAAATTTTGACCCGCAGTTCCTAAAAAATTTTCCCTTAGGAGGGGAGTGCCATAAAATTAAATTTTTTGTATGGAATTTTTTTTTTTTTCAGAAACCTATCGTTTGTGGTGTCTAATGAAAGGGCATTTTGAGGCGATTCTAAAAATATACCACATCATTACATTTTATCCATATTTTTTAAATTAACAAAAAATCAATTTTCGAAACATACCAAGTTTGGGCTCCTCCAGACACGATATGGCTGATTTGTTTTTAATACAATATACCACAAATAATACGTGATGTCCTCATTTCAACCTTTGAAAATAACTTCATTAAGTTAATTTATTTTTATTTTTCAATATTACAAAGTGACACAGTTCTACTTCAATACCTATTTGACGTGACTTATGGAACTGTAGTACAGATACAGTACATATTAATCATAAAATGATACGTTGTATCCATATATCCAATGGGGAATACCTCTTTAATCCTATAACTGCGCCTTTTCATCAGCTGGTATAGTTTGTGTGAAGAACTGGTTACTGACGCTTTCATACTCTCTGACTGAAAACCTATTATAACAAAGGTAACCAAACCGATTCTGTTGTAGCCTAGTGGAACTCTCACACGCACACATCCACACACACACAGACACACACACACACACATACACACACACACATAAACCCCCCCCCCCACACACACACGTACACACACACGCAGTCACGTACACACACGCCCATGCACAAATAGTAATGTTAAATTGTAATGTTAATGTTAATCTTATCTCAATGTATACTTTTAATGAAACAGGAATTAGAGTTTTGTACTGCAAAATGGTAATATTTTAAGTAGTTCGTGTTAATCGCACTCGCAGGCGGCCAAGATACAGGCTCAGCCTAGTTTGGCGTCTGACGAATATAACGTTTATAATTTAAGTGTGTTTTTTGTTAAATAAATAAATTATTATTATTATTTTTTTTTTTTTTGTTTAGTTTTTGACACAAAATATCAAGGTTGGAACTCCTTCAGATACAATATACGCAACTGTTTTTTCTGAGGTCTCCTCTGGAAATTATTGTAAGAAAATAATCAATTGTCAATTAATCTTAGCTACGCAAACGCAGACGTCAAAAGTCTTTATTAAAAGGAAATAAGACGTCGTTTGACGTCTTCGATTGCGACTTTTGATGCTGACTGTACATAACTGTATTACTGATAAATTAACAAAATTCCTAAATTATTTTAGTTCTGTATGAGAAAAGTCACATTGTCGTTCCACCTTAAAATTATTATAACTAACTATCAAATCCATTTACGTTTCCAGCTCACCACAGACTACATCCGTACCATAGACCGCCACTCTCACAAACTTGTCCACCTCTCACAAACCAGACTCGAGACCACAGACTACCGAGACTCCCTAGAACTTGACATCAAAAAGGAAGAATCCGAAACAGAGCATATGTTCCTAGAATCCGACAATCTAAAAGTAGAATATGAAATCAAAGACAAAGATGATATAGAAAATGACGCTCATGACTTTAGTGACGATAATGTAGAGCATATTTTCGTCGCTACGAATCCGGTTAGAGATGTCAAAGTTAGGAAAGGGAGGAAGAAGAAGGTAGAAGAGAAGAGAGTGAAGAAGAAGATTAAGAAGAGGACGTCGGATAATGATTATCTGCCGGACTTTGATTTTGCTAAGTTCGAGAGTAATTATAGTGTTGAAATCATTGCATTGACTAAGGTAAGAATTTCAATTAGGGTGCTATTGTCTAAGGCATTTGGGTTAACTGTCTGGTTGGTCTTTATGACAAAGTTTGGTTTTGCGAGCCACACTACATAGTGTTCCATAATGGATTGAATCAGACATTACTTTGCGAAAGATAGTATAACACCAAGCAATTGCAAAGCTGCTTAAAAAATAAATGTTAAAGCGTTGAGCTGTATTTACTACAGTTTAGATGTATTAGAAATTGTTCTGAATGTGATATAATTATTTTTCTATAAGCTGATTAACGTAATACTGTGAAATTGAGCATCGAGACAAACCAACAATGGCTTAACGATGCCGTTTTATTATTTTAGAACCAACATTGTATTTAAACTAAAAACATGAAAAGTTACTAGAGCAATATTCTTTTGCAATTCCGTTAAATAATGTGCAGGTCTATTAGCGATAATGAGATATCTCACTCTCCGCACAAACAAACACGCAAACAAATATTTTTGTTTCGTAGTGTGAAATATGACATAATTTTGCAATGCATATCATTAATGTATTTGCCACTTGAATAGCACTGATGAAATTGTGATGACCAATTGTCCACCTCACGGTCTAATCTGTGTGTGTAATCTGTATGTCGGTCTGTCTTGTATCTCTTAATTTAAGGTTTGGGTAGTAAATTTATTCTTAATAGAAACTATTCAAAGTTTCGTCTGACAGCAATAGAGTCAAGAAAGACACTTCTAAATGTTTCGTCGTGTCACATCTACATCTAGTCACATTTTCAGGAGCAACAACTGGAAGAGATACTCGCACGCAAGCAGAGCGCGAACTACCAATACGCGGCCTACAAGTGCGAGGAGTGCGGCAAGGGGTTCATGGCGAGCGACGCTTACAACAACCACCAGACGCGGCACAGCCCGGTGAGTGCAGGCTCCAGGGCAGCTAGAGGGTTTATGGTCACGTTTTACGGCCCAACTAGCCCATAACGTCACGTAGAATATACCATAAAACCAATCATTCTATATCACGCTGGGCAGGTACACTTTGTTCACATTCCGTCAGTTTCCTAGCTCGTCAGAGTTCGCGCTTTGTCCACATGCCATAGGCAAATCGTCCATATTCCCGAATATTCCCCTTCGTGTCTCGTCTACTTTCTGTCTTATCTACATTCCCAAATCTCGTCCACACTCCCAAAACCTCCTTTTCCTGTCTTGTCCAGATTCCCAAAACTTCCACTTCCTGTATCGTCCACAATCTTAAAACCTCCACTTCCGATCTCGCCCATATTTTCAAATTATCTCGTCCACATTCCCAAAACTTCCACTTCCTGTCTCGTCCATATTTTCAAATCGTCTCTTACTGTCTCGTCCACATTCCCAAAACTTCCTCTTCCTGTTTCGTCCACATTCCCAAATCATCTACTTCCTGTCTCGCCCAAATTCCCAAATCGTCCACATCCTGCCTCGTACACATTCCCATCTCGCCCTCATAAATAAATAAATAGTGTTAATTACAGAGTATGGGTGCGCACGCGTGCGAGATCTGCCTCGTGCGCTTCAAGCGGCAGTCGCGGCGGCAGGAGCACCAGGACCTGCACCGGCTCAAGTTCCTGTGCAAGGAGTGCAGCTTCGTCTCCCGGAACAGGTCAGCTATTACAGAGTATGGGCGCGCACGCGTGCAGTTACATACATAACGCCTGTCATCATCATATCAGCCGATACATGTCCACTGCTGGACATAGGCCTCCCCCAAAGAGTGCCACAATGACTGGTCCTGCGCCACCAGCAAACTCCCGCGACCTTTATTTGTGGCTACAGATGTACTCTATGAGTACTGATCACAATGTATTATTTATTAGCTTTCAAGATACAAGAAATTACAATTAAAAAATATTAGTTACTAAATTGTGATGCCTTAACTGTAAGGTTATGTAGGTGCTCCTAATACTTAGGGCCAGTGCAAGTCTCAACAAATTCGTCATTCGTCACAGAACTACTTTCGCATTTATAATATTTGATTGATGTATTTATTGACGTGTTTTGGTGCAGGTATCAGGCGAAGAAACATTTCGAGTGGCACTCGGGCAAGATTCACGTGTGCAAACACTGCGGGGCGAGTTTCACGTGAGTTTCCCTACCATCATTCTCGTCTGCAAACTTGTTTCACTCTGAGTCCGCTGGATGTGGGTGGCGCAGAACCGGTCATTGTGGCGCTCTTTGGGGGAGGCCTATGTCCAGTAGTCGACGTCTTTCAGCTGATATGCCAGACTCGCGCACCGAGGGTTCCAGACCACCCCATGCAACAGAAACAAGTCCACTATAAACTGACACTCACTAAGTATGTATTCACATACTTAGTGCGTGTCAGTTTATACTGGACTAAAAATTTTCAGTGATGTAACAAAAAATGTACGATTTTCGCAATGTTTCCTTAATCTGTGCTATAAGACGTTGCTTCGTACCAAATTTCAAGATTCTGAGTTCACGGGAAGTACCCTGTAGGTTTTGATTCCCTTGCGAGTTTCGAAAATTTGTGGAAATTTGCGGCATAAACGGCTGTATCTTTTGATTGCGTTGGCTGAGAAGTTTGATTTTTTCACAGCTCCAAGGGACAGTAGACCTGATTAGTTGATATAAATTTCAGCTTGATACCTCCACGCGTTCCTGAGAAAAAGGGTCTTGACAGACGGACGGACGGACAACAAAGTGATAAGGGTTCCGTTTTTTTCTTTTGAGGTACGGAACCCTAAAAAGAACAAGAAATAAGAAAATACACATATACAATTTTTTTTAAGCCTATATAGTGTCCCACTGCTGGGCAAAGGCCTCCCCTCTTGATTTCCACTCGTCCCGATTCTGAGAAATCTCTGGCCAATCGTTGTGAAATACGTCCAGGTCGTCCCGCCATCTCCTTCTCGGCGCCACGCCGTCGCCTCCCACTCCGTAGCTAGTGTAGCCACCTCTGCGGGTGCACGCGGCAAACGTGGCCCGCCCATTCCCATTTCAGCTTGGCGGTCTTGGCGCCAACGTCAGCAATGCAAGTTTTTGAGCGTAGCGTAGAGTTTCGGACCCGATCGATCCGTTTGACTCCCAGCATGCTACGCTCCATAGCTCGTTGGCAAACCTTCAATCTGGTATTTTGTGCTAATACAATATTAAATATATAATACTCACGAAAGTTTGAATACAACTCACTATCTCGCCTTCTCTTTATCGTGCTACAGGAAGAGCTCGACATATTTGTCGCACGTGCGTCTCCAGCATCCGGCGATGAATGTCGCATGCGACGTGTGCGGCGAGACTTTTGTCGGACGACTCGGGCTGTTGCAACACAAGTCGCGCGCGCACCAGGTACGTACTCAGAAATAAAACTTGAATCAAGAAATATATTAAGAACACCGCCACTATCTTTGTTTTTAGCCGACTTCAAAAAAGTAGGAGGTTCTCAATTCGTCTGTATTTTTTTGTGTGTTTGTTACGCGATAACTCGGTAATTTATGAACCGATAAGATTTTTTTTTCTTTATTTATATTATACTAGCTGTTGCCCGCGACTTCGTCCGCGTAGAACATGTTATCGTCTAAATGTTTGTTTAAAGAATAAATATAAAAAAAAACATTGATATTAGACTGTAGTCTTTTAGTAAACAATCTAAAACCGAATTTACAAATCTCTTACTTTCAAAATGTTTTGCTCTCCATTCAAACTTTGAACACCCTTATGAACTTCCCTTTGGGGGATGTATTTCAAAAAACGCTGAAATGAGTTGTGTAATCTTTTAACAAACAGGCTACTTTAAAATTTTCTTGCTCTCCATACAAACTTTTTGAACCCCCCTCTTAACGCTATTCAGGGAAAATGAAAAAAAAAACGCTTTATTTTTTTTTATTGTAATTAGAATTTTTTCTACAAACTATTAAGTCTAGCTCAAAACCCAGTTCCCAAAATCCAGTCCTGATGATGAGATCCTGGAGAAATTGAGGGAACTCTTCAAATGTTATAGACAAACTTGAAGCATTTTGGCTACTGATTTGAAGTCGGTTAAAACTTTGTTTTCAAAGTAAATTATACCAATATATTTGTTCCCGAGTCATGGAAGTTTTCTATCTATTTGAGTATTTATTTATTTATATAAGTATCTATATCGTCGTCTAGTACCCGTACTTCAAGCTTTGCTTAGTTTGGGACTAGTTTGATTTGTGTAAGATTGTCCACAAATATTTGTTACTATTATTATATATGTGTTTTCTTTTGTACAATAATGAGTATTTTTATTGAATGAAACAGATAAAAAAAAATTAAAGCATTATCTTGACAAATTCAGAAACAGGTTTTCATAAAGACATTCTAATTAAATCATACAGAATCATCAAGATTTAGTGTGCCATTCACAGAGGTTTGCCTGGTTCCTATATATATACACGAGTTAGGCAAAGATTAAGATAATAATATCATATTGAGTTAACATGATTCTCTCGAATCTTGCCGCAATATAATTTCGCTCCATTCGAGATAATTTAACATCTTCTGTTACTTAGTTTAGTTAACGGAGGTCTGTTAAGTTAAATGAATAAGGAAGCAAGCTCCTTATGTCGTGGTTTCAATATTTCGCTGAACAATAGGGAACATTACGCAAAACTCTTCGTAGGTGGCGACACTAGCAGCGTTGACATTGTATCTCGTTCCCACTTGCGGTATTGTCTATGCAAGCATCCTTGTCACTCATTTGACAATCAATTGTGCATGTGTGTGTGAATCCCTATATTCCTATACTGGTTTACTATTAGTGGTAGTGCTGCCTCTAGCGGCAGAACATTGCAGTAATGTTCCCTGTAAAGGAAATTTGTGTTTCACATTAGACAGCGCCAGTGAAGCCAGAGTCGCGGTGTACGGAGTGCGGAGCGCAGTTCGAGTCCGCAGACGCACTCACCCACCACATGCCCTGCGACCCACGCTCCAGGTAAACCACTCTCTACTTAAGGCGACGTAGGTTCGTGGTCTTCTCTCCCTCTCACTGAGCATAAGCGTGAGCGAGGTGGAAGTGCGCGTTCGGAAGCGTGGATGTCATGTTTTTTTTATTTTAATTCTTTGTGCGTTTTAATAAATAAAAAAGTAATAGCTAAGTTCCCTCAAACATGATATTGCCGATTTTTAAAACCAATTTTAATATGTTTAGCTGTTGTGCATAATTTGTTAGGAATTTTTTAAGTGTATTTTAGACCCATGTTCGTGATTTTTTTTCTATAGAGCAAAAGTCAAAAACTCAGAATTCGAATAGCTCCCATCCCAATTGAATGGAATGTTCCCTCGAGAAAGGCCTCAAGATTGCTAATTAAATTTAGAGCAGCCGTATTATAATCCAAGCGAGAGCTAAGGCTTTTTAAAAATCCATTTTCTGAGCACACGTCGCCTTAAGGTAGCATTCCTATCTAGGCGACCGCGACCCATTACGGCGACCGCAACCCACTGTTTTGTATGGATTACTGTGAAACACTGACAGATGCAAGTGACCACCAGCCAGCGACACGAACCGCGCGACGCGGTCGCTCCTGATGCTATATCGTCGCGCGATGCCTGAACGCCTTGCGGATATCGCGCCCGTATGGTTTTATACCATATGTGTGCGATATCTGCAGCATGAATTGTGAGCATGGGTCGCCGGTCGCCTCTCCTTGGTTGATCCGTATGCTATCAGTCGCCTACCGACATGCGACCATGGTGGATGGAAACTATTGTTTACTTACTCACTCACTACTTATTCCGTTGGCTCATGTTAGTCATTAACCTCATAAGCATAAATTACTTGTAGTTATTCACCGGATCGCGTCTCGTCGCGATCTCAAAATTTCTGAACAGATTTTTTTATTGTAGTAAAATTTCTTGTTGCCAGTCACAAACGGTGTATAAAACTCATATACTTCTTGCGTAGTTTTTTACTTGAGTCGCTTTTCACTTATACTTTATTATAATAATTTGATGGTTTACTATCCATTTAGCAACACTACTTATGCAGATTTGTAGCTCGCGCAGCTCCACCTAGACCATGCAGGGACCCGCCCGGTATCCCCTTCGAGGGTTTTTGAAGGGGTTTTCCGTAAGGTTTTGCTTACCAAAGCCGTTGCCCCGCAATACCCATTCATTTGGCTTTTTAAGCGCTATAAATACGGGTAAGCGGTTCCCTAAACGAATATTAGATACCCTTTCCAAGCGCTTAAAAATACCCTTTCGAAGAGGTTTTCTTTTCAACGCTCATGCAATTTTTATCCTTTTGCTAATGACAATAAGAGCAATATTGCAAATTAGACGTTAGAGTCCAGAGGTGTCGGCACAGGGGCCAAGGCCAAAGCGGACGCCTTTAACAATGCCGCCTACTTACTAAAAATACTTATCACATTGTAATATGGTTTCCTTTTGTATGGCGAAGAGCCGGAACAAGTTGGTGCGCGTGCGACGCATTGTACTATTATTTAGCCATGTTTATATCGCCATATGATTTTGGGATGTTTGATGGTAATCATTAACTATAATAGATATTTCGACATGCGATACAAATCACGACGGGTTTTTTTGACCTATTTCCCCTTTTTGTCTAAACTATGTTTATATAGAATATGTATGTCCTTTTTTTGATTTCTTTTTATTTTTTAAGTATATATAATTATTTTAAGCATGATACGAATGAACCAACTTACTTAGTCTTTTAATGATTTTAAAAAGTTTATTTTCTTGATGTTTATGCCTATTTTTTTATGTTTACATTTTTGTAGGGACTTTTGTGTTTTTATCTTTTTTTCCTTTTTGTATGTTTTACTTTTCTTTTTTTTTCTTTTTTTTGTCGTTTTTTTTGTTTTTTTATTTTTTTTTTGTTTTTTAGTCTTGTTTTTTTATAATTTTTAATTTTATTTTTTCTTTTTGTGTGTTTTACTTTTATTTTTTTTATTTTATTTCTTTTTTTGAATGGTTATTGTTTTTTCAATGTTTTTAACGTTTTTTTTTGTGGTTTTTTTTGTTTTTCTCGTTTTTTAAATAATTTTTAAATGTTGTTTTTCTTTTTTTGTATGTTTTACTGTTCTTTTTTTAATGTTATTTCTTTTTTTCAAGATACAAGATACAAGATATTTATTCATAAAAGTCAATGTTTTACAAGTCAGGTATGTACATAATAAGTAGTATTATTTATTAATTACATCGGATGTCAAATAAGGTCACATATAGCTTTATATGTCTGAGTGATACAGGAAGTTTCAATTCAAAAATATTAGTTACTAAATTGTGATGCCTTAACTGTAAGGTTATGTAGGTGCTCCTAATACTTAGGGCCAGTGCACGTCTGAACAAATTCGTCAACGCTGTAGCATGCTATGTTGTTTAACATAGTTTTAAGTTTGTTGTCGAACATTTTTTCAGTTTTTGATAGTTTTATCTCCTCTGGTAGCAAGTTATACAATTTTGCGCCTAAGACCCCAAGTGACTTCTGGGTCTTTGCGAGCCTGCACCGCGGGATAAATAAGCGGTTGTTCCAACGAGCCGACGAATGGGTAGCGTATTGGTCCACGTTGGCCCTAACATACTTGCAAGCGGTTAATATGTAAACACTGGGAAGGGTAAGTATCTTAAGCTTCTTAAATAGATTTTTAGCAGGATGGTCGTATGACTTTCCGCTAATTATACGAATAGCACGTTTTTGTAATTTAAATGGTCTATCTCGGTCCGCTGCTGTTCCATTTTTTTGATGTTTTGTCAATTTTTAATGTTTAAATTTTTGTTTCGTCTTTTTTGTTAGTTTTTAAGTTTTTTCTATCTTATTCCCTTTTTAAATGTCTTTTTTCCCCTTTTTGTATGTTTTACTTTTCTTTTTTTTTTCTTTTTTTTTTCTTTTTTTTTTTCTTTTTTTAATGTTTTTTAACGTTTTTTTCCTTTTTTTGAATGTTTCAGCTGCTTTGTTTTATTTTTTTTCCTTTTTAAAATGTTTTTTTTGTGCTTTTGTCGTTTTTTAATGTTTTCTAAACGTTTTTTCTTCCTGTTTGTTTTTTTTGTTTTCTCTTTTTTCAATGTTTTTGAAAAAAATATGTTTTTTTTTTTTTTTAATTTTTTTTTATTTAAAGAAAAACCTTTTTTTGATGGAGTATTTTTTTATTGTTTAAAGTTTTGTATGGTCTTTTATGTTATTTTTCTAGTTTTTTTTTCTTTTTCCCTTTTTAAATGTTTTTCCCCCCTTTTGTATTTTTTCTTTTTTTAAATGTTTTTTCTCTTATTTTAATGTTTTTTATATTTATTTCCTTTCGTTGTTTTAAATGTTTTTACTGTTACTTTTTTTTTGTTCTCTTTTTTTTCTTTTTTATTGTTTTTTTTATTTCTAGATTTTTTTATGTAGAATTTTCCGCTTTAGTGAGGTGAAAAGGATTCTATTTTTAAACCTCTCGCTAGCTCGTGTTTCAATTCCACACTCGCGGTTAAATTATAACTGCACCCTTGTATAACAAATAACTAGGTATTTATTATTTCCTCACATCGTTTGAGAAAAGCACTATACAAGCCTCGGCCGGAACAGGGATTGCTAGACTCGTTGTATCCGGCCTCGTCTACGCCAAACTCGTCCATCAACCCCTTACTTCACGGCCTTTGCAGTAATGTACTATTTTGGTACAAGCTTTTATTGCCGACTGTACTTTTCTGCATACCATCATCAACTCACTGAGACGATTCTAACGAACCCAAACTCGATGGGGTTGTATCGTATTATTGCGGAGTTCCTATGGCTACCTTCCAGGTCCAGCATCAGATCAGCTCCATGTCATCATAATATTGCATTGTCATGCGATATACATACGCATGCAAAATTTCAGATCAATCGGTTGACAGTTGAATTTCAATTACTAAATTTGACCCAAGAAAGAAAAATAAAACAAACGGGGTGAGCTAAATAAAAGCTTGTAATAAAAACTTGTAAAAAATACATTTATCTATCTCTCAGGGAACAAGAAAAAACTCTTACAGCTCAGGAGTATTAGGTTTTAAGCTGAAAATTGGTATACTGACGCTGAATTTGATAATTAAGAACTAGTCTACTCGTAAACTCCCCAGTCCTCCACCGCCACCGCTTGCGTTCCTAAAACAAAAGGACGTTTTTTTTTGTTCTGGAACCTATCATGTGTGGTATCAAATGGAAGGGCCGATTCTAATAATATATCACATCATAACATTTCAGTAATTTGTTTTTAATTAAAATAATTTTCAAAACATATTAAGTTTGGGCTCCTCCAAATACGATACAATTGTTCTTTTTTTTATTGTAAAATATACCTCAAATGGTACCTTATATCCTCAATTCCTCATATCTAACCCCGAGAAAGCAATTTCGAAAATATTTACATTAAGTATAATTTTTTTATTTTTATTTTGTCGTGAGGTAATAATATTAATTATCAAATACAGCTAATTATGAGGAATTCTATGTATTTGGTCAATTTTAATCTAACACTCCTGGGCTATTAATTATTTTCTAGTCAAAATAACGAGTAGAAGTTATTCAAACAAAACTATATAAAAAATACGGCGTTGGCTTCCATAGAATTGAAGTGAAACTATTAATCTATGCCGCTTAAGGCGAGTCGCAAATACCTACCCAGGAGTGCCAGAACCCCCTATAAGGTTTTTGAAGGGGTTTTTCGTAAGGCTTTGCTTACCAAAGCCGATGCCCCTCAATACCCATTCATTTGGCTTTTAAAGCGCTACCCTTTCCAAGCGCTTAAAAAAAGCCTTTCGAAAGGGAAACCCCTTCATACGGCTAAGTAAAATGAATGGGCTATTGAACGAACGACTTACCCGTTCAAAGGCTTTTTTCTGGGAAGGGGTGGACGGGTCCCTGAGACCATCTCACTCCCGCGGTACCTCGGTACTTCAAACCACGCCACGGTTAGATGCATTATATATTTACTAAACGGGATTTAAATGCGTAGTCCGACCAGCGAATCGTGTCACAAAACAAGTGAAATCTACATACATACATATAATCACGCCTCTTTCCCAGAGGGGTAGGCAGAGATCACGGATCTCCATTTGCTACGATCCTGACAAACCACTTTCGCTTCACTCACTTTCATAACATTTCTCATACATGCTCGTCGGTTTAGGGTACTTTTGACCTGTCCTTTTTGTAAGATTTCTCCAATTTGATCGGAGAAAGTTCGCCTAGGTCTTCCCCTTCCAACTTGCCCTTCCACTCTTTTTATATACACTCTATTCGTTAATCTTCTTTCATCCATCCTCTCTACATGCCCAAACCACCTTAACATACCCTTCTCAATGTTCGTGACTATATCTCCATCCATTCCACACTTATCTCTTATCACACTATTTCTGACTCTATCACTCAATTTCACTCCACACATACATCTCTACGCTCTCATTTCTACTGCATTCACTAGACTTTGATGTCTTTTGATCTACAGATTAAAAAAAACTTAACTGCTTTTTTCATATATTGCTTTTGTCACTCAAACGATTATGAGGAATCCAACGAAATCTCATATGTCAAAATCCAACAAGCTGTTTGCACTGTATCATGTGAAATATAATTTTCTTGTCCACACACATACATGCGCATATATAATTCTGAGGAAGTCAGTAAAAACATAATTCTGAGGAAGTCAGTAAAATCATAATTCTGAGGAAGTCAGTAAAAACATAATTCTGAGGAAGTCAGTAAAAAAATGTGCCAAAGGGTATAGCCGGGTAAGCATGGCGAAACTGCCCTAAGAAGCGAAAAAAATAATTTCCTTTTACTGGGTTATTAACCGTTACATATGTAGTGCTTTCACCAAAAATGAAGCCTCAAATCCATCAGGTTTAAAAAAAACCGCATAAAAGAAAATAACATTTTTATTTTATTTTAGCCAAAGTACTAATCCAATTTCTTTGTAATTTGGATATGTTGTATACACAACTGAGACGGTTTTCTAAAAAAAAATTATTATCTCTTGAAAAGAATTGAAAAAAATCGAGATAACAATTTTCAAAAATATATTTTTATATTTTTTTCAATAGCTAAAATCGGGATTAAAAGTTTGAAAAATCGAATTTGTGACATCCCATAACGCATCCAGCTTTGCCTGGTCATCTGTCCACGACCCAACGGCCATCAGTTCTACGTGCAATGTGCCCCGCGCACTGACACTTAAGTTTAGCGATTCGGAGGGTTATATCGGTTACCTTGGTTCTGCTGCGGATAGCCTCATTTCTGATGCGATCACGCAGAGAAACTCCCAACATAGCCCTCTCTTTGCCCTTTGGGTGACTTTGAGCCTTCTTATAAGGCCACGTTTCTGTGCCATATGTCATCACTGGTCAAAGACTCTCGTCTTGAGACACTGCGGAATATTGGACGAAAAGATGTGCCGTAGCTTCCCGAACGCTGCCCAGCCGAGTCGGATTCGCAGATTGATCTCTTTCTCGAAGTTGGACCTACCTAACTAGACAGTGTCCTAGGTATACATAATCATTTACAACTGTAGCATAGTTGCGTTCGCATGTAATTATAAATAGTATTTTATAAATAGGAAGAAGTGTGAACCATTTGTCTTGGTGGAATTGGCTACGCGCGGAATCCTAAACGCTAACATTGTTACCGCGCGAATACAATAGAACCAGTTTCCCGCCGCCGCGGCCGCGCAGCTCTGACTTGAGCCGCCGAGCCCGCCAGTCGCCACACACTCAGTCCGACCGTCCGACGACGAGGCCGCGTCCCTTTGCACGCAGGTCGCGTGGACGCGTCTCACATCGCTCCGACATTTTAAATTACAAGATTTTAAGGAAGCGCATAATAAATGTTTTTCAAACAGCCAGTTGGGCGCAGAGTTCTTCTCTTTTTTTTTTTGGCTTTCTGGCCAACTGAGTCGGCTCAATTTTGCCGAGATTTTAAGGAAGCGCATAAAGAGGGGCGCATAAGGAGGGCGCAGAGTTGTTTAAACCTAGAAGCAGTGTTATAACCCCTGAACGGGGTGCAAGATTACGGCTGCAGACGACGAAGGAAGCTTCCGGAACGCCACGTCATCGTTCATGACGTCACACATTCCGAGCTGAGCCGTCTGCACTTTATGACCGTGTCCTCCAGCTGCGCGCCACCGACCTTTATAGCCAGGGGAGTGTGCTAATCACGCTCCAGCAAATTACTACAATTTAACGGTTTATTTAAATAACGATAAAAATTTTTGTAACGTTATTTATATTTTTTTTAATATTTTAATTAACGAACGTTATATCGTTGGGAGATCAGACTGGCCTTAAGAACCCACGACTATAAATAACTAGTAGAAATTTACCGGGAGATTTGTGTACCGAGAATACATTTTACTATTCCTCGCAAGTCTATGTTTCATTATAACCTTACCCGCTACACAACTTCGAGCGTAAAGTGTCCGATTGTAATGGGAGTTGGTACTACATGGACATTTGACATGATCTTCGTCTTATCCGTGTTCATTCTAAGACCAACTCGCTCGGAAGCTTTACTGAGGTCATCGAGCATCGTAATTAAGTCCAGTTGGATATACTATATTTATACTAGTTATAGGGAAAATTTTAATCGCTTACCAAAAAAATATTGTCTATCCAACAAAAAATACCGACATGCGTATCAAAATATTTTTTAATGAACGATTAGTATTTTAGCTGTCTGATTCAGTATTTTTTAGGTTGTTAGGTTTTCTTTGATGACACTTTAAACTTTTTTTTGGTGTGTCTTTAGTGATGTAGCCGCCGTTTTGAAGTTTCTAGTCAATCATTCGATTGTGTTCGAATGTGTTAGATTCGGTCAAGTTTAACACGAGCAACTCCACAGGCCGTGCCTAGTGTGTGGCGAGACGCTGTCCACAGAGGAAGAGCTTCAGGCCCACGCTAAAGAACGACACAGCACGGACCAGTTTAAATGTTTACAGGTAAGAATCATCTATATATATATATATATATACAGGGTGTGGCCTGTAATAGGAGCAAATATTCAAAGCGACGCTTCCTTAGAGCATTTGTAGTAACCCCTTGTGTCCCACTCATTTTTTTTTTTTTGGATTCGGAGATATTTTGATCTAAAGCTATGACTTCCAAGTAATGTATCTTGGCACCACGACATCATAGCACAGCAGTCAATGCGGATTTTGAGGTAACATCATGTAACGAGTAATAATAGTTTTTGCATTTTTGTTTTCAAAAAATATTTTTGTGATTTTTTAAATTTTATTAGCGTCTTTAAAATAAAAAGTTACTGATAGCACTCCAGAAGAGTAAAAAAATACAACTAAACTTAATTTTTTCAAGTGTAACCATGTGGAGATAATTGTTCACAAGCTTAATAATAATAATAATCTACCGTTTAATTTTTTGCTCATATTACAGGCCACAACCTGTATGTATACGTAAAGTCCTCACTGACTGACTGACTCACTCACTTAAATCAACGCCCAGCCCAAAGCGTTGAACCTGCATTTTCACCTTTCACTGTGAACTTGCGTTATACTTATATAAACTACCCATTGTGAAAAAAATCTGTGTCTGGCGGTTCCCTCTTCACACTTAAACCGATGAACTGATTGAAATTAAATTTGGTATGGAGATAGTTCGTATCTCCGGGAAGTGAAATGGGGGTGAAAGTTGGTATCGGAGTCGCGGGTTGAAGCTAGTTAAGTGATATATATCGTATATCTTCGGATCTGTGCGCGGATACTGTAAGTGTTGTGTGCCGTGCCCTAGACAATTAACATTAAAATGGACGGGTAATGGACTTATTTCGGGTGTACCCTCCATGTTTTTATCGACTTTTGGAAGGTAGTGAAATATTGTAAACCCATATCTGTTGACAATTTGCTGGGCCGACAGTTATCTGCGACCATGACCGGTGCAACCCGTGTCGAAACGTCAGAAATAAAGGTAAATAAATATCGCGTTAGACCCGGAAAAAACAGTATTTGAACTAGTTAAGTGATATGGCCAAATTATAATCGCTCTTAAAGCAGTACACGTAGTTGCTGCATCTGTTGAGTGACATTGTTAACTACCTATAGTAACGAGTACTTGATGCCTATGCAAAGAAGTACAGTCGGCAACAATAGTTATTTGTTATATAGAATCCTGAGCGTAGCGAGTGTTTCAACACACGAGACGTAAAATAACTTTTCACCCGTGTAAAACACAAATCTTTTCACCTCACTACAGCGAGGAAAATAAGAAAAAGGGTAAAAAGAAAGAAAAAAAAAGTAAAAATGATGTAGTAAAAAAAAGTTAAAAAAAGTTTGTTTTAAAAAAAGTTTAAAAAAAGTTTTAAAAGTTTTAAAAAAAGTTAAAAAAAGAAAAAAAAATGTTCAAAAAAGAAATACACATTTAACGTTCTACGTCATAGTACTTTTAACGTTCTACGTCTACTTTCTTCACATGTGGATAAAAAGCGATTTTCTCAATAGATATCAAACATACAAAAAGGCCTTTCCGAGCTAGTGAGGTGAAAAAGCTTGTACCAAAAGTTACATTTTTGTCCGTTTTATAAATTGTAGTGCGACAAAACGTTCGCGTCCTCCAAGTCGTACGAGGTGCACCACCAGCGCGTGCACCTGAACGTGCGCTGGCGCAAGTCGCGCGACAAGCGCGTGCGGCGCGCGGTCAACGACCCGCCCAAACGCAAGGAGGCCATGTGCGAGATCTGCGGGAAGGCTTGCGAGGTGAGACAGCTGTTTATCTCCCTCGTTGGTTCACTCATCCCCTTCTTGGTGCACCCATTCCTACTTTGATGCACCCGTTGCTCTTTAATACACCCATTACCTCTTTACTGCACACATTCGTACTTTGATGCACTCTGTCCCTCTTTAATACACCCATTACCTTTTCATTCCATCAATTCCTATTTTAATGCTACTATTCCCTCTTTTTCTCCATGAGGCACTTAGAAGGAATTCTTCTTTCCCCCTTTGGCGCACTCCACTCATCCCCCTGTCCTCTGTGACGCACTAATCAGTGCGTCACCGAGGCCCAAACGGAAGGAGGCCATGTGCGAAACCTGTGGGAAGGCTTGCGAGGTGAGACAGCTAGTTAGTTTTTCTCGCACTCATTCTCTCCTTCCATTCTCTTCCTTTGATGCCCCTATCCCTCTTCTTCTCTTTAATGCACCCAATCCTTCTTTGATGCACCTGTTCCATTTTTCAAGAGTGCACTCATTCTCTCTTTTTGTCTATGACGTACTTGTTACCTCTTTTCCCTTTTTGGCTAACTCACGACGCACTCCTTCCCTCCTGTCCTATTTGACGCACTGAGTCCCTCTTTCCCAGGTGCAACTAACCGCCAAGTCGCGGATAAACTGTATGTCGCACCCAGGCGCTTGACAAATAACGACTAGCCATTTGACCTGTGCTGTTTATAGACTTCTCAATAACTAGTATGTACATACAATACAATAATTTATTGGAATAAAAACCTTAGTTGGTAAATACATTATGGTGGAGTCCTCCTAGTATACCCTATTTTGTTAGGTATTTAATTAAATGTAAACAAAAAAAAACCACGTGTGGTTGGTCATTCAACCAATCATATAGCAACCTTTTGTATCTATGCACAGTGTTCCCTTGGACCTCATTTTGAGACAGTCTTACTTTATTGGATGATCGAATAGAGAAAGATGTCACGAATGAAGGACAAAAACTCCCACATAGCCATGCCGTCCGTTATTTACGAGCTTAAGTGTATAATACGAGGCCGCTTTTTTTGTGGTAGTAGTCCATTATTGTGGCTACGTTTTAAAACCAAAATAAATTGCGAATACTAAAGACTTTAATCACAAAAAAAGAAATATAATTTTGACATTTTCGCGATTATCTTGAAACTGAGAAGCCCTAGCCTGGCCACAAATGGTTTATAATTTAGCTTTACAGTAAGCATTTTCATCACAGTGCAAAATCAAGATTTATTTAAGTTGGTTTCTTTAAAAAAAAAGATTAAGATTATCTTAAGATTCCGGGACTTAAAGGTTATATTGCATTCGTTTCAAAACTATGATAGTGAGCCACGCGGGAGTTTCTGTCCTTCATTCGTGACATCTTTCTCTATTCCATCATACAATAAAGTAAGACTGTCTCAAAATGAGGTCCAAGGGAACACTGTGCTATGGTATTATCTTATTGGATGAATGACCAAGTCACGTGGTTGTTTTTGTTTACATTTAATGAAATATAACTCTAGTTTCTTATTTATGTTATTATTAATACATCCGTGCAGATTGCACTTTATACTGCCTTCTTGCAACAAAAAGAAATTTAGTGAAATGGGCCACTGATTTTACAAATTAAGAGTCCGCAATAAGCTCGATTCTCCATACAAACGTAGTTACGCTCTCATTTTAAAACGACTAGCTAGTTTGCTCTGAAACTTTGTATTTAGAATAAGTTAAGTAATTAGTCTGTAATTAGTTTATGTAGCTTCAGATACCATTATAAAAAAATACAACAAATTTAAGTTGTTCATAAAAAACTTGTGTTTGCTGTATTTCGTTTGTTTTATAAACTGGAGCCATATAAACTAATTATTACAGACCTAGATATACCTCATGTCATTGTATATGCAAAGTTTCGTTACAATCCAACACGAAGTTTTAAAATGAGAACGAAACTCCGTTTGTATGGGAAGGTGAAATTCGGCCGAGCTTACTGCGGACTCTTAATGTTCCATGTGTTGTCTGTGGAACACCTTCTTTTCGCAACTAACGTTTGGCAAACTGATTCATTTCGCAACTTTTCGTTTCCCAAACTCTGAAACTGTAAATATTTCAGGGCCATCGTGTAGAACCCTATAGGTTAGGTTAGGTTAGTTTATAGAAATTCTGAAATATTTAACAGCTTGAGAATTATTAAGAGGTGGGAAATGAAAAGATGCGAAATGAATCAGGTTGCCAAACGTTAGTTTGGGAAACATTAGTGAACCGTTGTCTGTTTGTGTGTCAGTCTAACGCGGCGCTGGTGTACCACCAGCGGTCCCACACGGGCGAGCGGCCCTACAAGTGCACGCAGTGCCCCAAGTCCTTCACCATGCCTCAGGCGCTTATAGTGAGTATCTCTTTTTAATCCTTGACGCAAAAAGGAGGGTGTTATAAATTTGGTTCTCCCTTGTTAGACCTAACAACTCTAGCCCTAATGTTTCATTAGACTTCGTCCCGGTGGCTGTGGAGACGAGTGGCCCCTGGTGCTCGAAGGCAAAAACTTTCATTAAAATATCGGCCAAGTGCGAGTCGGACTCGCACATGAAGGGTTCCGTAAAATAAATTGCGGTTTACGATTTATGACGTATTAAAAAAAAACTACTTACTAGATCTCGTTCAAACCACTTTTCGGTGAAAGTTTGCATTGTAATGTACATCATATATTTTTTTTTTGGTTTTATCATTCTCTTATTTTAGAAGTTACAGGGGGGGACACATTTTACCACTTTGGAAGTGTCTCTCGCGCAAACTATTCAGTTTAGAAAAAAAGGATATTCGAAACCTAAATACCATTTTTGAAGAACTATCCATAGATACCCCACACGTATGGGTTTGATATTTTTTTTTTTTAATTTCAGTTCTGAGTCAAGTCAAGTCAATCCTGTGTTCTGAGACAGACCCCAAAATTTTCTGTTTTTTTTCGCTTTTTGTGTGAAAATCTTAATGCGGTTCACAGAATACATCTACTTACCAAGTTTCACAGTATAGCTCTTATAGTTTCGGAAAGAAGTGGCTGTGACATGTGGACGGACAGACAGACAGACATGACGAATAAAAATTAGGACAACGATTGCGGGAGAGAGGTCGCGATCCCAGGTCCGGCTCGTATCTGGTGCAGCACATATCGTTGGCGGTGCAGCGGGGTAACGCGGCCAGCATATTAGGCACATTTGCGCCAGGTATCTGCCGTCCCGGGAATCTATTAGATTATCATCAATATTGTTTTAGTTATAGTGTAGATTTTTTTTTCTATTGTATTTAACTTTACATGTTTATCAATAAATATATATGACTTAATGTTTCACTAGACCTAATGCAGCTTTTTCTGCTGAAACTTAAATTATGCTACTACAACTAAATAAGTTTCTGTCAAAAATTTCATTTTTGGTACAAGCTTTTATTCCCGACTGTACTTTTCTGTATACCATCATCAACTACTTATTGAGACGATTCTAACGAGCCCAAACTCAATGGGGTTGCGTCGTTTAATTACGGAGTTCCTATGGCCACCTTCTGTGTCCATCATCAGATCAGCTCTATGTCATAATAATATTGCATTGTCATCCGATTTATACATGCATGCAAAATTTCAGCTCAATCGGAAACCAGGAAGTGGATCAAATTTAACTTGCAAGATTTGATTACAGACAGACAACGGGACACGTGAAACTAAATAAAAGCTTGTAAAAAATGCCAAATTTCATCCAAATCCGTTTTTAGGGTTCCGTACTCAAAGAGTAAAACGGGACCCTATTACTAAGATTTCGCTGTCCGTCCGTCCGTCCGTCCGTCTGTCTGTCTGTCACCAGGCTGTATCTCAAGAACCGTGATAGCTAGAAAGGTGAAATTTTCACAGATTATGTATTTCTGTTGCCGCTCTAACAATAAATACTAAAAACAACATAAAATAAATATTTTTATTGATAATGGTACGGAACCCTTTGTGCGCCAGTCCGACTCGCACTTGGCCGGTTTTTGTGTATTTGAGTCACAAACATCCAAAGTGTGTTAGTGTACAAATATTTAGTTCCTTACTGTTTTATAACACACTCTAAACTACAGTGTGTGTTTTACCGTTGTTTGTTTACTGTACAACAGAACCACCAGTTAGTGCATTCTGACGAGCGGCCCTACATGTGCTCAGTTTGTCCGAAGGCCTTCAAGCAGAAAGTAGCGCTGCAGCTGCACAGTCGGGTAACTAACACTCCTACATAGATGCATACAGGGTGGAATTTTGTAATGCCACCTGAAGGGGAAGTACTCTTAATACTGTAGATAGAAAATTTTACTCAAAGAAAACATTCCTTTATTTTTTAAAAGAAAGAAAACTGCATTCAAATATTTTTAAAATTTCGCTTGTCGCACCCGGTAATCGAACCGACTAAAATCTTAAAAGTTGCACCCTGTACTTTTATTGCATCGATCGTTAGGGTCAATTATAAGGATGAAATCTCTCTAACAAACATCATAAATTAAATGAAAGGAAAACAATGAAATCTTAAATTATTTACAAAAAATGGTAAACTAACTAATTAATTGTTCGAAATTGGCTCCATTTTCTTGGTTACACAAATTTATTCTTCTAACGAATTCATTTCTAGTAACCTTTAATAACGTGTTGTGGTGAATGTTATAAATCGTATTCTGAACTTCAACTCTCAACTCGTTTACATTCTCATAAGATTTAATGTAAATTTGATTTTTTACGTATCCCCACAAAAAAAAATCTAAAGGGGTGAGATCTGGTGATCTCGCAGGCCATTTGATTTTGCCCATTTCGAACCCATTTCGAACAATTAATTAGTTTTTTTTGTAAATAATTAAAATTGTCATGTAGGTAGACTGTAAAATTTATATAAAATGACAGATTTGATTCTACCCATGGTTGGTTGGAAATTGTATCTTGGTGTGAATAAACATGTGCAATCAGTTAAGTCTCGTTTATTATTCAAAACATAATACTGGCGACGTGTAAAGCTCAAAAATGGCTTTCTCCAACATAGCAAGCATTGTGTTACCTGGGAAGTTTGTACCAAACAAAGATAATTGGGAAAACTACAGAGAACAACTGTTCTTCGCATTGGAAGCTTCAGGGCCATTGGAAAGTGTGCAGAAACGAGCCTTGTTTTTGTCTCAATGTGGAAAGGAGGCATTTGCATTGATTGTGTCATTGTTGTCACCTAAGAAGCCCAGTGAAGTGGACTTCGACGAAATTATTAAGGTGTTGAACAAATTCTTTGTACCTACGCCGCATCCAATACTGGAAACGGAAAAGTTTTACAACAGGAGGCAAAGAAGCAATGAATCAATTACTACGTTTGTAGCAGCGTTGCACGATATCAGCTCCCGTTGCATGTTTACCGATTTAAACCGACGGATTGCAGAACAAATCATACTTGGCGTTTATCAAGCAAGTTTGAAAAAGGAGCTGTTAAAAGTTCACATCAGTGATTTAACGTACGACAAAGTGGTTCAACTAGCACTTAATTACGAAGCAATTTCGGAGAACAACGAAACAAGTCGTTTACTAGCGAAAACACATTGTGACGTCACTCGGAGTTCCAGCACTAGTGGTCAGAACTCGAGCGAGCCGATGGAAGTCAACGATATTCAAACGAAGCCGTGTGTGCATTGCGCTAAACGCCATGGGGCCGCACGATGCAAGTTTCGGAACGCAACCTGTTACAAATGTCATAAAAAAGGGCATACTAAGGCGGCGTGAGATACAAATGTAAACAAAACGGCACCTATGACTTGGCCAGAGCGAGTAGCGAAAGTGCTATTTCAAATGCGAACTGTACCAAGCACAGTGACGGGCAAGACCCCTGCTGAAATGTTAAACAACCGTAAATTTAGGACTGCCCTTACACTTCTTCATCCTGATTCTGATTTATCCGATGAATTAGAACTTAGAATGGAGGGAGATGTAAGAAAACGTATGAAAAACTTCAAGATTGGGGACCATGTTTTATTCAGACTCTATAATATGAATCACAAGTGGCAGCGTGGCGTAGTGACAGCTGTAGATGGCCCAGCTGTTTATGAAGTACAGACTAGTGATGGAGCCAAGCACAGAAGGCATGTGGACCAACTGCTTAGGACAAGGCCCCCTAATGACATACCAGAGGTGACCCAAAACCATGATGGCCCCGGTGATTGTGGGACCCGTGATGATGATGACGACAATGATGTTATAATACCACCACCAGAAGAGTGGCAGGAAATTATAGGAGTATAATGATTTATGTCAATTAATGAGTTAATTATGTGCTATACTTAAGTTATATCTGGAAACTTAAGGGGAAGGTGTCATGTAGGTAGACTGTAAAATTTATATAAAATGACAGATTTGATTCTACCCATGGTTGGTTGGAAATTGTATCTTGGTGTGAATAAACATGTGCAATCAGTTAAGTCTCGTTTATTATTCAAAACATAATAAAAATAATTTGAGATTTCATTGTTTTCTTTTCATTTAATTTATGATGTTTGTTAGAGAGATTTCATCCTTATAATTGACCCTAACGATCGATGCAATAAAAGTACAGGGTGCAACTTTTAAGATTTTAGTTGGTTCGATTACCGGGTGCGACAAGCGAAATTTTAAAAATATTTGAATGCAGTTATCTTTCTTTTAAAAAAATAAAGGAATGTTTTCTTTGAGTAAAATTTTCTATCTACAGTATTAAGATTACTTCCCCTTCAGGTGGCATTACAAAATTCCACCCTGTATATGCATATAGTATATTATTTTATATACACTGACAACCGGTTTTGCCTAGTCGATAGTGACCCTGCCTACGAAGCTGGGTTCGAATCACAAAGTACTTTGTTATATACTGAAATAGAGAACAATCTCTGGGCCTAAAAACGGTAACCCTGTAATTGATGCGCCATCTAGAAGCGTTAGTTGAAATACTCCACTTCAATGTTAAAACATACAAAAAGTGCGTCGGTCGCAGGGTTTGAACCCCGGCTCATCGACTCCAAATACCTCCGTTTGTACCCCTAGGCTACTGTCAACACGGCGAATTTTGAAATTCCTTGACAGCCTCTAGTTGACTTATTATGCTTATTATACCGCGCAACTAGTACTAAGATTGGCCGCCCTGGTTCGAATCCCGGTAAGGGAAAATATTTGTTACTGCGTCTTGTATTTTTTCTATCTATTTATATCTAATGAATATATCGTCGTCGCCTAGTACCCATAACACAAGCCTTATTAAGCTTACTACGAAGTTGAATTTGTGAAAGATGGTCCCCTCATCATCATATCGGCCGAAAGACATCCACTGCTGGACATAGGCCTCCCCCAAAGAGTGCCACAATGACCTGTCCTGTGCCCGCATCCAGTGGACTCCCGCGACCTTTACCAGGGCATCAGTCCATGTTGGGGGGTCTACTCCCGGTGAAAAATGCATTTAGTCGATTTATTGATTGTGTTGTCTTGTCTTCACAGGTGCACACCGGTGAGCGTCCATACAAATGTTCGTTGTGCGACAGCTCCTTCAAACAGGGCCCGCATTTGCGCACACACGTGAAACTTATGCATCACGCGCCAGACCGCCCGCGCCGCAAACTGTAGTACTTCACTTTCTTCCTGTATATAATTTATTGTTTTCACAATTATTCCTTTATTAGCAATGTAGGAGCTGCTTTATCGCCGATTATCAAGCTCCTAAGTCAACTGGAAAACGCAGATAAACTAACAGCCATTTTATACGGGCAAATAATTACGAGGTAGCTTCAGTTGAATTCACCTGTCCAATGCTATTAAAAAGGTTTTTTCTTTGTAACCTGTGTATAGTTTACTGTTTTGCACATTTTTTCCTCTATCAGCAGTTATGGTCTGCTTTATTGCCGAATATCAAGCTCCTAAGTCAACTGAAACTCACTGATAATTTTACAATTAATGAATATACATTATTCGGATAATTATGTAAATAAAACTGTAGTTTTAAGTCTATTTATCAAAATAAAAATCTTTGATTTATTTGTGGAGTATTTTTTTAATATTTTTATTTTAGAAATTATGACTTTACAATCAACATATTTATACGTGTTAACAGTAGAGTCCCAACATATTACTATAATATGCTTGAAATGATTGATAACATTGTGTAATCAATGAATATGTTTAGTAAGCCTATTCTATGCTACATTGGTGCACCTTGATGTGAGATAACGAGATGCAGAGCTGTAGAATATGAGAATAATACATTGCGCTGTCTGTCAATGGGTAGTCAGCCTTAGAATAGCACAGCATTTAGAAAAGATAGTGCACGGTCTAGTGGGATATTTATCAGATCAGTTTATCGCTGCATACAAAACGGACGCAGTTTTAGTTAAAATAAGACAGACACATCCTAACAAGTGGCTGGTCCAATGATCCGTAACGATCGCAACTATAAGTTGTTAGGTGTAATCATTACATCTTTGTGACCTTTTGCACAGCGCACCGTGTCGGTAGCAATGTAAATAGAACACATGACATTTTGGAAACCCACACTAGCAGAATTTTAAGAACGGTTGCTGGCAACATTATACGGGTCGCCAAGTCGGTGCCGGTTAATGTACGGCCCAATAATTGGCGTCCACTATATCTCTGTCTCTTTTTAACTCATGCTAAAAGAGAGAGAGAAAGATAGATGGACGCGTATTATCGGGCCGTACATTAACCGGCACCGCCAAGTCAAGTAGATGCTAATTTGATAATTTTACTTATACAGTATCACGCTTTAAAAGAATCAAAATTGTACTCAAAGCCATTAGCATAAGATAGCAATTTATGTAAGTCCTAAATTTATGAAAAATGTATATATTAGCGTAGGCGTAACTAACATCTATGAACGTAGCTGTCAAACATAGTGAATATATACTCTCTGCTGTCAAATTGTGAATAGCGATGCTATCTTATTTAGAATTGTTAAATCTGTATTTTGGCTTCTCTACAGTGATTTTATTGTTTATTTAGTTGATTTAAATAAAATGAGGTAGCGTTTCATTCACAAAATGACTGAAATCAAGATAGAATCATCGGAAGAGCTTTTAGCGTGCCGAATTTGTCTCGCAACTGATACTAAACTGTTTGGAATACAAGAGCACCAACTCGATGATATTTTCGCCGACGTGATGGGCACAGCGGTAAATATACGTTAATTATTACTTCCTAGCTAGCCGCGCGGCTTCGCGTATATTAATATTTTTTACTGTAATTTTTAAAACTAAATTTGCCCGCCTGCGTGTAGGCTGGATACACTCGGCTAAAAACATTGCATAGTCGAGTTTCAAAATATGTGCACCGACAAACCTACACGCGCGAAGAGTTAAATAGGACATGTGTAATTGTGTATGCAAACATGTAAACAAAAAGATAATGTAACAAAAATTGAAGCAGTGGTCAGCCTGGGACGGGCTGCCTCAGCATCTGTGCTCCTTCTGCCAAGCACTCCTCCACAAGAGCTGTGGCCTGCGGGAGCGCTGCCACCGCGCACAGGACCTCCTTAGACAAGCCCTTGTGCATCAACAATACGTAAGTTTGGTATCAGGTCCACAAATTTACAGTTTGTACTTAAAACAATCTTCAAAAATGTTTTATGCTACCAGTAAACAGCGAGAATATAATTAAATTGAAACTTTATGAGTCATGTTTAAAACTACACGACTATTCCTTGACAATAAAAGTTTAGTATTATACAAACCACAATAAAAATAGGATATTTAAGTTAGTTTTAGATCTGAGACATAAAATAATTTTAACTAACTTAATTTGACATATTATATACCCAACTTATCTGACACATTACCCTTATATGTAAATAATCATAATCAAGTAGTTTCGGTTTGCTAATCTACCTAGAATTAACATTTTAATTTATTGTGTGCCCTTACAAGGTGTCATAAAGTGACTTATAACAAAAATGTAACACCATATTATGTATGCATGACATAACAATGAATAAATTAATATGAATACACTAATAACAACACTAAACTCAAATATGAATTATAACTTATTCATTATTGTTTTCAACTTTTTGGGAGTTCTTCATTTTTTTTGTATAATTTTAACAGAAATATAGATAGATATATCTGAAAAATGCTTAGTTAAAAGACATACAGATAACTCAGGTAAACCTGAGGAGAGAATAGAAGTTTGTCTAGATCTCTTTATGTCACTATTAAGTACTTGCTTACATGTTTATTTTATTACAATCTTACACAAATCGACCTAGTCCCAAACTAAGCAAAGCCAAAGCCTATAAACACACACAAACCAAAACCTGATGATAAACATACTTATGTAACATGAACATCCAATACTAAGGAAACATTTAAAAACTTAGAAAAGTTGGAAAACCCCCCATATTTTCACTTCAAAGTTCAGGACAAAAATGGCTGACCGATTTTGTTGAAACTTAGGTAAGAACCATCTCGATCATGTCAGCTTTCGGATAAAAAAACGCCTTCAAATCGGTCCATTTGTTTAGGAGCTATGATGCTACAGACAGACAGACAGACACACTCCCCTCTTTTTGCGTCGGGGGTTTAAAATAGTGAATCATGACCCACTATAGAACCTTGTTACAGTTAAGGAACATATGCACGATCATATGACGTTAATACGTCAGTTAATTGTGACAAGGTTCCATGGTGGGTCATGATTCATTTGGTTTGATAGTACCATGTCTCTTTGTAAGTTATCTGTTTACATTATTCTTTATTACAACATTTGCTTATTTGCAGTTAACTACAGACTTCATTCGCACCATAGATAGAATATCCAACCAACTGTCGCTCCACATAACCATAGACCATCTAGACCCGCCCATAGAGCTCAGAAATGATGAAGACCAAAATTACAAAGATTTTATTGACAATGCACCTATAGAAAATGATTTGTTTAATAATGATTCATCAAGCGATGATGATGTATTGTTAAAAGATATAGAAAAAACTGCTCCACCTCAAAAAGAAATAAAAAAAGAAGAATTGCCTAAGAAAGTTTTAAGAAAACGGAAAGTAGTGAAAGAAGTTGTAAAAAAAGCTAGAAATATTACAAAGGTGAGAAAGACAGTTGTCAAGAAAGTCAAAGAGAAGGAGAAAGAAGCTAAAGTGGAGAAGTTGCAGAAGAAGAAAAAGGGATTCAAGAGGTTTTTCAGCTGTGAAGAGGATTATGTGAAGTTTGAGAATAATTATAACATTAGTATAGTCAAGGTAAGACATTCTTCATGAGATGAATAATATTTTGAATATTATATTTTTATACTCAACGGGTTCGAGTGTATCAATAAGAGTGCACTAATTCGATTCAAATTAACCCTTAAATTAGATATTATTAATGTAATTAATAATGCCTCAATGGTAATGGATGTCTTAATAAGTGCACTCTTATTGAGACATCCATTACCATTGAGCACTTTGACCAATGAAATACAAAATATTTTTTTAATAAAACATAGGTTAATTAGTCAAAATCAATCAATCAAAATCAATTATTTATTCTGCAAATAGGCCACAAGGGCACTTTTACATGTCAAATGGTATTCTACAATATAATATTAATAATCTTACACAATAATCATTTTAAAATTGCAGATTTTAACCAATTAGTACCTAAATGGTTAACAAACTAAATGTCACTAAATGAAAACTAAAAAAATCCAAAATTGTAAAATATTATCAAATACATTCGATATAAGGTCTGTATCAGAATTAACAATAAATAAATAAAAAAAAAATTAAAAAAAAAAAAAAAAAAATCGTTTAATTCAGACAACCACGGGTCCATACATGTTAAAATTATTATCTAAATACAATAAGTTTATGATATAATTTAGTACTATATACAGTAATAATTATACAATATATATATATATAGTAATAATTATACAATAAGTTTATGATATAATTTAGTACCCCAGAGATGTATAATGTCTCTGAGCATCCAAATACAATTAATAATTATTCTAATGTTCTTATAGAAATGTATACTGTCTCTAAGCAATAAATTATTACATTTAAAATATTATGCACATTTCCAATCCCTCCAAGTTTGGCAATACTGAATATACTGATATGTATATGCGTTCGGATACTTGCTGCACGCAAGTAAGTTGAATGACAGTGCTGCCACCTACTGCAAATTATTACAAGCCGTAAAGATATCGAGTGACTCCGCTATTAGACCTTAAAGTAGCTATCATCGAATAACTTCATATCACAAATTAGCCAAGGTTTGCCCTAATTCTATCTAGTGAATAGATTGTCTTTAAGTTATGAATTTTTCTGTGCACACACTGTTATTATTACTGAAAGAATTACTGTAATTTGTTGTCTGAGCCTAATAAACAAATTAATAGGTATCATTGATAAACTCTATTATCACTATGATAGTTAGCCACATGGCATAGAAATAGCTAAGCAAATATTACATTATTAGTAATTCATTGTTTTATGTCATAATCATTAAAAAAAATACCATCATCCTCCTAGCGTTATTCCCGGTTGTGCCCTTAAAGGAGCCCGGGGTCCGCTTTGACACTTAATCCCAAGATTTGGCATAGCCACTAGTTTTACGAAAGCGACTGCCATCTGACCTTCCAACCCAGTGGGAAAACTAGACCTTATTGGGATTAGACCGGTTTCCTCACGATGTTTTCCTTCACCGAAAAGCTAACGGTAAATATTCCGTACATAAGTTCCGAAAAACTCATTGGTACGAGCCGGGATTCGAACCCGCGACCGCCGCTTGACAGCCGTATGCCTGAACCACTAGGCTACCGTAGCTGTTCAATCATTTAAAAAAATATATGCTGTGAAATAAAATCCTTGTTTAACAAAAAAACTGAGCAACCACCTTATGTGCTTAACAACAAAGTCGTGATAACTTTGTCCGTCCACATGTTTTCGAACTTGACTGTACAAGTGTACATTGCAAGTAAAGTAAAAGTGGCGTTACAGGTGAGCGAAGAAGAGCAACTAAAAGACATGGAAGCACGCAAGCAGTCGGCGAACTATGCGCGCGCGCACCTGCGCTGCGAGAAGTGCTTCAAGGGGTTCCTCTCTGAAGCCACCTTCGAGAATCATCAGAAGGTTCATGATCCGGTGAGTCACTAGCTGTTCCAAGGGGGGCTAAACCACCCAAAAGCATCTAAGTTTTTACCAAAATCTAACCTTAGAGGGTTAAAAAACGGTGACAAGCTAATTATTTTCTTTACTTTACATACTCGAAAACGTAATATGGATAAAATTAACCAGTAGGTCACTCATCAAAATTATTAGACACTTCCGGTTGACATAGGCACTTGAAATTTTTCATAAAGCTAAATCATGAATCGTATTTTAAGGCAAAATTGCCCATACATGTTATTATTATACAGCCATTTATTTCCTTAAATAAGTATAATTACAAGTCGGATATTTGTTTATAAGTTTTGTACTCGATATTTATTTGAGGACCTCTACGAGTAAAGGCCTTCTCCGTTCTACTCCACATTTTCCTGTTTTGGGCTTTTATAAAAAAAAAAAAAACGTTTTTTTTAGACCAATGGTCCATAGGGTGTTAGTAACAAATTTTGACTTGATAACTATGTTAGTAGGTACATCAAATGCAAACAAAAATTAATAAATACAAATAAAATCAAAAAATTAAATGAAATTTAAATAGGTACGAACCAACACGGCAAAGGCGTCCCGCGCTCGTTCGCAGCCCCATCCTATTTGGCCCTGCCGATGGCCACTTCGACCCTTTTGATACCCTGTTTTCACCTTTAACCTTTTTTTTTTTTTATTTCATGTTTACGACGTATATATATTTTTTTTTACAATCTTACACAAATCAACCTAGTCCCAAACTAAGCAAAGCGTGTACTATGGGTACTATACGACGATATAGATAATTATATAGAGAAATAGATACATAGAAAACATCCATGACTCAGGAACAAAAATTCGTGCTCATCACACAAATAAGTGCCCTTACCGGGATTCGAACCCAGGACCTCTTGCTTCGTAGGCAGGGTCACCAACTAGGCTAAAGCGGTCGTCTTTGTGCAGATAATGGGCAACAACGAGTGCCACCTCTGCTACGCGCGCTTCAAGCACCCGACGCGGCTGCGCCGCCACATGGAGACACACACTCTCAAGTTTATTTGCAAGCTGTGTCCGCTCGTCACCCGACACAGGTTAGTCACTCATTAAAATAAAATAAATAAATATTTGGGGACAATCTTACACAAATCGACCTAGTCAAAAACTAAGCAAAGCTTGTACTATGGGTACTAGACGATAATTCTACATAGATAAATAAATACTTAAATACATAGAAAACATCCCTGACTCAGGAAAAAATATTCGCGCTCATCACACAATTACCGGGATTCGAACCCGGGACCTCCGGCTTCGTAGCTACCAACTAGGTTGAATTACTTAACATCAGCTTAACACAACTCCGGGGTTGTGTTAAGCTGCGTATCCATTTGAGCATCCTCAGGCCAAGCAGCCTCGACTTGAGACAAACTGAGGCTGCATTGATGCAGAAAACCCGGCCAAGTGCGAGTTGGACTCGCGCACGAAGGGTTCCGTACCATTATATATAAATATTTATTTAATTCTGTTTTTTAGTATTTGTTGTTATAGCTACAACAGAAATACATCATCTGTGAAAATTTCAACTGAAGATACAGCCTGGTGACAGACGGACAGACAGGCGGACAGCGGAGTCTTAGTAATAGTTTTACTCTTTGAGTACGGAACCCTAAAAAAGACATCCACTATAATTATTAGAACTGATGGCCGTTGGGGCGGAAAGGTTCTCGAGTGGCGACCACGTACCGGCTTGCGCGGCGTGGGTAGGCCCCCCACAAGGTGGACTGATGACCTGGTAAAGGTCGCGGGAGTCCGCTGGATGCGGGTGGTGCAGGACCGGTTACTTTGGAACTCTTTGGGGGAGGTCTATGTCCAGCAGTGGACGTCTTGCGGCTGATATGATGATGATGACAAATAAAACACTACTTACTTACTTACTCACTCTGAGGCAAGGGCAAAAAAAAAGATTTGAATGCGTTCTTTTATCCGAAAGCTGACGTGATCGAGATGGTTCTTAGCTACGTTTCAACATAAATGGTTGAGCTGTTTTTGAGATATTGAACTTTGAAATTAAAAAGTCGGGGGTTATTCAATTAATTCATTTTTTCATTCAATCAATCAATTAATTTCAGAGGCATGGCCATGATGCACTCCGACTTCCACTCGGGCAAAACCTTCGAATGCAAGTACTGCGGTCTCACGTTCAAGAAGAAAACGACATTCAATACGCACATACGCGTTCAGCATCCGCTGGAGAACGCGTCGCGGGGCGCGTGCGACGCGTGTGGCGAGACCTTTATCGGGAGCCGCGGGCTGAGGCAGCATCAGACCATGGCGCATAGGCAGGTAACGACCATGGGCGTTTTCGGCATTTAAGAATGTGACATTAGACAATTGGTTCGTGACATTGGAAAATGGACAGGTAGGACGCGTATGTGCGTGACGCACATGTGAGTCTAGTGGAGACCTTCATCGGGAGCCGAGGGCTGAGGCAGCATCAGACCATGGCGCATAGGCAGGTAACGACCATGGGCGTTTTCGGCATTTAAGAATGTGACATTAGACAATTGGTTCGTGACATTGGAAAATGGACAGGTAGGACGCGTATGTGCGTGACGCACATGTGAGTCTAGTGGAGACCTTCATCGGGAGCCTAGGGCTGAGGCAGCATCAGACCATGGCGCATAGGCAGGTAACGACCATGGGCGTTTTCGGCATTTAAGAATGTGACATTAGACAGTGGGTTCGTGACATTGGGAAATGGACAGGTAGGACGCGTATGTGCGTGACGCACATGTGAGTCTAGTGGAGACCTTTATCGGGAGCCGCGGGCTGAGGCAGCATCAGACCATGGCGCATAGGCAGGTAACGACCATGGGCGTTTTCGGCATTTAAGAATGTGACATTAGACAATGGGTTCGTGACATTGGGAAATGGACAGGTAGGACGCGTATGTGCGTGACGCACATGTGAGTCTAGTGGAGACCTTTATCGGGAGCCGCGGGCTGAGGCAGCATCAGACCATGGCGCATAGGCAGGTAACGACCATGGGCGTTTTCGGCATTTAAGAATGTGACATTAGACAATGGGTTCGTGACATTGGGAAATGGACAGGTAGGACGCGTATGTGCGTGACGCGCATGTGAGTCTAGTGGAGACCTTCATCGGGAGCCGCGGGCTGAGGCAGCATCAAACCATGGCGCATAGACAGGTAACGACCATGGGCGTTTTCGGCATTTAAGAATGTGACGTTGGGGAATGAGATCGTTACTTTTGAGAATGAGTTCTACAGCAATATAAGACCATGGTGCATAAGTGAGTGACGCACATAAGCGTTTAGTGGCATTTCGTGAACGTGATGTTGGGAAATGTGTAATATTATATAGCAATACAAGACCATGGAGCTTTACATGGTGACTGAAATGTGGTGATTTGAAGAACGCAACATTAGGAAATATGTATTTAACCGACTTAAAAAAAGGAGGATGTTATCAATTCGACTGTATTTTTTTTGTGTTTGTTAAGAAAGAAAGAAAAGAAAGAAAACATTTATTCGTGGACAAAACAATGGGTGTAAAAAACAAAACACAGAACGTAAAAAAAAAAAACAGGGTCCACGAAAAGGCCTCGACTCAGCATGGTGCTAACCTAGAAGGCCAGCGCTGGTCTTCCGTCGGAGCCTTTACCTGAGTTACGCGTTACGTTACGCGATTACTCGATAATTATTAAACCGATTTGAAATTTTTTTTCTTTGTTTGAAAGCATATACTTCCAGATTGGTCCCGTTGTCACCAAAATCCAGTTCTGATGATGGGATCCTGGAGAATTCGAGGGAACTCTTCAAATTTTATAGGCAAATTTGAAGCCATTTGGCTGCTGATTTGAAGTCGGTTAAATTATACAGGTTGTCCGGTAATTAATGGCCAACCTTCTAACCACGAATATGGCACCTAAGACTGGTCCAGAAAATCGACTTTAACGTTTAGTAAGAGTCCCCTGGTTTTCTAGATATTCGCACTTTTCGAAGAGCGAATTGTACCAAAACCAGGTTTTTAAAAGTGAACATTTATAGCAACATCTTTATTTGTAAATATGTAAATGGCATGTGAGTGGATTGCAAAAAAATTGTACATAATTAAGGACCTTAATCTAATTTAGGCTTTAACTGTTTTCCATTCGAAAGTTACCCAATTTATCTATATGAGTATGTTTATCTTCGTCTAGTACACATAGTAAAAGCTTTACTTAGTTTGGGACTAGGTCGATTTGTATAAGATTGTCCGCAAATATTTATTTATATACAAACGACGGGTTCCAGTTGACTCGGAGAATTCGCTCTCTCACTAAAGTGTTGTTTGTTTGTACTGTACTGTAGATGCCGATACCCGAGCTGAAGTGTTCCGTGTGCAACGTGCAGTTTGCGAACCTCGACGCAGTTGTGCGTCACGCGGCGGCCGGCGGGTGCGACCCCAAACTGAGGTATGACTGCAAATTTCGCTTCCTAGCTATGATACAGGGTTGTTTTTTTTTTATTCGTGTGGTGTAAACCTGCGTTTGGTAGAAGTGGCACTACAGATTAAATTTTCTCCTTTTAAAAGAAATGGAATTGACATTATTTTTACTAAACGGGGCTTAATCGCGTATAATCAATTTAGTTATATCCCTCTGAGGCTTCCCGACGTTTCGGATGTGTCGCAACATCGTGGTCGCGGGACGAACTACGTTACGAAGTTAATTATGCGCGATTAAGTTAGAATTAATCCCGCCCTCACTATTTCGCCATCTTGGGACTAGGCGCGGTCGTGGGTTCTATCCACAGATGTGTGAATATAAGGAGATCGGACATGCCGGCCGATTTGTATTGAGTACGCCTGTCGCAAGTTCATTAACCCACACAAAGCACAAGTATTTGACAAGACAAAGCACGCACACATCTAATTAGCACACACACTTGTATACCTACGCTCTTATTGGACAATACACGCGCATCATATCAGGCATTTTGGGAAGAAACGTAATATTCTCTGCTCGCAGCACGCGTGCACAGTATGGCAGTGTATGCCCATTGAGCTAACAGCTGCGACGCGGCCGCCGGCGACTTGTCCTCTCTCTAGTATTCTATGCTCTGCGGTTCCACCCTTATGTTGTTGATTTACCACTGATTTTGCGTAATGTTCCCTATTGCGGGTTAAGTAGATGTATGCCGCTTCGACCAGCAAGTGATCTATTGTGGCAGCCCTTTCTTTAGAGTTCACCGTTAAGGCCCGTTGCCTCCAGGAAATTCCAGGTTCTTTGGGCGGTGATATGTTGTACTTCTTCTGGGCGCACGATGTGCCGCCATAGGTACTTCTTTTATGCATGAGTGGTCCGCAGGAGCAGAGAATGTGCATTGCAGTCTCCTCTGTCTCCTGGCAGAACCTGCAGGTTGCGTCCTGCTTCATACCCATTTGAAACAGGTGTTTCAAATGAAACCTGTTTCAAATGAACGGGTTAAGTGGGCAATATATTTCAGGTCGTGCCCGCAGTGTGGCGAGACGTTCCTTACAGAGGAGCAGCTGGAAACCCACCTGGAGGGCGCTCACATCAAGCAAGTCTACAAGTGTGACGACGTGAGTAATATTTTTTTATTTATTTATTGGTATTAAGGATAACAACAGCCGTAGATATCATCATCATCATCATATCAGCCGAAAGACGTCCACTGCTGGACATAGGCCTCCCCCAAAGAGTGCCACAGTGTACTTTTAAATAGTCCAGGTTTAACTACGTTAGTTTTTTTTATGTAAATTTAAGTCGTTAGTCTATTGGTGTCTAACTTACATTTGTTTTTCTTTTTTTAGCGTCTTATTTCATTTTTTAGTTTTAGTTTAAAACCGTCTGCTTGAACATTATCACTATGTTTGACTTTTAATAGTTACTTAAGTAATTAATGGATGACTGTTATTGGCCTTGTACTATGTAATTACGAATATGTATTAGTTATATCTACGGCGTGGGTAGCCCCCCCCCACAAGGTGGACTGATGACCTGGTAAAGGTCGCGGGAGTCCGCTGGATGCGGGTGGCGCAGGATCGGTCATTTTGGCACTCTTTGGGGGAGGCCTATGTCCAGCAGTGGACGTCTTTCGGCTGATATGATGATGATGAGTACCAACTACATCGTTTTTTGGACAAAGATCTTGGACAAATGAAATACCATCCTAACGTACGTTCTAAAATTTACACAATCACCTGTTAGGTGTGACGTACGCGTTCTGTTCTAGTCAAATATATGTACAAACCATGAGAGTTAACCCATTCAGGGCCCATGACGACACATATGCGTCAGACCGCTACGAGATTAGTGTGGCCGTGAATGGGTTAAAGTGTTATAAACTTGTTTGTAGTGTGACAAGTCATTCGCCACCAAGTCCTCGCTGGGCACCCACGTCGACCGCGTCCACCTCAAGATCAAACCGAAGAAGACAGGCTTCTACAAGTACCACATGTACCCCAAAAAAATGCAAGTCAAGCGCGTTGAGGAGATCTGCGAGATCTGCGGGAAGGGGTACCCGGTACGTACATACATACATACATACGTTCAAAAAACAACCCTGCTTCTGATACAGTCGGGTAACAATAATTAAAGTACTATTAATATACCTAATAAGCATAAAATAGTAGTTTATGTGACTGTACATAATGAAGGGCATTAAACACGAGTGTTTTAATGCCTAATTAATACTAAGTATGTACATACACTGCTTTATCTATCCACATATCATAAGCCTACATGATGCATTCAGGAGCCCAATATTAAGACCGGCATGGCGGCGTTGTTTTCTGGCAGCTGTCATAGTTTTTTTTTTTAATTCAGAGACAAACTAGAGTCAGCTCTAACTATCATATCGATCGATATCTTACTTACGTGTGTTAGATTATTATGTAATATAGCACATAAGCTTACCAGTAATTTAAGTTAAGACGCGAATTAACCTTCTTTATTGATTAGTTTGTCACTTTTCTGTGTCACCAGACTATTGGATACTGATTTGACACTTCAATGAAAATATTTCGGGTAAGTGTATAATCGTTGACTTACTAATAATATTGCCAATGCTAAAATTAAAATTAATATCAGTATGTAATTTTCATGGTGCCTATTTATAATGGTTTTAATATGTTTGTGTATATTTTAAATGAATACTAGTAAGAATTTATTGATCAAGTGATTGAAATGACTGACTAAACTATCCATGACGTCACGTGTTTATCGAGCAGAGGTGGCGTGGTCGAACACCTAGAATCAGGTATAAAAGGGTTCGACCGGCCGATTCTAATTCATTATTGTCACTGCTGTTCCATGGTGAACATCTCCTGGGAAGTCCAGTCAGTTAAGTAACCCTTGGTATTAATTATGTACTTTGTGATATTGCTGTGTATTTCAACTGCATTATATGCTTGAATTATTATTGATGCTTCGATTATTAGTCACGTTATAAGTGAATTAATTAACTTATGGATAATTTAATGATAAATAAATGAATACTTATGGTTTGAAGGTTTTTACTGGTATTTTGGCCAATAAAAGAGTTGTTACAATAATTCTATGATTTTTATTATAACAAATACTTTATATTTCCCTTGCCTATTCAACATAGTAGTAAAGAATTGTCTAAATCGGGTACAGGGTACACGAATAAAGGGGTAAGTAAGTAAATACTACAATGTTTCAGCTTTTTATTCTCAATCCATACACGTGGTAATAAATATTACAAATAATATGTTGATATCATAATTACTATAATTCGCTTTTATTTACATTTCTGTCATCAGAAGTGGGATACGACCTACTTTTTTGTTGTTGTATTTTTTTTACATACCTGATACCTGCCTGTGAATTTTAGGATGGCCGATACAGCAGTTCAAGATTCACTGAAAGCGATTCGTGACGCTCTCACAACTGCCTACACAACGCAGTCAAAAGGATGATGACATCGCGCTGCCATTATTCGACCCCGAGCGAAACGACTGTGGAGCTGCCAGCTGGTGCAACATCATTGAAGTTCTGGCCAAGGAGTTCGACTGGAGCAGCATGAAGACTGCAGCGAAGGCCAGTAAAGCTGTTAAAGGTTATAAATTTATGATTGCAACGAAATATATTTTGTCAACTTAACGCCATTATATAGGTATGGTAAATATACCCTCTTCATTAATATTATGGCTTAATATGCATCTCACCATAATAAAACATTTGCGTCGTTAAATTGACAAAATAGGTATCAATTAAATTACTTGAGTGATGAAATAATTCTACCGAGCCTCACTTGATGTAAGAAGTGAAACAGTAGCAATAGATTTAAGTTGCTACCGAGCCTCACTTGATGTTAGAAGTGAAACAGTAGCAATAGATTTTAGTTGCTACCGAGCCTCACTTGATGTTAGAAGTGAAACAGTAGCAATAGATTTAAGTTGCTACCGAGCCTCACTTGATGTTAGAAGTGAAACAGTAGCAATAGATTTAAGAATACAGCGACCAATACAGATATAACAATGATGATGAATTGAGGTTAATGTGACAGTGATGGTAACCAGTAGCAATAGTAATTAGCAATATTGATAAGCCTATTAGTATTAAAAAAAAAAAAAAATTATGCTACTTCGGGAGCGAAGTACAAGTCAGTATGGCCGTGTTAGATTATTATGTAATATAGCACATAAGCTTACCAGTAATTTAAGTTAAGACGCGAATTAACCTTCTTTATTGATTAGTTTGTCACTTTTCTGTGTCACCAGACTATTGGATACTGATTTGACACTTCAATGAAAATATTTCGGGTAAGTGTATAATCGTTGACTTACTAATAATATTGCCAATGCTAAAATTAAAATTAATATCAGTATGTAATTTTCATGGTGCCTATTTATAATGGTTTTAATATGTTTGTGTATATTTTAAATGAATACTAGTAAGAATTTATTGATCAAGTGATTGAAATGACTGACTAAACTATCCATGACGTCACGTGTTTATCGAGCAGAGGTGGCGTGGTCGAACACCTAGAATCAGGTATAAAAGGGTTCGACCGGCCGATTCTAATTCATTATTGTCACTGCTGTTCCATGGTGAACATCTCCTGGGAAGTCCAGTCAGTTAAGTAACCCTTGGTATTAATTATGTACTTTGTGATATTGCTGTGTATTTCAACTGCATTATATGCTTGAATTATTATTGATGCTTCGATTATTAGTCACGTTATAAGTGAATTAATTAACTTATGGATAATTTAATGATAAATAAATGAATACTTATGGTTTGAAGGTTTTTACTGGTATTTTGGCCAATAAAAGAGTTGTTACAATAATTCTATGATTTTTATTATAACAAATACTTTATATTTCCCTTGCCTATTCAACATAGTAGTAAAGAATTGTCTAAATCGGGTACAGGGTACACGAATAAAGGGGTAAGTAAGTAAATACTACAATGTTTCAGCTTTTTATTCTCAATCCATACACGTGGTAATAAATATTACAAATAATATGTTGATATCATAATTACTATAATTCGCTTTTATTTACATTTCTGTCATCAGAAGTGGGATACGACCTACTTTTTTGTTGTTGTATTTTTTTTACATACCTGATACCTGCCTGTGAATTTTAGGATGGCCGATACAGCAGTTCAAGATTCACTGAAAGCGATTCGTGACGCTCTCACAACTGCCTACACAACGCAGTCAAAAGGATGATGACATCGCGCTGCCATTATTCGACCCCGAGCGAAACGACTGTGGAGCTGCCAGCTGGTGCAACATCATTGAAGTTCTGGCCAAGGAGTTCGACTGGAGCAGCATGAAGACTGCAGCGAAGGCCAGTAAAGCTGTTAAAGGTTATAAATTTATGATTGCAACGAAATATATTTTGTCAACTTAACGCCATTATATAGGTATGGTAAATATACCCTCTTCATTAATATTATGGCTTAATATGCATCTCACCATAATAAAACATTTGCGTCGTTAAATTGACAAAATAGGTATCAATTAAATTACTTGAGTGATGAAATAATTCTACCGAGCCTCACTTGATGTAAGAAGTGAAACAGTAGCAATAGATTTAAGTTGCTACCGAGCCTCACTTGATGTTAGAAGTGAAACAGTAGCAATAGATTTTAGTTGCTACCGAGCCTCACTTGATGTTAGAAGTGAAACAGTAGCAATAGATTTAAGTTGCTACCGAGCCTCACTTGATGTTAGAAGTGAAACAGTAGCAATAGATTTAAGAATACAGCGACCAATACAGATATAACAATGATGATGAATTGAGGTTAATGTGACAGTGATGGTAACCAGTAGCAATAGTAATTAGCAATATTGATAAGCCTATTAGTATTAAAAAAAAAAAAAAATTATGCTACTTCGGGAGCGAAGTACAAGTCAGTATGGCCGTGTTAGATTATTATGTAATATAGCACATAAGCTTACCAGTAATTTAAGTTAAGACGCGAATTAACCTTCTTTATTGATTAGTTTGTCACTTTTCTGTGTCACCAGACTATTGGATACTGATTTGACACTTCAATGAAAATATTTCGGGTAAGTGTATAATCGTTGACTTACTAATAATATTGCCAATGCTAAAATTAAAATTAATATCAGTATGTAATTTTCATGGTGCCTATTTATAATGGTTTTAATATGTTTGTGTATATTTTAAATGAATACTAGTAAGAATTTATTGATCAAGTGATTGAAATGACTGACTAAACTATCCATGACGTCACGTGTTTATCGAGCAGAGGTGGCGTGGTCGAACACCTAGAATCAGGTATAAAAGGGTTCGACCGGCCGATTCTAATTCATTATTGTCACTGCTGTTCCATGGTGAACATCTCCTGGGAAGTCCAGTCAGTTAAGTAACCCTTGGTATTAATTATGTACTTTGTGATATTGCTGTGTATTTCAACTGCATTATATGCTTGAATTATTATTGATGCTTCGATTATTAGTCACGTTATAAGTGAATTAATTAACTTATGGATAATTTAATGATAAATAAATGAATACTTATGGTTTGAAGGTTTTTACTGGTATTTTGGCCAATAAAAGAGTTGTTACAATAATTCTATGATTTTTATTATAACAAATACTTTATATTTCCCTTGCCTATTCAACATAGTAGTAAAGAATTGTCTAAATCGGGTACAGGGTACACGAATAAAGGGGTAAGTAAGTAAATACTACAATGTTTCAGCTTTTTATTCTCAATCCATACACGTGGTAATAAATATTACAAATAATATGTTGATATCATAATTACTATAATTCGCTTTTATTTACATTTCTGTCACGTGCGACATTTGTCAAATTTGTATGCAACTTGACAATTCATTTCGAACTAAACGTCATGTCGACTGATATTAGAATAGAGGTCAAATCAAATTTCTATGTTTTTCAGAGATGTTCGAAATTTAAATGAAATAATATTATCGAAATCGATGTTATTATTTGGCAATAATAACATTTTCACAGTCAGGTTTTTATGGTGGTCATAATGTGCGGTTCTTGAACGCATCATGGAGGGTTTATGATATTTGGATAGATAAAGTATAAAAAACTATATCACGACTACGGAAAAGTAACTACGAATAATATTTTTATATATTTGAACTCGAAATGTTCTCCTCTTTCATTTGATATCCAACACGCTTAGATAGCAAAATATTTATTTCAAAGTCAGTCACTTATTTGTATGTGACAGCCACCATGTTTTCATTTTTCATACAAAAGATAGCCTATGTTACCCGGAGCATAATTTCAAATCGATTGACACCCCATTTATCAAAATCGGTTCAGTATTTTAAACGCTACAGTGGAACATACACTATTACAAACATAGACTGCTAAAAACATATCCCTCCCTTTCGACCGGGTTCGATTCCCGCCCGTGTAGGGTTTTTTTTTAATCCTTGAATGCAGTTTTAATTTATTCTAAAATCGTTCTTGTGACTCCTAAGAGCCCGTATCTCTTGTAGTTTCGGATTTTCCCTCACTGTCCGTTTGAATACACCCTATATTGGCTACTATCCTAAAAAAAATATTTCGTCCGTCAGTTAGATTATCGAAATATATTGGTGACGTATTTTTGTTTTTGTCAATCAATCAAAAAATTATGAAGTTATAGCCAAAAAGTGTACCATAATGTAACGTCACACGAAACGGTAACGGGCTATAACTTTATTGATTGATTGACAAAAACAAAATATTAAGTCGCAAGATGGGATCAAATTTAAAAATAAGCTCAAGGAATGGCTATTAATGAAATGTTTTTGTAATTTTAATGAATATTTTAGACTGGTATTAAGAATGTTAATGAATGGTGAAATGTGATAATTTACTATTGATCTATCTATTTGTACACAGTTTTGGACAATAAATTAATCTTATCTTAAAAATACGTGTCTAATATTTTTTTTTATAATGTAACTGACAGACTAAATATAATTATGTATTTTTTTGCCAAGAAAGTACCCAATAGGGAACTTGCATCTTTTTATTTTATTACAAAAATCAAAAGTATAATCCAGCATTATAACACCTGTAGCATTCAAACTTTCTTATGATTTATTTTTCTGATGTTATATGCATTTGAAATCTGCACGCGCCGGCACCCCTCGAAAACGCTCTATATTATTATTATATCGTATGGCTTTTTTACAGTTGAAATTAATACAAATTTAACAATGAGTACAAGTTTAAAAGATTACAATTTAATATCTAAGTTGAGTAGCCAGTCCCTTGCTACAGGGGTCAGCGCCAATCACAGATGTATGAATATAAGGAGATCGGACATGGCGGCCGATTTGTAGTTAGAGTGAGCCTGTCGCATGTACATTAACCCACACAACGCCCAAGTAATTGACAAGACAAAGCACGCACACATCTAAAACACACCCACTTGTATACCTACACGCTTATTTGACAATCAACGCGCATCATATCAGGCATTTTGGGAAAAAACGTAATATTCTCTGGTCGCAGCACGCGTGCACAGTATGGCAGTGTATGCCCATTGAGCATACAGCTGCGACACGGCCGCCGGCGGCTTGTCCTCTCTCTAGTATTCTATGCTCTGAGGCGCCAATAGTTCTTCCATGCCTCCTGTGAAAAATTTCGTCATTTTAACGTGAGATAAAACTAATAAAATGTTTTTTTTTCTTTTGTATGATATCTCTGTTATCCGCATCGATTTAGTGCAATTTATTCGAAATTGAAGTCCCATGCAAGTTCCCCATTGTGAAATACCGTAGTTTTAGCGTAAATATCCTATTGGATTTAGCGTAAATATCCAAACTTTAATTTAATTTGTTGATTGTATTTGCAGAGCTCGACCTGGCTGAAGTACCACCAGCGGACTCACACTGGGGAGAGACCCTATAAATGCCCGGAGTGCCCTAAGAGCTACATGACACCCGCCGCTCTACAGGTATGTACGTACATATCTAGCCACCTATATAATGGGATTAGAGGTGACAGGTATAGTTAGTTAGTTATACTGGGCGTTTTCCGCAAGTCGACATCCATTGTGCCTATTTTGCGTGAAACGGCGGTGTGGCGCTACTCTAACCACCCCAGCTCGTTTAGAAAGTTGGTGAGTGCCTTGGTGTTGCTGACTGCGTCCCGTAGTGTGTTTGGAGAACCTACGTGCTTCATTCTGTATACTTCTACCTCCTTGCAGTCCAGTAGTATATGTTTGGTCGTTTCTTCTGCCTCCATGCACGCTCTGCACATGGGGCTGTCTGTGATACCTAAGTTGTAGAGGTGTCTGTTCAAGGTGTTGTGTCCTGTTAATATACCCACTATCTTGCGCAGTTGGTTTCTATGTGTCCTTAGTAGTGTGGTTGTGAGTTTGTAGTCGCGTTTCGACAGAATCTCTTTGGTAGGTGACAGGTATACTTATGTTACAGATTCTTCGATAGCACAGCGAAAGGGGGTTGGAAAGCATGAATTCCCCAGAGAAAGTAACCAAGGCGTTTAGCAGGAGAAATGAGCAACCCACTCACCTTGTGCACCTCAATGGCAGCAGCTCGTGATGTGGTGAAAGCCCAGCTCCTTTCTCCTGCTGCTATGCCTAGGTCTTACAAGCCTCGATCTTGGTTCAGCACAGGTTAGGCTAAAAGCACAATAGAGAAAGCAGTAAAGGTATATAGCCACGAAAGCACCGTGGTATATATGTCTCAGCGGCTGGAAGGGATGCGCGTGCGACGAGAGCCATTTGCCTACTACCGAACGTTCTGGAAGGAGCCATTCCGAAAGGGCGAGATTCGCTTGGCATTGAAGGAGCCTTTGGTGATGGACTACTCCTAGCTCTTGACAATAGCCTAGTTACTTAATCCTAAACAACTTACGACAATGTCTATATGAATTAGAATCAGATAACGCCTGAACTACTATTATCCTGTATCTCAGGCAAAGACATATAATACTAATTGGAAAACAATTATTCAAATTAAAATCATACTCATCAAATACAAAATTATCGCGGTCGAATAACATAGTTTCTGCGTCTTGATTCAATTACAGACGACCGCTTTAGCCTAGTTGATAGTGACCCTGCCTACGAAGCTAGAGGTCCCGGGTTCGAATCCCGGTAAGGGCATTTATTTGTGTGATGAGCATGAATATTTGTTGCTGAGTTTACAATGTATTTTAGTATCAATACAAGTATAGTATATCGTCATCTATAATACCCATAGCACAAGCTTTGCAAGGTGGATTGGTGTTAGACTGTCTGAACATATTTATTATTATTTATTTATTTAATTAACCACGTACACATACGAATTCAAATCGAATTTCGAACTCTAAAGGTAGCATTCCGATCCTGGCGACCGCGCCTTTGCGACCTAGCGACCACGGTCGCCTGTCGGTAGGCGACCGATAGCATACTGATCATCGCGACACAGGCGAGGCGACCGTCGACCCATGCTCACAATTCATGCTGCAGATATCGCACACATATGGTAAGAAACTATACGAGTGCGATATCCGCAAGGCGTTCGGGCGGGGTCGCGCGACGAGACTGCGTCAGGAGCGAGGTCGCTTGTATCCGTCAGTGTTTTATATTAGTCCATACAAAACAGTGGGTCGCGATCGCCGGTCGCCGTTATGTGTCGCGGTCGCCAAGATCGGAATTCTAACTTTAGGAATAAACGAAGGAACCAAATTAAAAGTAATAAAATGTACAAGTATTGTATTGTAGTCAAGGAATTTTTAAAACACATTGACACATTTTGTACACATTGGCGAACACTAGCACTGGACCGAGACAAGTGGCGGAAAAAAGGGGAGGTCTTTGCCCAGCAGTGGGACACAATAATTATAGGCTACAAAAAAAATTTTTGGGGACAATCTTACACAAATCGACCTACATAGTCCCAAACTAGGCGAATCTTGTACTATGGGTACTAGGCGATGATATACATACTTATATAGATAAATAAATACATAGAAAACATCCATGACTCAGGAACAATTGCAGTGCCCTTGCAGGGCTCATAGCTGATCTTGTTTTGATATACCTACCACCTTATGTAATGTACAGTCAGGGGTAATAATATACGTACATAAATAAGGACATAAATATATGTACACGCCTTTATGACATTGACAATAGAGTCCTGTACAGATATTTATGTCCTTATTTATGTACCTATATTATTACCTCTGACTGTACTTATGAAAGCAATAAATTGAATACTACAATTATTCGTGCTCATCACACAAATAAATGCCCTTACAGGGATTTGAACCCGGGACCTCCGGCTTCGTAGGCAGGGTTACTACCAACTAGGCTACAGAGGTCGTCGAATTTTAATTTCCAACCCTAAGGTTCATTATCGTATAGCAAACTGTCACCATAAGAGCTGGCTAGAGCACGACGTTACGTGTGACGTTAGTAACTAGGCAACAGATTAACTGATTGTACTTTTGAACTTATTATCTCATGAATCCCTATTCCTTTTTTGTGTAACTCCACTATTTGAGTTCTTAATAGTCTACGGTTAGCTGCAAGCATTTTATTTTTAAATTAATAACGTGAAATGTTATCAGACTTAGCATAAGGTAAGCGTCCGAGTGCTCGACGCTGTACGAGTATATGGCAGGGGCACTCTATGTCAAAGTGACATGGCTTATATTTGAATGAAGTGAAATCCTGTTAGTTCGAATTTAACCCATATTTCTTGGACATAAAATGCCCATGCAATGTACTAGTACCGTGTCGACCACTCGGACGTTTACCTTACTTCCGCTACCGTATATTCGAGACTATTAAGAGGTCCTGGGTTCGAATCCCGGTAAGGGCATTTATTTGTGTGATGAACACGAATATTTGTTCCTGTGTCATGGATGTTTTCTATGTATTTAAGTATTTATTTATCTATATAAGTATGTTTATCGTCGTCTAGTACCCATAGTACAAGCTTTGCTTAGTTTGGGACTAGGTCGATTTATGTAAGATTGTCCGCAAATAATTATTTATTTATATATATATTTTTTATTTATATTACGCTAAAAACAATAAGTAACAATAAGTTTTCTGTTTTTAACAGTGCTCGCCTATGTCATAAAATATTTACGGAATCAATAAAAACCGCGTTTCTTGCTAAAAGTATTTTCGGAATGGCACCTAAAATCTATAACAAATTGCCAAAAAATCTATGCAAAGTAGAAGATTTAATAGAATTCAAAAAGCTTGTTTACCCTGTTAGTAAAAGGCTTTTTTTACTTCACTGAATGAATATTTAGCAGATTGTGAACTCTAACAATATCGGAACGCATTTTGTATTAAATACCTATTACTCTAAATTAGATGCATGCTCCATCTTCTCATAAAGTATTTGTATGATCGTGATACATAATTTTAAGTTTTTTGACCTATGTTTACAAATAAAAATATATGATTTTGAATTTGAAAATTATTTTACAATAGGGAACATTACGCAGAACTCTTCGTAGGTGGCGACACTAGCAGCGTTGACATTGTATCTCGTTCCCACTTGCGGTATTGTATATGCAAGCATCCTTGTCACTCATTTGACAATCAATTGTGCATGTGTGTGCGAATCCCTATATTCCTACACTGGTTTACTGTTAGTGGTAGTGCTGCCACTGGCGGCAGAACATTGCAGTAAAAAATTAAAAAAAAATTAAAATTTGAACTGTTTATTTCAATTGATAGACAACAAAAAAAAAATATTATTCAGGTACAACTTAACCCAATCTTAAATTTTAAAGATTATTAGCTAAGTTTAGTTAGTTATATATCATATCATTGACATTTATATTTAAATTATTGTTAGTAAGTTTTTGTTAGTTATTGTTAGTTAAGTTAAATTAATTAAATTAAATTAAAAATCATTTATTTCGGACTAATTCATCCATAATTTGTTAGTAACAATATATTAACTTAAAAAAAAAAAACTTAAAAACTAGTGTTAGTAACAAAACAAGTAACTTAGAAAAACTAATATCGGCGTGAGGGGGCACGCACCGGAGCATGCGCCTCGTCCCAGTACCGCATTATCGGGCAGTCTACCCGTTCAACAAGCGATTGCAGGATGCTGTTGGTACTACCCCGCACCCTCCGCATGAGTGATGCCACCCTACTGCGCATTATTGCGTGGAATCCCGGCACGCCCGCCGCCGCGAACATGCCGGACGCACTGCAATAGCGGGGCAGACCCAACAGCACCCTGACACCATTATTGTACTGCACTCTTATGGCATTGACGGCCCGCTGCGTATACCCAACCCACAGCGCACACGAGTAGAAGGATTGACAAAATGCCTTAAATAAGGTAACTTTGACACCCTCACTACACCGTGCGAACCTACGAGCCAGCATATTACAACGGACCGCCAAGGCCCGGCGCTCTCTCTCTATGTCGAGATCGTCGCATAGCGTCTCCACTACCCAGTGCCCCAAGTACTTAAATTGTGAGACTCTTTTTAATGGCGTGCCGTCAAGTACAACTGGCGGGACAATATCATAAGTTTTATTGCCCGCCTTGAACAACAACAGCTCACTTTTCGTCGCGTTGTACTTGAGGCCTTGGGCTGCAGCATAGCGCTCGCATACGGCTAGCAAATTCCTCAACGCACTGATGCAAGGGCTCAGCAACACCATGTCGTCCGCGTAGCTGATGTTATTAATAACTTTTCCACCAATAGAACAACCCACTGGGGTGTTACTGAGCTCCTCGATCAGTCGATTCATATACAGGTTGAAGAGCTTTGGAGACGTCAACCCACCCTGTTAAGAATTAACATTATTTTTTACACTCAGTATGGCTTTCTTAATTACATTTTTGGCTTTATGTGGTTTATCCCTTATACAATCCATTACATTTTCCAATATATTTGTAGGGAAGCTGTTTAAGATAATACAGTACTGTTCCCTATTATCTCGATTGACACTGACACATGACACATGTAGAAAATCAAATGATAACTTTTCGCAAAGAGGTTATCTGTAATGTGAAGTGACAAATAATACGTATTGACATTTCAATACTATTACTGAAATAGAATAGAATTTTCGACCTTAAGGTGCATTGCGAATGTCTGAGGACATTTCAACGAAATGGGTAGGGAATTAAGTTCCTTCACTGTACATTTCAGAGCCACTCTGTGTCCCACACCGGTGTCCGCCGCTGGCAGTGCTCGCAGTGCCCCAAGACCTTCCTGCATCAGTCGTCCATCTATAAGCATAAACTGGTAAGAGCTTGTCCATATATAACGTCATCGTTTTTTGACCCCCTTGACTCCCCGCCTAATAAAATGACTACCGTCATCCAATAGCCATCATCATCACTATTTAAGAGCTAGGCTCTTGTCGGTGGAGTAACCGCCACTGATTCTTGTCCTCTGCCAGCCTCTTGACGTCTTTGTACAGTCGCCATCACATACATCGGAGCAAACAAGCACGTCACAAACATCGGAACACACCTCTATTTTCAAGGCATTAGGGTGCATGTGCCGATATTTGTACACCTATAGTGTACAGTCAAGGTCACCAATATGTATATATATGTATATACCCAAAGTTGCAAAAATATGTATACAACAACCTTACTTCCATAGTAATAAGGTCTGTATACGTATTTCTGTAACGTTGTGGTGTATACATATTGGTGACCTTGACTGTACATATGTATGTGATGGCGACCGTACGACTCGACAGCAATAACTTTCTCCTTTATTTGGCTGGTGTGTCCAATGGTCAGTCATCCAAAAAAAAATAACAACACTGACTGACATATGTCACCGCCAATGTTGATATGAGTCAGTAACAGTGACATACTTACCTGTGCTAGATTTTATTTGGTCTTGAATTAAAATACTTTACTTTTCTGTATACCGTCATCAACTACTCGTAAAGACGATTCTAACGAGCCCAAACTCAACGGGGTTACGTCGGTTAAGTACTGAATTCCCATGGCCACCTTCTGTCTCCATCATCATATCAGCTCGATGGTACCATAATATTAAATTGTCCTCCAAATTATACTTAAACCCAAAATTTCAACTCAATCGGTTGAAGATATCTCCTTCAAAATTGAGTTGCAAGATTCCACCCGAACAAACATAGTTACATACATTGCAAGTTAAATAAAAGCTTGTAATAAGTTTCTGACAAAAATTTCATTTTTGGTACAAGCTTTTATTGCCGACTGTACTTTTCTGTATGCCGCCATCAACTACTCATTGAGACGACTCTAACGAGCCCGAACTCGATGGGGTTGTGTCGTTTTATTGCGTAGTTCCTATGACCACCTTCCAGCAGTTCCAGCTACAGCATCAGATCAGCTCCATATCATCATAATATTGCATTGTCATGCGATATGCATATGCATGCAAAATTTTAGCTCAATCTGAAACCGGGAAGTGGGTCAAATTTCAATTCAAGGGTCAAAGCTAAATAAAAGATGGAAAAAATAAAACAAACGAGGTAAGCTAAATAAAAGCTTGTAATAAAAATAACTGGGAGTTTAAATTGCGCTCTTATCTCACTCAAACTCATTTGTCGCGTACTGCGCAGGGACCGACTCATTTAAACCGTAGACATATTACTTGTCTCTCTTTTCAGGTGCACACAGGAGAGAAACCATTCACCTGTCATATCTGCAGTAAAACGTTCACGCAGTCGGGCTCGCTCGCCACGCACGTCAAGTACGTGCACATGAAGCTCAAGCCGCCGCCGCGCCGTCGGCACCAGCCAACCTAGTCGGCTATACACGACAACGTGTTTTGTTGGCCACACAATCACGGAGAGAAACCATACACCTGTCGCATCTGCAGTAAAACGTTCACGCAGTCGGGCTCGCTCGCCACGCACGTCAAGTACGTGCACATGAAGCTTAAGCCGCCGCCGCGCCGTCGGCACCAGCCAACCTAGTCGGCTATAAACGACAACGTGTTTTGTTGGCCACACAATCACGGAGAGAAACCATACACCTGTCACATCTGCAGTAAAACGTTCACGCAGTCGGGCTCGCTCGCCACGCACGTCAAGTACGTGCACATGAAGCTCAAGCCTAAGAAGACCTAGTTGGCTATACACGACAACGTGTTTTGTTGGCCACACAATCACGGAGAGAAACCATACACCTGTCGCATCTGCAGTAAAACGTTCACGCAGTCGGGCTCGCCCGCCACGCACGTCAAGTACGTGCACATGAAGCTCAAGCCTAAGAAGACCTAGTTGGCTATACACGACAACGTGTTTTGTTGGCCACACAATCACGGAGAGAAACCATACACCTGTCACATCTGCAGTAAAACGTTCACGCAGTCGGGCTGAAGACACATGAAGCTCAAGCCTAAGAAGACCTAGTCGGCTATATACACGACAACGTGTTTTGGTGGCCTCACAACCTTCAAAAGTCGAAAGACTCGACTGTCCAGCATAATATTCCATAAATCCTAGGATTATATAGGTGGGTTGTACCAACATGAACTGAAGTATGTTCTAGGTTAATAATAGTTGAGTCTCAGGAATAGAATGAACTCTTTATTAGAAGATACAAGGGTATATAAAGGTTTACATATTATGATTACAGACCGATCAACGTTAAACAATAAATAAATATTTGCGGACAATCTTAAACAAATCGACCTAGTCCCAAACTAAGCAAAGCTTGCACTATGGGTACTAGACGACGATAAACATACTTATTTTTTTTTATGAGCCTATTGTGTGTCCCATTGCTGGGAAAAGGCCTCTCCCCGTGATCTCCATGCGTCCCTATTAGATGCCTCTTCCGCCCAATTGCTGAGGAATACATCCAGGTCGTCCCGCCATCTCCGTCTAGGTCGACCCCATCTGCGTCGCCCGTCATGTGGCACCCACTTGTCAGCTATGCTAGCCCACCTATCTGGATGCATGCGACAGACGTGGCCGGCCCAGTCCCACTTGAGCCTGGCAGTTTTTACACCCACATCAGCTATGCGTGTTTTGGAGCGCAGTGTAGTGTACAGATAAATAAACACTTAAATACATAGAAAACATCCATGACTCAGGAACAAATATTCGTGCTCATCACACAAATAAATCCGGGATTCGAACCCGGGACCTCCGGCTTCGTAGCTACCACTACCAACTAGGCTACAGGGATCGTCAAATATGGCGCCGTCAGATGTAATTCCATACAAACTTGTCACTTTCCGTACATTCAGATTTTAACGAACACCGCTAACGATTACATACGGTTTTAGACAATAACACCTTGTAAAACCTTAGCCTGTGGTTCTAGTATAAGTTTTATCGACACATGAACGTTTTCAAACGCGTTTACGTTTAGTTTCAATTTGAATGGCACATAGAGGTAGACTAGAAGCTACGGTAGCCTAGTGGTTCAGGCATGCGGCTGTCAAGCTGCGGTCGTGGGTTCGAATCCCGGCTCGTACCAATGAGTTTTTCGGAACTTATGTACGGAATATTTACCGTTAGCTTTTCGGTGAAGGAAAACATCGTGAGGAAACCGGTCTAATACCAATAAGGTCTAGTTTTCCCTCTGGGTTGGAAGGTCAGATGCCAGTCGCTTTCGTAAAACTAGTGCCTATGCCAAATCTTGGGATTAGGTGTCAAAGCGGACCCCGGGCTCCTTTAGGGGCACAACCGGGAATAATAACGCTAGGGAAGATGGCATAGAGGTAGATTAGATAGAGGGACTCACCCACACATACACACATGAGTGACAAAGAGGTATGCATAGGCAATACCGCAAGTGGGAAAGAGATACAGTGTCATATTTTCTGTCCCTCATCGCGTATACGGATTTTTTGTTTACCACCAGCTTGTTTGCCACCACACCTGTCAAAATTTGTACCGAAACTGACACCACCGATATAATACGACTAAATTATAAATGACATTAGACGTCAAGAATGTATTAGCTTCTGATACTTCTCAATTTAGTATGGTTAATTTACCATCGTCCCTTTTGGGTTACGCTAGGACGCCATCTATATATCCTCTATCTACGCCCTACGGTATGGCAACGCGTACTTCCTAATAGTTACCACCAGAGGCGCTGTTCGCGTTGCCATACAAATTAGAACCAAACGCAAACGTGTTCAAAAACGTATTGTATCTATAAAACTTTAGTAGTCTCTGTAAAACTTATACTAGAGTATCTGTAAAACTTATACCAGTCTCTGTAAAACTTATACTAGAGTCTCTGTAAAACTTATACTAGAGTATCTGTAAATAGTATACAAGAGTATCTGTAAATATTATACTGGAGTATCTGTAAAACTTATACTAGAGTCTCTGTCAAACTTATACTGGAGTATCTGTAAAACTTATACTGGAGTATCTGTAAAACTTATACTAGTGTCTGTAAAACAACAGTCCGCTTAGGAAGCGTGGTTTTTACGAGTATTTTCGACATTTTCGTGTGTCGTATTTATTGGTAATCTACACTAATATAATAAATTGGAAAACTCTGTATGATTCTAAATTTGTTAGTTTGTATGTATGGGGTAATCTCCGGAACCGCTTATCCTATTTCAAAAATTCTTTCGCGTGCGTATAGAATGGACATTCTGGGTGGACATAGGATATGTTTCATCCCGCGGGTTTGCCTGCGTTCTTTGCGAAGCCGCGCGGGTAGCTATTGTGAAAATATTTTTTTACTTAATTTTGTTTTGGAATTATGAATTATTATACTTACGTAATATTGTGCAATAAAATTAAGTGATCAGAATCATGTTTGTTCTAAGTGTGAACAGTGAGGAATAAAATATAGAATGCTCATATTTTAATGTATTATTATATTTTCTTTTACATCACAAATATTTCTTTATGTACATTTTGTGTTATTTGTAAATAAATTATTTATAGTCTTATGGGCGTTTTCTTAACACATATTTTGTTACAAAACCGTTGCCTTAGATTATTGCCATGTTTAAAAAAAAAGTATATACAGTGGTGGACGTATAATTAAAAACAGTACATAAAACTTAGGTAAACACAGAATGAACTATCGTTATGAGTAAAAATATAGAGATTAAATCACTATTAACTATGCCAGAATATGTGACTGTGTCTGGGAAAAGGGACCACTTTACTGGTATGGAGTTATTAATATCATCTAAAACAAGGTAAAATTAGCTATTCTGTGAAAAAATAATAATTTTCCTAGGTGCAATCATAATCTATATATATAAAAGAAGACTTCCTGACAGATCATCAACGCACAGCCGAAACTACTGGAACTAGAAACTTGAAATTTACACCCATACTATCTTTTATAACGTAGGCGACGGATAAGAAGGGATTTTTGGAAATTCCACCCCTAAAGGGGTTAAATAGGGGTGCAAAGTTTGTATGGAGGAAACTTAATTTTTTGAGCTATATTCTTCAAACTTTGTAGAAATATTACTAATTAGAATACAAATAAAGTACTTTCAGCGTTTTGGAAAATTCAACCCCTGAGGGGGCCAAAAAGGGTTGCAAAGTTTGTATGAGGGAAATTCTTTTTTGAGATAGAAGCTTAAAAGTTTGTAGAAAGATTACTTATTGAAATACAAAAAAAGTACTTTCAGCGTTTTTGAAAATTCCACCCCTAAGGGGGTTAAAAGGGGGTGCAACATTTGTATGGAGGAAACATGTTTTATGAGCTAGAGCATTAAAACTTTGTAGAAAGCTTACTCATTAGAATAAAAATAAAATACTTTCAGCATTTTAGAAAATTCCACCCCTAAGGGGGTTAAAAATCGTTGCAAAATTTGTATTAGTGAAATTCTTTTTGAGTTAGAAGGTAAACCGTTTGTAGAAAGATTACTTATTTTAGAAAATTCGACCCTTAAGGGCAAGGGGGTGCAATATTTGTATGAAGGCAATGTTTTTTTTAGCAAGACTTAAAATTTTGATTAAGGTGGTTAAAAAGGGTTTCAAATATTGTATCAGGGAACCTTTTTTTTGAGATAGAAGCTTAAAAGATTGTAGAAGGATTACTTATTGATATACAAAAAAAAACTTCAGCGTTTTAGAAAATTCCACCCCTAACGGTGTTAAAAGGGCGTGCAACAGTTGTATGGAGGCAAAGTTTTTTTTAGCAAGAGACTTAAAACTTTGTAAATAGCTTACTTATTAGAATATTATTAAAAACTTTCAGCGTTTTGAAAAATTCCACCCCTAAGGGGGTTGAAAAGGGTTGCAAAGTATGCATGAGGGAAACTCTTTTTTGAGATAGAAGCTTAAAAGTTTGTAGAAAGATTACTTATTGAAATAAATCAAAAGTGCTTTCAGCGTTTTAGAAAATTCCACCCCTAAGGGGGTTAGAAGGGGATGCAGCATTTGTAAGGTGGAATTTTTTTTTTAGCTAGAGAATTAAACAGTTGTAGAAAACTTACTTATTAGATACAAAAAAATGACTCAGCATTTTGAAAAAAATCCACCCCTAAGAAGGTTAAAAAAGATTTCTAAGTTTGTACCAGGGAAACTCTTTTTTGAGATAGGAGCTTAAAAGTTTGTAGAAATGTTACTTTTTGAAATGCAAAAAAATATATATCAGTGGTTTAGAAAATTCCGCCCCATAGGGGGTTAAAAGGGGGAGCAAAGTTTGTATGGAGGTAACATGGTATTTTTTAGATAGAGACTTAAAACTTTGTAGAAAACTTACTTATTAGAATAAAAATAAAATTCTTTCAGCGTTTTGGAAAATTCCACCCCTAAGGGGGTTAAAATACGTTCCAAAGTTTGTATGAGGGAAATCCTTTTGTGAAATAGAAGGTAAATCGTTTGTAGAAAGATGACTTATCGAAATACAAAAAAGCACTTTCTGCGTTTTAGAAAATTCCACCCCTAAGGAGGTTAAAAGGGAGTGCAACATTTGTATGGAGGCAACGTATTTTTTTAGCAAGAGACTAAACGTTGTAGATAGGTTACTTATTAGAATATAAATGAAGTACTTTCAGCGTGTTGATAAATTCTTCCCCTAAGGAGGTTAATATATATAAAAATAAGGGTTGCAAAGTTTGTATGAGGGGAACTCTTTTTTTTGATTGAAGCTTAAAACTTTGTTGAAAGCTTACAAATAAAGTACTTTCAGTGTTTTGGAAAATTCCACCCCTCTAGGGGTTAAAAAAAGGTGCAAGATTCGCATGGGAAACACTTTTATTGAGCTTAGAGACTTGATAGTTTGTAGAAAAAATGCTTATTACAACAAAAAAACTCTTCTTCTTAATTTTTCCCTGAAAAGCGTTAATAGGGGGTTCAAAGTTGGTATGGAGACTCAAAAAATTTTAAAGTATGAGATTTGTAACTTCGATCTTAGGCTGTTTGTTCAAAGACTACAACACTTATTTCAGCGTTTTTTGAAATTCAACCTCTAAAGGGGATTTATAAGGGTGTTACAAGTTTGTATGGAGAGCAAGTGATTTTTAAAGTAAGGGATTTGTGACTTCGGTTGTAGACTCTTTGCTACAAAACTTATTTCAGCGTTGTTAATTTATCGCCTAATAAGGTTAATAGGGGGTTCGAAGTTTGTATAGAGAGCAGGACATTTTTAAAGTAAGAAATTTGTAACTAAGGTTTCAGACTTATACTATGAGGGTTCAAAGAGGGTTCTAAGTTGGTATATATTACATACAAAAAAGAACTTTCAGTGTTTTAGAAAACTCCACCCCTAAGGGGGTTAAAAGGGAGTGCAACATTTGTATGGAGGCAACGTTTTATTTAGCAAGAGACTTAAAACTTTGTAAATAGCAGTATTAGAATATTATTAAAGTACTTTCAGCGTTTTGCAAAATTCAATTTTAGAAAACTCGGGTGGAGTTAAAAGGGGGTTAAAAGGGGGTCCAATTTGTAGAGAGGAAACATGTTTTTTTAGCTAGAGACTTAACCTTTGTGGAAAGCTTACTAACTAGAATAAAAATAAACTACTTTCAGCGTTTTGGAAAATTCCACCCCTAAGAGTTTAAAAATGGTTGCGAAGTTTGTATGAGGAAAACTCTTTTTTGAGATAGAAGCTTAAAAGTAGTAGAAAGATTACTTTACAAATAAAAAAAAAGCACTTTAAGCGTTTTGAAAAAAAATCCACTCCTAAGGGGGTTAAAAAAGGTTTCTAAGTTTGTACAGGGAAACTTTTTTCGAGATAGAAGCTTAAAAGTTTAAAGAAAGATGACTTATTGAAATAAAAAAAATATTTTCAGCGCTTTAGAAAATTCCGCCCCTAAGGGGGTTTAAAGGGGTGCAACATTTGTATGGAGGTAACATGTTTTTTTAGCTAGAGACTTAAAACTTTGTAGAAAGCTTACTTATTAGCATAAAAATAAAGTACTTTCAGCGTTTTGGAAAATTCCACCCCTAAGGGTTGTTAAAATCGTTGCAAAGTTTGAATGAGGGAAATTATTTTTTGAGATACAAGGTTAAACGTTTGGAGAAAGATTACCTACTTATTGAAATACAAAAAAACCAGCCAAGTGCGAGTTGGACTCGCGCACTAAGGATTCCGTGTCAATAAAAATATTTATTTTATTTTGTTTTTAGCATTTGTTGTTATAGCAGCAACAGAAATACATCATCTGTGAAAATTTCAACTGAAAATATCACATTATCAGTGAGATACAGCCTGGTGACAAACAGACGGACGGACAGACGGACGGACAGTGGAGTCTTAGTAATAGGGTCCCATTTTACTCTTTGAGTACGGAACCCTAAAAAGAAAAATTTCAGTGTTTTAGAAAATTCCACCCCTAAGGGGTTTAAAAGGGAGTGCAACATTTGTATGGATGCAACGTTCTTTTTTTAGCAAGAGACTTTAAACTTTGTAGATAGCTTACTTATCAGAATATAAATAAAGTACTTTCAGCGTGTTGATAAATTCCACCCCTGAGGGGGTTACTAAGGATTGCAAAGTTTGTATGAGGGAAACTCTTTTTTGAGATAGAAGCTTAAAACTTTGTAGAAAGCTTACAAATAAAGTACTTTCAGCGTTTTGCAAAATTCCACCCCTTAAGGGGTTAAAAAGGGTGCAAGATTCGTATGGGAAACACTTTTATTGAGCTTAGATACTTGATAGTTTGTAGAAAAAATGCTTATTACAACAAAAAAAAACTCTTCTTCTTTATTTTTCCTTGAAAAGCGTTAATAGGGGGTTCAAAGTTGTTATAGACAGAAAATTTTAAAGTATGAGATTTGTAACTTCGATCCTAGCCTGTTTGTTAAAAGACTACAAAACTTATGTCAGCGTTTTTAGGGTTCCGTACTCAAAGAGTAAAACTAAGACCCTATTACTAAGACTCCGCTGTCCGTCCGTCCGTCCGTCCGTCCGTCCGTCTGTCTGTCACCAGGCTGTATCTCACTGATACCGTGATAGTTCCAGCTGAAATTTTCACAGATGATGTATTTCTGTTGCCGCTATAACAACAAATACTAAAAACATAGAATAAAATAGTTTTTTATAGATAATGATACGGAACCCTTCGTGCGCGAGTCAGACTCGCACTTGGCCGGTTTTTTTTTTAAATTCAACCTCTAAAGGGGATTCCAAGTTTGTATGGCGAGCAAGTAATTTTTAATGTAAGGGATTTGTAACTTCGGTTGTAGACTGTTTGCTGAAAGACTACAAAACTTATTTCAGTGTTTTTTTTTAATTTATCGCCTAAGAAGGTTAAAAGGGGGTTCGAAGTTTATGTAGAGAGCAAGACATTTTTAAAGTAAGAAATTTGTAACTACGGTTTCAGACTTACTATGAGGGTTCAAAGAGGGTTCTAAGTTTGTATAGAGAGCAATACATTTTGAAGGTAAGAGATTTGTAACTTCGGTTTTAGACTGTTTACTAAAAGACTACAAAACTAATTTCAATGTTTTTTTTTAATTCATTCCTTAAACAAATTTAGACGATAACATTTTCTACGCGGACGAAGTCGCGGGCAACAGCTAGTTTTTTTATAAAATTTTAAACATGCAGCAGGCAAAATGTACGAGTTGAGAAAATTGATTTTAAAGTTTATGCTCGTGAAAAATACACTTCTACTAAGGAGTTATGGAATGATTGGTACCAAGTTAATCTACTATCATGAAAGATTAAATACAGACATCAATGGTCTCAAATATTGCTATTTGCAACCACGTTCTCGCAAACGACTCTGACGATTTCTGTTTGCGCCGATGCCGGTGGTGTTATTCGCTCGACGACTTTAAATAAAACTTCGATAAAAGTTTGACTGTAATATAATTTACAATTATATAGGCTCTGATTTAAAGCAAGGAGAGTGTGGCCGTATACGAAGTTACAGAAGTGGTGGTATTATATGTTATGTAAAAAGTAAGTGACCAGCGAGATATTTAGTTGCTTTAGGTAGGGATAAACCCACACATGTGTAGCACCATGATTGGCGCATTCAAAACCCCCCTCATGCAAACCGTGCCTGACGGGCGCGTTTTGCTACTGCTAATGAAATAGGTAGCTATAATTAAGTTTATACACAGAAAAAGTGTTGCGTTCGCAACAATTTCAATAAATTTGTAATGTAGGGGCTTACAGGGGCGAAAAATCGATCTAGCTCGGTCTCATGTCTGGGAAAATTCGTTTTTTTTTCACTTGAGCAAAGCTCGATCGCCCATCAGGGACTGATTGTAATTCTACTTCAGCAGATGATTCCGTGATAAACTCTTGCGATGGATAACACCGCTTCTTAGCTTCCAACATTTTTGGATAAGATGGTAATGCATCCGGTGACTTTGCATTAATGAAGTCTTTCACCATAAGATACTGATGTTTAGTCAGTTTAGTCTCATTTATGAGAGACAAGACTTCGTCAGTGCTGAAAGTTAAAGAAGCGGCGGCGGCGTCTGATGGACTTGAATCATCCAACAAAGAATTTATCGCGGAACTGTCTACTTTACTTAATTCTGCAAGCCTGCGGCTATTTGTTCTCTCGCTACACTCCTCGAAGTCCTTCCTGTGAGTGCTCGTCGAAGCCACCGCTGCTGGCCGTTGATTGTCGTGGCTCCTTGCTGCTTCACAAGTTGCCAGAACGCAAACCTCAATTTCGTTCAGCCAGTCTCCGTACTTAGATATCAAGCGAGAAAGACTGCGAGATACTTGCTTCCAAATGGCTACGTATCTTTTACAAAGTTTAATAACTCTTTTTTCCAAGTCATCCAAAATTAAATTTTCTGCATCAGGCAACAACTGTATCAGGGCTTCAAAAACTCGACGCCACCGCTCCACTTCGGATTTGCTGTCTTTAATAGACAGCCAAGTATCTAGTACAAGCATTCTTTTAAAAGAACACTCAATAATAGTACCTAAAACAAAACAAAAAAACCGGTCAAGTGTGAGTCCGACTCGCGCACCGAGGGTTCCGGACCACACCGTACAATAGAAACAATAAGTCCACTATAAACTGACACTAACTAACTATGTATTCACATATACTTAGTGCGTGTCAGTTTATACTGGACATTTTCAGTGATGTAACTAAAAATTTACGGTTTTCGCAATTATTTCTTTATCTGTGCTATAAGACGTTGTTTAGTACCAAATTTCAAGATTCTGAGTTCACGGGAAGTACCCTGTAGGTTTTGATTCCCTTGCGGGTTTCGAAAATTTGCGGCATAAACGGCTGTATCTTTTGATTACCTTGGCTTAGAAGTTTGATTTTTTCACAGCTCCAAGGGACAGTAGACCTGAGTATTTGATATAAATTTCAGCTTGATACCTCCACGCGTTCGTGAGAAAAAGGGTCTAAGACGGACGGACAACAAAGTGATCCTATAAGGGTTCCACTTTTTCCTTTCGAGGTGCGGAACCCTAAAAGTTGACAAATGCGGATCAAAACACAATACATATTTATTATAACGGTGCGCTATACAGCTATTCGCAACGGCAAGCACCGAGCGTAGCTGAGCCGTTAGTTCTACCGATCGCACTTACATATAGCTAGAAAGGGACGGCACGCGCGGCTGGTGTGATCTCGCTGTGCGTGCGGGGGTGAGGTACGTTTGTGTGGGTGGTAGTACACACCATGCTATGCGAACTTAGAACTTAATGCAAATCCAGTTTCTGATTGAAAACCATTTGAAAACAGTGCCACCTTCTTGATAGGTGGCGAACTCTCTGAAGGTCTAGCGATTGCTAGGCTAGGCTGTCAAGGTATTTCAAAATTCGCCGTATTGTCATAAGACATCAGTAGCCTAGGGGTACAGACGGCGGTATTTGGAGTCGATAAGCCGGGGTTCAAACCCTACGACCGACGCACTTTTTGTATGTTTTGTACATCCAAAGAAAAGTTTTAAGTATCGCAAAAGAGATGGCGCCTGTTTACGCAAGCATTAAATGCCTTCTCAATTTGGTCGAGTTGCCTGTCTATCTCAGTATGTATATTGTAGTCTTTGGTACACACAAACGCTTTACGCGTGTCAAAATACCGAATTCTGAGCGAGCGCTTTTTAGTAGAGCCTTCTTAAGTCCTTTTTATACAAAATGGGAAGAGAATTTCTTATTTTCTCATTTTTGTTTAGTTTCCTTTGCAAACTGAAAACGAATAGGCCTACAGTAGGTACTTAAGTAGCTGAAGGGCACGGAAACAAGTCGTAAGTGCACATATTTAGGAAGTCGCAACCTGGCAATTGGGGTCCTCAGAAAAGCACTGTTTATACCAAAGAGCACTATGAATTTAAAGAGATAGAGACACAGATGTATGAATATAAGGAGATTGGACATGCCGGCCGATTTGTATAGAGTACGCCTGTCGCAAGTTCATTAATTCACACAACGCCCAAGTAATTGACAAGACAAAGCACGCACACATCTAAAACACACACACTTGTATACCTACACGCTTATTTGACAATAAAAGCGCATGATATCAGGCATTTTGGGAAAAAACGTAATATTCTCTGCGATCAGCACGCGTGCACAGTATGGCAGAGTATGCTCATTGAGCTAACAACTGCGACACGGCCGCCGGCGGCTTGTCCTCTCTCTAGTATTCTATGCTCTGAGGATAGAGACGTCAGTCAACGTTTTGCATGCCGCGCGTCATCTAGTTTTTAACCGACTTCAACAGCCCAAGAGTTAGCTAGTTAAAATAGTGTCACCTACTAGATAGCCCGCGAACTCTCTGAAGCTCTAGCGATTGCTAGGCTAGGCTGTCAAGGTATTTCAAAATTCGCCGTATTGTCATAAGACATCAGTAGCCTAGGGTTACAGACGGCGATATTTGAAGTCGATGAGCCGGGGTTCTAACCCTGCGACTGACGCACTTTTTGTATGTTTTGTACATTAAAAGAAAAGTTTTAAGTATCGCAGAAGAGATGGCGCCTGTATACGCAAGCATTAAATGCCTTCTCAATTTGGTCGAGTTGCCTGTCTATCTCAGTATGTATATTGTAGTCTTTGAATGACGTGACGTGAATGACGGAAGTTTGGGCATAGACTAAATTGAATAAAGTTTGGATTGGTTACGTTCCATTTCACGTAAAATGCCCGAACCGTAAATTTAATGTTCTGTTTTAATAATAAAGTATCTATAAATAGTAAGTTCTTTTAGCAGAATCAATTGTATAACGAATATACTAACGTGGAAATGTAATCTCAGTTACAATCAAACTACGTAAAATGGAATTTGCCTTAACTGGCAGGCCTGTTTCCGCTTCCGCTTTGGACTGCCACCTGCAGGCGTAGAAACAGAACTACGATAGGTCTCCTCAAACACGCCGTTATTTTGACGTATAAACGTCAAAATAGGCTATAAGGCACTGCAAAGACCGTGGTTTATACTTTTATATTCACTGTGCCCTCTCTGTACTGCCGTCAAATCCCCACTTTCCAATTAATGTATAGTCGAGATTTTTTGAACTAAGCTGATCTACTTATCTTCAGAACAATAGTATTAAAGACAAACAATACGATTGTGTGGCCGGATGCGTGCCATTTTTTGCAAGATAAAGGTTAGCGCCACATAAAATGTTCATTTGACGACCGCTTTAGCCTAGTTGGTAGTGACCCTGCCTACGAAGCAAGAGGTCCTGGGTTCGAATCCCGGTAAGGGCATTTATTTGTGTGATGAGCTCGAATATTTGTTCCTGAGTCATGGATGTTTTCTATGTATTTAAGTATTTATTTCTCTATATAAGTATTCATATAGTCCTCTAGTACCCATAGTACAAGCTTTGCTTAGTTTGGGACTAGGTTGATTTGTGTAAGATTGTCCGCAAATATTATTATTATTATTCAATAATGAACTCTATCGTCTTATTCAATATGGAATAAGAGATAAAAAGCTCCCAGCGAGCCAGGTATATAGGTACGCTGTGTGTGGTATTTTATCTCGTAGCTAATTTTGAATCTATTGTAAAAGAAGATAGAATGCATTATTCAATGAACATTTAACGTGGCGGTACCATTTATTTGCCAAATATGACACGCGCTCGCCAACAATGTCTATTCATAATCTCAGAACAAAGGCCATCCATGAGTTCAGTTCAAATAGTTTTAATTATAAGATCACCTAGCATTTCCAAAGAAATATTTTCTAAACAATAGATGTCAATAAACAAACAATAAACACAAACACAATAAATGACAATGATATTTTGAGACAATAAATATCTTATCTTATCTTATCTTATCTAAAACGGTTTTTGTGCGTCAAGTATTCTTCCCGCTGTGTGTTTCAATAAATTCTGCAACTCAACTTCCGCCACTGTGTCAGTAAGTGTTAGATTGGATAAAACTGTTCTATAGACTACAACTTATGATATAAAGGTTAATAAGGTGAGTTTTTGCTGTGAGTAAACTATTTCTTAAGGTCAGTCAGGTTGGTCAGTCACTGTCACAGCAATATCCTGGGAATAGCCCTTTTGCGCAGGGACTGATTTCGGTTACGGTTATACCGGTATGAAACCGGTATTCCATTACGGTACCGTTATGTCATAAAGGTTATGCGCGCCGCGCGAACATAACGGTACCGTAACCGTTTTGAAATAACGGTTAGCGGTATCAGTTTTAAACGATACCGTAACCTTTATAATACCGGTATTATAAAGGTTATCGAGAAAAGTAAGCAAGCTGGCACTCTACAGAGGAAGCATTGGCTACTAAACATTTAAAGACAAAAATACAAAGCGGCAGAGCCTTTGCCGGCGGTTTGGCAATAACACCAGGCCAAAGTCGATATATCGGTACCTTTAAATAGCGGTTACGGTACCGGAAAAAATAAAGGTACCGTTATATTTCGGTAGCGAAATATAAAGGTTCCGCTACCGAAACCGCTATTTGACAACCGATATAACGTCATACCGTTAAACTAGAATACCGGTATTTTTCGGTTATGCAGTCCCTGCTTTTGCGTCCATAACCTTGTGGTATGATGGCAAAACGGGATTCGTTTTGCTATTAACAAACTCTTTTATCAATAAATATTGATGTTTTGTCAATTTTGCCTCCATTATTAAAGACAATACCTCATCGACGTTCACTTTACATTTAACATTATTGTTAGAAGTATCCACTAAAGAGCTGACGGCACAGTCATCAATCTGTGAAATTTCGACTAATCTTCCACTTTTAGGTCGCTTGCTGCACTCTTTGAAGTCTTTTCTTGGCCTTCGTCTCTTCGAAGTGTTACTATTACACTCTTCTTGGCCAAGTGCCGCTCGGCTTGAACTAGAAGCGGTTGTTTTAGGCAAGTTGACAGTTTCAATAACATTTAACCAATCACAGTACCGATTTTTCATATATCTATGGGTTCTGCTTACTTTCTTCCAATACTCTGTTAATTTCTTGCACAGATATGCAACACGATTGCATAGATTTTCATTATTTACGTTTTCAGCGGGCACCGTTTGTAGTAATAACTGCTGAACATGTCGTGTTTTTTCAGTTGGGAATCCAGGAGCAGGCTCTTCCACAACTCGTGACGACCGCTTTAGCCTAGTTGGTAGTGACCCTGCCTACGAAGCTAGAGGTCCTGGGTTCGAATCCCGGTAAGGGCATTTATTTGTGTGATGAGCACGAATATTTGTTCCTGAGTCATGGATGTTTTCTATGTATTTAAGTATTTATTTCTCTATATACGTATGTATATCGTCGTCTAGCACCCATAGTACAAGCTTTGCTTAGTTTGGGACTAGGTCGATATGTGTAAGATTGTCCGCAAATATTTATTTTTATTATTTTTTATATACGTACATCCTTGAAAATTGGCAGTAATAAAACACATCTGAAAAGACAAGATAATTATTACTTACTATCTTGAGAATAAGCTCTCGGCGTAGCACTCCTACGAGATTCGTAGAGGGCTCAGAGAATAATCTCCGGCAGACTCCAGCAGACAAACACTTTTACCCTGATAATTACGACTATGCTTCATGGCCAACATACTGACAAAAAACCGGCCAAGTGCGAGTTGGACACGCGCACGAAGGGTTCCATACCATTCATTATCTATCTATAAAATGGAAAAAAAATCATGTCCCCCTTAAATATTAGTTTTATTTTTTTATTTTAGTAAATTAACTAAATAGATGATCTCGATGTGGAGCGGGAGCGTAGGGCATTGGCAGTGAGGAGCAACATGTTGGTCCGGAGGTTCGCACGTTGTACGAGGGATGTCAAAATAACCCTTTTTAAGGCATTTTGTCAGACTTTCTACACGTGTAGCTTGTGGACCAAGTGCACGCAGAGAGCTCTCAATGCCTTACGCGTCCAGTACAATAATGGTTTCAGGATGTTGTTGGGGCTGCCTCGCTTTTGCAGCGCATCAGGAATGTTTGCAGAGGCTAGAGTTGATAGTTTTCATGCTATAATTCGAAAACGAGTTGCCTCTCTGATGCGCCGTGTGCGAGGCAGCGACAACAGCCTCCTGAACACCATTTTTGATAGGCTGGAATGCCCGATGGTGGAGCACTGGAACTCCTTACATGTTGTAGCTAATAATTGTATTGTCTTATTTTAATGTCTTATTTTATTTTTAATGTGTACTTTATTTTAATGATTGTATATGAACTATATGTGGTTCGAAATAAACAAATTAAATAAAAATTAAATAAATAAATAAATATCTGAATATTTCAAGCGTCTACCTGTTGCCGTTATCAATATAGAGCAAAAAAATCACGTTTGTTGTATGTTAAATACTTATTTTATTCTGTTTTTTAGTATTTGTTGTTATAGCGGCAACAGAAGTACATCATCTGCGAAAATTTTAATTGTCTACCTATCAGGGTTCATGAGATACAGCCTGGTGACAGACGGGCAGACAGAAGGACAGCGGAGTGTTAGTAATAGGGTCTAGGGTCCCGTTTTACCCTTTGGGTACGGGACCCTAAAAATTTGCCGGGGTGGACCGAGGGAACATATTTAAGGGGGTGCGTGCATTGGAAATTATCGCGTGCTTGAAACGCCGTTCTGACTAGATTAAGAAAGTTAAGAAACAATAAGGTCTGATTTTCAGATATATGATTCTTGCTATATGATTGTTTATATGATTTAATCAATACATGATTGCCTAAAATTTCCTCGATATAAAAAAATCCAAAGTTGGGTCTTTATTTTCCCTTTTTTACTCAGCCTACTCAAACAATACATAATTTTACGACACAATCATGTTAATAATACTTTTAGTATTTTATCTCATCTAAAATCTCACTTTATGAAATATGAATAAAACTTCATAAAGTTGGGTTATTTTATTGTCGAAATATGGCCAAAAAAGCCATTCCCGAAGAGTGTTGCATCTCTTTTTCTCGTGCGCGGAAGGCATAAGCGTGTCTCTGTCAAAGGCTTGGTTTTCGCGAATCGACTGGAATCAAGGCATCCACTTAAATTAAAAGTTCAAGTGAATATAAGTTGTAGAACAATATTTTGTTAGCAATAATGCGCCACATAGACCCCAAATAACTATATATGATTTAAAAACCCAATTAAATATCTCAGACCAAGAAAAAAAGATATTTAAATATAATATAAATAGTAATAAAACATACCTTTGTCAACAACTTTTATAATGAATGATGCAATAGATAACAAGCGACTAATCATCGGAAACGTCGTAAACAAACATTCACTTTTGACGTGTCACTGATAACGCTAATGACGAATTACGAGTAATAGATGTGTCTTCGAAGGTCCGATAATGAATGATTACCTATTCCAAATAGGTAGGTAATTTAGAACCTATATATATCATAGTGTTTTGAGGTATGGCTATTAGTGAGTTATTATGCATTGAGATATAACAGGCAGGTCGTTGCCAATTTCTATACTATTCTAGACAATAGGCTAGTTGCGTGGTGTTAAAATTGATAACGTCGTGTTGCTAAATGGATAGTAAACCATCAAATGATTGTAATAAAGTATAAATTACAAAATATAATTCAAATCATAAAAAGATATGAACCCTGTAAGTTTAGAAAAAAAAGTTTTTTTATTTATTGTCCAAGAGTAAATTTAAACGTACCAATAGAATCCTTGCGCTTTTATAGAAACAAATTTGTATGACAACTATGGACCTAAACGCAGTATTTCGCGACCGAAACAGCAATTTACTTCATTTTCCATGCAACGGTTAGTACAAATTGCACGGTGTGACGTCATACTTTAAAGCCAATCAGTATGAAGCGTTTCGGCTGCTGACAGCGAGGTCCGTCTTTAACTCGATTTTTAGGGTATTAATGTCCTTTAAATGTAGTTGCTTACATACAAACATTTGTTCATCTACAAAAACTGGTTCGAATGGCATTGTAAACAAATTTAAGGTCACAAGCCCATTTATGACCTTCCACCGGACCACTGTGCACTGGGTCCTCTTTCACCATCTTGACAATTAATATTTAATTTAATATTTAATATTTTTGGGGACAATCTTACACAAATCAACCTAGTCCCAAACTAAGCAAAGCTTGTACTATGGGTACTAGACGACGATATACATACTTATATAGATAAATAAATACTTACATAGAAGACATCCACGACTCAGGAACAAATATTCGTGCTCATCACACAAATAAATGCCCTTACGGGACCGGGACCTCCGGCTTCGTAGGCAGGGTCACTACCAACTAGGCTACAGAGGTCGTCATTGTCACCTGCCACCTGACAATCATAATGCCACGTACATTGCTGGGTCAATAAGCTGTCCAGCATCACAACCTGCCGACGCAGCCATGTAAGTCGAATTGTCATTGTTAGGCGACAATTGTCGATTTGTTGAAATAGGTGCCGCCATGGTGGCCCATTGTGTAGCGGAACCCTAAAGGTTCCTCAAATACTCACCCATGTCCGTCAGTGTGAATGTGTGGAGCCCGAGCTGAGTCGAGCGCTCCAGCCTCGACGAGCAGGGCTGCCCGCGAGCGTCATATTTGTTTGGAGCCACTGAAACATGACGCACATTATTTACATCAGATACCAAAAAAATTAAATTGGCTGTGACAGACGGACAGCCTCCGAGTGATCGCATAAGTGTTCTGTTGGACCAAATTTGGTACGGATCACTAACAATACTTGTCACTCACAGATGTTATCTGTGTTGTCACGCAAATACGCTACCAGAGCTCCTTAAGATGAGCTGTGTTGGGATGTCTCTATCTGCCAACACAGGGAATCCTCAAATGAATAAAGGGTCGGCAACGCGCTTGTGATTCTTCTGGAGTCACAAGTGTCCATAGGCGACGGTATCAGCTTAACATCAGGCAGGCCGTAAGCTTGTTTGCCACCGTCGTAGTATAAAAAAAAAAAACCTAAATTCAAATTTAAATTCAAATTTTATTTATTCAGATAACATGATCCATTTAAACAAACAAGAAAACTGTGATGGATACATGTATATGCCGAACCTCACGTATGCTTGCCAATCGTGGACATACAGTACCAAAATAAAAACAAATCTTGTCAATTGACAGAAACTTATGGAAAGAAGCATCCTAAAGGTCTCTACACCCAGTGACGGAACGGTCTGATGGGTAGGGTCTTATACGTTTCAATACAAATAATACTTTTTTGCCGGTTACATTCCTAGCACGGTCATGATATGATACGGTGTAGTGGGCAGAGACCTTAAACGTAAAAAGAAAACAAACCAAGGAGTGAACGTATTCGTAAACATACAAGATGTCTTAAACTAAAGTCAAAAGTTAAAATGGCGAATGGTCACCTGGCACGATAAACGATGGACAATAGAAGCGCGATGGAAAGGACTTAGCGGAAAAAGACGATAAGGTTGACCCAAGGTGGAATGATAAAACGAGCTATGGACAGAGAACACTGGATCAAACTGGAGGAGGCCTATATCTAAATAGGGGTTCCTATCAAAGAAAATTAATATACCATACGTACATTATTTATTATTATTACATCAGATACCTGAACTGTATGATAGACCTTTATAGACTACATAATCATTTAATAAATAAACCTCTTTAGCCTAGCTGGTTGACCCTGCCTATGCCGCAGCAGGAGGTCCTAGGTTCAAATCCTGATACAGGCATTAATTTATCCAGTGTCTTGGATGTTTTCTATGTATATTTAAGTAAAACAAAGTCTGTCTGTCCCTATGTATGCTTAGATCTTTAAAACTATGCAACGGATTTTGATGTGGTTTTTTATAATAGAAAGACTGATTCAAGAGGAAGGTTTATATGTATAATACATACCTGTGCGAAGCCAAGGCGGGTCACTAGTTTATGTATATAAGTAAGTTTATGTGTTTCAGTGTATCACCCATAATACAAGCTTTGCTTAGTTTGGGACTAGGTTGATATGTGTGATCCCCAAATATTGATTTATTTTTAAATGGCTGCCCTAATGCCAAATGGCCTTTTCTCCAGCATCACAGATAAACAGGTATCATAAGAAAGGCCCAACTTTAAACACTTAACAACCCACCTCGAGCAGAGGGCACACAAGGCCGGTGCAGCTCCTCTGGGCCGAGCGCGAGCTCGTCCTTGACCTGGTGGTCCGTGTACAGCTCACACAAGTCTGTGCTGTCCTCACACTGCACCTCCTCCTTCACATGTGCCCTGGTCTCCTCCTTTACATGTGCCCCGGTCTCCTCCTTTACATGTGCCCCGGTCTCCTCCTTTACATGTGCCCCAGTCTCCTTATTTTCACATTCAGCTTCCTCTTTCACACACACCTCCTCTGCCTCAGTCTTAACAAATAATGGTTCCAGCGCCATGGTACTTTATGGTTTTTAACACTTCGTGGCTGCAGTGACTGTTCAACACCTGCAATGCAAGCACAATATATTCAGTAATGCTGTCTTAGAGCAACTTGCATCTTAAATTTAGGAGTGGTTTTAAAAATAAAACAAAGTTAATGTGGAAATGGAAAGGTTCAATTAAATCGTCGAATCCAAAGAGAAATACTATAACCATTACGTTTTAGTCGAATCTCGACGTTAGTTTTCAATACAGCACACAAAGTCCACACCAAAGAGAATATAACCACTACGTGGTCCACACAGAGAATAACAAACACTACGTACCCTTCGTCTCCCACGCCACCCCCGCGAAATTTAAAAATCCGCTCAACTATAGCCATTTTACAGCTTTGTATGCGTAATAACGAGTATTACGTGCGTGTACGTGCGTCCTTGGGTACTAGGCTATTGACTCCTTGGACGACGTGAACTTGGATGGGGCCAACTCGTAGAAAAAACCAAAAGAAAAATATATTATGCTGACGCATTAATGGGTCGGTGGGAGATGACTCCTGCAAAATGGGAGACGAAGGGCAGCACAAAAAAGAAATATACATAACATAACCCCACTTTCATTATTTATTTACTTTTTTGTATTTTGACATTTGTTCCAGCATAACAACGCGTTCACATTTATCAACGATATCGGACGCAAGTAAAGCTGACGCCAGACGTCCGAGACCGGCACATGTCATGAATACGAAGTTACAAGATAGAACGAGATAAGATATAATTTTACAGGATGCCGCAAAGGGACGCCGTGATTCCGGCACCTATCCAGACGGAATCTTTTTTCTTTCTTTCTTTATTCATTTGTAAAGCCATGTACATTGCAATTAAGGTGTTACATTCAGTATTCAGGTCAGACCATGACGCCCTGTAAGGATACACAAAACTTAAGGGGACGTAGGTTCGTGGTCTTCTCTCCCTCTCACTGAGCATAAGCGTGAGCGAGATGGAAGTGCGTGTTTGGAAGCGCGGATATCATGTTTTTTTAATTTTATTTCCTTGTGCGTTTTAATAAATAAAAAAGTAATACAGTAGACGGCAAACTTAGTGCGCAAATGAGGGGAAGTGGGGGGGCAGCTTGCACGTACAATTCGCCTTTGCGCAGGCAAGGTCATTTGCGCACGAAGTTTGCCGTCTACTGTAACTGATTTCCCTCAAACATAACATTGCCGATTTTAAAAACCAATTGTAATATGTTTAGCTGTTGTGCATAATTTGTTAGAATTTTTTAAAGTGTATTTTAGACCTGTGTTCGTGATTTTTTTCTATCGAGTGAAATTCAAAAACTCAGGATTCGAATAGCTGATTTCCCTCGAGAAAGGCCTCAAGATTGCTAATTAAATTTAGGGCAGCCGTATTATAATCCAAACAAGAGCTACGATTTTTTAAAAATCCGTTTTCGGAGCTCACGTCGCCTTAATACTAACATGCATTCAATAACAACATTATTAATATTTTTGCATTAAATACATATTAATTCATTTTAATTACAATTAGTTTGACTTTAATTTCTTGATTTTTTTTTTAATTTTTTTTCGTTACGTTCTTGTTTAATTGTTTGTGGGATTTTATTTGTAATTAGAGTAAATTTATAATGTGGACAATTTTTATACATTGTCAAGTTAGCGTTTGGCAGCAATAACTTATTCCTATACTGTGTTCTGGTTGTCTCACAATCTTTTTTCTTTTGAAACAGATAAGGATTTTCACGGACAAAAAGAGCGGCGAGCGAGAAAGGTGTAATATATAAATACACGGCAGAGTCAATAATTAGAGTTCAGGCAGCATCTTTCGGCAGGACCACGGCAGGACTGCCGTACTCGGCGTAGGCGCGGCTTTAATCTAATTCCACAATGTTCCAGTTTCCGAACGTACTTTATAAATCATTTAACTGTCACTTTGACGGGTCACTTTGCTTCGCTTCCCATTTCCCAAGCTCCTCATTTTGGAATGGATATGGAAGTATTCATAATTCCAATACAAATTCCATATCAATTCATATACTTACTGTATTTCTAGTAGTACATATGCTCGTTAAAATTGCTATATTATATTAAGATACCTTTGAGGCTACCATTTCTCTTTTTGATTACTGAGCGGCCTATGATCGTAGTCTGTAAAATTACCAAAAATATTGCATTTTTTCTTTTGTTTTGATTAGGTTATGTGTATTTTATAGTGTGTAGGATATTATTTCTAGTTTTTCATCGACTCCTCTTAATTGATTTAAAAACATTGTGACTTGCCTCAAATCTCAATACGTGTGAAAGTACATCACATCGTTTATAGTACAGAGGATGGAGCCAGTAACTGTGAAGGAGGAGCCCTCTTGTGAGGACGAGTTTGCGACGAGGCCCCAACTGCTTGATAATGGTGAGTCAGGCATAAATTATCTTAGCATCTTGACAACTATTTGTCCCTTGGTCAATCAACTAGTTCTTGTTGTCTGTCCCGTAAGCCAAGAGACAATTGAGTTGATTGAGTTTCTTAGGAACATTCTGACATACCTTCCAAGTATGTTACAATTTTTTTAAGAAACTATCCATAAATTATGTGTGTTAGTGTGATGTGGTCTCTGCTCTCTATGTCAAACAATTCAAGGCAAATTTAGCACAACAATTATATCATCATCATTCATATCAGCCGAAAGACGTCCACTGCTGGACATAGGCCTCCCCCAAAGAGTGCCAAAGTGACTGGCCAACAATTATATACTTAAGTTAATAGGGAGTAATACTGCAAAGTTCTGCCGCTATAGTGCACTAACACAAACTGTAAACTGGTAGAGGAAGATAGGGACACACATGCACAATTGATTGTCAAATGAGTGACAAGGATGCATGCATAGACAATACCGCAAGTGGGTATGAGATACAATGACAAATCTGCTAGTGTCACCCAGAGTTTTGCGTAATATTTCCTATTGGATACAGAGGGCCTACCGCAAACGGCATTCAAAGTTTTCCCTCTCTGTCGCACTTAAGTACAAACTCACAGGTATGACAGTGAGGGAAAACTTCGAATGCCTTTTGCAGTAGGCCCTCAGGCATCATAAGTTGTTTCAACTGCCTGCCTGATAAATAAAAAAAAGGTACAACATAACATGAAAACCTATCCTAGGGTAATTCCCGGTTGTGCCTAGGAGTCCGGGGTCCACTTTGCCACCTAATCCCAAGATTTGGCATAGGCACTAGTTTTACGAAAGCGACTGCCATCTGACCTTCCAACCCAGAGGTTAAACTAGACCTAATTGGCATTAGACTGGTTTCCCGCACTATGATTTCCTCCACAAAAAAGCCACTGCTCAATATCAGATGATATTTCATACATAAGTGTTATACCGTGAAACCCAGTGGTACAAGCTGGGGTTTGAACCCTCAACCTCCTGATTGAAAGTTGTGTGCCTTACTGCTTGGCTGCGGCTCTCACATTTGGTCAACATAAACTAGAGATGCAATGGATATCAGGTCACTATCCAGCCACAATTTTAGTATCTTAACACAGAGAACGTAGTAGGTAAGGAGAGAAGAATTGTAGGTTTTTTTATTTATTTTTTATTTATAGCCTCTTCAGAAAGTTACAGTAACATACTTAAAACTACAGTAACCGCAAAATATTACATTTCTGTGTGCCTACTGGCAAAGGCCTCCCCCAGTCTTCTCCATTCCTCCCTGTCTGTGACCACTCTGGTCCACGTCTTGACGGCCATTTCTATAATTTCGTCCTCCCATCTTTTGAATTGTCTGCCTCTATTCCGTTTGCATCCTCTTGGGTACCATGTTGTTAGAATTTTGCTCCATTTCTCCAGTCCTCTTACTGTATGTCCAGCCCACTTCCATAAAGATTTTTTACTTTAGTCGCTACATCCTCGAGTTTTGTCTTGTCTCTCAGTTCCGAATTCTTTATCTTGTCTATTCTTCTCTTCTTGAGTATGCTTCTTTCCATGGCTCTCTGACTTACTTTTAATTTCAGACACTGTGCCTTGGTCTCTTGTATGTACTCGTGTTGCTTGTATGTACTCGTGTTGCTTACTGATTTTGTCAAAAATATTTTAAAATATTAGTCTATTGAAGAACAAGATTTGCGCCTACAAACACGAACTAAAAACGTAACACAATGTTTTTTCCCGAAGCTCAAAGTAGCACAGCACAGCATAAAACATCAGGCTGTCAATATTTTTAACAAACTGCCCCCCTGACCTAAAAATTATTACAAATTATAAGGTATTTCAAAGAAAATTGAAAGCATTTTTATTGAGAGGGTGCTTCTACAGTATTGACGAGATTTTTGTGCGTGATACCTAGGTATAAGAATTAAAGACATGACATGTAATAAGTTAAATGAAATGTAAAAAATTCTAGTTATTTAATAGTATAGTTTTACCGAATTATGTCAATTTAGATATGTCATTCATAAAATTTATAAAGACCCATCATTTAGAAATTCGTCTACTGAGTAATAACATTTCTCAATTAATAATTTCTTTAATTTATTTTTAAATACTTTTTCGTTACGTTCTTGTTTAATTGTTTGTGGGATTTTATTTGTAATTAGAGTACATTTATAATGTGGACTATTTTTATACAATGTCAAGTTAGCGTTTGGTAACAATAACTTATTCCTATACTGCGTTCTGGTTGTCTCGCAATCTTTTTTCTTTTGAAACAGATAAGGATTTTCACGGACAAAAAGAGCGGCTTGTAATATATAAATACACGGCAGAGTCAATAATTTGAGTTTAATAAAGTATGGACGGCAACTGTTGGGGATGCGCACGTTAGTCAAGATACGGATGCACTTCTTTTGCATCACAAACAGTTGCTGGGCCCCCGTACTACCTCCCCAAAGCACCACACCATATCGGAGCCACGAATGCGCGTACGCATAATACGCAGATAATGCACACTCTAAGCTCGTATTTGTTTTCAATACGTTTAGTGCATATACAAATTTGCATAATTTGGTTTTAATGTTCTGAATATGAGCTTTCCAATTGATGCCGGAGTCAATAGTTATGCCTAATAAATTAAATTCTTTAACCTCCTCTATATTACTACTAGTACTCGTGGGTGTGTTTAAGTTTAATTCTAAAGCCTTTTTTTGCGTTGGTTTAAATTGTATGATTTTCGTTTTTTTAAGATTCATTTCTAAATTGTGGTCACTGAGCCAATTTTTTGTAATTTCATAAGTGTGACTGAGCTGTAAGTTACATTCATAACTATTTTTACAATTAAATAACAATGATACGTCGTCAGCGAACATAACGCAGGTAGTGTTTGGGTTAAGGATTGTAGGTAGGTCATTTATGTATGCTAAAAATAGGAGGCAGCCGCATACACTACCTTGAGGGATGGAACACGTAATATTCCGCATTTCAGAAGTGAAAATATTTACTTGTTTATTTGTTTTATCGTAGTAATCAATTTCCACGGATTGTGTACGATTATGGAGGTAAGATTGAAACCATTTATGGGCCAACCCGCGTATGCCCATGCCATAAAGCTTACTAAGTAAAATTTCATGGGAGACTTTTTCATATGCCTTAGTCATGTCTAGCAACAGACCCACGCTATATGTTTTATTATTTATATGGTCTAAAATTTTTAAAACGTACTGATAAACAGCTAGCGCGGTTGAATGACGTTTTCTGAATCCGTATTGGTTTTTGTTGAAAACGTTATATTTTTCGAAAAAGTTATAGACGCGATTTGTCATACATTTTTCGAATATTTTAGATACTGTTATTATGTATTGTTTCTGAATAAATCAATAAAATAAAATAAAATAAAAAGGTCAGTGCCCAAGTTTCGCAGCCATATGTGAATATTGGCCAAATGCATGTGTTGAATAACTTCCTCTTTATACTGGTACTAAACTGGGTGCTCTTCATAATCTCTTTCATTGACCAGTATCTCTTCCATGCATTTCCAATTCTTCTGTCTTTGTAGGTTTTTACCTATTCTTATTCTCTACAAAGTGATCTATTAAATATCAGGGTCAATTTAAACAATTGTGCATGTTTCCATTAAAACCTGCCCACAGGGGACACAAGTTGCAACCTGCACAGAGCGCCGCGCACGCGCGCGGTCCAATTTGCTTCATTTTAGGCCAGATATCCGGCCGGCTGCACCGAATATTCGGTATCCATATCCAACCAAACCACTATCCATCTCTAATATAAACCCATAAAATCAAAGAAAGTAACCCTGAAGGCAAAACCATATATCCCCACGCACACCTTTCAAATGATCAGGCTTTGTCCCATGTATTTAAATCAGAAATCCAAATTAAATTCAATATGTTCTACCTGCCTCTTTGGGCTCTTACAGACGAGCAGCAGGCAGCTAGCGACCGCCCGCGACAGCAATCGGCGACCATCGGCGATGGTCGCCGACTGTCGTCGACGGTCGCTGACTGTCGCCGACCGTCGGCTACAGTCGGCGATAGTCGGCGACAGTCAGCGACAGTCAACAACCATTGGCGACCGTCGGCGACAGTTGCTGACCGTCGGCGACAGTCAGCGACAGTCGCCGATGGTCGCCGATTGCTGTCGCGGGCGGTCGCTGACTGTCGCCGACCGTCGGCTACAGTCGGTGATAGTCGGCGACCGTCGGCGACAGTCAGCGACAGTCGGCGACCATTGGCGACCGTCGGCGACAGTTGCTGACCGTCGGCGACAGTCAGCGACAGTCGCCGATGGTCGCCGATTGCTGTCGCGGGCGGTCGCTGACTGTCGCCGACCGTCGGCTACAGTCGGTGATAGTCGGCGACCGTCGGCGACAGTCAGCGACAGTCGGCGACCGTCGGCGACAGTTGCTGACCGTCGGCGACAGTCAGCGACAGTCGCCGATGGTCGCCGATTGCTGTCGCGGGCGGTCGCTAGCTGCTGTCGCTCGTCTATAAGAGCCCTTAGGATTCAGACATAAATATTCGGTGTTTCTTTCCTGTTCTCAATTTAATTGCTGAAAGCTTGACTGGTAGAGATCCTTTACAGGGATAAGTTCGGCTGTGTACCTGTGTAACCGGTTTGGTCTGTATTTTTTGATCTTTTTGTGTGCACAATAAAGGATTTACATTTTACATACACATCAATGTAGCAGAAAAGATGGGAAGAGGAACTCAAAGACATAGCCGGAGCCATGTGCAGAAGGGAAGCTCTGGATAGTCAGATGGAGGACTCAGGGGGAGGCCTCAGGCAACCAGACAATGTCTGAGGAAAAGGGCTATGAGTAAAATGTATGTAAATGATTAAGTGCATGTGTTTCTTATCAGGGCAAGTAATGGAGAACACAGAACTTCCAAAGGATCTACGTCAGGAGTCTGTGAGAGTGAAGGTAGAGCCGGTAGAAGAACCATGTCATTGCGGCGCCGGAGTCCTACCAGAAGACTTGGTGTTTACGGAGCACAGTGAGTTTCTCATATTATATCTATTCTGCCACCTACATAAAATAAATAAAAATAGCCTTCTCTATTCTTCCATAGGTTTTTCTATGTAACGAATTATAATAATTAGATATTAGACAAAATCCAACAAAACTACTGACATCAAAAAAATTACAACTTAACTAGCTTTCGAAAAGTAAAAAAAATATGAATAAATGTTTTTATCTTTATTTCGGTTCATTTACATTTGCTCTATAATATTCAAAATAAATCACTATTATATATAAATAAAAGTTTTTCAATACCGTATTTTTCCTGGGGTATTATGTTTAGTAAAGATTTCGGAATGTTGGAATTTCGGAATTAACGTGCTGTTTGAAAAATTACTCTTCGGAATGTTTGTGAGTTGTCTCTCCCACCCGCTAGATGGAGGATAAGGTGCGAAAGCGTAAACATATATTTGACTTTGACTGTACATTGTGTAAAATTGTCTATCTCGTTCTACCGGCGCTCAGTGTGGTATTTTACTGATCTGGGTGGCCAATATTATTTTTGATGTTATATTGGTAGTTACAGTAATATTAAGCTAATATTTTTTTTTTCTATACGGTAAGAAAGTTATGGTGAAATCATACTTTATTTATGGTGAAATTACCAAAAAATAACAAATTCATAAAATCATACATTTTGACCATATAACGTTTGGATGCCTAATTTTCCATTTTCCTGAGTGTTTCCGTGGAAAATCAAAGCTAAATCGTAAACTAGAATGAATGAGGTATGTGCTACATGACACCTCGGGAACTACAACTAAATGTTTCCGATATGTCAAAATACAAGCAAAATGAGAACGTTAAAAGGGTGTACTTTTGAATGACTACCATATCGTCATAACATATTAAAAACATATACAAACGAAACATTCGTACCTGCTATCATAACATTTTAGGTAACTTATTATATATTCTACCGCAAAACATACATAAGACATAAGACATTTATTTTAGCAGAATCGTTTACATATATATTTATAAGTACCAGTCCCTGCACTAGGCTTTGCCTGTATCGCAGGAGACCTTTTACATTGTATGGATTTAAAATATTACAATCAATTGGACAATATATTATAAACTAGCTGTTGCCCGCGACTTCGTCCGCGTATAAAATGTTATCGTCTAAATGTGTGTTGAAGGAATGAATTAAAAAAAAAACATTGAAATTAATTTTGTACACCTAGTCTTTTAGAAAATAATCTAAAACCGAAGTTACAAATCTCTTACTTTCAAAATCTCTTGCTCTCTATACAAACTAAGAACCCTCTCTGAACCCTCACAGTAAAAAGTCTGAAACCGTAGTTCTTTACAAATTTCTTACTTTAAAAATGTCTTGCTCTCTATACAAAGTTCGAACCCCCTTTTAACCTTCTAAGGCGATGAATTAAAAAAACGCTGAAATAAGTTTTGTAGTATTTTAGCAAACAGTCTAAAACCGAAGTTACAAATCCCTTACTTTAAAAATATCTTGCTCTCCATACAAACTTTGAACACCCTTATAATCCCCTTTAGGGGATATATTTCATAAAATGCTAAAATAAGTTTTGTAGGTAGTCTAAACAGGCTAAGATCGAAGTTACAAATATCATACTTTAAAATTTTCTTGCTCTCCATACAAACTTTGAACGCTTTTCAGGGAAAAATTAAAAATAAAACACTCGGTATTTTTATTGTTATAGGTAAGTATTTTTTCAACAAACTATCAAGTCTCTAGCTAAAAAAAGTGTTTCCCATACGAACCTTGCACCCCTTTTTAACCCCTTAAGGGGTCTTTTTCTTTCTTTATAAAATGTCTTTATTAATAACAATAAGTACAACAGTATCTTACTTATCTAGTGTACATTTAGATCCTAGACAGCAAAAACATAATACACGAACAGTTTAGTGAGCTAATTTTAAACTTTTTGATACGCTCAACCAGGCGTTTAGCTATTTTTTATTTACACTTAATCAATATTAGTGTACACTTTAGGTACAATAACGAATAACATTTTTATGCTTGATTAGAAAAGCTCGCATTTGTTGCATACCCAAAACGCTGGCAGTAGATATTTTTTTTTTATTTTAATAAGTAGGTACTTAAACTTTCTACAGAGTTTTAAGTCTCTACCTAAAATAAGTTTTCCTATACAAACATTGCACCTCTTTATCCCCCTCTTAGCGGGTGGAAATTTTCAAACCACTGAAAGTAATTTACCTATATATTTGTATTCTAATAAATATTCTTTCTACACAATTTCAAGTCTCTAGCTCAAAAAAAAAGTTTCCTCCATACAAATTTTCACCCGTTTTAATCACCCTTAGGGGTGGAATTTTCTAAAACGCTGAAACTTCTTTATTTGTATTGTAATAAGTAATCTTTCAACAAAGATTTGTCGCTTGCTAAAAAAATATATTTACAAACGTTGCACCCCCTTATACACCCCTAAGGGGTGGAATTTTATAAAACGCTGAAAGTATTTTATTTTATTTTATTATGTTATCTTTTTATAAAGGTTTGAGATTCTAGATCAAAAAAATCCCCTTTACCCCTTACCAACAACCAACAAATTGTAATTTTTATCTCGAAATAAATAAATCTAAATCTAAATCAACATTGTACCCGTTTTTCATACCATTTTCCAAAACGCTGTTTTTAGGGTTCCGTAGCCAAATGGCAAAAAACGGAACCCTTATAGATTCGTCATGTCTGTCCGTCTGTCTGTCTGTCTGTATGTCTGTCCGTCCGTATGTCACAGCCACTTTTTTCCGAAACTATAACCTCCTGAGTCCCTGAGTCCGTTTTAAAGGCCAAAATCGAACCATGTTTATAGAGCGAGCACCAAAAAATAAAGTTATTCATAAGCGCCGAGTGTCCGTTACAACGCCCCTAATATTTTGCGCTTAAAATCGGGCGATAGTGGCGTGATCCTGAGAACCAATCGCTATCCTCCAATACAGAATACATATATCTCCCTTTAGCAAAAGCTATTGCATAGAAAACAGGAATATTCCGGTCAGTACGATGCCACGAGTCCAGCAAGATGTCGCGTCGTGCAGGTGGAGGTAAGTTCAATCCCAAAATTTTCGCTCAATCCTGTATGTGTTGGTCTGTTTTTTTAAGTATTTAATGAGTATTTTGTATGGTTATTATTATTCCGTTACTATTTTTGTTGTAAATATGATATTTGAAGTACAGTAACAAGTTAAATTCGTTTGACCTTTGTAAAGCCCTCTCGGACTATGTTAATAGTATAGTTCGTACTATGACTATATTAATAGTATATTGTATGGTGAGAAGTAGACTGATTTGGCTACGACAGTTTTATATTGAATAAGATTTTAAAAGTACGTTTGTTATGTTTTTTCCAACAGAGTGGTTCTGTGTTTTTTGTTATTTTCGATTATAATACCATTTTAACAATTATTTGCATTTTATTTAATTGTTTAAAGATATACCCAATTCCATACAAAATGACACATATTAGCCATATAAATTCATAATCTTAGTCGTGTAAAAGCCGAGAGGCGTTTATAAAGCCCAAATAATTAACAAATAAAATGATGCTTAAAGTATTCCTCATAGAGTATATAATCAACTTTGTTTTAACGAAAATCCGAGAAACTCATTTTAGACCTTAGAGTAAGCGACAGAAAGTTCAGGACTCAACGCTGTTTCCTTTATAAAGGACTCTCGGCTTTTATGCGAGTGTACTCTTTTTTTTACCAGGACTCAGGAGGATAAGAGCTATACTGTTTAAATTTGGTAAGTAGATGTATTCTGTGAACCGCATTAATATTTTCACACAAAAATCGAAAAAAAACATTAAGTTTTAGGGGTCCCCATACTCAGAACTGAAACTCAAAAAATTTTTTTTCATCAAACCCATACGTGTCGGGTATCTATGGATAGGTCTTTAAAAATTATATTGAGGTTTCTAATATCATTTTTTTCTAAACTGAAGAGTTTGCGCGAGAGACACTTCCAAAGTGGTAAAATGTGTGTCCCCCCCCCTGTAACTTCTAAAATAAGAGAATGATAAAACTAAAAAAATATATGATGTACATTACCATGAAAACTGCCACCGAAAATTGGTTTAAACAAGATCTAGATCAAGATCTCAAGTAGTTTTTTTTAACACGTCATAAATCGTAAACCGCAATTTATTTAACGGAACCCTTCATGTGCGAGTCCGACTCGCACTTGGCCGCTTTTTTTTATTTGTATTGTAATAAGTAGTCTTTCTACAAACTTTTAAGCTTCTATCTCAAAAAGAAGTTTCGCTCATACAAACTTTGCAAACCTTTTTAACCCCCTAAGAGGCTGAATTTTCCAAAACGCTGACAGTACTTTATTTGTATTCTAATATGTAAGCTTTCTACAAAGTATTGAGTTTCTTGCTAAAATATTAAAATTTCCCCCATACAAAATTTGCACCCCTATTTGACCCCTTTAGGGGTAGAATTTCCAAAAATCCCTTCTTATCCGTTGCCTACGTTGTAAAAGGTAGTTCTGGTGTAAATTACAACTCTCTAGCCCCAGTAGTTTCGGCTGTGCGTTGATGAGTGAGTGGGTGAGTCAGTCAGGACATAGGCATTTATATGTAGGTATAGATAGATAGAAGATGACGAAAATCCCATTCAAATATCTCAAAACCGTTTTAATGTCGCTTGTTGGACTGAGAAAACGATCGGGGACTGTGACGCCAAGATCCTCGAGCGTCATAGTAAAAAACAATCGTTTCATATGAAGGTGCGTTTTGTGGAAAAGGGACAGAACATAAAACTTTGGAACTTTGATCCTTTTTTCGAGAAAATACATTATGATTATTTTATTTATAGTGTCTACCTACAGCTGAGTCCGCTGCACCAATGTTTTCCATGTTTCATGTTTTCCGTCAGGTTCGGCAAACAAATAGGGTTTTGTTTTGATTGGCAAAACATGTTTGACGTTTAAAAACCACGAAAACATGGCGCAGCGGACGCGGCTTACGGGGTGTAGTTTCGATTCAGGGCCTACCGCGAAAGACATTCGAAGTTTTCCCTCTCTGTCATACCTGTGAATTCGTACGTAAGTGCGACAGAGAGGGAAAACTTCGATGGCCGTTCGCGGTAGGCCCTAGCTATAACCACGAACTTCGGAATTCGAAAATATTCGGGTATCTCTATCTCTATCGCACAAACAATACTCGAGTGACAGGGATGCAGTTATACGAACTTCGAGTTTCGGTATTCCTGGTAGCGCCGCAGGCACTTTGGCAGAATGCGCAAAGAGCGCGTGCCATTGCCATTCAAAAAAAACAAATTCGTGTTAATGATATTGTTCAAATTTGTTGATACATTTATGGAAATAACGCCATAATGCGACATTTGCGCATATAAGTTCTCATATCACAATCGAATATTTTTTTATGGTTTAACTTTTGGCATGTGAATCGTAAAGGTCTATCGTAGACTGGTTTTAATTATTAATAAGTGAAAGGCAAAGCAATTCCGCCATTTTGACGAAAATTTGACGTTTCTTATAGCTGACAGTTGGAGCAGCGTTTGATTTCAATAAAAATAAACGAAAAATTAAATAAAGTCGTATATTTCGGAAAATTAATTAATTGTCGCTGTCGGATAAAAACTATCCTAAGTTGCAGCTAGAAAATTAATGTACCTATATAAAATGTTTCATATTTTTCCGTTCATGGGATGCTGAGAACATTCGAACCACACAAAGCTTAGTTTCAAACTGGCTGATTCTTTTTTTAATTTAGAGATTTATTATAAGTGGAGATATCAAATAAGGAATACAATGTGTGTGTTTGTATAGTGTTTGTGTGTGTACGTGTGTGTGTTTTATTTGATAATTTCCAGAATCTTCTCTATTTCCTCATAAGAAAGTGTATTGAGCCATGATTGTACCTTAAGTTTTACTTCCCTCGTCGAGTAGTCTTGCAAAGGAAATTTTGTACATATTTTATTATATATGAATGGATGGAGAAACAAATTAATTAATTAAAATTACAAATTCCTATTTAAAAGTCACCCCGATTTGATGTGTCGTTTGAGAAAATAAGTACACTTCAAATGCTTAATATTGCAACCAGCTATACGAACATAGTTAAGCGGTAAGATCAAATACATTGACAGATTATAGTGCGTCAATAAGTAGACTTTCTGAACCTAACTCATTATTCTACCCACAATTAGTTTTTAAAAATTGACTTTTGGCCGCCCAGATCAGTGATATACCATTCTGTGCGGCGGCGTAGCTAAGTATACCATTCGAGGCCCGGGGCGAAATCATCGAAAGGGGGCCCCCTCTTCAATGCTAGGTAGGGGCCCCATGTGGCCCGCGTGGCATTTTACCCGCTCAGCCACCCGATAGCTAAGCTACTGCGTACTACCTACCTTCCACTAAATTGCTCAAAAGTTAGCTGGACGAGATCCCTTATAAGTTCTTGTGTGACGTGTATATAAATAAATAAATATTACAGGACAATCTTACACAAATCAACCTATGCTCACGGTAAGCTCAATAAGGCTTGTGTTGTGGGTACTAGGCGACGATATATATAATAGATAAATACATATAGATACTTATATACATATATAACATCCATAACTCAGGAACAAATATTCGTGATAAACACACAAATAAATGCCCTAACGGACCTCCAGCTTCGTAGGCAGAGTCACTACCCACTGGGCTACGGAGGCCGTTAAATATGCTTTAATTAACCTGTTATTGTGCACAATATAAAGTGCTTACATGCAAGCATACAATAGGGGTGAAGACTCAACATTTATTATTACTCCAAAAGAAAGAAGGAAAAAAAAATATGCCCAGTGACGAAAATCCCATTCAGATATTTCAAAAAATTACGACAGTTTTAAGGCGACGTGACCTCGGAAAACGGATTTTTAAAAAATCGTAGCTCTTGCTTGGATCATAAAATAAAACGGCTGCCCTAAATTTAATCAGCAATCTTGAGGCCTTTCTTGAGGGACAACAGCTATTCGAATCCTTAGTTTTTAACTTCCGCTAAATAGAAAAAAATCACAAACATAGGTCTAAAATACACTTAAAAAAGCGGCCAAGTGCGAGTCGGACTCGCACATGAAGGGTTCCGTAAAATAAATTGCGGTTTACGATTTATGGCGTATTAAAAAAAAACTACTTACTAGATCTCGTTCAAACCAATTTTCGGTGGAAGTTTACATGGTAATGTACATTATATATTTTTTTTAGTTTTATCATTCTCTTATTTTAGAAGTTACAGGGGGGGACATACATTTTACCACTTTGGTCTCTCGCGTAAACTATTCAGTTTAGAAAAAAATTATATTAGAAACCTTAATATCATTTTTGAAGACCTATCCATAGATACCCCACACGTATGGGTTTGATGAAAAAATTTTTTTTTAGTTTCAGTTCTGAGTATGGGGACCCCTAAAACTTAATGTTTTTTTTTAGATTTTTGTGTAAAAATCTTAATGCGGTTCACAGAATACATCTACTTACCAAGTTTCAACAGTATAGCTCTTATAGTTTCGGAAAAAAGTGGCTGTGACATACGGACGGACAGACAGACAGACGGACATGACGAATCTATAAGGGTTCCGTTTTTTGCCATTTGGCTACGGAACCCTAAAAAATCGTAACAAATTATGCACAACTAAACATTGGCAATACATGTTTGAGGGAAATCAGCTATTACTTTTTTATGGTTCCGTACTCAACTCAACTCCGTACTATTACTAAGACTCCGCTGTCCGTCTGTCTGTCTGTCTGTATGTCTGTCCGTCACCAGGATGTATCTCACTGATTGTATCTCACTGATATCGTGATAGTTCCAGTTGAAATTTTCACAGATGATGTGTATTGCCGCTATAACAACAAATACTAAAAACAGAATAAAATTAATCTAAAAACAGAACAAAATAAATAGATGGCTGGTTTTTTTTTATTAAATTTGTCGCCCCATTGTCCACAGTTTGCATCGAAGTGGAAGCTGAATTCGAAGGGACAGTGCGTGTCAAGGAGGAACAGGAACCCGAGAGCGACATAGCAAGCCCCTGCGAGACCGAGCGAGAGAAGGGCCCGTGCGAGAATGAGAGAGTGCAGGCGGAAGAGTCGAAAGGTAAAGGCGGGAGTACACATTATTATTATTACTCTGGTAGTGGCTTTCGGGCTCTCAAAGCCCCTATATCACTGCGACCATCGCTGATCTATTGTGATCGCCACTTACTACAATTCTTGGTCAAGTCCTGCAAACTCGAAGAATTGCAAAATTTTGTTGAACTCAAGAAATTTGATCTCCTCCGGGCACATGATGTGTTTGCCCAAGAAGGAGTTACGACTGTGCATGAGGCAAGGGCAATCGGTTAGGATGTGTGTAGGCGTCTCCTCTGCTTCAAAGCAGAATCTGCACTGCCTTGTGTCACACAGTCCTATCGTTTGCATGTGCTTATTAAGGCGGCAGTGCCCAGTAAGCACCCTGACCAGCATGCGTAGGCGGTTCCTACTTAGCGCCAAGGCGTCAGAAGACGCCTTTTTGCTAAAGGCTCTAATAAGTGCCTTGGAGTGTTTTAGTCCTGGGTCAGCTCTCCAGAAACAATAGGCTTTTAGAGTGAGCTTGGTTAGACTTTTAGGGATACCACAGAACGGCTCTGGTCCGCAGTGTGTTCCCTTCGCCCCCGCTCGTGCAAGCTCATCAGCCTTTTCATTTCCCTCGATACCTGCATGCCCCACATGGCTGGGAGTACACATGCTTGTAGCTGGTATACTTGCATAACAGCTCCTTTCACGTGTCACCTATTGTCATGTGTATGTATAATTGTATACATAGATGTAGAAAAGAATAGAGGGACCCTGGCACACATACACACCAGGGACTGATTTCGGTTACGGTTATACCGGTATTCCATTACGGTACCGTTATGTCGTAAAGACAAGCACATGATTACAGATTTTACAGACATTATCCATTGGGCTCCAAACTAGGCTGAGCCTGTATCTTGGGACCCACTGAGTCGGTTAACAAATCACTTCAGACACGTCACAAGAAGCACGACATGAAAGTAACAAAGTGAAAATTAAACATTAGATATACTCGTAATATGAGCGCTGTTAGCATATCAAAGGCACATGATTAATAAAAACTAGAGATGCGCCGAATATGGGTTTTACCGAATACGAATATTCGGCCGAATTTTCGGTCCAGCTTTTGCCGAACCGAAAATTCGGCCGAATAATTCGGTTCAAAGGAATGCTATCCTAGCAGCATTTTTCCATACAAACGTATTCCCCTATTTTCTTCCTGGTTTATCCCTCTAGAGGACTCGTTTTTTAAAAAAAAATCTAGGTGTACTGTATGTATGCCCCTGTCATTTACTTTTTCCCAAAAAATAATTACCAAAACAGATACGAATTTTCGAAAACCTGAAAAATGCCCCATTTTTACTGTCATATTCAGATGACTACCGGACAAATATGAAAAGTTTTTACGTTAAAATAAAATAATAGAAACATAGATCTCCTCTTCTTCTAAATTTCAACACCAAACATAATTGAATCGGCGCAGGTTTGGCGGAGAAAACAGGGGAATACAAAGCATCGATCTTGTCAAGATTTTGTAGTGAAAATCGGTCTGAGCTGCGGTTGTCCCTATCGCGCATCGCACGCGGTCGCTTGGGCGCAACGCGACGGCAATAGTTTGTACAAATACCTATTTCTCAATTTTGTCGCAGACCGACTACGCTCTTAATCAGCCGTTCCAAAACAGACTCATTTTTCAGTGGTAAAAATCTTGTTGATTTTTAAGTGAAACATTTATACTAAAGGTAGTTAAATAACAATAAGAATCCGTTTTAGAATAATAATGTCACAGGACAATGACTAGGTATGTTACATTCTTACAACTTGCAGACAAAAAACCTGCAAAATTATTCGGCAAATATTCGGCATTTGAACCGAATAATTCGGCCGAATAACGAACATTGAAAAACGTGCCGAATATGCCGAATACCGAATATTTACCGAATATTCGGCGCATCTCTAATAAAAACAATATTTATGCTGTTTTTTTAGTACTAAGAGAGTTTGTGTATGAGAGTGTGTGTAAGTGTGTAAGTGTGCGTGAGAGGGAGTGTTTACGTGTGTTAAGTGTTTGTTACGAGTGTATGTTGAATTGTTAGGTACCTATTGGAAAAAGCAACCTTAGATGCAGGGACGTAAAATCTCTTCCGTATCACTATACGAGAGTTCAGCAAACCATTTCCTTAGAGTGGACTTAACTTTGCGTATGGTGCATTTTTTAATGTCACAGACTTTACAGACAGCATTATAAACAAAGGGGTGGATGAATAATGCGGAGCGTTGGGCATGGGCCGAGTTGACCGAGGGAATGGGGACTCTATATATGCGTCTACTCGTGATGCAGTCTATAAGCGGTGACTTCTGTGGTTTGACTGTCATCATCATCATAACAGCCGAAAGACGTCCACTGCTGGACATAGGCCACCTTTTTTTACAATCAAAGCTATGATTTATATTAAGAGACCCCTGGGACCCTCAGACATCGATTGTGAACAAAATCGGATCGTATATTTAATGAATTTAAAGATGGCTACAATTTTTTTTTATAATCCAAGCTCAGATTTAAATTAAGAGCCCCCTCGGACCCTCAGATAATTATCGATTTTGAACATAATCGGTCCACATTTAAAGAATTTCGAGATGGCGGCAACTATTTTACAATTCATGCTCGGATTTATATTAAGAAGCCCCTCGGACCCCCTGATATCGATTTTGAACGAAATCGGGCCGTATTATAAGAATTTCAAGATGGCGGCAACTTTATTACAATCCAAGCTCGGATTCTTATAGCGAGGCCACTCAAAACTTCAAAAATCAAATTTGAAAGAAAAAAAGATATGGGCCCCATTTCTAAATTTAGTTAAGCCCGTAGGTAAATTCGGCTGAGCGCATTTGGCTCGGACATGCCGCGCGCGTGTGCGTTACACACGCTCAAATTTGACCGATCGCATGCGGCCGAGCATGCGAGCGGCTCGCCCGAGCCGCTCCGACGAGCGCTTGGACGGCTCGGGCGAGCCGCTCGGCTGAGCATGCGTCCAGTGTGGACACACCTTTAGATTAGATTTAGATTGTCAGTTAGTGTCAGTGTCAATACACAGGTGACAACTGTTAATTTGGTGAAATAGGGTAGTGCAGCAGTATATTGTATGATTCGTTCACATTAAAGAGTACTATGAATAATATAGAGATAATGTACTTTCAGAACACTGTGATAAGAATTTGAAAGAAGAAAATTAAATACAGATTTTTTTTTCTAAATACAAACTTGGTCAACAAATGTTTTTGTAGCATTCAAAAAAAATACGATAGAGACGTCAGTCAAGGTTTTGCATGCCGCGCGTCATCTAGTTTTTATCCGACTTCAACAGCCCAAGAGTTAGCTCTAGAAAGTTCATATGTGTGCGTCAAGTGTACGCATGTGTGCGTGAACGGAGATACTCACACACACATATACACTTTACCTGTACCTACATGCATACATATTGATGTATACTATGCCAATTCCTGCTTAACGAATAAATTTAAAATAATAAAGACAATTTATGAGTTATAAATGTTATAATATATTTTATTCGAGGAATCACAGTCAATTACGAACATGGAACAGTTATTCAAGCAGTAGGTACAGCAGTTTGGTATCCTATTACTAGTTTGGTACAATATTATTGACTTACAATCGTCAATAAGCAAATCAAGGTCCAAATGAGAAAACAGCAGGTCCAAGTGATCAGCGCACCCGTAGCACACGATAATAAACGATAAATAATAATTAAAGGCAATTATGAAATCATTTTCAGAGTAACGGTGACAGCCTGACAATGACGTGACGTGAATGACGGAAGCATAGACTAGACGGAAAGTTTACGTTCCATTTCATGTAAAATGTTCTAACCGTAAATTTAATGTTCTGTTTTAATAATAAAGTATCTATAAGTAGTAAGTTTTTTTAGGAGAATCAATTGTATAACGAATATACTAACGTGGAAATGTAGTCTCTGTTATAATCAAACTACGTAAAATGGAATTATTCCTGAATGTCATACTTAGGCAGGCCTGTTTCCGCTTCCGCTTTGGACTGCCACCTGCAGACGTCGAAACAGAACTACGATAGGTCTCCTCAAACTCGCCACTATTTTGACGTATAAACGTCAAAATAGGCTTTATAAGGCACTGAAAACACCGTGGTTCACATCTGTGTTGACTGGTTCAGCCTAGTGGGTAGGTCTGTCCTAGGTTCGAATCCCGGCAAGGGCAAATATTTGCGTGACGAACATGAATATTAGTTTCCGAGAATTGGATGTTTTCTATGTATTTAAGTATTAGCAAAGCCTACTGCAGGGACCGGTACTTATACTACGTACGAGGGCTGCCTTTTAAGTTGTGTCGTTTGGAAATAGAAATAGAAAAAAACTTTATTGTTTAACCGTGTTACATAGATGGTATTTTATACAAGTGTTAGGTCCCAACGGTTACCCATTTCGGGTGTACAATATTAACTTAAAACTAAGGAAAACAAAACGAATATATAACACAATCTTTTTCTTTAAGATGAAAATTCAAAAAAATCTTTTAATGAATAGAAACCATTCTTTTTTAACCATGTTTTTAGATTACGTTTAAATTTTACGTCATCCAACATTTTTATTTCGTTAGGAAGCTGATTAAAAACTCGAATGGCACTAATAAATGTGCTTTTATCGTAAGTTTTATTTTTTACCAAAGGCAATGTTAAATTGTACCTATATTGACTACGTATATTATTGCGTTGGGAGGCTAGTGTTGTGAAGTAATCTTTGTTACTTTTTACAAAGTTACAGAGCTCATAAATATAAATGCTAGTTAATGTTAGAAAACCTTGCCCTTTAAAAATATTTCGGAGTGATTGCCTGTTGTTCATGCGAAAGATAATTCTCAAGCACCTTTTTTGCAAAACAAAGGTGGACTGTACGTCTGTCGAGTTACCCCAGTATATTACACCATAAGTCAATAAGGAGTATATGTTAGCATAGTACGCAGTAATAACGGCTTCTTGGGAACACGTATCGGCTAATATAGATAGTGCGTAACATTGACTTGAAATTTTGTTGTTAATTTTTTGTATGTGGTGTTTCCAGGTTAAATGAGGATCTATTATTATACCTAAGAAACTAATTGTTTCTATTTCTTCAATTGAAATACCAGATTCCATAACATTTAATTTTGCTGGAATTTGTTTGTGGTTACGAAATTGCATAAGCTTAGTTTTTGTTAAATTCACCGTTAAGTTTATTGATTTTAACCAGCTGACGACAGTTTTTACAGTGTTATTTATATTTTTTTGAAAATCATCATCTAATGTTTCACCGGCAAATAAAATGGTTGCATCGTCGGCAAACATTACGCATAATTCATCCATAACATTTGGTAATTCGTTGACATAGATTAAAAATAAAAGAGGGCCTAGGATACTACCTTGAGGTACTCCGAGTTTTATACTTTTAAAATTAGATCGTACTTGTTCAATAGTTTTGGTATTTTTATTATAAGTATCAATGACAGTCGCCTGTTTTCTGTTCGTAAAATAGTTTTCAAATAATTTTAAAGCATTGCCTCTAATACCTACATGTTCGAGCTGTGTTAGTAAAATAGATGGCACTACACAATCGAATGCCCTGGACATATCAAGAAAGAGGCTAACGCAAGGGCTTCTGTTATTTACGGCATCCCAAATATGCTTGAATGTTTTAAATATTGCTAAAGATGTGGATTTACCTTGTTGAAATCCAAATTGGTTTTTGTTTAATAAATTATTTACCGTGACGAACTTTACAACTCTACTATGAATAACTTTCTCTACAATTTTAGAAAAAGTAGGCAACAGTGCAATGGGCCTGTAATTACAAATCAATTTTTTATTACCTTTCTTGTGCAGTGGTTTTATCAAAGATTTTTTGAAATCATCGGGGAAAAACTAAAGATAATTTAAGTGTTAAATGGTATTTATTGTTTTTCAAAGTAATCACCGTGATATGTAATACACTTTTTCATTCGATCGAACCAGTTTTCGAAACACTTATTCCAGTCCGAAGTCGGGGTCTCCAAAATGGCCGTTTTGTATGCCTCAACCGCTTCTTCAGGCGTCTGGTACCGTTGACCACGAAGTCGTTGCTTGATTTTTGGAAAAGTAAAAAATCGTTAGGGCTTAACGTACGGCGGGTGTTCCAGAATTTCGACGTTTTGCTCTTTTAAAAACGCAATTGTTTGCCGGGCGGTGTGCGAGCTCGCATTATCGTGGTGCAGTCTTATACGACGTCTTGGGTTATTTTTTCGAAACTCGCCGATGACTTCTGGTAAACAGACAGTGGTATACCAGTCAGCATTAACCGTTTTACGATCCTCGAGCACGATGGTGGCAACGTGGCCACTTTTCGCCACAAACGTGGCGACCATTTTTTTCGAAGTACTCCGTGAGCGTATTACTTTGGTCGGTTTTGGCTCATCTTGGAACACCCAAACAGTCGACTGCTGTTTAGAATTGGGATCGTAGGCATATATCCAAGATTCGTCACCCCTGATAATGTCGTAAACATGTTTCGAGTTTCCTCGGTTGAATTGCCGCAGAGTTTTGCGACACCATCGAACGCGAGCCGTTTTTTGGACTTCACTGAGTAAATGTGGTATCCAGCGTGAGATCAACTTTTTTACGCCTAAGTGATCATGCAAATACTGTGAACACTGGTCCCTGAAATACTTCTATCTCACGGTATGTCGCATGGCGATCTTCGACGATCAGTTGCCGTACAGCATCAATGTTCTCCTTACGGTTACGGCGACAGACGGTCGACCTTCACGATGTCTATCACCAAGACTAGAGCAACCACGTTGAAATTCTAAATACCAGCGTCGGTACCGTACCACAGTCCGGAGGCATGGTGCTTTATCATTGAAAACCGTAGTCAACTCTTTGAAGCACTGAAGTCGCGTTAAGGGGCTTTTGAAGTTGTAAAAAATTATCGCGCGTAAATTTTCCTTCGAAATTTCCATTTTCACAACTGACTTGTCAACTTTGAACGAACGCTGTACTAAAACGGTTGGGCCGATTTCGAGTCATTCTTTTGTTTTCGAATTCTAAATTCAAATATTTTAAGATGACACTAGTTAGTTAGTTAGTTATACTGGGCGTTTTCCGCAAGTCGACATCCATTGTGCCTATTTTGCGTGAAACGGCGGTGTGGCGCTACTCTAACCACCCCAGCTCGTCTAAAAAGTTGGTGAGTGCCTTGGTGTTGCTGACTGCGTCCCGTAGTGTGTTTGGAGAACCTAGGTGCTTAATTCTGTATACTTCTACCTCCTTGCAGTCCAGTAGTATATGTTTAGTCGTTTCTTCTGCCTCCATGCACGCTCTGCACATGGGGCTGTCTGTGATACCTAAGTTATAGAGGTGTCTGTTCAAGGTGTTGTGTCCTGTTATTATACCCACTATCTTACGCAGTTGGTTTCTATGTGTCCTTAGTAGTGTGGTTGTGAGTTTGTAGTCGCGTTTCGACAGAATCTCTTTGGTCTGTCTGCATGTGTCTATCTCCTCCCAGTATCTTTGGTGTAGGTCTTTAGTGTGTTGGTCCAGTTGATGGTATATGTAGCTTTGTGAAGATGACACTAGTTCTTTTTTATGCAATCACGGGAGGTTTGCAAACGACAGAACTTAAAAGGCAGTCCTCGTATAAATGATTTGCTAAATAAATGTCTTTTTTAATACAGTTGCTCAAAAAGTGGTACTTTTTGTGGCTGCGTAGCGTACGAGAAGCTCAATTTCTCGAACTATTGCTTTTTACTTTTTAGTTCCAAACTGGTTTCAAATCTTCTTTTTGCCGGTGTAAAGAGATGGGATTCGATGTGGTCGTTGCACTGGTTCTAGGTATATATATTCATATTCAAAATTCTCCCAGCCTTGCATCGAAAAGTTCACCGGAGTACCTACAAGCCGTGTGATGATGAAATATATATAAATATGGCTAAACTCACCCCAATTAGTTCACTTTTTTCTTCATAAATTAACCGGCCGGTCGCTTCACATTTGACAGTAGTCAAGTTTCGTTCACGAGTTGTCACAGTGTTCTGGTCCTGTCGGTTGCGCCGACGCAAGCCCGGAGATGGCCGAATATCTCCGATCGTAAACTTTCCCACCCCAGTGCGAGACAAATATACAAAATAGTGTGTGTATGAATGGGATGGCGAGTGACATGACTGAGTGTATGGTTTGCATGTTGATAACATAAATTACGTTTTTAAAAACCGAAAAGATTTGGCAATAAAATGGAACACAAACTATACTTTCGAAACGCAGTAAATGTCGTTTCAGTATTATAATTATCTGCATTGGGCTGTGGCAAGCTAAATATTATCCTTATGAATACTGTCAGTGTCAACTGCCAAGTGTCAATTTAGTTTCTCAACTCGAGGCCGATGGCGCTGATTCCAATAGTATGTTGTCACTGTCAGTGTCATTTGTAAAGTATGGGTTCGTTCAAAATAACTTCGAAGCAAGCATATTTTATCGCAATGATATATTAATTTATTATTTTTTTCGCGATTGTATTAAAAAACGTCGTTTACAACACGTGTGAAATGTCTTTTACCACTCGTACCGAGTCTTGCCACTCGCTTTCAGCTCGTGGCAAGATACCTCGGTGCTAGTGGTAAAAAGACATTCTTTTCACACTAGTTGTAAAATGTACTAATTTAGCTTTAAAAATACAAAAAACTAGTATAATATAAATACACACGTCAACTACACTACAACTAGTTAACCCCGTTCGTTATCGCTTCCGGTGCAAAAGTGCCCATAATGCTCACGGCATTACCCCGCTGGATGGCTATGGACAGTCTCTGCACCAGAAACGATTCGGAGCGGGGGTCCTCTCCCTTTTGCCTGAGTCGACGGCCTATGTCACGCACGAATTGTTTCGCGTCAGCACCCCAGCAGCCCGCCGTTTCCACCGCAAAAGGGACGAAAATATACCCCGAGCCCAATGGAGCATACTTTTGGCGCTTCACCGCCGCCTGAGACTCGGCTGCCGCTCCAGCCGCGCGTACAGTGCGACTGATATGAGAGGCGGCGAAGGTGCTGACGCAAGTAGCGTCCTAGACCAAGCAACGTCCTCTCTCCCACGGCACCAACGTTAGGCCATCAGGTCGCTTGCCATCCGTGCGACTAAGACCCGGAGGCTCAAGCTTGGACGGAACACCCGCTGACCTGAGCGCCCTTTGGACCACGTCGTTCAAGGCGTGGTGACGCGGATGCCTCCCGGCACATCGCCGGCAACTCAATGCATGATGACCGTCAACTCCCACCGTGGAACCGCATATGCATACGTGTGGTTGACATACATTGCAGCCCAAGCGGAGAGCGACCGACACCCGCAACGAGTCACCGTCGAGTAACGTGCCCAGTTGAGGGGAGGGTAACGCCTGCAGCCAAGCCCCTGACTCCGGCCGCGACACTGCCAGAAGCCTTGCGCGGTCCACACCTGAAGCGTTCCCAATCTGACCGTCTAAGATGGCCTTACACCCTACGTCATCCCACGCGCGCTGGAGACTTGGATTCTCCGGGACGGACGCCCCCGGGTTGACAGCCAACCACCGCCTCACAGCGTCGGTCACATACGGTATGCTTACCACGTCGCCATCAAATGATAAAATCTCAGCAACTAGATTAGCAACCCCATGGGCCGACGCCAAGAAAGCCGGCAGGCTAACGTCCCCCACACGCCGCACCCCAATGCCCCCATGACGGATGGGTAAACCTGCTTGTGCCCACTGAATATCATTCAGAGACACATTGACCACCGACTCAATCGTCGACTTAATGGCAAAATCAAAGGTCTCAATGTCAGCAGGGAATAACCAAACCGGGGCCGTGCGCAACAGATACGTGATCTTGGGAACCGCGAAACACTTTTGCATCCAAGCCAAGGCCACGTGCGGGGCCAAACCCTTGAGACGCTCGCCTGCGAGGAGGAGGAGATCCTTACGAATTTTGAGTTTTTTTCTTTCTAATTTAGCTTATCATTATATGTAATATAATATATTAGAAAGAAAGAAAGAAATATACATTTATTCGCTAACACACAGGACACATATATTAAGCAAAAATAAATAAAAATAACAGTAAAAAACATGTAACAAGTGTGTCTCTGCGGCCGTGAACCGGACACTGGCTCAGCATTATGCTGAGGTGTCAGTCAGACACCTACAGCGCTGATTTTCAGCCAGCACCGTTGGTGACTCACGGAAACGTCATACAATTATAATTACACAACTATACATATAATTCATTGTGAAAGGCGAGAGAGAAATAAACATAAATACATAGTGAGATAATACATGCAGCACTACCTACATGCAGCTTTAATAAAATAATAACTACGTTACACATTAAAGTAAATTTTACTATTAAACTAAAAACAAAAACTAGATAAAATTGTGCAATTAGCATATTTTTGCTGTCAAAAGTGCAGGATTAGGATTAGGATTTTTGGAGCGTCAACAAATAGCCTTTAAGCTTACGCTTAAAGGTGTATCTGCTAAGCGCCCCTTGGATAGGGGGAGGGATATCATTCCAGCACTTAGACGCCGCGAACTTGAAGCTACCTCGGAAAGCAGCGGTTCGGTGCATAGGTGTTATGGCCATTGCCTTGAATCTGCGCGCACTCTTTGACCATACCAGTTTATGGAAAAGGTAAGATGGGGTTTCGTGCCTTACCACCCCGAAAAGCAGAGTGGCAAGGTGCAGGCGTCGGCGTGCAGACATGTTAAGCAAGTTAGCGGCGTTCAAGTATGGAGTGATGTGGGACCGGGGAGGGACTCGGAAACAAAAACGAGCACATGCGTTCTGCACTCGTTGTATGAGCCTCTTGGAACGACCAGTAATGCACCCGTCATACACGACATCACAATTAGACCAATCAAATTAGCTTACCCTGGACATAATTCGTAAACTCGTTGTTTTTATGGTTTTATCGGATTTTACTATTCAGTATCAAATATTAATGAAATATATTAAGTAAAAAATCCGCGATCGTAACCGTATTTAAAAAAAACACGAGTTAACGTACACTACCTAACTTTTTTCTAAAAGTAAAAAAGGTAACCAAATACCTTGTTAGTATAACTTTGAGGTGCATTTAAATGCGATCTCTTAATAGCAAAATTACACTGAAATCAAATTCGCATATACGTTTTTTTTCACAGTTTTCCTCTGATCTCATTATCTAGATAAGCCAAAATGGTAACTATGATGTTTTTGTCTGATTAAGCTATCTTGCGTCTTTTTAGACATTTAAGACAAAAATTAAACATTTATTTTTAACGTTTTAATAATAATGTATTTCTCAGTAGTTATAAATAGTAACTATGAAATTTTTGTTTACTAATAGCATTTTGTGTACGATAATCATGTTTTCATCAAAATAAAGCATGTTAATTTCACGCTTAAGAAATTGAAATTTTAATTGAAAATACTTGCGCCCTTGTCGTGGAGCCAGATGCATGCGGTGGGTGCGAGGCGGGGAGAGAGTGGGGCGCCAGCGGGCGAGCGCACGGTGAACCCGTCACAACGAGTTTATTTCAATTACGTGTTTTGCACCGACCGCGCCGTGTACAAATAAAACTAATATAATTGAATATCCTAATTGTAGGATTTATAGCTTTAATAAAAAAATCACAGTTAGTCCCTTACGCCCATGATCGTAGTAAGCTTAAAAAAACCGGTCAAGTGCGAGTCAGACTCGCGAACCGAGGGTTCCGGACCACCCCATACAATAGAAACAAGTCCACTTTAAACGGACGGACGGACAACAAAGTGATCCTATAAGGGTTCCGTTTTTTCCTTTCGAGGTACGGAACCCAAATAAGTAAAAGCTAAGAATTATTCGAATTATGAAATTAAAAAATGAGCGTATCAGACTTATTTAATATTTAAAACAAGAGTATTTTGGCGTAACAGACACACTTGTGTAAAAGTTCACAGTTCTGCAAAATGGCAATGAACTGAGAGTTACGACAAAATGTATCAGAGACGTTTCTTATTTGATTGGATACGACAAAAATGCTCGGTAAAATTGAGTATCAACGCAATATTTTTCATGGTTGTAACGGACATTTTTTTCAAGCTATCGCGACGTTATCTATACCAACCGATAGAGAGAACTGAGTATTTGTCCCTTACGCCCTTTGAGCCTACGGTAGTCGATATGTTTATTGTCACACGCCCAAAGATGGGCAAAATTTATTCGAATACGAATAACGTTTTAGAATAAATAGGATTATTCGCGAATGACGAATAAATATTTCGAATAATTATTCGCTAATATTTATTCGCGAATAACTTCTTCATTATAATCATTCGTATTGCTTTTCGGAAATAATATCTTGAACGAATATTGTAGGAATGCTTTTGAATGGAATATATCTCAAAAACGTAATATTTTTCTACAGACAGAACAGTGAAATTTGTTAGAAAGAGGTGACCGCTTCATCAAGGGTACCAATTAATATCGCCGTGCAAGGTGAAACGGATATTAATTGTATTTATTTCACCTGTTTTATTTTTTTCTAATCCGGCTTTACCACGGGTGACAAAAAAACGGGTCAAGTGCGAGTCAGACTCGCGCACCGAGGTTTCCGGACCACCTTGTGTACAGTTTATAGTGGACACAGTCCGCTATAAACTGACAGATAGAAACAGTCACTATGTATGTATTCACATACTTAGTGCGTGTCAGTTTATACTGGACAAAAAATTTTCAGTAATGTGACTAATAATTTACGGTTTTCGCAATTTTTCCTTTATCTGTGCTATACTCGTAAGGCGTTGCTTCGCACCAAATTTCAAGTTTCTGAGTTCACGGGAAGTACCCTGTAGGTTTTGATTCCCTTGCGGGTTTCGAAAACTTGCGGAAATTTGCGACATAAACTGCTGTATCTTTTGATTGCGTTGGCTTAGAAGTTTGATTTTTTCACAGCACCAAGAGACAGTAAATTTGAGTATTTGATATAAATTTCAGCTTTATTCATTTATTTGTTGCAGTATGTGTCTTACAAGATGTTACATATAAATACAGTTCCAGCATAACCCTGTTATTGCACACTGCACAGCAACATTAATATAAAACATATTAATTCTAAAATAATGCATGCAACGCACTATGACGACGACCGCTTTATTAGCCTAGTGGGTACGAAGCAAGAGGTCATGGGTTCGAATCCCGGTAAGGGCATTAATTTGTGTGATGAGCACGAATATTTGTTCCTGAGTCATGGATGTTCTCAGGTGATTCACTGAAACAAGTTTATTTTGCATATTTTCATTCACTGATGTCCTACGGTACCCTCCTTTGGGGTAACTCCACCAATGCGCAAAGAGTTCTTGTCATGCAAAAACGTGCAGTTCGGGTACTTGTAGGAGTCAAGCATCGGCACCCCTGTCGGAAGTTATTCTCAACGCAACGCATAATGACACACTACTCACAACATCTGTTTGAGCTGCTCTTATTTGTAAGAAAAAACATCTCCCAGTTTGAACGTGTGAATGTACCAGGCAAACAGCTTCGTTCAACTGGGCGCCTAAGGACAGTTCCTCGTCGCATGGCGCTTTCAGAGAAAAATCCCCGGGTTATAGGGCCTACTTATTTCGAGCACCTACCCGCCGATATAAGAAACGAACCTTGTGACGAAACATTTAGGCGTAGACTGAGAAATCTTTTGTTGGATAACCCTCTGTACTCTGTTCATGAGTTCATGGACATGGTTTTTTAAGAGTTTATTTGATTTATTGACAGCAATTATTTGATATGATTTCTTGTGTAACATTTATATTCTATATTCAACTTTTAAATCGTACCTAATGCATAAATTGACATTGTTTATTTGTTTAATAGTATGTGAGCTACGATTTCCACTTTGTGTTTACATTTTGAATATTTTTAAATTTTATTTCTTATTATTGACGATCGTGATAAGGATTCTTATAATTTTGACATTGTATGCAAACCTATATTGTAATTTTTATCTCGAAATAAATAAATCTAAATCTATGTATTCAAGTATTTATTTCTCTGTATAAGTATCTATATCGTCGTCTAGTATCCATAGTACAAGCTTTGCTTAGTTTCGGACTAGGTTGATTTTGTGTAAGATTGTCCGCAAATATTTAAAATATTTTAAAATATTTATGCAAACTTCAAATGACTTTGATTCCTCCACGCGTTCCTGAGAAAAAGGGTATTGACAGACGGACGGACGGACAACAAAGTGATCCTATGAGGGTTCCGTTTTTTCCTTTCGAGGCACGAAACCCTAAAAACACATAGATATAATATAACATGATTAATTATATACAATGTACAATTAAAGGTTTATAATTGAACACATGCGTAATCGTCTCTAATAATATAACATTGATGCAATTACAGACAGTGGCTGTCCATATATTACGTCATTTCAAAACAGGGGGGGGGGGGTCTATTGGATGTAGGTAGTCATTTTATGAGGTAGGGAGGGTCCATTTAAGGAATTAACAGGAGTAAGATGGAATTGTTCCTTGAAAATTTAAGAACTATGATTTATTACGACTTTAAAAATGGATTAACACAAGAACAATGTGAAGACCGGATGGTTGCTGCTTTTAGTAATGAAGCCTTCAAAGATGACAATATACAGGTGGTGTTCAGAATTTCAACGTGGCCGAGTATCCCTCACGGACGACGCGCGTGAAGGTCGACCAAAATCGGTAGTTAAGCAAGAAAACGTCAAAGCCGATTGGTATACAAGTATTTGTTTGCCGAGTGTCTTTGCTGACCTAAGGAAAAAAATCCCTAGTCGCCGCATCATCCTTCACCACGACAATGCCAGCCCTCACACCGCTCGTAAAACAAATGAGTACCTGGAAGGTGAAAAAGTCGAACTACTGGACCATCCTCCATACAGCCCCAACAACTTTTTCACATTCCCTAACATCAAAGATAAGTTGCGTGGTCAGTCGTTTCAGACACCGGCAGAAGCAGTGGAGGCTTTTATAATGGCCATTTTGTCGACCCTTTTTCAGCGTTCAATAAGTGTTTCAACGACTGGTTTGAACGCATGGAAAAGTGCATAAAATATATACTGCATATTTTATTCTATTCCCGAAACTTTCAGTTTGACCCCAGTAGTGACCCTGCGTTACGTAGGTTCGAATCCCGGTAAGGGCTTTTATTTGTGTGATGAGCACAAATATCTGTTCCTGAGTCATAGATGTTTTCTATGTATTTATTTATCTATATAAGTATGTTTATCGTTGTCTAGTACCCATAGTACAAGCTTTGCTTAGTTTGGGACTAGATCGATTTGTGTAAGATTGTAAAATAATAAAAAATAAATCTGTTTTTTAGTATTTGTTGAAAATTTCAACTGTATAACTATCACGGTTCGTGAGATACAGCCTGGTGACAGACGGACAGCGGAATCTTAGTAATAGGGTCCCGTTTTACTCTTTGAGTACGGAACCCTAAAAACGATGACGTTATATATGGACAAGCCCACACACATGACAAAATGAAACAAACCTGTTAAATACCCCGTGAAGCGACTCATTTAACTAACGAAAATATTGTTAATTAGTAGAAAAGGGTAATAATACTTGAAAAAAGGTACACTTGTAGTGATCGTGTTAAATTCGTGTACGAGTTGTAACGAGCAACCGCATCCTTAAATATTATTCGAGGATTGTTCGAGGATTTATTCGAATGAAATGAGAATCAATCATTCGTCATTCGAAAGTGTAGACAAATAAATTATTCGCGAATAAATAAGTGACGAATAAATGTTTATTCGAATAATTATTCGAATAAAGAATCATTCGAATAATGCCCCTTTCTGCACCCACATAAGTAACATATTTTATTTAAATAATTCTGTACAGAAGACTGAGCGCTTATAAATAGGTAATCGAGATTCCACGACAATTATGTCTCATGCTGAACAATTTAGTTATTATCGATCTAATGAACACAATATTTCAATACATCTCCATCCTAGCCGAACCGTGGTGCACGCCACGTTCGTGTTTATAAATGTTTGACAATAATTGACCTACCCATAATAAATTAATGCCGAAACGCATTGACAGCGGTAGCGAAGCCGCACTGCGCAGCGTGGAGGTAGTACCGGCTGTAATGTTCGATCTAATTTGAAAGGGTCCGCACAGAATACCGGCCGGGAAAAAAAGCGTTCGGATCCTTTCATATTAGCTTGAACATTACAAGTACCGCCTCCGCGCCGCCCCGCGCTGCTTCGCCACCGCTGTCAGTGCGTTTCGGCCTTGAATGCCTGCGACTCGCTACAGCACGGTCAGTAGTTGAGGCACTACGCAATTACGGCCTTATTCTGCAAGAGATAACGTTCATATTAAAAATTAAGTAAGAAAAAATATGAATTAATTAAGAATCGTTGATATTTTTTGTTTAATTTGTTTCTTATAGTACTAATAATATGTTGACAGCATAAATCAAACAATTTACAAGTAGTTATGTATTTTGGTTTTCCAAAAACTACCAATATTTGTGATTTTAGAAATCCGCAATGAGAATCTGTTTAATTTTCAATAATTTATCAACACATATAATATACTATGCAGAATACATTTTTAAATTGCAGTTATCTATAATTTCTGGTAAGATAAGCCAGAAAATGTGTAACTTACTGATTTTTTTTAATTAATGATAGTCCCGGTTGATTATTTAGTTTAATTTTGATTTCTTTAACTGGAATGCAAGCGTCATATCATAATAGAGGCACTTTTACAAAGTTACATATTATGCTGCACTTATGAAATCAAAATTTGTTAAAAATTTAGATTTTTGTTTTTTTTTCAATGACGCGGAACCCTAAAATGTTTAATTCTTTTTATTTTAACTATAACTAACAATACTTTACATCATAGAAAAAGAAAATTACAGTTATCGAATTATGTCCGGGTTTACCTAATTTGATTGGTCTAAATAGTTTAACCTACTACCCGGTCACAATATCTGTGCACCTCGCAATGTTTTTGTAATCAAAATTATTGTTTTTTAATAACAAACCCTTCATCAATAATAAATTGATTTGAAAAGGTTAGTAATTTTTTTTTACCTCCACATTTCTCGAAAAAACTTTTTTTCACACCGTACCCAGACCGCCGATATGACGTCACGAGGTCAGGTGCACAGATATTGTGACCGGGCTGTAGATAATATAAGCGATTCACATAGGTCGACACGCAAATCGACACTAAGGTAATCACGTATGTTATATAGGACTTTAAGGCGATATTATGTAATAGTACATTATTGCCGTGGCCGGGAAGGAGGCAATTGCAGGCTGAGTATTTGTTTAAACGGACGAGCTTGCGAGTCCGTTTAATTATAATACGAAGCCTGCAATTGCCATTACGGCTGAGGCTTATATAGTGCTTTTCTCAAAAATTGGGGAATAAAAAGGCTAAATTGACATCAAGCGTTATTATTAAATACAAATTGAGGATACTGCAAATTACATAAAATTAAACGTCATAATATATTTTTTAAACATAATCGCAAGTGTATTTTTCCACCGTGAAACGCAAACTATTTGAGATTCATACAAAAATGTCGTGTTTGCAACAGAAAAATTCGAGTTGATTTGGGTGAATACGACCTGTGCCGTCTTTTATATGCCAGTTTCTACTTTTTAAAAAGTTTGGTACTTGACAAATAAAGGAATTTCCATGTAACATTCCAGGCGGCCTGCAATGTTTTTTATTGTAACAATTTTTCTGGCCTTAAACTATACACTTTACCTTCCAATATGTAGCGAGTTATGTTCACTTTGCGGGCCATTTTTGGGAAAAATATATTGTTGTCCAGTTTTCATAACATTTTGAGCCTTATTGAGCCTACCATAGGGATATTTCGATTAGTGTAAGGTACAATATTTATGTATCTTTATTGTTCCAGGCGAAGAAATCTCCGGCCAGGGCACACAGGCTCCTAAAACCACACGCAACGCCAGAAAAAAAACATTTTCCTGCGACATCTGCCAAAAGGGTTTTGCGCTAATGAGCGCATTAAGAGTACACCTACGCATTCACACAGGAGAGAAACCCTACTCTTGTGGATCCTGTGAGAAACGCTTCACACAACTAAGCCACTTGCAGGCGCACGAACGTCGACACACTGGAGAGAAACCTTACGTCTGCGACAGCTGCCAGAAGAGATTCACAAAGTCGTACGACTTGAAGAAACATGAGATGATTCATACTGGAGAAAAACCCTACAGCTGTGATGTATGCGAGAAGCGGTTTAGACAAGTAAGCGCTTTAAAATCGCACAAACAGATCCACACAAGCAAATCATACCCCTGCGATAAGTGCATCAGAAAGTTCACGGAGTTGAGCGATTTGAAAGAGCACGAGATAGTTCATAGTAGGGAAAAGAGGTTTCATTGCACTATCTGTCAAAAAAAGTTTAGACAACTGTGTCAATTGAATATACATATGCGGAGTCATACTGGTGAGAAGCCTTACCCCTGTGGGACTTGTGAAAAAGAGTTTTCGAAATTATCATATGTAAAGCAGCATGAACGCATCCACTTGAAAGAAGAAAGGCGGGTCTGCAGGGTATGCAATAAGGAGTTTAAGAATCCGGGTAATTTGAAACAGCACGAGCCGACTTGTGGCAAACCGTATAGGTGCGATATCTGTAATAAGGACTTTGGAAGAGCGAATGCCTTGAAGAAGCATAAACGAATTCATGCAAGAGGTACGGGAGTTTGAACCCATGTAAGGCCCAATGTAACGGTTGAGACTTCTTATAAAGCTGTTATTTTAATTGGAACCTTTTACCTTGGACGGTAGAGTTTTTTTTTTTAATGGACTACTTTGATGCATTTCGAGTATACACTCCGTTTCAACAAGATTGAACGCTTTATGAAATAATACTTGTTCCTGAGTCATGGATGTTTTCTATGTATATTAAGTATTTATTTATATATACATATAAGTATGTATATCGTCACCTAGTACCCATAGTACAAGCTTTGCTTAGTTTGAGACTGGATCGATTTGTGTAAAATTGTCCCCACATATTTATTTATTTATTTTATTTAAATAAAGTAGCATTTCTGGTTACTTTGATTATTCGAACAAATTTAATTCCTTTCGATTTAATAGGGAACATTACTGCAATGTTCTGCCGCCAGAGGCAGCACTACCATTAATAGTAAACCAGTATAGGAATATAGGGATTCACACACACATGCACAATTGATTGTCAAATATGTGACAAGGATGCTTGCATAGACAATACCGCAAGTGGGAACGAGATACAATGTCAATGCTGCTAGTGGCGCCACCTACGAAGAGTTTTGCGTAATGTATCCTATTACGCAATGAAATATACGAGAAAATGTGGCATAAAGCCACGAGAAAAGTAGTGGACTGTATAAGTGCGTTGTTCTAAAAACCCCGATGAACCCCAATACCCACAAAGAAAGGAGAAACCGACTTACCCGTTACTGTCATCACCATAACTGTTCTGCTCCCAGTGCACTTGTAGATAATTGGTTTATTAACTTATTATACTAACATGAAACGCAATAAACGATTGAATTGAATTGAATTGAATGTCCGTGTATACCCTGGACGACGGGCCGTGCGCTGGTGTGGGACGCCACCTGTACAGTCGCCATCACATACATAAGTACACTATAGGTGTTCAAAAATATCGGCACATGCACCCTAATGCCTTGAAAATAGAGGTGTGTTCCGATGTTTTTGAGCTGCTTGTTTGCTCCGATGTATGTGATGGCGACTGTGCAGACACCCTGGCGGCGTCCTACCTACCAGCGACTACCAAACGTGCGGGGGCGGCGGCAGGCGCCCGGGAACGCCTCAAGGTCTCAAAGTACAGCTGTCTCGGCGCCCAATATCAGTTCTTTGCTTTCGGCGTCGAGACACTGTCCTTGGGGTAAGGGTGCGCTGGAGCTCCACAGGGAGCTCGGTTAAAGGTTGAGGGAGGCAACGGGTGACCCTCGCGCCGGCAGCTTTCTCGCGCAAAGAATATCAATCGCAGTTCAGCGCGAGAATGCTGCCTGCGTGATGGGCATGGGCACCCTGCCAAGAGGCCCAGGCCTCTTATTTAATTAGTTATTTTTTTCTAGGTTTAGTTTAGTTATTTTCATTTAATAATAGTTTAGTCATGTTTTTATTAATTATTACTATTGTAGTAAATGTATGGATCGGAATGTTGGGCCTTAAAGGTGACGGATGAAAAGAGATTGCATGTAACGGAGATGAGGATGTTAAGATGGATGTGTGGTGTGACGAGGATGAACCGAATAAGAAATGTGTATGTAAGGGGAAGCCTAAAAGTAGCACCTATCGCGGATAAATTGAGGGCCAATCGCCTTGCGTGGTATGGGCACGTAATGCGGAGGGATGAAAGTCATGTGACCAAAAGAGTATTAGGTATGAATGTGGATGGATGTAAAAGACGAGGTAGGCCAAAAAAAAGGTGGATGGACTGTGTGAGAGACGATATGAAGAGAAAAGAAGTGAATGATGATATGACGGCTGACAGAGAAGTATGGAAGAAAAAGACATGCTGCGCCGACCCCAAGTAAATGGGATAAGGGCAAGGAAATGATGAATTAAGAATAAAATAAACATATTTATATTTTTAAAAATTACGCAACTAGACTTAAATTACCTTAGCAAAAATGTATATTATATAATTTTAGCTTTATCACTTTTAGTATAATATGTGGCAATATATAATTTTCTGTTACTGATATTTTATTTCAACCTTGGCCCCGGGCGGCATATGAAAGGGGGCGGCGGATAAGGGACATAAAGAAAATATTTAATTGCATGGGGGCGGCGAAAACCCACGTGCCAACTCTATACGGATTTGAGAGTTCTTTATGTTGACAACTATAGATACATGCAGGCATCTCATCTCTTAACGTAGCGCATCTGAAGAAAAGTCTATTTTTCCAAGCTTTATATTAACTTGCACTGTTCGTATGCATGAAAGATGTATGTATGTAAATATGTAAGTTGTCCGTCAAAATTTGCAATACATTGTTCAGTCACTTCCCGTTATCCAATTGACCTGAAATTTTGCAAGCATATGTATATCGCATGACAATGCAATATTATGATGACTTAAAGCTGATCTGATGCTGGAGCTGGAAGGTGGCCATAGGAACTCCGCAATAAAACAACACAACCACATCGAGTTTGGGCTCGTTAGAATCGTCTCAATGAGTAGTTGATGATGGTATGCAGAAAAGTACAGTCGGCAATAAAAGCAATTTTTGACAGGAACTTGTAGTTTTAATCAAAATTACAAAGTACTTCGTGACTGAAGAAAGTTGAATTTATCAAGGATTATCACTTCGACGCCTGAAGGAATCAAAGTATTTAAATCTGTCTCCACTTTTGTATCTGATGGCTATGATATTGACACCAGAATCTAACGTATCCCAACTGGGGAAGTACCTCCTCCTTACAGAAGATCGCAGCAATAACAACACCTCTACTAGCTCTGTAAAGTCTGTACCCAATTCTGTATGTGGTGTTGTGTTCCTGGCCCCTATTTCATTTTTTTTATAAAACATTTTATTTAAAAAACATACGATATCCAGCAGGCCCCGAACTAGGCTGAATCTGTGTCTCGGGACCTAGAAAATTTGGGAATTGTCGCTTGACAATGATAATTCCACTTACATGGCTGCGTCGACAGGTTAAGCTGGTTGCCGGACAGCTTATTGACCCAGCAATGTACGTGGAATTGTCCTTGTCAGGTGACAATTGGATTGTTTTCAAATATACTGTACCCTAGTTGAGGTAAAATTAAGAAAATTTTACTTTGTCAGGTGAGTTGCGAAAATTAGCCATACATTTATACGGCTAATTTTCGTAACTGTATGACAGTCCGACTTCAGGATCAGAGCTCGAAGCCTATTCCGCTGCAGCGGGGTGTCAGACAAGGGGATGTTATTTCCCCAAAACTGTTCAGCGCTGCACTGGAAGACGTTTTCAAGACTCTGGACTGGAGAAGGTTAGGCATCAACATCAACGGCGAGTACATCACTCTCCTTCGGTTTGCTGATGATATAGTAGACTTGGCTGAGACCATGGAGGACTTGAGTACTATGCTCGATGACCTCAGTAAAGCTTCCGAGCGAGTTGGTCTAAGGATGAACATAGATAAGACAAAGATCATGTCAAACGTCCATGTAGTACCAACTCCCATTTCAATCGGACACTTTACGCTCGTAGTTGTAGACGATTATGTATACCTAGGACAGACCGTCCAGTTAGGTAGGTCCAACTTTGAGAAAGAGGTCAATCGTCGAAAACGACTCGGCTGGGCAGCATTCGGGAAGCTACGGCACCTTTTCGTCCAATATTCCGCAGTGTCTCAAGACGAGTGTGTGTTGCCAGTGATGACATATGGCACGGAAACGTGGTCGCTTACTATGGGCCTCATAAGAAGGCTCAAAGTCACTCAAAGGGCAATGGAGAGGCCTATGCAGGGAGTTTCTCTGTGCGATCGCATCAGAAATGAGGCTGTCCGCAGCAGAACCAAGGTAACCGATATAGCCCTCCGAATTGCTAAACTTAAGTGGCAGTGGGCGAGGCACATTGCACGTAGACCCGATGGCCGTTAAGGCGGAAAGGTTCTCGAGTGGCAACCACGTACCGGAAGGCGCGGCGTGGGTAGGCCCCCCACAAGGTGGACTGATGACCTGGTAAAGGTCGCGGGAGTCCGCTGGATGCGGGTGGCGCAGGACCGGCCATTGTGGCACTCTTTGGGGGAGGCCTTTGTCCAGCAGTGGACGTCTTTCGGCTGATATGATGTACTTTTCTGTATACCATCATCCACTACTCATTAAGACGATTCTAACGAGCTCAAACTCAACGGGGTTACGTCTGTTAAATACTGAATTCCCATGGCTAATATTCTGTCTCCATCATCAAATCAGCTCATGTCACCATAACATTAAATTGTTATCCAAACTATACTAATACCCAAAATTTCAGCTCAATCGGATAACGGCAAGTGACTGAAAAATGGATTGCAAATTTTGACGGACAACTTACTAACATACTTGAATACGAACTTGTAAATAAAATAACTACAACTTGGAAGAGTTGAAAACCCCCGACATTTTCAATTCAAAGTTCAATATCTAAAATGTCGGCTGAACCGTTTTTGTTGAAACGTAGCTAAGAACCATCTCGATCAGGTCAGCTTTCGGACAAAAAAACGGATTAAAATCGGTCCATTCGTTTAGGAGCTACGAGGCCGCAGACAGACACACAGACACGTCAAACTTATAACACTCTTCTCTTTGCGTCGCCGAGTTAAAAATAGTGTGCGGAGCAATATGGCCGCGACAACACTTGTGCACGACTGTGCATATAGAACCTTGTTTTTGTATGTTTTTTATTCCTTTTTTATGATTAGTACTATTGTTTTTTTGATTAAGTCGCTAATGTCAAATAGAAAATAAAAAGATTTGGTTTCAAATTCTAATATCATTTTATAATTTATATTAGTAAACCAAATAATGGTCCTTCGAACCGGATATGAACCAGTGACCTATGGATTATTATCAAAGCTCAATACAAATTAGATGCCATCGGAATCACCAAGCACGAGGCACGTAGCACCGATGATCAACGCGCGCTAGAAATTTTAGATCGCACCGCTCGTCGACTTCCTTCCGGGCGTTTTGAAGTAGGTTTACTTTGGAAAGCAGACCAACTAAGCGCGCCTGAAAGTTACCCTTTAGCTTAGTCGAGGTTCAAAAGTTTGGAAAAAAAGATGTCAAGGGAACCCGACTATGCTGAGAGGTACCGAAAAAATATTCAGGACACATTGGATAAAGGCTACGCTGAAGAATGTACCGGGGGGGAGCCTTCGGGTATATGTTGGTATTTACCACATTTTGGGGTGATAAATCCCAATAAACCCGCAAAACTTCGCGTAGTTCATGACGCAGCTGCGCGGTCTGGGGGAATGTCTCTGAATTCAATGTTACTTACAGGTCCTGATCTTTTACAAAACCAGCTCAGTATTTTGATGCGTTTTAGGGAAGGACGGATCGCCCTAACAGCTGATATTAAGGAAATGTTTCCACAAGTAAAAATTAGACATCAAGACAGGGACGCCCAACGATTCTTGTGGCGCGACGATCCTTCCGGCCCTATTAAGACTTTTCGCATGAGCTCAATGATTTTTGGTGCCTGTTCAAGTCCCTCGACTGCAATTTATGTCACCAACCTAAACGCCTCAGAGTTTCGAGAAGAGTTCCCCGAGACCGTGGAGGTTATTAAAAGTGATACCTACATGGACGATTTTATTAGCAGTGTCGACAACATTGAGAAAGCAAATCGTCTAGCCACTGAGGTGGTAACTATTTATAAACGTGGCGGGTTTGAAATGCGCGGCTGGACTACAAACGAGCCAGAAGCTGTAGCCTCGTTGCCAGACGATTTGCTATCAGACGCTGTCAACAATAAAACACAGGACGTGGATTTGTGTAAGGATGCCGTTTCTCGCACTTTGGGTCTAATTTGGCAACCTTTTCATGACGAGTTGACATTTAACTCTGGCCTATCGAAAGTGTTAGGTTTGCGAAAAGCGGCTGCTATCGCACTAGGGCTCGTGGGCCGACTGTACCACATGGAATGAGTAGACAACGATATACGTACAAACCTTTATTCATAAAGATCTACGCAAAAATGTTTTAACAACACATCACATATATAATCAGCTGTATGAGGCCTCACATTTTATCAGGTAATATTAATTATTTAAAATACATTTATAAAAATGCATGTTCACACCATTGTAGGATAGCAGAGAAGAAGGGGAACGGGAAGGTACCATAGACATGCAACGAACAGTTTTAAAGATAGATAATATTTATGGTTTGAGAGGTTACACACTATCCAACACTTCCCTTTAAGCTCTACAAACCATAAGCTCTACATTTATTAAAAGTTATACAGATTATACTTTAACATTCATTAACTTTGTAAAGTTTTCATGCTTAATTCTACCTAAAGGCTTCGTAAGAACATCTGCGATCATGCTTTCTGTTGGTAGGTATTTAACTTGAGCAAAGTTATCTTTTATCATATCTTTTACAAAGTGAAATCGTATATCAATATGTTTACTTCTTTTATGACAGTATTCTTTACATTCTAGTAGCTTATGTGCACTCTGATTATAATTATATATTACAATTTTGATATCTTTATTCAGAAGTTCACATATTAAATTCTTAATGAAACATAAGTCTTTACATACATCCCCAATAGAAAGGTACTCAGCCTCGGTACTTGAAAGCGCGACGCATTTTTGCTTTCTAGACTCCCAGTTTATTACATTATTGCCTAGTTTTACAATAAAACCACTATATGACTTACGATCTAGCAAATTATTGCCATAGTCGGCATCTGCAAATGCGGTAATTTTTAAGTCATTACTCCTATAGAAATATAGTGAATGACTTAAAGTCCCCGCTAAATATCTTAAGACGCGCTTGGCTGCTAACCAGTGACTTTTATCATAAGCATGGTTGAACTGACTCAACTGACTACAAGTGAAAGCTATGTCTGGGCGACTACATACTGAGAGGTACATCAAACTGCCTAGCAACTCTCTATAACGAAAGACTTCGCTATCAAGCAGAGTTGTAGCAGTAGGATCAGATTTGTCAAGTTTACAATTCAACATCATGGGTGTCTTTACAGACTTACAATTTTCCATGTTAAAGCGCACCAATAATCGTTTTATATAGTCACTTTGGTTCAATTTTAAAATGCCCTTTGTTCTATCACGTTCTACTTTCATACCTAGATTACTTTACAATTACTCAATTCACCAAGATTTTTAACATTGAATTGTTTTTCCAGTAAAATAATTAAGGAATTTGCACATTCTGGGTCTTGAGAAAATACATAAAAATCATCCACATATAGTGCTATTATTGACAATTTGCCATTCGATGTTCTTACATATACACAAGGCTCACAACGACTCTGCACATAGTCATTTTTAATTAACAATTCATGCACACATAAATTCCACATTCTACTGGCTTGTTTTAAACCATACAAGCTCTTTATTAATAGACAAACTTTGCTAGGGTCCCTAATGAAACCTTCAGGTTGTTCCATATAAATTACCTCGTTTAATTTGCTATTCAGAAAAGCATTAGCGACATCAATGTGATTCATATCCATGTCAAGATCATTAGCTAATGAGAATAATATTCTCATAGTCGAATGTCTCACTACAGGAGCAAAAACATCATTAAAATCCTCGCCCTTTTTCTGTGAAAAACCACGAGCTACTAAACGAGCTTTGAACCTATCTTTACCCAAAGCTTCATCTTTAATTTTAAAGACCCATTTACACTTTACTATGTTTGTATTATTTGGACGATCTACTAGTCTCCAAACTTCATTATTAATAAGAGCATCATACTCTTTTTGCATTGCAGCTTTCCATTTATCTCTACGTTCGGATGCCATTGCTTCATAATAGAAAAGTGGCTCAGACTCAACTTGAGTCATGAGTGATAAATCATATTCACCATACCTTTTGGGCATAGCACCCCGCGTGCTTCTGACGGGACGTGACGTACTGGGCTGTACAAGGACGTTAGCCTCACACGTCACTGGCAACTCGTTGGAGTCTTCACTGTCACTGCACGACTGGTACTGGCTGTCTGGAGGACTCATGGCCTCCTCTGGCTCATCAGCACTGCTCTGCGGCTCGGGCTGCACATGCACAGGCTCAGATGAGGCTGGCTCCTCACTCAGGGGCTCATTTCGCAATCTGGTGGTCTCAACACCAGGGCAGGGCTCCGACACTGGAGTCTCTGAAACATTACAATTGCCAAATGAGTCATAAGCAACAATATTATTTTTATCGTTAGGATTTCCTTTTTCCAATTCTATAAAATTATCATTTCTTATAACATTGTCAATATTTAAAATATTATTATTCTCATTAATAAAATTCTTATCAGTATTATTTATCACAGTTGTTTCAATAAAATGGACAGACCTTGCTTTAATAACCCTAGTAGGATTTTTGGGATCTATAAATCTGTACGCTTTCGATTCCTCGGAATAGCCTGTGAATATACATTCTATAGCCTTTGGACTAAATTTGCGACGCTTGCAATCTGGCACATGGCAAAAAGCTTTGCATCCGAATATCCTTAAGTGGCTCAAGTCAACTTTGGACCCTGACCACAGTTCCTCTGGAGTGGCACGAGACACAGCAGCTGTTGGGGACCTGTTTTTCAAATAAATTGCTGTCTTAACAGCTTCACCCCAATACCGCACGCCTAAACCTGCATCAATCAACATGCAGCGCGCCTTCTCCACAATAGTCCTGTTAAGGCGTTCCGAGACCCCATTTTGGCTCGGGCTATAGGGTACAGTCACCTGATGAATAATCCCACAATCAGATAAATATTTATCAAAATTACGATTACAATATTCCAAGCCTCCATCTGTCCTTAAACATAACACCTTCTGACCTGTTTGCTTCTCTGCCAAGTTTTTAAATTCAATAAACTTAGACATAACCTCACTTTTATATTTTAATAAATAGCCAAATGTTTTACGAGTAAAATCATCGGTATATGTGACTAGATAGCGTGAACCACCCCAAGTGCATTCTTCAATAGGACCACAAACATCAGAATGTACTAATTCTAGAGGCTTTCGCGCTCTTTTTGCTTCACCCTTGGGAAAACTTTTAACAGTCAACTTCCCTTTAATACATGCTTCACAATCAGCCAACGGACCGTCCTGGCCACTAAAATTTAAACCATTGGACATATTACGAAGTTCACACATACCTGCTTTGCTAAGGTGTGCTAGCCGTCGATGCCAGATGTGCATAGGCACATCAGAGGTTGTATGAGCACATTGATGCTCCCTCGTAGCATCCGACGACGCACCAGTGAACCCCTCCTGTGTACATACTGTGTCCTTGTGACTCAGTATACACGCTGAAGCAGTCTTGTTCTGTGAAGTCAAATTAGTAACACAATCTAATACATAAATACCTTTCCTATTAGAAGCAGTGGCTAAACATTGTTGTTTAGTGTCATAAATATGACATTTACTGTTATCAAAAACAACCTTATAGCCTTTTTGGGTCAATCTAGCCACAGACAACAAATTAGTGGAGAGATTTGGGACATACATCACATTTTCAATCATTCTTACAGTATTATTAGGTAAGGTAATTTCTACGGAACCTATACCTTTGCATTGCAAGGTTTCATTATTAGCTACGGTAATGACACTGCTAAAATTACTGTCAAGAGTCTTAAAATAATGTAAATGCTTACATAAATTAGCCGTACAGCCTGAGTCAACTACCCAGTCTTCAGAGTTGTAAGCAGCGAGCGCTGACACGGACAATGTTTGCTGCATTTTGTCACCATCAGCCTTTTTCTTCTGGTCATTTTTAAGTTTGAAGCACTTCAACTTGAAATGACCCGCTTTCTTGCAGTAGTGGCAAAATCTCTTTGAGCTATTCTGAGTTAACAGTGCTGAGCTCCGGTTGGCACTTTCATTGTTCCCGCGACGAAAATCTTCTTGTAGAAGACGTGCTCGCACCATTTCACTGGTCAGCGACTGAGACAGGTTAGCGGCTCCTAGACTTGACACCAAAACGTCGTACTCCTGTGGCAGTCCGGATAGAAGGAGCTCTGCGACCTCTTCATCAGCAATATTTCGACCGATGTCATCTAGCTGGCTTACTAATGTAGTGACGGCCTCGATGTATTGCTGCATGGAGCCGTAGTCATCATAACGAGCGTTATGAAGCTGCCGTAGTAGCACGACACGCCGGAACAAACCTTTGTCCTCAAAGATATCTTGAAGGTTATTCCAGGCCTTCTTAGCCGTGTCCGCCGTCCTAATGTGCTGTATGCAATGTGGTTTGACAGACAAACAGATTCGAGCCAAAGCACGCTGGCCTCGAACTGGATCCGTGTCCGTACCTTCAACAGATGCCCATAGTCCCTCCATTATGAGTGCATGTCGCATGCAGAACTTCCAGTTTAAGTAGTTACTGATGCCATCCAATTTCTCGAATGAGAATGAAGCTCGGGCACTCTCGTTGTCGACCGGTGTCGTCACCATCGTTGTGTTGTAGTTAAAAGTTTGAGGTTAAGTTATACCCGATACGCCGCGGCCGATCGTTGCCTTCTCGATTCCTTCTTGGAATAAAATGCTGGTTCCATAACCTGTTAGGTTTGCGAAAAGCGGCTGCTATCGCACTAGGGCTCGTGGGCCGACTGTACCACATGGAATGAGTAGACAACGATATACGTACAAACCTTTATTCATAAAGATCTACGCAAAAATGTTTTAACAACACATCACATATATAATCAGCTGTATGAGGCCTCACATTTTATCAGGTAATATTAATTATTTAAAATACATTTATAAAAATGCATGTTCACACCATTGTAGGATAGCAGAGAAGAAGGGGAACGGGAAGGTACCATAGACATGCAACGAACAGTTTTAAAGATAGATAATATTTATGGTTTGAGAGGTTACACACTATCCAACAGAAAGACTCATGTGCTCCTTTAACCAAGCGCCAAGCCCTTACATAAGTCATGCGCATCTATGATCCTTTAGGGATATTGTCACCGATTGTAGTAAAAGGTCGAATTCTCTTTCAAATTTTGTGGCGCAAGGGGTTAGAATGGGATGAACAGCTTTGCGAGGTTGACTGCAAGACGTGGCACGAGTGGTTCGAAAGCCTAAAGTCAATTTCAGACATACGGATACCTCGGTGGTATAATACGAGTAACGCGGAAGTAGTAGAACGGGAATTGCACGTGTTCTGCGATGCAAGTGAGTTGGCGTATACCGCTGTCGCATACTGGCGATATGTTGATGTATCTGGCCAAGTTAGGCTAGCTCTTATTGCCAGCAAAATACGCGTCGCACCGTTAAAGCCGGCGTCTATACCAAGGTTAGAACTTCAAGGCAGTTTGATAGCCACTCGCCTTGCCACATTTATTTGCGAGTCTCACCGCGCTAAACCAAGCCGACGTTATTTTTGGACCGATTCGATGTCTGTATTAGGTTGGTTGCGAAGTGACGCTCGGAAATATAAGCCCTTTGTGGCAAATCGAGTAGGCGAAATTTTGGAAAACAGCTCTGTGGCCGAATGGCGCTGGGTTCCCACGGATCTTAACGTTGCTGACGACGCTACGCGTATTAAACCAAGTACATTTAGTGTAGACTCACGCTGGATATCTGGCCCAGGATTTTTGCTCACTGATCCCAGTGATTGGCCTTCTAATCCAACAAATAGCGGCACCGTTGGACCACTCGATCAAATAGAGTTAAAACCTTCAGAACGCACCATCAAATCATCACACGCACGCTTAAAATCATGTTCGACTACATCACTTAGGAATGTTGCTTGCCACTACAATGAAGTAAACGACTTGCCCGTAGCTGTAGTTGCAGATCCGACACATTTTAGTTCTTGGTTAAAATTAGTAAGGGCAACTGCTAGAGCTCATCAGTTCATTGCTGCATGCATCACAAGGGTCAGGGGAAATTCTGGGAACTTTATCCTCCCCCAAAATAACCCTACGGCGGTCACATCTCAGACTACCCTGCGGCCAATCAATGTTCAAGCTTTAGAATTGGCAGAAACCCATATATTACGACATATTCAAAAGAACACTTTCAACGATGAACTGCGATGCTTACTACGTGGCCAGCCCATATCGCCGAAAAGTCGCCTGGCGAAATTGTCACCAGCTATAAACCACGATGGTTTGCTGTATCTGAAAGGGCGCACAGCTGCTGTTGAAGACGTTCCTACTCAAACTGTCTGCCCTATTCTGCTCGACGGAAAGGACCCTGCCGTACGCCTGCTAATCAGCCATTATCACAAGAAGTGTGCCCACGCCTACGCCGAAACTGTGATAAATGAACTCCGACAGCAATATTGGATAATAGGGTTAAGGAACGCCGTCAGATCAGTTGTACATAAATGTCAGCTATGCAAGTTGGTGCGTGGACGACCGCTACAGCCTCTTATGGGAGATTTACCAAGAGCCCGACTCGCACACCATCATCGCGCTTTCACTTTCACTGGTGTCGATTACTTTGGCCCCCTTCAAGTAAAAATTGGCCGTAGACGAGAGAAGAGGTGGGTCGCGTTATTCACTTGCCTGACATCGCGGGCATTACACCTTGAAGTGGTTCACAGCTTGTCTGCCGATGCTGCTATTATGTGCCTTCGTCGGTTTATCGCCAAAAGAGGGACACCAAGCCAGATATACTCCGATAACGGAACTGCCTTCGTCGGTGCAAACAGACAGTTACGCGCACTTTATGATGAAGCCGTCGCTGATTATGCCACTAACGAAAAAATTGAATGGATTTTCATTCCCCCCTCCGCACCTTTCATGGGAGGGGCTTGGGAGCGCTTAGTAAAAAGTGTCAAATCGGCCCTAAAGGTCACTCTCCGAGAAAGAGCTCCAACCGACGAAGTGCTTGCCACACTCTTGGCCGAAGCAGAAGCACTCGTAAACGCACGTCCCCTCACACACGTGTCGCCCGACGCTGCTGACCCCGAGGCCCTTACACCATGTCACCTACTGCTGGGATCTTCCTCTGGTCGCCCGATACCCGCCCAGCTCACGGACTCAGACCTCTGCAGCAGGAGCGGATGGCGCAGAGCTCTGAGGCTTGCAGATCATTTTTGGCGCCGCTGGGTTATTGAATACTTGCCAACCCTTGCCCCGCGCCGTGTCAGAGGCCTCCCGACTCCAACCATTTCGATCGGAGACCCTGTACTCATTGCTGATGGAGACCTACCGAGAGGCACGTGGCCACGAGGCGTAGTTTCGCGTACATTTCCAGGCCGAGATGGAGTGCTTAGAGTGGTCGACATAAGGACGGCCGCAGGGACGTTACGTCGCCCCTTAAAAAAATTTGTTCTTTTGTAAAAAGGGGGAGGATGTGCACGACTGTGCATATAGAACCTTGTTTTTGTATGTTTTTTATTCCTTTTTTATGATTAGTACTATTGTTTTTTTGATTAAGTCGCTAATGTCAAATAGAAAATAAAAAGATTTGGTTTCAAATTCTAATATCATTTTATAATTTATATTAGTAAACCAAAACACTCATCCTTAAGAACTCCAGAAGGGTACGAATCACGTAGCCCCTAACTACTCCAGGCAAAATACGGTTTTGAAAAACATTAATTTATAATAGCGTTCTTTTGTTTATTTCATTTAAAACGTTATTCTAAGATGCTTTATACAAGAATCCACCAACATTTCCAACCCGAAGTAATTATATAGATTTAAATAAAGCATGAATTGTTTTTTTATTATTATTTATTTTGAATATTATAGAGCAAATGTAAATGAACCAAAATAAAGATAAAACCGTTTATAATATTTTTTCTGACTTTTCAGAAGCTTGTTAAATTATATTTTTTTGATGTCTGATATTTTGTTGGATTTGGTCGCTAGGTAACTATTTAATTGATAATATATCCATTACATAGAAAAAATCTACTACTATAAATAATTTCCTTTGTCATTTTTTTCATATAAGTTGTCAGTTCATTGCCTGGACTATAGTGACAGACCTGATGAACGAGGACATGGAATAAAAGTTCATTTTCCGATTGTTATATTTTTAATTTTTTGATCCGAAATTGTTCTAGTATAATCAGTTATCTTTGTATAAATTTGGAAATATACTATGAATACTTTGTATGTACCTGTATACTACTATTAATAAATTCTGTGAACAAGTAAAAAAAAACTTTCGTAAGTTTTTTTTTATTTGTTTATTCGGATAATCTATATTTATAGCCTTATGCCAATACTACCTTGTCTTCCTTCAGTAAATTCTCATAAAAAAGTACCGTAACGGGACGCAAACAAATGTTAGCACATTAATATTTTATTCTACCCTTTTCCTAGTTAGTAAGGCACTGGCTGATCCAGCGGCGCTATCACGAATCGAATCTCGAAGTTTGTATATCTCCGTCACTGTTACTCAAACATAAGCGCGATAGAGACGAACATATTTAAACTTTGAATTTCGATATTTGTGTTTATAGCTATGAAATATTATTATTATATGGAATTTCATCCTTAATCCCGCGGGGGTTAGTTTTTTTTTTACTTCACAGGTGGACTCAGGAGGAGAAGGGCTCGCCCTAAACCCATCTTTCAAGCTAACATTCCTCAGGTTCTTGTTTCACTCTTCCCAACTCCACTAGCTGTTCGTCATCATCTGACCAGTCTGAACATATTCTCTGAACTATTGCGTTAGACGCCTGTTCAGCTTGGGTACCCATGTTCAACGGATCAGTCTCCCTTTTCAGCTGTGTATCTTCCTCTAGTGGACCCTCGTTTATGTCAATTTGTCTTTCTTCTAACTCTTTCTTTATATCTTCAAGCAAAACTGTCTGTATCGTTGGAGTTGTGGCGTCTATTTCTATCTTACATTCTGTCCCGTTGACATCTGTGACCGAACGTTGTCTCTCATTACTGATTGTGATCTTATCGACCGCGCCAGTTAGCTGTCGCTTCGCTGGCCGGTAGCTCCTCGCCGGGGCGCTGTGTTTCCGCATGTGTGACGCAAGATCGAAGTTCTCTTCGAACTGCTCTTCACAGACAGGACATTCAACCTTTAAAAAATAAAAATAAATATTAGAGGACAACCCTACACAAATCGAACAGCTCCAAAGTAAGCTCAATAAGGCTTGTGTTATGGGCACTAGATGACTATATTCGTATATTTAATAGATATAAATACTTGGGAATTATAGAGGAATAAAGCTCATGTCACATAGTATGAAAGTATGGGAGAAAGTGATAGAGAGACAAATGAGAGATGAGTGTTTTAACGCGTGTTTTATGCCGGGTCGGGGTACAGCAGACGCCATTTTCTCACTTCGCCAATTGTGCGAAAAATACAGGAATGCACAGAAAAACCTACATATGGTGTTTGTTCACCACGAAAAGGCGATCAAGGCGATAGGTGATCGAGTACCTCGTGAGGTTTTGTGCCGCCTCGAAAGAGAAATGTGTGCCTGGGAAGTATGTGGAGCTAATTCGGTCTATGTATGACAGATGTTGTACACGCGTCCGGTCAGCGGCTGGCACCACAGACAGGTTCAGTGTAACGGTAGGCTTGCACCAGGGATCAGCTTTAAGTCCATACCTCTTTGTACTGATTATGAACGCTCTGTCGTCGGACATACAGGAGGAGGCACCCTGGTGTATGCTGTTCGCGGATGATATTGTTCTTGTCGGTGAAGACGCATCCACGGTACAGAGCAGACTGGAGAAGTGGCAACAAAAACTGGAGAATGTTGGCCTAAGGATCCGTAGGTCCAAAACCGAGCACATGTTTTGCGATTTCGGCGGTCTCTCCAGTTTGAAAGGCATAAAGCTAGATGGCGTTACGCTCCCAGTCTGCTCCGATTTTAAGTACCTCGGTTCGCTTGTACAGTGTGATGGTGATATCGACCATGATGTCAAAAACCGATTTAGCGCTGGGTGGATGAAATGGCTACAGGTCTCCGGAACAATATGCGATGGCAGAATGCCTCCTAGGCTAAAGGGCAAAATCTATAAGAACATTGTGAGACCTGTCGTCATGTTGGTATGGATCGGAATGTTGGGCCTTAAAGGTGATGGATGAAAAGAGATTGCATGTTACAGAGATGAGAATGTTAAGGTGGATGTGTGGTGTGACGAGAAATGTGTATGTAAGGGGGAAGCCTGAAAGTAGCACCTATCGCGGATAAATTGAGAGCCAATCGCCTTGCGTGGTATGGGCAAGTAATGCGGAGGGATGAAAGTCATGTGACCAAAAGAGCATTAGGTATGAATGTGGATGGATGTAAGAGACGAGGTAGGCCAAGGAAAAGGTGGATGGACTGTGTGAGAGACGATATGAAGAGAAAAGAAGTGAGTAATGAGATGACGGCTGACAGAGAAGTATGGAAGAAAAAGACATGCTGCGCCGACCCCAAGTAAATGGGATATGGGCAAGGAAATAATGATATAAATACTCAGGAAACATCCAAGATGATCCAAGGCTCAGAAACAAATATTCATGCTTATCACACAAATATTTGTCCATACTGGGATTCAATGACCCAGGACCTTCAGCTTCGTAGGCACTGTCACTAGGCTAACCGGTCGTCATGATTGAGGAACAAACCTTCTCATATGTCTCCTTGCATGTTCCGCCGCTCAACAATCCATTCATTAAATGGTGCCTCAACAGTGTTGGCGTTGGAAATGTCTCCAAACAATCCGAACAAGTTAGACAGCGCTCGCAAATCTCTTCATGCTTCCAACGATTTATTTTCAATGGACAGACGAATTTCTTATGATATGTTAATCCCGTTTTCCTAGTAAAGCATATGTTACATACATCACATACTCGACATTTGTGAGTGCATAGACTTGATCTATTGAAGAAACTGCGCCTACAACAGATACAGTAGTGCTTATGGGTGATCTGGTGCCTGAATTGGAGACAATAGGTCTTGAATTGTTTCTTGCAAGCATTGCACTTGTAGCCTTTGTATATGTTTGGGTCACTTTCTGATTCGGAGCTGTCTGTGCCCGACTCTTGGCTGTCTGTGGTCCCACCTGAAGAAAACATAATGGTTAAAAGGATATGACTCTTTAACTTTATGGGTAATGACTCTGCTTATACAAATCACAGTAGGGGAAAATAATTTTACAGTGTATCAAGCTGATCCAGCATGAATAATGTTTCTGATTGATTTATTATTTACCAGGTCATGTATTTATCTTATTATATGGCCAGGTATTTATCAAGGTAGCAAGCCTATGCCGGGTTCTGCCAGAATGAGACACATATTGTCAAGCAAGCATGGAAAGACTTGCATACATGTTGATGTTGTGAAGGGACGCCTGGCCGGAAACAGGCAAGCAGTCGACCACTTGTTGCGGTCATCTTGCATACATGAGTTTTGGTTGTGATTATGTGGTGGCCGACATTTTTAAAACTGTTGATAATTTGAATCTTCTACCTTTTCTAATCTACGACGTTAGAGTCGCTTTTGAATGGACTACATTGATGCAATTCAGCTAAATAAAAATAAAAAAAACAAAAAAATCTCAAGAATAAGGTCTTAAGTTATTTAAAAGGGCACAACGTGTGCGTCGCTTTTTTTACATTATTATGGCATGGCAACTGGTGGCAATTCCACGTGGTCAAACCAGCAGTTACGTCTGTTTGAGTACAGGGCTGACTAACCTGTCTGTTCATCTCGTAAATAGTCATCCGGATTGAAATGCGCAGCACACAAGCTCGGCCGCAACCATAGAAGAGGCAGCGCGTTGTTCTTATTCAATGATTCTTCCCACAATTTTCTTAGTTTGTTATCACTCGGGCGCCAATGGACGCCATGGTTTTTACAGTTGAAAGCTGCGCAATTTGACTTTGGCATTGTATTAAGTATTTTGCAACTGATTCCCTCAAGTTTCAATTCAAGTGCCAAGCATATATAGCAAAATATTTAGTATTTACACATCAGCCTCACTGACATTGACATGTTGTTGAGTTGACCAAAGAGAATATAACCACTACGTTTATTTACGGAGTTGACAACTAAATTGTCAAAAAACCGTACTATCCACAGATTACAAAAAAAATTGTCTGTGAGTAAAATCCCCCTCCTCCGAACGATTTTTACTTTGTTCTCCTTGTAGAAAAATAATTTCAACAATTATGTATCGTTTTGGAAAAGGAGAAAGTCACCATTTTAAGCAGCATATGAGCGAACTTTAAAGTATGTTTACGTCAGCAAAACCTCCCCGGTTTCTATTGTTGAAACTACTCGCTACTCACACCCAAAGAGAATTATAACCACTGAGTGATAACCACTACGTTCATATAACGTACTTAAAATATGTATGTGAGTGAGGTATCACATGAATGCCCTTTATAGATTTCTGCGCCTTAGGCGGCCTCTACACGCTGATTAAATACTGACAATCCACCATACTCTTTCTATTGCATGTTATAGAAAGAGACAGCTATGGTGGATTGTCAGTATTTAATCAGCGTGTAGAGGCCGCCTTATGGTCGCACTACACCAATAGTACTCTTTGCACTACACGTCACAATACTGTCCTGGCGCATTTGTCAGACGTTATTTCAAAGAAAATTTGTGAAGATAAGGCGGTATAGTCTCGGGCTATAGCCTGCCCGAACAAAACCGACCAAACTGAAAAAAAAAACAGCTGAACTGTCAGCTATACGTCAAGGTCGTCATGTCAACATCTGCAATTCTACAAAACAAAATCTTTCGCGAATACGAAATAATACCAGAATTTTAACCAAGACGTGTTAGACGCGTCAAATTTGAAACCCTAAACTAGACACTCAAAGATACACAACTGTTAATGTTGATATTGTCCAAAGACATTAATATTAGTGTGTAGGTTAGACAACTAAGTGTGTAGACATGAAGGAAGCCACGAAAGGCGTTCGTCGCTTCCTACAGATCAAGCAAGGGATCGTGGTGCCTCCGGTGGTGCTGCAAGCGATGCTGCCCGACGTCGCATCTGTTGTCAAAAGTAAGTCCACAACGTAGTAAATGTATGTATGTAAGCACTTTATTGTACACTAGATGCTCGCACGGCTTTGCCGGCGTATGGCAGATAACACAGGCAGACCCGCGGGATAAAATTTAGCCTTGAACCATCCAGAAAGTCCATTCTACTTGCAGGTGAAAGAATTTTTGAAATGGAATAAGCGGTTGCGTAGATTACCTATTACATGCAAATTTAGTAAGCTAGTCTCACAGACTTTTCCTCTTTGGGTAAACCAAACACACACAACACAATAAGACACACAACAAGCACACATGTCACATGTGTGTGTGATTGTGTAACATCTCACACAATAAGTACATAGCTGTATCTTAATGGATCTCTTTTAGCAATGGAGTGGAAGGTAGGTAGAACAATATAGAGAAACTAATGTAAAAATCCAAGAAAGCAAGTTGTTCTTTCCATTAATTTATTCTGTTGGATGAGGTGCATCCTAAACTGTACTGATGACAATCCTTCACCACAATTATTTAGCTAAGAGGTTGGTTGACGTTACTAGGGACCTGGCAACCCTCGCTCAACACAAGCATTTCAAAACAGCTAGGAATACTGCCAGCATCCGGTCAAATATTCAGCGTTTTTAAGGCGTTTTATTTGGTATCCCATTGGAACGCATAATAGTTTTTAGACTAATGCAGTTTCGCATAATTGGTTTGGCATAATTATTTGTGGCATAATAGTACTTTCGCATATTAATATTTTGGCCTACTGTTTTTCTGGCATACTACGCTATTAGCATAATTTTAGCTAGACTAATTTGTATTCGCCGAATATACATTAGGCATACTATTGTTTGGGGTAATAATTATTTGGTATATCTGTCATCATCCATAATTTCAGTTGTCTAAATGAATGAAACTGGTCAAAATACCTAAAATGATATTATTAGTGAGATCAGAGTCAGTTTACCAAAAAATATTTGATGCCCACCCACCCTTTGAACAGGGGCTTAGTGGCAAAACCGACTCGGATGGCGGATAGGTTAGAAAACGGAAGCGGGAGCAAATGCTCCCGCTTTCGTCTTCGAGGTTATTTTTTTAAAAAAAGAGCAGAGAAACCTTTTATGAAAACTTACTACTAATGACAACTAGGCAATTTACTACTAAGAAAACAATAGGCTCAAATCCCTAAAAACAATTTTTTTTTATTTTAAGGATTTTGGACGTAGGTTATTTAACGTAATTTTTTTTTTTAATTTTAGACATTGTGATACGTACCCCTTTTAATAGGATAATAGAGGTATGCAATTTGATATTATGTCAATTGATTATTATGGGTATTCACGTTTATGCTTTTTGTTATTAGTTTTAATGTGGGTTATGTTTTCGGTATTTATGCTTTTTAAAGTTATGCGTAATAAAATATGCAAAATGTGACTTATGCATATCTTATTTTCGGCGTAAAGTAATTATGCTTAAACATTTTAGTATTAATGATTTTATGCCTCTCAATAGTAAACCGTTTTATTTTCGTCATTGTCGTCGCCAGCATATACTATTAAAACAGACAAATATCAGAGTCCACTTTTGATGAAGACGTAAGCCAAAACCGGTACTGAGTCTTTTTTGATTGAAGTTTCCGCGGTATGTTTTACCTCTGCTGAAATAATCTTGAGCCGACAATGACGTTAGAAGCTCGGAGATTGGCCCATCCGCAATATTATTTAATACTAGATATTTAGTACTAGATTTATTTTAAGTAAGTTTCGTTGATTCGTTTTAAATTTTACCTGAACATAGTCACTTTTTCTGAATTAAAATATAATTAATTATAAGCCTTCATTCCAGACACACTTTCCTTGATAACTCTGATGGTCTAACTAATATATCACTTTTTCTTAAGTAGTCTGTAAACGCTCAAACATATTTGTCAAACTATATGTTTTGTTTGTACGTTTTCATCAAACATACCAACAAGTTTGTCAAACAAGACTTCACTTTCAAAGCAGTTTTCGCCATGCAGTGACGCCCCGACGCTCAGATGAGTAATGTTGACACAGCATTTCTTGGCAATGTGTATACAAAAGAATAAGAGAAGATGTTGGACACGAGAATGGAACCTGTTTCAGCGGCGGTCGCGCGAAAATGGCGAGTTTGTCAAACATGACTGTACAGTCATCACAGGATTATGACCCACTACTCCCACTACCTCTACGAGATCATTATGTTCACGCGGAGACATCTAGCCGAGTTTGAGCGAGTGGGAGTTCTTGGCAAGTGCCTCCGCAGCACGGGAAACCTTCGGACGGTGCCGCGTCGCACAGTTCTGCACGAAAGAAATCCGCGTGTCATTGGACCAACGTACTATAAGCACCTGCCCGATGCCATAAAGACTGAGAGCTGCGACGAAACATTCTAACGCAAACTTAGAAACCATTTATTGAAGAAGCCATTCTACTCCGTAAAATAATTCATACAATTAAGATATAGACTATAATTATATAATATTTGTTGGTTAGTATTAGGTATCTAGAACCATCATATTTTTTATTATTTCCTAGTGCTTTATTTCTCATAATTGATTTTGACATTGTTTTATATTTTTATTATGTTATTTGATAGGTACTCTCTGTACCCTATTTTTATTTTTATTTAATCTTGTAAATTATTGACATCATTGTATTTCTCTTGACATTGTATTTGTATTGTATACACAGGAATAACCTGACTTGACTTTTAATTTTATATGAATTTCATTTTAATTGTAGGTATCGACGACCGCTTTAGCCTAGTTGGTAGTGACCCTGCCTACGAAGCAAGAGGTCCTGGGTTCAAATCCCGGTAAGGGCATTTATTTGTGTGATGAGCACGAATATATGTTCCTGAGTCATGGATGTTTTCTATGTATTTAAGTATTTATTTCTCTATAAAAGTATCTATATCGTCGTCTAGTACCCATAGTACAAGCTTTGCTTAGTTTGGGACTAGGTTGATTTGTGTAAGATTATCCGCAAATATTTATTTATTATTATTTATTTTATTTATACATAATAATATATCGTATATACCTAACACATAATTATATTCATTTTCAATGTTTTATTATTGCATATCTCGACGATCGCTGTACGATAAGTAATAAAATGTAAGAAAAATGTTCTGTGAAAATTGTACAATGAAATAAACTAAACTAAACAGTCGCCATCACATACATCGGAGCAAACAAGCAACTCACAAACATTGGAACACAACTCTATTTTCATGGCAAAAGGGTGCATGTTCAGATATTTTTGAACATCCTTTAGTGTATTGATGTATGTGATGGCGACTGTACACTTTCAAACATGTATGACAAGCACGCCATCAATTAAATCTTTCAAACACGACTGCAGGCTGTCAAATTTTTTGCCAAACACGTAAAATTTGACAAATTTGAGCGTTTACAGCCTGCTTTAGCTTCTGTGTGTCTGTTTGCTAATTGGCAAAGGCCGTCTCCAACCTTCCCCATTCCTTCCTATCTTGTGCTACTCTGCTCCATGTTGCTCCAGCACATGGTTTAATGAACTATTTTTTTCTTGCCTCCTTGCCTAAATTAGTATAATATACTTACCTATAAACTTATTTTTTTCTAAATTGTGGATCATTACATTACATTTACAATGTGTCAATTACTATGTTTGGAAAAGCGAGACTTCTCAACATAGGTACATGTATACCTAATAAGAGGCCTCACCCTTGCCCTGTCTACCACTATGTGTTTTAAATCAAATTAAATAAAATAACATATTTTGTATCAATATATTTAACAACCTGGTATAGGTGAAAAACTTAAATACTCCTACGAGTATATGTTGTTACCTGTTTGAATAGACATTACATGTATATTTAACAACTTAAAAAAAGTTTAAAAACCCCTGATAATTTCATTTCAAAGTTCGATATCTCAAAAACGGTTGAACCGATTTTGTTGAAACATAGCTAAGAACCATCGTTCAGATGCATATATCTCGTCAGCTTTCGGATAAAAAAACCACATTCAAATCGGGCCATTCGTTTAGGAGCTACGATGCCACAGACAGATACACAGACACATCAAACTTAAAACACCCCTCTGTTTTTTTTTTTTTTTAATCTATTTATTTCAGATAAAGTACTTAACTAAAGCGTCGGGGGTTTAAAATTGGGACACAAACTAAACCGATGCCTTTCCAAACAGTCCACTACTGGCACTACTACATATAATAGGAGCCTTACTTAAGAGTCCCCAGGGAGCTTACTACTATTACAAACATATTTTTCATACTAAACTTCTTTTCTTTTTAATTTTTTTTCAATTTTAATTTCTAGCACCAGAAACTAGTTTCCTACCTAGATTCGTCGGGTGACAAGCAAAACTCACTAAGTAACAAATACCTACTTAAATCAAAGGTCGTATCTGGATATCGACTACGTACCGAGATATGAGGTTTTGAAGAGCAGTGACAGTTTTGGTAGTGACTTTTGCTTGTCACCCGACGATATGAACTAAGTGTAAATTCCATTTTTTTTATTCCAGATGCACTGATAGCATGCTCTAGTAAGCAGGCCCAGTTCAGCCAGTCCAATAAGCATGCCCAGCCTAGCCAGCCCAATAAGCAGGCCCAGCCCAGCCAGTCCAATAAGCAGGCCCAGCCCAGCCAGTCCAATAAGCAGGCCCAGCCCAGCCAGTCCAATAAGCAGGCCCAGCCCAGCCAGTCCAATAAGCAGGCCCAGCCCAGCCAGTCCAATAAGCAGGCCCAGCCCAGCCAGTCCAATAAGCAGGCCCAGCCCAGCCAGTCCAATGAGCAGGCCCAGCCCAGCCTGCCCAGTAGCCAGCCACAAGACACAGCTACCACGTGCAAGCCACGAAATCAAAATGAGATTTTAAACTCCTTCCCCTGCAATATCTGCGGACGTAAGTTCCCAACCAGACGCACCCTCAACGAACACTCACTCTGCCACGTGAATGAGTGTCAAACCTGTAAATTACCGTTCAATTCAAAAAAGCTTTTACTAAAACACCGATGTTGCATATGCAAGATTTGTAATAAACCTTCGGCAAGCGGTAACCACAAGAGCTGCCCTAGAGTATTTACTTGTAAGTGTGGTGAGAAATTTACGAATAATAGAGCTTTCAAGATGCATCAGAAAATTATTCACGTAGAGATATACGGAAACTGTCTAACGTGTAATAGACAGTTTATGAACGAGACAGACCTAGTTAATCATGTTACTAAAATGAAGTTCCCTTGCATATACTGTGGTACGTGCTACTCTAATTTGGATGACCTTTCTGAGCATACAGATCCGAAATATAGTTGCAAGATCTGTAAAGAAACATTTGAAGATAGCTCCGCTGCGGCGTCTCACAGTAGATCGCATGTGGCTGCGAAGCGAACCTACACTAGAGAACCAAAGCCTATTAATGCTCAGAAAAGAACAAAGGCCAAGAAGATCGTGAATAGTGTTGTTAAAAAAGTTAATCTATACGAGATACCAGTAGAGTTTGACAAACAAAAGGATGTGAAAAACGACGGAAAGACATGGTTTTTAAAAATAGAAGAAGAACCCTGCGATAAATTGGATGGAGATTTACCAGAGAGAGTCGAAGGGGCAGCGCCGAAGCTTGGATGTTTGAAAGTCGAGCTTGAGGATGAGGAAATGAGAGAACCCAACCAGGAAACACTCAATATACACCTTGAAGGTGTGAAAGAAGGTAATCTCACCGAGAAAGTTGATGGAGTCGTAACAAAAAAGACTTTTAAGCTTATCGAAGATGTGAAAGTCGAAACTGACGGCCGAGATGAAGATATGAGAGAAGGCATCGAAAACGTTGATGTGTTTCGGAACTTTGGGACAGGGCCTTCGAAGCCTTTTGTTAATGTTGAGTTTCAGTTCAGAGATATTAAAAAAGAACCTAACGAGAGAATTGAGGTATCTAATTTGGGATCCGATGAAGTCATGGATGAGCCTGGGGATGTGAAAGCCTTGCTTGAGTTGGGGCCTGCGGCGACGGGCCGGGTACGTCGGGCTCCGGTGTGGGGGCGAGTGCCTGCTGTCTATGTAGGCCGAAGTGAGTTGCACCTGTTTTTACAAGCTTTATATTAACTTGCACTGTTCGTATGTATGTAAATATGTAAGTATGTAAGTTGTCCGTCAAAATTTGCAATCCATTTTTCAGTCACTTGCTGTTATCCAATTGAGCTGAAATTTTGCATGCCAATACAATATTATGATGAATTGTAGCTGATCTGATGCTGGAGCTGGAAGGTGACCATAGGAACTCCGCAATAAAACGACCAACCCCATCGAGTTTGGGCTCGTTAGAATCACCTCAATGAGTACTTGATGATGTTATGCAGAAAAGTACAGTCGGCAGTAAAAGCTTGTACCAAAAATGAAATTTTTGACAGAAACTTATTATTGGTTTTTAACAAGCTTTTATATTTAACTTGACCTGCTCGGTTGTTTGTTAGTAAGGGACAAATCTTGGAATTGAAGTTTGAACCAGTTAATGCCAACCGATTAAGGTGAAATTTTGGAATTAAAATGTATGGCGGTTACACACTGGTACAGTTCCCGGCAAACAACTTGAACATGCGGGACGAAGTGGGGGGGCAGCTCGCACGTACAATTCGCCTTTGCGCAGGCAAGGTCATTTGCGCACGAAGTTTGCCGTCTACTGTACATATATGTATTCGTATAGATGTCGCTGATAGAGTTCCAGTGTGCGCTGCGAGGTTCAGAAGGAACAGTGCAGCTGCCGAGTTTGTTGTTCTTTTGGCACCAAACTCCAACTATTTTAATGCTTGGGTATAATAAACATTTTGGATGAAAATTCAATATTATGGTACCATCGAGCTGATCTGATGATGGAGACAGAAGGTGGCCATGGGAATTTAGTATGTACTTAGCCGACGTAACCCCGTTGAGTTTGGGCTCGTTAGAATCGTCTCAATGAGTAGTTGATGACGGTGTACTGTAAAGTACAGTCGGCAATAAAAGCAATAAAACCAAAAATGAACATTTTGACGGTTAGTTTCCCGTAGTCAGGATATTAACACGCACTTGGCTAGTTTTTTTTATCTCTATATATGAAGGGGCACACGAAAAAAACATAAAGTCACTTTTTTTTTAAAATGAGTGTTTCATTATCATCATCATATCAGTGTAAAATGAGTGTTTAATGTCATTTAATAGTTCATAAGGAGTTCCAAATGTTCAGATAAAAGACTCATTTAAAAAAAATGTGGTCTTTCCGTGTGCCGTTTTTGTTATGGCCAGGTCAATAACAAAAACGGCAAAATATTGTTCAATCACATGACCCAAAACCACTTTAACATTTACGCACCGTCTACACCAACTTTAATTCACTACCGTGCAGAATTAACACCCACCCTCCCCGATCTTATTTTATCTTCTAACATTCACAATATAGATGATGTTTGTACAATACCAGCACTCTCTTCTAACCATCTGCCTATCTATTTTTGTATAAATGAAACCAACATATGCCATAATCCCGCTTCTAGGCCCAATTATAAAAATGCTGACTGGCCAAAATTCAAGCATTGCTTGAATTATAATACTAACTTATCAGCTAAAACGTACAGCTCTGCCGAAGATATTAATACAGCGGTCAATCGTTTGCATGGTAACATCATTAGCGCAAGTGAAATAAGTATTCCTGAATCAGCTACATGTAAAAATAATACTCGCGAAGCTCTTCCTCGCAATATAAAACGATTAATTAAGTACAAGAATACACTTAGAAGTCGACAACAACGTGAGAGTAATCCTCCATGTCGCAAAACGATCCGGGCGCAAATCAATTACTTACAAAATAATATTCATCAAAAAATACAAAATCACAATGATAATAAATGGCAGGTTAAACTAGCTAGCGTAGACAAACCGAGTTCTGATCTTTGGCGTTTTGTAAAGTCCTTAAAACCTAAATCTATCAGCATCGAGCCTCTGCGACGCTCTGATGGCACATTTACAGATAACGCTCCTGAACAATGTGAGGAGTTAGCGAGTGCTTTCCTTAGTAACATGACCCTTACGATTAATTGGCGTAATAATCAGACGGAATCCATAGTCTCTAAGTCAGTATATGCCATTTCTAATGCACAGAATACCACTCTTGCGTCACCAGTTCACCCCTTAGAAATTTCTAAACACATCCGCAACCTGAAAATAAGGAAAGCACCTGGCGAAGACAATATTAATAATCTCCTCCTTAAAAATGTTCCGCAAAAAGTAATTGTAGAGCTAACAAGAATATTTAATTCTTGTCTACGACTTTGCTACTTTCCATCAAATTGGAAAATTGCCAAGGTCGTAGCGGTAAAAAAGCCTGGTAAAGACCCAACCATTCCCATGAATTATCGGCCTATAAGCCTACTGCCCTCGCTGGGTAAATTATTTGAAAAAATAATCTGTGACCGCCTAATAAATGCTTCAGAGCAAATTATAATTAATGAACAATTCGGATGCCGTAACTGCCATTCCACCATTCAGCAACTTGCTCGAGTAGCGGAGCATGCTGCACACAATCTCAACCTAGGTAACTCCACTGGAATGTTTCTGCTAGACTTAGAGAAAGCCTTCGATACAGTTTGGCATGAGGGCCTTCTTCATAAAATGCTACAGTGTAGTATACCTATGTCACTAATTAAAATAATCCAGTCTTATCTTTCTAACCGATCATTTCGTGTACACATTGGGGGTGTTGCTTCCAGTCCTCGTTCTGTAGTAGCTGGTGTACCACAGGGGTCCATTTTGGGGCCTTTCCTGTTTCTGCTTTATATAAACGACATCCCTATTCAACCCAGAACCACTCTAGCATGCTTTGCTGATGATACAGCGTCACTCACGTCGTCAAACGACATTGATCTCATCATCTCCAGACTCCAGCTGTCCATGGATCTCCTCCATGTATTTTTCACTGAATGGAAATTAAAACTTAATGAGACTAAAACTGAAGCTATCATCTTCACTGGGCGTCGTAAATTACCCATAAAAAAATTGAAAATGGGTGGCTACGAAATCCCGTGGAGTACATCTGTTAAATATCTCGGAGTCCATCTAGACAGAAAACTTAACTGGGGCACCCACGTAATGTCATTATTCATTAAGCTCGAAAGGTATACAAGCATTAGGTGCACTGTCACCGATAATGAATCGTAAAACTGCATTAAGTGCAAGTACTAAAATTTCTATTTATACCACACTCGTACGGCCTGTCATTACTTACGCCTGCCCAGTGTGGAGTAGTACTTCCGATACGAACTACAACAAACTTCAAATTGTCCAAAATAAAGCAATTGACAACATTTCATTTTTCTGACTCCTTAATTTTGTTTAGGCATTTAATAGTATTTGAAAAGTTAGTAGACAGGTATTTTTTATTTTCATTTAATTTTAAGTTAAACCCCCTAAATTTGGTAGGTTTAAACTACCACGTTCGAAAAGGGCCTAAGTACGTTTATAGGATGAATAAAATTAGCACTGTGGTCTATTTATTGAATTAAAAAGTATGCTGCTGTATCTGTGACAGGAACATTTGACATTTTGAGTTTTGACGGTTCCTTGCTGACGGTTTTCGTTTAAATAGAATCTTGCAAATCATTAATCGCAAATAAACGTGTTTTGGAGAGTAACGAGAAAACGAAAATGTATCGTCAAAATGCATTGATTTCGTGTTTTGTGCTAAGTTGCAGGCACACGGCACTGATGTCGCTTGAACTCCAATGTTCCGAAAGGTTTACTATACATATGTGAAGATAACCAAAACTGATAATAGCATTTTAGATCATTAATCTTTAAACTCGTTGGCTGAAAAACATTAAACTGTTTAATCATCATCATATCAGCCGAAAGACGTCCACTGCTGGACATATTGAACTGTTTAATACAATAAAATTGTAAATATTATTTTAAGCGTTGTTTAATTTTTTCCAGGCCCTACATGACAATAAATGTGTTTTATTTTATACGTATTTATATCTACCTAGTCACGTCAAGTCCACTTTGTTCCGACTTTTGCCTCCTGCTTGCTCTGGACCAGCCTTTATTTTAATCATAATATAGGTACCTATGTAACTAGCAAGTACTAGAGGCCCTAGCACGCTAGGTTTTATCATCACGTTTTACGGCGAAAATGTACTGAAACGTCACGTAAAACGTGACATAAAACCTCGTGTGCTAGGGCCTTAGATCAAGGTATAAACAGTAAAAGTTAATCCTTTCGACGCATTTCACAACAAGCAAAGATGACAAAAACGGCGCCGTGGGCACGATAACCCGCAACACCTTTAGGCGTTCTTGCCGTTAAAAAGGTTAATAGCGTAAAATAATAATGCATGTATTACACCTGATGCTGGACAGCGTTTTATTTTACAGTATTTAATTGTATTACAATATCACCTACAGTATTGTTGCACTACTAGATACCTATTTTGTCAAAAATAAGCAGGTATATGTCTTCCAACACATCTCTGACTTCCAGTGATAATTTCTGCTCTGCATAGGTACCCTTTGAAGTGCTTCAGTGAGTTAATATATCTTGAGCTAAGACAAATTTATCTTTTAAAACAGCCTCATACAACTTAAGCCGAGTCCAATAACACCGTATTGATGTGACTGGTGAGTTAGCTTCCACACATAAACTGCATTAACATTATTCTATCCACCGTTGGCAGATTGCAAGAATTAGCTATAACGTAGCCATCGGTGACTTACATTAGGTATTAATTATTTTCAAAGTTTTATCAAAATGCTTAATATTACCGTCACTGACTTAACTTGACAAGAATTAATCAAATTACTGTCACACTGTCAATGTCACACCCAAAGAGAATATAACCACTACACCAATAGTTGTTTATTACAGGGCACATTAAACAAAGCCATGGAATGTCCGCATTCAGCCTTTAAATGGCTTTTTCAAAGTAATTTCCACTTTTCTCAAAAACTAGCGAAGATAAAAATCTGTAATTTTTTTAAATTACCAAGCTAACCCAAATCTCTAAATGGTTTTTAGTTTGAGCCGCTATGAAAAAATGAAATGTTGTTAATTAAGACCTCATATAGTACTCCTTTTTATACAAACCTCCGGAAATTGCATATTAAAATTAACCTACCATTAATTAAACCCTTTATCTTAAAACAAGCTAAAACTTTTTACCTGATTAAGAATCCTTGCCACAAAAACAAACTCGTGAGTAACATAGGCAAAAGTCGTTTAAGCAACTTACCATATGTCGATAAATATAAACGATACAGGCTACCACATCACTACGTGCTCGAGCCGAGTGACGTCGCGCGTGAACCGGTTTCGCGGCAACGGCTCGCACCGCTTGCACTACGCATGGATAATGCTTCTACTTAATGAGTTTACTTAGCAACATGAATGCATTCCTACCGACATTATTTTTATTTTAATGTAGTGTTTATTTTAATTACACCCAATTCCATGTTAATTTACCTAATTTATATTTAGTATATTTAAGGTGATATTAATTATGATCACCATAATGTGTACTGTTAGTACAGTCGCCATCACATACATAGGTACACTATAGGTGTTCAAAAATATCGGCACATGCACCCTAATGCCTTGAAAATAGAGGTGTGTTCCGATGTTTGTGACGTGCTTGTTTGCTCCGATGTATGTGATGGCGACTGTACTAGGCTAATACTTAGTATTGGCTTAGGCTGAAAGTAGGCATTATTGAATGAATACCAACATGTATGCAACAAATGCGAGCTTTTCTAATCAAGCATATAAATGTTATTCGTTATTGTACCTAAAGTGTACACTAATATTGATTAAGTGTAAATAAAAAATAGCTAAACGCCTGGATGAGCGTATCAAAAAGTTTAAAATGAGCGCATTAGCTCACTAAACTGTTCGTGTATTATGTTTTTGCTGTCTAGGATCTAAATGTACACTAGATAAGTAAGATACTGTTGTACTTATTGTTATTAATAAAGACATTTTATAAAGAAAGAAAGGTCTTTCCGTGTACCCTTCATATGTATTTTGTTTTAATATCAGATTGTGTGACGATAAACATTTTCTTTCTTTATTTCTTTAATAGTAAATTAAGTGTTATATTTCAGATGCATTACGAAAAACGAGTACGTGCAAGCGGGAGCCGGCACTCACCAACCCACTTTGCGCAGTTGATCCGAGCTTGGTGAAACCAGAGCCAGCTGAGACACCTTTTGAAAACGAGTACGTGCAAGCGGGAGCCGGCATTCACCAACCCACCTTGCGCAGTTGAACCGAGCTTGGTGTCACCAGACTCAGCTGAGACACCTTTTGAAAACGAGTACGTGCAAGCGGGAGCCGGCATTCACCAACCCACCTTGCGCAGTTGAACCGAGCTTGGTGAAACCAGTCAGCTGAAACACCTTTTGAAAACGAGTACGTGCAAGCGGGAGCCAGCATTCACCAACCCACCTTGCGCAGTTGATCCGAGCTTGGTGAAACCAGAGCCAGCTGAGACACCTTTTGAAAACGAGTACTTGCAAGCGGGAGCCGGCATTCACCAACCCACCTTGCGCAGTTGAACCGAGCTTGGTGAAACCAGTCAGCTGAGACACCTTTTGAAAACGAGTACGTGCAAGCGGGAGCCGGCACTCACCAACCCACCTTGCGCAGTTGATCCGAGCTTGGTGAAACCAGAGCCAGCTGAGACACCTTTTGAAATCGAGTACGTGCAAGCGGAAGCCGGCATTCACCAACCCACCTTGCGCAGTTGAACCGAGCTTGGTGAAACCAGTCAGCTGAGACACCTTTTGAAAACGAGTACGTGCAAGCGGGAGCCGGCATTCACCAACCCACCTTGCGCAGTTGAACCGAGCTTGGTGAAACCAGTCAGCTGAGACACCTTTTGAAAACGAGTACGTGCAAGCGGGAGCCGGCATTCACCAACCCACCTTGCGCAGTTGAACCGAGCTTGGTGACACCAGAGCCAGCTGAAACACCTTTTGAAAACGAGTACGTGCAAGCGGGAGCCGGCACTCACCAACCCACCTTGCGCTGTTGAACCGAGCTTGGTGACACCAGAGTCAGCTGAGACACCTTTTGAAAACGAGTACGTGCAAGCGGGAGCCGGCATTCACCAACCCACCTTGCGCAGTTGAACCGAGCTTGGTGACACCAGAGCCAGCTGAAACACCTTTTGAAAACGAGTACGTGCAAGCGGGAGCCGGCACTCACCAACCCACCTTGCGCTGTTGAACCGAGCTTGGTGACACCAGAGTCAGCTGAGACACCTTTTGAAAACGAGTACGTGCAAGCGGGAGCCGGCACTCACCAACCCACCTTGCGCTGTTGAACCGAGCTTGGTGACACCAGAGCCAGCTGAGACACCTTTTGAAAACGAGTACGTGCAAGCGGGAGCCGGCATTCACCAACCCACCTTGCGCAGTTGAACCGAGCTTGGTGACACCAGAGTCAGCTGAGACACCTTTTGAAAACGAGTACGTGCAAGCGGGAGCCGGCACTCACCAACCCACCTTGCGCTGTTGAACCGAGCTTGGTGACACCAGAGTCAGCTGAGACACCTTTTGAAAACGAGTACGTGCAAGCGGGAGCCGGCATTCACCAACCCACCTTGCGCAGTTGAACCGAGCTTGGTGAAACCAGTCAGCTGAGACACCTTTTGAAAACGAGTACGTGCAAGCGGGAGCCGGCATTCACCAACCCACCTTGCGCAGTTGAACCGAGCTTGGTGACACCAGAGCCAGCTGAGACACCTTTTGAAAACGAGTACGTGCAAGCGGGAGCCGGCACTCACCAACCCACCTTGCGCTGTTGAACCGAGCTTGGTGACACCAGAGTCAGCTGAGACACCTTTTGAAAACGAGTACGTGCAAGCGGGAGCCGGCATTCACCAACCCACCTTGCGCAGTTGAACCGAGCTTGGTGACACCAGAGCCAGCTGAAACACCTTTTGAAAACGAGTACGTGCAAGCGGGAGCCGGCACTCACCAACCCACCTTGCGCTGTTGAACCGAGCTTGGTGACACCAGAGTCAGCTGAGACACCTTTTGAAAACGAGTACGTGCAAGCGGGAGCCGGCATTCACCAACCCACCTTGCGCAGTTGAACCGAGCTTGGTGACACCAGAGCCAGCTGAAACACCTTTTGAAAACGAGTACGTGCAAGCGGGAGCCGGCACTCACCAACCCACCTTGCGCTGTTGAACCGAGCTTGGTGACACCAGAGTCAGCTGAGACACCTTTTGAAAACGAGTACGTGCAAGCGGGAGCCGGCACTCACCAACCCACCTTGCGCTGTTGAACCGAGCTTGGTGACACCAGAGCCAGCTGAGACACCTTTTGAAAACGAGTACGTGCAAGCGGGAGCCGGCATTCACCAACCCACCTTGCGCAGTTGAACCGAGCTTGGTGACACCAGAGTCAGCTGAGACACCTTTTGAAAACGAGTACGTGCAAGCGGTAGCCGGCACTCACCAACTCACCTTGCGCTGTTGAACCGAGCTTGGTGACACCAGAGTCAGCTGAGACACCTTTTGAAAACGAGTACGTGCAAGCGGGAGCCGGCATTCACCAACCCACCTTGCGCAGTTGAACCGAGCTTGGTGAAACCAGTCAGCTGAGACACCTTTTGAAAACGAGTACGTGCAAGCGGGAGCCGGCATTCACCAACCCACCTTGCGCAGTTGAACCGAGCTTGGTGACACCAGAGCCAGCTGAAACACCTTTTGAAAACGAGTACGTGCAAGCGGGAGCCGGCACTCACCAACCCACCTTGCGCTGTTGAACCGAGCTTGGTGACACCAGAGTCAGCTGAGACACCTTTTGAAAACGAGTACGTGCAAGCGGGAGCCGGCACTCACCAACCCACCTTGCGCTGTTGAACCGAGCTTGGTGACACCAGAGCCAGCTGAGACACCTTTTGAAAACGAGTACGTGCAAGCGGGAGCCGGCACTCACCAACCCACCTTGCGCTGTTGAACCGAGCTTGGTGACACCAGAGTCAGCTGAGACACCTTTAGAAAACGAGTACGTGCAAGCGGGAGCCGGCACTCACCAACCCACCTTGCGCTGTTGAACCGAGCTTGGTGACACCAGAGTCAGCTGAGACACCTTTTGAAAACGAGTACGTGCAAGCGGGAGCCGGCACTCACCAACCCACCTTGCGCTGTTGAACCGAGCTTGGTGACACCAGAGTCAGCTGAGACACCTTTTGAAAACGAGTACGTGCAAGCGGGAGCCGGCATTCACCAACCCACCTTGCGCAGTTGAACCGAGTTTGGTGAAACCAGTGATAGCTGAGATACCTTTTGAAAGTGAAGAATTGGATCCAGAGCCTTAAGAGAGTGTATATAGTTCATTTTATAAGTACAACGTTAATATAAAATCTTCCATAAATTAAGAATATGTTTCTGTTTAAAATTTAATTTATGGTACAAGCTTATACTTTTCTGTATACCGTCATCAACTAACGATAAGTTAATCAACTAAAGATTAATCGTAGAAATACTCAACCTTAGTCTGTCAGTCCTGAAATGGCCTCAAGTACTTGGCAAACTGTGCCAAAGGTGACCAACTTTGGCACCGCCTGCCAAGTACTTCCGGTATGTGTCCAGCAGTCTTTCGTCTGATATGATGATGATGAACAGACTGGGGGAATATCCGAACTGTTACCATGTACTGGTAACAAATTGGTCGTAATGATGGGGATAAAATCCTTACTAAAGTAATTTGGGTAGCACTATATAAAATTATTCTAGATATCTTAAAAGTTTTTTACGACATCTTCGATTGCAGTTTTCAGCTCCAATAATGTTCAGGGGCGGGATTTCTGGTCCGGATTCTTCTTTTGAGTTCGTCCCAAATGTGTTCAGTTGGATATAAGGAGGCGCTACACGTACGAAATACGCATACTTACGCGTAATTTCGGCCCGTGTGGTTACGTGCCGGTAGCACGGCAGCCGGCCAAATCAAGGTCACACCATACTGGATTTTCAGTGACCTTGCTTGGCAGGCATTTCGTAGGTGTAGCCTCTCCTTTAGGTGACAGAGATTAAAAACGATAGAACTATAAATTTTGTTTTTTCTGGCAACTCTCAGCCGTGAAGTTCGTGGAAAGACCCGAGTGTGCAGGTTAGCCGTGGAGCGTCTCTTAAACTCGTCAAAGATATAATTTTAGGGCATACAATAGTACTTGATCGTGGTAGAAATTGGATAGCGATCGTGGGCAACACTATGCCAAACGTCAGAATGAAGGAAGTCGAAATCGTTCCGATATCTCAACATTATATCCCAGTTACAGCTCATTTTGCACGATAGACTTTAATAAACCAAGGATACATACAATATTTAAAAACATAAAATAAATCGTTATTCATTCAAGTACACAAGTTACCTTAAATAAGTATGTGGCTCTTTTTATTTACAACTGATGATGTCGTTATCAACTCTGAACCTTAATATCTGAACGTACTCTAACAGATGATCGATCGAATATATGTAAATAAATACTTTCCGTGAAATAATACAATTTCTCCATCGAATTATTAATGGAAGACAAGATGAGTGTGAAGGAAAAACGGCAGGAACTTTTAGCGTGCCGGATATGCCTTGCCACGGACATCGAGCTGTATAATATACAGGACACAAAGTTGATGGAGACTTTTGTTGATCTTATGGGCACAGAGGCAAGTACATACTAAGTATTATTTTATTCAATTGTAATGTTTATATATTATGTATTAGTGGTGCCCGCTGCTTCGTTTGCCTGAGTTCCAACAAACGCCCCTTGTTTAACAGTTTTTAGGACCTACCCATTAGTTGTACTTGGTCCACCCAAGGTTCATTTTATTGGTGTTATTTTTATGTTCGATTAGTAGTTTCAGTATAATATCGTAGACACGAACAGTACAAATGCCCTTTATTTGACACCTTAATAAAAGTACAAAAACATACAGAACATTGTGAATATAACCAGAGGAGAAGAACAGACTGTCTTTATTGCTAAAGTAAAGAGCTATCATAGAAATGTTACTTATTTACAAATGTTACATTACAAATGTTGCTTCTTTACAAATGTTACTCATATAATTTTTATTCATAATTATTCAAATGAATATAAAAATTCTTATAGGTACATTTTAAATTCCTTCTGTAAGTAGCATGTTACTATGGCTATGGGGCTAGATTTAGTGGTGTACGAAAGATAAATAATTAAAGAAAAAAACATCACCAGGAAAAGAGACTTGTACCCTTGACAAGATTTTGAAAGGGACTTGTTGCACTCGTAACTTCACATTTGGATTATTTTCACCCTTAGTTTAATTCCGAGATTCGGTCTGTCCTGTTAACGCTACTAGGCAATGTAAACATCCAATTGCTGGTAACAGGTAGGAGTAACAACCAGGAACATCTACATCCTCAAATGCCTCAGTAGCAAAACTACTAGATCTGAACACCTTAATCTAAAATGAATGTTCAACACATACATACACCGTTGCCTATTCATTCTTGCAACTACAGAAGAACCACAAGCATGCTGCTGACCCTTTATTGATTTTAGGATTTGTTGTGTTAAAAGCTAGATACAAATGCAGCTCCCTCAACCTCAACACAGCTATTATACTGATAGTTAAAAGTTAAAAACAAGGCAATGTGTAGGTACCTATGCCTTAAAAGGCAGCGTTTAGGGCCGATTCAGACCGGAATGGCAGCGGCCGGCAGCACCAGCCTCCCATCGCCGCCTTTTATCTACATACAACTTAACAACTTGTATCGCTTGCAAAGGTCGCGCGGCTGCCTGCGGAGCTGCGCGGGGCCGCGAGCGGCCGCGGGTAGGCCCGCCGACAAGGCGCGCGGCCGTGCGACCTTTTCAAGCGATATTGGTCTTTTAAGTGTGTAGATAACGTTTGAAATTATCGCACACTGAAAGTGGGCGGGGCACATTGCACGTAGAACCGATGGCCGTTGGGGCGGACAGGTTCTCGAGTGGCGACCACGTACCGGAAGGCGCGGCGTGGGTAGCCCCCCCCCCCCCCCCCACAAGGTGGACTGATGACCTGGTAAAGGTCGCGGGAGTCCACTGGATGCGGGTGGCGCAGGACCGGTAATTTTGGCACTCTTTGGGGGAGGCATACTGAAAGTGCTCTCCGCGTCGCTGCCGGCCGCTGCCATTGCTGCCACTGTACAGTCACCTGCATCAATAACTCATACATAAAGCGTACTATACTTACCATAGAATTATAAAGAGTTGTTTTTTTTTATAATTATTTAAATTTTATTAAAATTGTAATTTGTAATCACGTAATAAACTATACTATTGTGATCATTTATGATTGTGATGATATATACAAAAGTAATAAATGCTCTAACTCACTGCAAGCACAAAATTCATATATTAAACGCGCATGCCAGCTTTACAATAAAAAGTGTATGAATGCAGATTTATTTGGCAGTTCCCTAGTAACATTTAAAAAACAAATTTATTCCTTTTTAAAATAATGTTAATATAGTGTGTAATATAAAACATTAGATAATGGTAAAAGTTAAAAAATATATGTATTTATATTGTATGTAAATAAATATATATATTGTATGTAATGATATCGGTTATACCTAGTGATTTAAATAGTTATGTTAATTTTAATAACAATAATGAAACTATAGGTCTAGTGATATTGTTAATGTATAGCTTCCAGCTAATTAATTTGTATATTATAAGAGACCGTTTGTTTCTAAATAAAAAAAAAAAAAAAATCAAATGGAAATGGTCAGGCCATGTTGCATGGATGCATACTTAAGGATAGATGGACAAAAAGAGTAACACATCGGGATGGCCCTCTCGGGAAAAGGAGGCAGACCCCCTTAGAGATGGCTAGATGAAAGAAAAAAGGTAGCAGGTGAAATCAGGGTATCAAAAGCCCAAGACAGGAAAATGTGGAGTAGATTGGAGCCCTTTACTCGTAGACAGGTCCTTAAATAAAATTCGAGTACAAAACATATATACTTATCGATATATACATATATGTATTGTGATATTGTACATAGGACATTCCCAATTAATAATGTTTAAAATTGATATTTTCGCTCGATTTTTTTTAAGGTGCTCGCCTTATTTTTTATTATTATTATTAAGCATTTATATTCCATATTACATTTGTAGTTAAAGTTATTTTAATAGTTTTATATCTGCTGAACATGGATCCCTCTTTGGGTGAAGGCCTCCCCCAAACTCTTCCACTCCTCTCTTTGTCTTCCTATCTCTGTCCAATGTTTGCCAGCTGTCTGGATGACGCATCGCTTGTAAGGTCTACATACATTTCGTTTACCGGATGGCCCTTGCCACGTGGTGGTTTCTTGAGTCCATCTTCCATCTGTCATTCGTGTGATGTGGCCGGCCCACTGCCACTTTTGTTTGAGGGCATAAAGAGAGTCAGTAATTTTAGTTTTTTCCCTGATTTTTGTATGCCTTATTTTATTTATTTTCCGCAGTCTCATCATGCTTCTCTCGATAGCTCTTTGTGTGCACTTTATTGTTTCTCTTACTTTGTTTGTGTAGACCCATGTTTGTGAGCCGTATGTTAAGCATGGTAGAAGACAGGTGTCACACACCACTTTTTTAATGAAAGGTTGTAGTCTCCCTTAACAATATCTTTCATGGACCAGTACTTTTTCCAAGTTTTTTTTGATCGCCTTGTGACCTCTTCTTCATTGTTAGTTTTTGAGTTTTTTTTTTAGAAGCTCGCCTTATTTAATCATTTATCATTGCGGGTGGCTGTACCTACAATTATGTATCTAAAGAATTCCTCACGCGGGGATATTCATTATTTTTGCAACCTTAAACGGACAGTTAAGAATAGTAACAAAACCGACAGTCAATGTCAATCGCCTACGTTTAGTAACAAAACCGACAGGTTAGACGTGACTTAAACATCACTTTAGTTAACCTTAATCGGCCATTTTTTTTGAAATTCCCTACGCAATAAAATAAATGTAATATGCCTGTGCAGGAGTGCGGGCTGGGTCGCGTGTGCGGCGCGTGCCGCGCGCAGCTCGCCCGCGCATGCGCGCTTCGCTCGCGAGCCCGCCGCGCGCAGGCGCTGCTCGACGCTGCGCTCAAGCATACACACTATGTAAGATCTCGTTAACCGCCGACGTGGGGTGTGAAGAAAAAGTATCTTTTTACCTTTTTGTATTATTTATTTCGATACATATTTGGTATAATTTTGCTAGGCCGGAATTAACACGTCATTCCGCCTCATGTCGGTAATGAAAGAGGCCGATTTTTCTGTTCTACCGACGGAGCTAACCCCGGTCGGTAGCACAGATCAATCAGTGCCGTGGCGCCATCTACCAGTAGCGTGGCAAACCACTACCGTACTAGGGTCGATCCTAATAGTGGCTTGCTTTGCCGCGCCAGTAGGTGTCGCCATGCGATAGGGTGTTATAAGTTCAACATATCCATGTGTGGCATCATACAGTCTGACCAGGTTTTTATTATTCCCACAGATAACATTGGACTATATTCGAACTATAGACCGTGTAGCTGAGAAGCTGTGTCTGAACTTAAAGACCTGCCACGTCTATAGTTCTGACTCCACACTCCAAGAAGTCAAACTAGAAGAGGTCAAAGAAGAAACGGATTTCACGGAAAACATATTCGTTAGTGAACCTTCCGTTATAGATTATGAAGACGATTTTATTGAAAATACAGCTGAATATGAAAATGACGATATTAACGAATCTAGTACAAACCAAGAAAATATTAAGTCTAGTGGTAACGAGCGTAAATTATCCGATTCTGATAGAACTAAACGAGAACTACCAAAATCTACTAAAGCAACTAAACGAAAGCTACCCGAGTCTACCAAAGAATCTAAACGGAAGCTACCAGAATCTACTAAAGCAACTAAAAAACTACTAGAATCTACCAATGAAACAAAAATCATACCAGATCCTGCTAGAACTAAAAGAGTCATCAAAAGACGCATGGCCGACAACGGATTTTTACCCGATTTCAATTTCGAAGAGTTTGAAAGTAAATATAATGTGAAGATAGATATATTGTCAAGAGAGGAGCAGACGAGGGAGATCGAAGCAAGGAAGATGGCGGCGAGTTACACGCTGGCTGCGTTCGGGTGTGAAATCTGTGGGAAGGGGTTTGCGTCGAAGCAAGTGTATGATGCGCATATGATGAAACATGACATGGTGAGTTCAACTATAATATAACTAATAAGTGAATACGCGACACCAAACGAGCGAAATCGAATTTCGCAGAATATCTAGTATGGAGTGACCTTGGTTTGGCCGGCGCTCTGCTTCGCGCACGTATCCACACGGACCGAAATCACGCGGCGGACTGAGGGCCTACCGCGAACGGCATTCGAAGTGTTCCCTCTCTGTCGCACTTACGTACGAACTCGTAAGTATGACAGAGAGGGGAAACTTCGAATGCCTTTCGCGGTAGGCCATCTGCATGCAGTGCGCCGATATCGTAGGTGGAGCGGCTGATAAGGGATTATTTTATTTTATTTTATTTTATTGTATTTATTTCCACACTTAGAACTATCTTTACAGGTACTAAGCCTAAGACAATAGTGTAACTATTTGTACAACCATGTTACAATTTATATCTAAGTATTATTATAACATAATATAAACAATGCCGACTTTGTGAATTCATTCAGAGACCACGAAAACAGGTCTATGTTATCTGCTATTAAGTTGAGGGTGCACAGGGCGCGGGTCATCGGCGCCATACCGAGCAGGTTGGTGCGCCCGCGCGGCGCGGACAGCAGCTGCGGCCGGCGGCGGCGCCATACGTATCTATCGGGGACACTCAGACTCACATACCGAGCAGGTTGGTGCGCCCGCGCGGCGCGGACAGCAGCTGCGGCCGGCGGCGGCGCCATACGTATCTATCGGGGACACTCAGACTCACATACCGAGCAGGTTGGTGCGCCCGCGCGGCGCGGACAGCAGCTGCGGCCGGCGGCGGCGCCATACGTATCTATCGGGGACACTCAGACTCACATACCGAGCAGGTTGGTGCGCCCGCGCGGCGCGGACAGCAGCTGCGGCCGGCGGCGGCGCCATACGTATCTATCGGGGACACTCAGACTCACATACCGAGCAGGTTGGTGCGCCCGCGCGGCGCGGACAGCAGCTGCGGCCGGCGGCGGCGCCATACGTATCTATCGGGGACACTCAGACTCACATACCGAGCAGGTTGGTGCGCCCGCGCGGCGCGGACAGCAGCTGCGGCCGGCGGCGGCGCCATACGTATCTATCGGGGACACTCAGACTCACATACCGAGCAGGTTGGTGCGCCCGCGCGGCGCGGACAGCAGCTGCGGCCGGCGGCGGCGCCATACGTATCTATCGGGGACACTCAGACTCACATACCGAGCAGGTTGGTGCGCCCGCGCGGCGCGGACAGCAGCTGCGGCCGGCGGCGGCGCCATACGTATCTATCGGGGACACTCAGACTCACATACCGAGCAGGTTGGTGCGCCCGCGCGGCGCGGACAGCAGCTGCGGCCGGCGGCGGCGCCATACGTATCTATCGGGGACACTCAGACTCACATACCGAGCAGGTTGGTGCGCCCGCGCGGCGCGGACAGCAGCTGCGGCCGGCGGCGGCGCCATACGTATCTATCGGGGACACTCAGACTCACATACCGAGCAGGTTGGTGCGCCCGCGCGGCGCGGACAGCAGCTGCGGCCGGCGGCGGCGCCATACGTATCTATCGGGGACACTCAGACTCACATACCGAGCAGGTTGGTGCGCCCGCGCGGCGCGGACAGCAGCTGCGGCCGGCGGCGGCGCCATACGTATCTATCGGGGACACTCAGACTCACATACCGAGCAGGTTGGTGCGCCCGCGCGGCGCGGACAGCAGCTGCGGCCGGCGGCGGCGCCATACGTATCTATCGGGGACACTCAGACTCACATACCGAGCAGGTTGGTGCGCCCGCGCGGCGCGGACAGCAGCTGCGGCCGGCGGCGGCGCCATACGTATCTATCGGGGACACTCAGACTCACATACCGAGCAGGTTGGTGCGCCCGCGCGGCGCGGACAGCAGCTGCGGCCGGCGGCGGCGCCATACGTATCTATCGGGGACACTCAGACTCACATACCGAGCAGGTTGGTGCGCCCGCGCGGCGCGGACAGCAGCTGCGGCCGGCGGCGGCGCCATACGTATCTATCGGGGACACTCAGACTCACATACCGAGCAGGTTGGTGCGCCCGCGCGGCGCGGACAGCAGCTGCGGCCGGCGGCGGCGCCATACGTATCTATCGGGGACACTCAGACTCACATACCGAGCAGGTTGGTGCGCCCGCGCGGCGCGGACAGCAGCTGCGGCCGGCGGCGGCGCCATACGTATCTATCGGGGACACTCAGACTCACATACCGAGCAGGTTGGTGCGCCCGCGCGGCGCGGACAGCAGCTGCGGCCGGCGGCGGCGCCATACGTATCTATCGGGGACACTCAGACTCACATACCGAGCAGGTTGGTGCGCCCGCGCGGCGCGGACAGCAGCTGCGGCCGGCGGCGGCGCCATACGTATCTATCGGGGACACTCAGACTCACATACCGAGCAGGTTGGTGCGCCCGCGCGGCGCGGACAGCAGCTGCGGCCGGCGGCGGCGCCATACGTATCTATCGGGGACACTCAGACTCACATACCGAGCAGGTTGGTGCGCCCGCGCGGCGCGGACAGCAGCTGCGGCCGGCGGCGGCGCCATACGTATCTATCGGGGACACTCAGACTCACATACCGAGCAGGTTGGTGCGCCCGCGCGGCGCGGACAGCAGCTGCGGCCGGCGGCGGCGCCATACGTATCTATCGGGGACACTCAGACTCACATACCGAGCAGGTTGGTGCGCCCGCGCGGCGCGGACAGCAGCTGCGGCCGGCGGCGGCGCCATACGTATCTATCGGGGACACTCAGACTCACATACCGAGCAGGTTGGTGCGCCCGCGCGGCGCGGACAGCAGCTGCGGCCGGCGGCGGCGCCATACGTATCTATCGGGGACACTCAGACTCACATACCGAGCAGGTTGGTGCGCCCGCGCGGCGCGGACAGCAGCTGCGGCCGGCGGCGGCGCCATACGTATCTATCGGGGTTTATGATTGTCATAGCGGACATATTAGGTAGCAATGGCGGCCATTACACATTATTCACACGCAGTCATCATCATCATCATCATCATTGGCCTTTGACATCTATAAATGATGATTTATGAAGATACAGCCCGTTAAAGTTCCGCGTGACGTCACATTATGGTACACTTTTTAGTCCAATATTTTTAGATAATCTAACTGTTGGCGATCCGGCTCGAAGGACCATATGTTGGAGATAAATAAGAGTGGACTGTATAATAAGAATACTGTATTCTAATTCGATCGTTACAACGTGCGAACGCGTACAAAATATATCGCGAGCGAAGCGGACGCGAGTCGCGATCCGTCGTATCTCGCGGTGGATGAGTGAGTCTTTTTTTCATGCGCCGACGATCCCCGCGCACCGTCCCCTGTAGTGACGTCGCGGCCGACTTAGTAACCGGCTAAGTTGGAGATGCGCCCGCTTTGTCGCCAACACTAACTGACGGACAAAATATATGTTTTTAGGCAAATATCCAAAATAGTATCGTTCTTTACACAGTGTCTTCTTCCAAAGATCTCGGTCACCAGACTGCTCCTCCCAGTTTGTGGGGTCAAAATTGAAAGATAATTTTGATGCAATATCCGAACAATTTTTTTTTGACGACCTCTTTAGCCTAGTTGGTAGTGACCCTGCCTACGAAGCAAGAGGTCCTGGGTTCGAATCCCGGTAAGGGCATTTATTTGTGTGATGAGCACGAATATTTGTTCCTGAGTCATGGATGTTTTCTATGTATTTAAGTATTTATTTCTCTATATAAGTATCTATATCGTCGTCTAGTACCCATAGTACAAGCTTTGCTTAGTTTGGGACTAGGTTGATTTGTGTAAGATTGTCCGCAAATATTTATTTATTTATTTTATTTATTTAATTTTAAAACACTACATTCCAGTGTCACTAGTGGTAATTATTATGTTACGGGCCTCAGTACGAGTAGCCAGACATTTCTATAGATTGGTTTTGACCTCTTGTATGCGAAGCTACTTTTGTTGTGGACTTTACACCCTCAGATAAATAAAAAAAGATCGAGTGAACTTTACGAACAACGTAATATAGTCTGTTTTTAACCATAAGTTAAGCACACGCTCACACACACATGTACAAATTTATATATTGGTCAGAACTCGAAATGTGTGACCTTAACAGCATTGCGACACGTTTTAGGGTTCCGTACTCAAAGAGTAAAACGGGACCCTATTACTAAGACTTCGCTGTCCGTCCGTCCGTCCGTCTGTCTGTCACCAGGCTGTATCTCAAGAACCGTGATAGGTAGAGAGTTGAAATTTTCACAGATTATGTATTTCTGTTGCCGCTATAACAACAAATACTAAAAACAAAAAAAAATTAAGGGGTGCTCCCATACAACAAACGTGATTTTTTTGCCGTTTTATAGATAATGGTACGGAACCCTTCGTGCGCGAGTACAACTCGTAATTGGCCGGTTTATTTTTTTGTTTGAGTTTACACAATGAATGTTATTAATGAATATTGCATTGTCCAGAGCGCGGGCGCGCACGCGTGCGGCGTGTGCGGCGTGCGCTTCCGCACGCGCTCGCGCGCGCACGTGCACGCCGACGCGCACCGGCTGCGGTTCACGTGCAACGCGTGCGGGTTCCTCACACGCACCAGGTAACGAAATTACCTCTTTGGGGGAGGCCTATGTCCAGCTGTGGACGTCTTTCAGCTGATATAACGACTATGTCATAATAACGTCACTACTTGCGTATGTAATTACTAGGTGTGTGGTGTTGTATTCCTGGTGGTGAGTAAGGTCGCCAGAGCTACCGAGGATGCGTTGTTTTGAGAGTGAGGGATTTGAATTCGTCTCGAGATCGGACATGCCGGCCGTTTTGTATTGAATACGCCTGTCGCAAGTACATTAACCCACACAGAGCCCAAGTAACTGACAAGACAAAGCACGCACACATCTAAAACACACACACTTGTATACCTACGCTCTTATTGGACAATAAACGCGCATCATATCAGGCATTTTGGGAAGAAACGTAATATTCTCTGCTCGCAGCACGTGTGCACAGTATGGCAGAGTATGCCCATTGAGCATACAGCTGCGACACGGCCGCCGGCGGCGCCTCCTCTCTCTAGTATTCTATGCTCTGAGGTCTCTAGCTATCAACACAATGAATCCTCCCATCAATAAAGGGTCGGCAACGCGCTTGTGATTCTTCTGGAAAAGTAAGCACATTTATTGTGTTGTGGCGGTTTGGTTGGTTGCTCGCGACCGCGACCAAGGAAGTTTGTGACACGTCCATAACGTCGGGTAGCCACAAAGAGGTAAATCAATAAATTAATTTATGCTCGATTAAGTATAGTTTCCAGGACCGGTCATTATGGCACTCTTTGGGGAGGCCTAGTGGACGTCTTTCGGCTGATATACTCATCATTATCATATCAGCAGAAAGACGTCCACTGCTGGACATAGGTCTCCCCCAAAGAGTTCCAAGGGGACCGGTTCTGCGCCACCCGCATCCAGCGGACTCCCGCGACCTTTACCAGGTCATCAGAGACCTACCAACGCCGCGCCTTCCGGTACGTGGTCGCCACTCGAGAACCTTTCCGCCCCAACGGCCATCAGTTGTACGTGCAATGTGCCCCGCCTACTGCCAATTAGGTTTAGCTACTCGGATTTATAGTCATACTCATTTATTTATAATATAAAAATATTACATGTCACATAATTATTCACAATTTCATATTATAATCATTTCAATTTTATAAATGTTTATACATATCATTCAATTATATATGATGAAGTCCAGTTTAGTAAAAAATATTGTTGTTGTGGTGTTACAGATTTATAGCCAAGAACCACTACCTGTCTCACTCGGGCACCACGCACCAGTGTCCGCACTGCGACGCAGCCTTCACGTGAGTCGACCATCATCATAAACTTAAGAGCTAGGCTCTTGCCGGTGGAGCAACCGTGTAACTCTCTCTTGACCCTTTTCTTTGATAGCCTCATACGACACGACGTTTAGTTTTTCCTTGATTTTGTCCAGATATTTGTATTGACGACCGCTTTAGCCTAGTTGGTAGTGACCCTGCCTACTAAGCAAGAGGTTCTGGGTTCGAATTCATAAGGTGTGTCCACACTGGACGCATGCTCAGCCGAGCGGCTCCCCGAGCCGTCCGCATGCTCAGCCGCATGCGGACGATCGAATTTGCTCGCCGAGCGACGTCCACACTAAGCGCACGCTAGGGCGAGCCGCGCTCGGCTGAGGATGCGTCCAGTGTTGACAGACCTGTTAGCACGAAAGTAACTGTCTGTCTGTTACCTTTTCACGCTTAACCCGATTTAGTTGAAAGGTGTGGAGATAGTTTGAGACTATTAAAAGGACATAGGATAGTTTTTATCTCGGAATTTAACCCCTAAAAGGGAGAAATGGGGGGCGAAAGTTTGTAAGAAGGCACGATATAAACGAGCTCCACGCGGACGAAGCAGGCGCAAGCCAGTATTAAGTAAAGAAATATCTGTTGTAGCAAATACACATCGTATCTGACGCACGTGCGGCGCCGGCACCCTGCCATGAATGTGGCATGCGACGAGTGCGGCGAGACATTTGTGGGGCACAACGGGCTGCGGCACCACAAGACAAGGGTACATAGGAACACGGTACGTACATAAATACACATCGTATCTGACGCACGTGCGGCGCCGGCACCCTGCCATGAATGTGGCATGCGACGAGTGCGGCGAGACATTTGTGGGGCACAACGGGCTGCGGCACCACAAGACAAGGGTACATAGGAACACGGTACGTACATAAATACACATCGTATCTGACGCACGTGCGGCGCCGGCACCCCGCCATGAATGTGGCATGCGACGAGTGCGGCGAGACATTTGTGGGGCACAACGGGCTGCGGCACCACAAGACAAGGGTACATAGGAACACGTCAACATAGTCACGAGCTTTAATTTGGGACCCACCTAAGGTGGAGTATCGTATAGCAAACTGAAGAGATTTAGAGCTAATATAAATATATAGTGTCATAAAGTTTGCCATTGACAACTTACGTTTACACGTCTCTAGGGGCAACCGGGCGTAACGAGTCAAACGATCGTTTCCGATTTTTTCCGACTAATTGTCACTCGTATTTTTGGCCCTGTCCTCTCCGGCCATACTTGTTATTTGCAAATTATATTTCGTGAAAATGTCAGTTCTCTTTTTACTTGTCTGACACTGACACATGTTCGTAATTAGAAAATTTTAATTGTCATATCCCGCTATTATTGAACTGAAATTTTCGACCTTATTACATTGTGAATGTTCTAACAACATTTGAAGGAAATGGGTCCTAAATTAAAGCTCGTGACTGTACATAAATACACATCGTATCTGACGCACGTGCGGCGCCAGCACCCCGCCATGAATGTGGCATGCGACGAGTTATCATCATCATCATATCAGCCGAAAGACATCCACTGCTGGACATAGGCCTCCCCCAAAGAGTGCCAAAAAGACCGGTCCTGCGCCACCCGCATCCAGCGGACTCCCGCGACCTTTACCAGTTCATCAGTCCACCTTGTGGGGGGCCTACCCACGCCGCGCCTTCCGGTACGTGGTCGCCACTCGAGAACCTTTCCGCCCCAACGGCCATTGGTTCTACGTGCAATGTGCCCCGCCCACTGTCATTTAAGTTTAGCGATTCGGAGGGCTATATCGGTTACCTTGGTTCTGCTGCGGATAGCCTCATTTCTGATGCGATCGCGCAGAGAACTCCCAACATAGCCTTCTCCATTGCCCTTTGGGTGACTGCTGTTATGCGACGAGTGCGGCGAGACATTTTTGGGGCACAACGGGCTGCGGCACCACAAGACAAGGGTACATAGGAACACGGTACGTACATACTCGTACATTCATCATAATATCAGCCGAGAGTCATGGTCTTCGCTTTATCTATCAGTGGGAGTGAGATAGCGACAAGAAAGTAACGTGCTGCTATCCGACTCTATCCCGTCGTATTTGGTCCAGCCGTGGGATGTGAGTAGAGCAAACGCATTCATGCACATATTTTATAGGTAGGTATGTACATACATCGGGGGGCGTCGTAGTAGAATGCTCGCGATCCCACTGCGCCCCCCATTAATGGCAGGGACGGAAACGCCGGAGTGGTTTTATTGGGTAAACTCCCTCCCCCTTCTCTTTAAATAGTGTTGGCTGGAGGGTGAGAGTCCCACATACCCCCCATTATAGCTTACCCTAGGCTGGGGGGATGCGTAAGAGCATTTCCACTCCGTAAAAAAAAAGGTATGTACATACATGGTCTCTCCCAAGACACGTCCAGAATATCCATAGCCAATGAATGATTGACTTTCATTTTTCAGTAGTTTCATTCTTATTGAGGTACCTAACTCATAAACATATTTAATGACATTATAGATATATACTATCATCTATATAGATCTAGTAATTACCTATTTTTTTATATATTAGAAGGGGTAAGATATCCCTTTCTAATATATAAAAATATGTATAGGTAATTTCTAGATCTATATAGATGATAATGTATATATCTACAATGTCATTAACTCTTTGTATTCCAGCGATCCGGTGATCGAAGGCCTGGTATTCCAACGACTTACATGTATGTCGGCATGTGTGGTCCCATTGGTCCAGCAGTCAGACCTCGATAATGAACCCTGGTGTATTTTGTATATAAGGATCAAATTAAAAAAAAAAATCATGACCCCACATGTGGGTCATTGGGATTCCAGGGTAATAAAAATGACCCACATGTTGGACCTGCCGGACGACTCACATGTGAGTCGTTGGGAGACAATCGAATTTTCGGTCACAGTAAACGTTATAGCTTGAACATAAAGTGGATAATGAAATTAAAGATAAAAAATGTAAACAAATGTGTTGCCACTGTAATAAAATCAATCCCAAGAAGTGGAAACTAAAAATTCGTTAAATACGCGAGATAAAATATAATGCGACTAATTTATACGTAAAATAATGCCTGGAAAATATTCGTAAATATTTAAATAAGCGAAATGAAAACGTAATTATTTTATATTCATAAATATGAGCACTTTATATTTACGCCACTGGCAATGGTTAGGAATTGTAAACCTTTGGTTCGTAATTTAATTAATATACCTGGATATTCCTATTCCTTATTCTTATTTTTTTAGTAAAACCGAAAAATTAATTCAAGTTCCATTTATACTGAATTGACTTGTCTGATCGTGCGTAGACCGCTTTAATATCTTTGCCCCGAGCTGAGGCGGCCATTTTCTGAAATCTGAATCGCATTCGTTTTCTGACGTTTGTCGTGATCGAATGTTTTCCTTTCCGCTTCCTAATAAGACATATAATAATGGCACGTCTTGCTTCGATCGCTTGGTGTGGTTCTAGTGGCTGCTGGCAATAGGCTTTTGCTGTATATCGTACCCGGACTATCGTCACCTACTAAGTACCTATTCATACCAACCTACGACATCAGTAATCAGTATCTTTATTGCTTTCATAGTACATTAAAGTGATCAAAGTAAAATATAAGATTGTTTTAAAAGTAGTGACGATATATTCATTATGTAAAATTAAAACCTGGTTGATTGCCCCTGAGACGTCACTTTGATGTTGACAGTTCTTTGTTTACATTTTTTATCTTTAATTTCATTATCCACTTTAGTACAGTCGGGGAATGAAAAGGTTGATCACCTTAAGATCTGTTTTTGCTTGCTCAGTATAAGTTATCAGTATATTCTGCTTTATCGACTGAGTGTCAGACACATTCCGTCATAATGAATGTCATTTCACTACACCTCTTTGAATTTTGGAAAACGAGTTAAAAAAGAAAAAAAAACGTATACAAGAAATAGCAATGATGACATTGACAGGACCTGTTACTCACATTTATGCTTTTAATAATTTTGAGCGAAGAGGATTTAATCATTAGATTTATCAAACTTGACACAACGTAATGGCAAGATCAAACTAATAAAAAGGTTTTAGTTCAACTATTAATAGTCAAGGAAAATTCGTTTAAGTAAATTTGAACTTTGTTGTCAAACAGTTGAACATTATTTTCAATACATACACTCTCATCTGATACACAGTTTAAAAAGGTAACATGTGCTTGCAACGTGTAAATGATTTGATTTGAAAGCTGATCAACCTTTTCATTCCGCCACTGTACAATATAACTTGTTTGCTCCGTCTGTACATACATATTCCATCTGTACAGCTACTAAATCCCCGTGCGACGGGCACCCCATGCCGTGACTGCGACCAAACCTTCGTGGACCAAGCCTCGTACGACACGCACTACCAACGCATACACCTCAACATCCGTATGAAGGAGCCGCCGAGGTCGCGGGCGCGGAACACTAGGGCGTTCATCTGTGAACTGTGCGGGGCCGAGTGCTCGGTGAGTAGATATAGAGCGAAGCGAGGGATTCAAATGTTAGCATTTAAGTATAAAATATGATTAATAAAAACGAAGTTACATATATAAACAATAAGTATAAGTAAATAAATAAGTACCTATTTAGCGTAATAGAGACTCGTACCTGCAGGCAAACTGTTTACACCGTTTTGCAGGGATATGTATAAGAATATACGTAGAATTTAGGGAATTTACCCAGCTTATGATACCCACTGCAGGACTGAGTGGTCGGTGAGTAACCAAAGGATCCAGAGCGAAACGAAGGATTCATAATTGAAAACTTAGAAAAGTTGAGAAATCCCCGACATTTTCATTTCAAAGTTCAATAACTCAAAAACGGCAGAACCAATTTTGTTAAAACGTAGCAAAGAACCATCTCAATCACATCAGCTTTCGGACAAAAAAACCGCATTATAATCGATCCACTCGTTTAGGCGCTACGGTGCCACAGACAGACACACAGACACGTAAAACTTATAACACCCCTCTTTTTTGCGTCGGGGGTTAAAAAGTAAAATTTTGGTATTAGAGTTTTCAGGGTTCGTAAATTCAATTCTTAAATCATTCATTTATTAAATCAGATAACAAGATCCATTATGTAAATGTGTGTCTCTTGTAATAGTTAGCTGATGAGTTAATAATCATCATCATTTCCTTGCCCTTATCCCATTTACTTGGGGTCGGCGCAGCATGTCTTTTTCTTCCATACTTCTCTGTCAGCCGTCATATCATCAACATCATTCACTTCTTTTCTCTTCATATCGTCTCTCACACAAGAGTTAATAATATACATTAGAAAAAAAGCTAGTGCGAAGCGAAGTATTCTAATGTAAAAACGTGAGAGTAATAGGGAACATTACGCAAAGCTCTGCGTTGGGGGCGACACTAACACGAACCGTAAACAAACCGCCATGACGTACAATGTCATACGTATTAACCTAACAAACAATAACAAATAATTGATGAAAACGCGTTAAACTACAATAGTTTTATTATCATTCGTGTGTAAAATACCTGTACTGTGATATTAAAATGGCATCCCATAGCCATTTAAAGGTGGATGAGGGCTTTTTTTTGCTTTACGACGTATTGCCGCTTCCCATAGTTTTCGTATCATCGTTTCCTTCGGAAATGAATGATGCCCTTCATCCTTGTATGTATGCATTTTATTTATTGAAATATTCTCTTCCCTATTTGATCCAGAGCTTTGAAGGCAAATAATATAATCCTCACATTTGAAGGACTTGTCAAAGTTGTCAAAAAAACTGTTTACTAATTGTGATAGTGCTGCACTCTGTCGGCAGAACATTGCAGTAATGTTCCCTATTTCCAGGGTTTTCGGGGTTTTAGTGACATTATGGTGCGGGTCGAGTATAGTGGTCGTCTACAGCCACTAGTGGATGCGACTGGTGGCGGCGTGCGGAGGCTTGATTAGACCGGTAGTAGTCGCGTTTCGCGGCCGCCACTATAGTCATGCTATGCGAACTTAGAACTTAATGCAAATCCAGTAATAATTGAAAACAGTGCCACCTTCTTGATAGCTGGCGAACTCTCTGAAGCTCTAGCGATTGCTATGCTAGGCTGTCAAGGTATTTCAAAATTCGCCGTATTGTCACAAGGCATCAGTAGCCTAGGGGTACAGACGGTGGTATTTGGAGTCGATGATCCGGGGTTCAATCCCTACGACCGACGCACTTTTTGTATGTTTTGTACATTCAAAGAAAAGTTGTAACTACCGCAGAAGAGATGGCGCCTGTATACGCAAGCATTAAATGCCTTCTCAATTTGGTCGAGTTGCCTGTCTATCTCAGTATGTATATTGTAGTCTTTGACTATAGTGACTGTAATGTGCGTCTACTCTAGCCTCGTTAGACCCAGACTGATTTTCGCAATTTTGAATTTGGAACCTTGGTTACTTCTATTACAGTTCAAAACTCAAATTGAATTTGTACTTTTAAAAGTGCGCGGGGACTTATGAGGCTAGAGGCTGGCTAATAAAAGTTGAGCCTAGAAAAGAGCGGCAAATTTAAAAAAAATACAGCGGATTACAACACTGTAACTATAACGCGATAAAATAATAATTGTTCGGGCCGATCGTCTGCCCGCCCCGTAAACGCCTCTCGTGTGAACGCGCCTCATTGGTTTGCAAGGTGGCAACATTGTTTGCCTCTCAAATAGGGACACGTCAGAGGCCACTTGTCAGAAATTTTGCACGCACACGGAACTGGTCGGGAACGGTGTGCTTTGATAACCTCACTTGTAGACACGAATGTCGGAGGTTTTTTGTTTGGATAATTGGTTGTAATCGCTCGTTTTGTGGACAAGGTCCGAGTGTTTATTTGTGTATTGGTTGAAGTGTTAAGAGACTCGTGTTGGTGGCTTGAAGGCCTAAGTCGTTTTGGTGAAAACGAACATTTGGTGATAATAGTGGCGGGAAGATTTGGCGCCTGGGATACGGACCCCGCATTGTTGCACAGCCCCGAAGGCAGCTTGGGAGACTTGATTTAACTTGACTGACCATTGACGGATAACGGACAGACTTGACACGATATCGCGTCGATGGGAACGGGTAAGCTAACTCCACATTTTGCTGTGTCATATTGATTAAAAGGACACTTTTGATAGTCATTATTGGCAATATATCGGACCCGCGAGACCGCGAGGCACGTTCAGCTCCTAGCATTGGACGAGGACTGAACAATAATGATACTTGAACAATTATTATTTTTCATCAATTCACACAATACAACTGATCAAGTCGAAGGAAGTACTTAAAGTTATATGAAGCAAAACTCTAAACTTCATTCTACTTTATATTTAAGAAGAATAATCAAAATCACTCTAAAATTTCAACCCTGACGAGACCTATAACTTTTTATTATTATTCAATGTGAATAATATTAGCGTAGGTAAGCCACCCCTTAATTATCTTAAAAAGCAAAAACGGTCCAATGTATTATCGCACAGTTACTTTCTTAGTTACCATTTCAAGTATTAAGTTAGGACACCATACTAATTTAAGGCGTTTGACACATTTGACAACGATATTACTGTTGCCATATAAAAATTTAATTTAAAACTCAGGCTCAACTTTCAGTAGCCAGACTCTACATTGCGCGCAGCTGCCGCAGGCTTTTAAAACGTTATGAAATAGTGATATTATAACGTTCTAAATAACGATATGTTTAAAATTTCTATACAAATCTCGGCAAATAACGGAATTATGGCGTTATAATAGCGCAATTTTTTTTATAACGTTTTAAAGGCTGCCGCGGTCGAACTTGCCGCGCACGCAGCCGCATGTGATCTAGTCACCACTTAAGGCGACGTAGGCTCAGAAAACGGTTTTTTAAAAAGTCGTAGCGCTTGTTTCGACCATAATACAGCTGCCCTAAATTTAATTAGCAATCTCGAGGCATTTCTCGTGGGACTATAGCTATTCGAATACTTAGTTTTTGACTTTCGCTCGATAGAAAAAAATCACGAACATAGGTCTAAAATACACTAAAAAAAAATCGTAACAAATTATGCACAAAAGCTAAACATATTCAAATTGGTTCTAAAAATCGGCAATATCATGTTTGAGGGAACTTAGCTATTACTTTTATATTTATTTAAACGCACGAAAAATTAAAATTAAAAAATATGATATCCGCGCTTCCCGCTCACGCTTATGCTCAGTGAGAGGGAGAGAAGACCATGAACATGCCTCGCCCTAATTTAGTAAGCCCTAGTAATATGCAGCATTAGCCGCTACTGGCGGCCATTGAACGCGACCACTAGTGGCACGCTGACCCAATGTACGACGGCTGTAAAAGCAAGGATCACTTCCAATTAAGACTAATAGGCTGTAGCTAAATAACACCGTTACATGCTTCGCAAATAGCAACACACGGTGAGTGCTGAGCTGGAACCATTGTGTAATGTGCTCACCTCTGTGCGCCTTTTACCTTAGCATTTAATAATAATATTAATTAATTGGGAATGGATGAAAATATCACAAGTGCCTGATAATTCTTTTGGTGATAGGCATATAACCTTCCTTAGCACCAGAAAAAAATTGTCCACTTTTCAGCTGCGTTAATTATTTTTGAAAAATATAAACAGATTCCTCACTTACGTTTTTCCTCACTTAAGGCGAATAAGAGACTTTCTTGATTCGTCTCATATTACAAAATAATATTTACAATGCACTTTGCTCTGAATGTGCCCCTTTATATGGTTCAACATAAACACGGGAAGTGGTCGATGCCAGCACGGCGTCGGGGAAGGGGATCAGCCCGTGCGGGAATGGATTTCAGGCCAATATTCCCGCATACTGTGCGATAATGAGATTTCGTGACAATTAAAATTTCACCTTTTATGCATATTTTTTTTATTTCCATTATATATTTATGCATATTTATGATGCATTGTAAAATGTTGTATGATACACGTGCGGATAGGTAATTCCCAACTCGTGTCGATCAAAAACACTCCCTGGCGGTCGTGTTTTTGGTCATCGCCACTCGTTGGGAATTACCAACTTTCCGCAATGGTATCATAAATTTCGGTTGATGGTGTTTTTATAAACAACATTAACTATGCGGACGACATGGTCTTGTTGTGCCCTTCGTTCAGTGCGCTGCGTGACTTGCTGCGAGTTTGTGAGTCATATGCGGAGGCCCACGGACTCAAATACAATGCAAGAAAAAGCGAGTTCCTAATTTTCAGGGTTGGTAAGAAACCTTACGAGGATGTGCCCCCGGTGACTTTGTGTGGAACTCCCTTGACTCAGGTAAAACATTTTAAGTATTTGGGTCATTGGGTCTCTGAGGACATGAGTGATGACATGGACATAGAGAGAGAACGCAGAGCGCTGTCCGTGCGGTGCAATATGTTGGCTCGTAGGTTTGCACGTTGTAGCGACGAGGTTAAGTTGACGTTGTTTCGAGCCTACTGTCAGTCTTTCTACACGTGCAGCCTATGGGTCAATTTAACTAAGCGCACGTACGGCGCACTGCGCGTGCAGTACAACAACGCGTTCAGGGCGCTGTTCCGGCTGCCGTGGAGCTGCAGCGCGTCCGGCATGTTCGCCGCGGCGCGCACCGACGACTTCCACGCGACGCATAAGGAAGCGTTGTGCCTCCGTGCTTACCCGCCTGCGCACGACCACAAACAGCATCCTGAACGTGTTTGCTGACAGGTGGAACACACCCGTGATGAAGAGGTGGTTGGCCCTTCACGGTCCTAGTTATTAGTAGTTTAGTTAATTCTTTTAGTTATGTTATTATTTTAAAATTCAAAATTTCCTTTGTTATCATTTTTGCTTTTATGTATATACCCACCTATGTGTAATACCTATGGATGAATGTCTGAAATAAATTGCTATTTATTTATTTATTTATAAATAACTATTTTGACCCTGGCAATGACAAATATAGCTGCTGCAGATATCAATATCATTGCCTGTGTCAGTTTACCACGGATATTTAAGATATTTTTTTATAATATGAGACGGATCAAGGAAAGTGTCTTATCGGCCGTCCTAAACCCAAAACGTAAGTGAGGAAACTGTTTATATTATTCCAAAAAATTTACGCAGCTGAAAAGTCTCCTACTTTTTTCTGGTCTAATGAAGGTAATTCCTATCACCAAAAAATGATCAGGCACTTCTGATATTTTCATCCATTCCTAATTTCGGAAATGTCCATATCGTATTAGTAACTAAATTCACTATGTTAGTTATCTAAATCTAAGTCTAGATGACAATTGGGTATTTGACAAGAGTGAAAATAAATATATTTTTTCATTAGCAACAGAAAAACATTGCGAAAATATTTGGAAAGTATCAAGCTTTCATTTATGTTTGCTATTTTAAGATTTTTTAATTCATAAAAACTAACAATTTTTAACAACGTTTGTTTGATAGTGACGTCACAAACATAGTAATCCCTACAAATTCCATACTAACGGAGCGTTTTTGACGTTTCATTAAAAGAAGCTGATTTGACTTTTGTCAAATACCGAATTGAAAATCATTCCAAGCTTGCTAGAATGCTTAATCCACTCTGACCGCGACTGTGGCATTTGTCTAGTTTTTTAGCCTGTTATGTTTGTCTGCTGTATGAAATAAATGTTTTTTTTCTTTTTCTAAAAACGACATAACGGTATGTTCAGTCAGGGTCTAGCCTAGCGGCCCACCAGCGCGCGCACGGCGGCGCGCGGCCGCACGCGTGCCCGGCCGCGAGCTGCGCGCGGCGCTTCGCCACGCTGCACAACATGCGGCGCCACCATCGCGTCGTGAGTACAACAATAGGGGTGTAGACTCATGTTCAAATGGATAGTTAACCATCAAATTATTGTGATATGGTATTTTTTTATTTTTATTAAAGTCATTAAAAATAAATCTACCTCGAAAGTGTAGAAAAAATAGGCATCTTTTTATTGCCAAGAAGAAATTTAAAGCCACCAACAGAAATTACAAACAAAATGAGGAACTTGCATGAGACTTCAATTTCGAATAAATTGCACTCAATCGAGGCGGATATACGTAGTGATAACACAGAAAAGAAAAAAAACGATCGTATTAGTTTTATCGTATTTTTTTTATAAACTGCTTGGACACAGATACAAAATATTGACACCACAAATAAATGGCCGCGTCCAAATGGCCGAGCGCGTTGGACAGCATACGGGGCATATGATAAAGCGAAATAGACAGCAGTCCATCTCGCTCAATCTCATAGCGTATGCCATGTATGCAGTCAACTACGCTTGAACGTTTGGACGCAGCTATAGACGGTAAGAGGCGTTTATTTAATTAATGATCTTGAGTGAGAAAATGAAAAACGCCTACTACTTACTTAATTGAAATGAATTCTTTTTCCTGATTGGTCGATAGCAAATACAAATGTTTTCCTTAAAAGGTTGTGATTGGTCAAATGCTTTTTTAGATGGAGACCTGTAGTTGCCACTAATATAAAGTTTGTTATCCTTCTGCTAATATTAGTCGCCAAGTCTTTATTTATAGTACCTCGCCTATGATTTCAGTAATCTTGTTTATTATTTCTGCTACCTTAAAGTAGCTGCCATTATTTGAATTTTAAAATATCCTTAGTTTAAAGCTCATTTAATATAAATGATTGCCAAAATATTCGCTGACAAGTTATTATTTTAGTTGCAAATAGTTTGCTGCTCTTTCATTTTTCTGTCGCCGCGAAAATAATAAGCCAATTTAAATGTATTAAAAATCATAAATATGTACACATATTTTCCCTACGGGCTAAATGTACTACTTTAGCCCCGCTTGCTAAGCCTAATATGACACACTTTTTGAGCATGAGAAGTGAAAATATAAACTATGTTTAAAATATGACCAAATATCGTGTCATAAATTATATAGCCCTTCAATGCTCACCGCGGTCGCCACCGCTATTCAGCGGGCAAAGTCGTGGCCAGGCCGTTAGGGTTGTAATATGCAGCTTTTTGCACAATTTGATGAGCTCTAACTTTAAAACGGTTGGAAATATTAATTATCTGGAAAATTTAACGCACTAACGCTTAATAATACCACTCTTGCGGGAGTCTATCGTTCCGTCCCACGCTGTATATATTATTATGTATAGGCTGTATACACTTATGACAGTTGAGTGCATTTACAACGTATATCATTATACAATGCAAAAAATAAAAAAGGCTACGTTAGCTTATTGAGCAAACTGTGTCGCAAGTTCGTTAATGCCTTAAACAATCTTCACCGCACCTCCAGGTGCACCTGGGTACGCGGCCCGCGGTGGCGTGCGGCGTGTGTGGCAAGCTGCTGGCGCACGCAGCCTCGCTCAAGCTGCACGTCAACACCGTGCACCTCAAGCTGCCCGCGCCACGCCGGCGACGCGACAAGCGCACTGACACACACGACCCTTAAGTAGGCCGTAAAAACGCTCAAATTAATTGTCAAATTTTACGTGCTTGGCCGTAGATAGAGGATATATAGATGGCGTCCTAGCGTATACCCAAAGGGGACGATGGTAATTTAACCATACTAAATTAAGAAGTATCAGAAGCTAATACACTCTGTAGTATTAATGAAACAGCGCAAGACCGAGACAACAACTGATTTATTATATTACTTTACTTGCGGGTACATTGTTCATCTTAAGTCTACCCACAACATCTCCCCCAAAAGGATTTCGTACGATTAAACCTAAATTTACTTTATAGTATAATAATAAGTACGACGTACCAGTTCACAATTGGTTTACGACCAGCTCGTTCGCAACACATCTGAACTACTATAGTCCAGGCAATGAACTGACAGCTTGTATGGAAAATATGTCAAATTTGGAAATAATTTATAATAGCAGATTTTTTTTATGTAATGGATATATTATCAATTAAATAGTTACTTAGTGACAAAATCCAACAAAATTTCAGACATCAAAAAAACGATAACTTAACTAGCTTCTGAAAAGTCAGAAAAAATATTAATAAGTGGTTTTATCTTTATTTTGGTTCATTTACATTTGCTCTATAATATTCAAGATAAATAATTAAAAAAAAAACAATTCATTCTTTTTTTAAATCTATATAAATACTTCCGGATGGAAAGTTTGTTGGATTCTTGAATAAAGCATCTTAGATCAATGTTTTAAAATGATATAAAGAAAAAAAAACGCTATTATAAATTAATGTTTTTTAAAACCGTATTTTGCCTGGAGTACTATAGTTGGCATAGTTGCCCGCCTATTACATTAACTACCCATATTCCCCTTTGTATAAAAAAATAACACATTATTTTAACATTGTTAATCAGTGAGGCTTACTTAGTTAGTTAGTCAATTAATGTGAGCAGGTGAGTATAAAGTATACTACCTACTTACATCAATTGATTTACCTGATAGCTTATACTTACTAGACTAAGTACATCTAATATATCTATGCCAGAAAACACCGATTGAGTGCAATCGTTACTTATACATACAGAATAATTATTACCTTTAACTAACACTAATCATCTGGTCTTTTGATTGTGAACCTTATCTATAGGTGTTAAGAGTAATAATTACGGTTTTATCCACTTCAACTAAGTAGGTATTTGAATGAAATACGCAAACACCATGAAGGGATCGGCTTTGTACTTATTTTGCTTACGCAATTACTTGAAGTTACTTTACAATAATACATTATAATAATATTACAACACTGGATCCAATTGCTGATCAGTTTTAGGTAAACATTTTGCTAGTAATTTTGCCTGCTTTCGAGTCATAACAATGCGTCCCTCGGAAGTCGGCATTGCACGAATATCTACCTTATTTTCAACATGAGAAGGTGCATTTTCGCCTGCTTCCTCGTGACCCACATCTTCGCAGGCGCCCTTGAACTCTTCCCCGCAGTCAGCTGATGGCTGAAGCGAGTTCGAATTCGAAGATGCCGGCTCGTCGTTCACAGTACATTTAATTAAGTGACGACGATTACGTCTATATTTACCTCCCACTGCATTTTGAACGATGTATGAGCGGGGAGTAGCAGCTTTACCAATAACCGTAGCACGAGTTCTAGCTTTCCCTTCTACACAAACTACGTCATCGCCTATATTGAGTGACGGTAACTCCTTGGAATGCCGGTCATACCTCTCCTTAGCTTTATGTTGGTTACGTAACATTGTTTGGTGTTCTGATGTGTCAACGGGCTGAGGTTTGAGTAGTTCTGGATGAACGGGAAGCTTACACCTCAACCTCCGACTCATCAGAAGTTGCGCAGGAGAGCTCAAACCATCCCGGGGGGTGTTCCGGTAATTTAGAAGTGCCAAATAAAAATCCCCGTTACTTATTAGCCCACTCTTGACGTCTAATGTCATTTATAATTTAGTCGTATTATATCGGTGACGTCATGGTGGTGTCAGTTTCAGTACAAATTTTGACAGGTGTGGTGGCAAACAAGCTGGTGGCAAACAAAAAATCCGTATACGCGATGAGGGACAGAAAATATGACACTGTATCTCGTTTCCACTTGCGGTATTGAAATGAAATGATTTTTTTTTTATTTCGTGTAACCAATGACACATGTTGTTAGTAGAATTTACAAAACTAGGGGGTTAGTAGTTACAGCTAAACTTACATTTAAAACAAAACAACACTGACAGGGGAGTGTAGTCCCTCGCAGTGCGACATGTAGGGACAGTCAACCCTGTCCGCTATCATGCGCAGAATGATGTTTGGGACTGCGGCGCACCCTGCGCACCAGGGATGCTGCGCGCGTACGCATGCTCGTATAAAAACAGTCCACACGCGCCGCCGCGAACATCCCTGATGCGCTACAGAAACGACGCAGTCCCATCATCACCCGGAACGCATTATTATACTGGACCCTAAGGGCCCCATATGCCCGTTGCGTATACTGCTCCCACAGATTGCTGGTATAGAGGGAGGTGCAAAACGCCCTAAACAGTGTTTCTTTCACCTCTTTAGAGCACCTTGCAAATCTGCGGGCGATCATATTCGCCCGGACCGACAGGGCCCTTCGTTCCCTTTCCATGTCCAGGTCGTCTTTGAGGTCGGTCGCGATCACATGGCCTAAGTACTTGAAATGGTCCACTCTATCCATAGGGGTACCATTGAGGCAAATGGTAGGAACTTCCACTGTTTTCTTGCGATCGCACTCAAATACCATGAACTGGCTCTTAGCAACATTATATTTAAGGCCATGATTTGTTGCATACGTTTCACAAATTTTCAGCAGCTTACGCAGCCCACACACCGACGCGCTCAGCAGCACCATGTCGTCCGCGTAACTTATGTTGTTAACACAAACTCCACCTACATGACAGCCAACATGGGTTCTGCTGAGCGCCTCGATTAGCCCGTTTACATACAGGTTAAATAGCGTAGGTGAGGTCAGCCCTCCCTGTCTCACCCCACACTCCAACCTGTACTCATCAGACTGCGCGTTAGCCCATCTAACACTGTTGACCTGGTTTCCATACCAGTACTTAAATATGCGAATGGTTTCCTGCGGTAAACTGGTATTTTCCAGCTTCTTCCATAGTAGGTCATAGGAAACCAGGTCAAAAGCCTTAGATAGATCGAGGAAACAGGCTACCACCGGGGTTTTACTCTTGGTATAATTGCCTATGCATAGATCTTTGTCACTCATGTGTGTATGTGTGGGTGACTCCCTCTATCTATTCTACCTCTATGTGCTTGGCAAATTATTTGACAGTGTGCGGTCATGTTTGACGTGTTTGTCAAACAAACTACGTGTTTGGCTGTTTGTTTGGAAGATTTGATTGACGGCGTGTTTGTCATGATGCTTGAAGGTGTACAGTCATGTTTGTCAAATAAACTCGCCATTTTCGCGCGATAGCCGCTTTGAAACTGAAGTCTTGTTTGACAAACTTGTTGATCCAGTATGTGTGCGCTGATGTTTGATGAAAACGTACAAACAAAACGTAACGTTTGTCAAATATGTTTGAGCGTTTACAGGCTACTTTAGGGGCTGCACCAACTTACAGTTAGGGCTGGCGCCCACTATCGGCAAGGCACGTAGAGGGATACTTCGGATACTAGACTCATTACGGAGAATAGACTCAAAATGTATATCAGAACTACCACGAGTAATTAATTAATGCACGGGGTTTTCATCAGAAAATATACTTTATTATTTCAACGCCATTTTATAAGACCACGAACAAAACACTATCTCTTCTAAATCTTAAACAACAAACTTAGTGTTGTCAAACTAGTAAGGTTGGAATAAGACTTGTTTTTCTTTATGTTCTTTAGGTAGAAAAATAATATATCTTTTTTGCTGTAAGCGAGGAGTGTTGTATACTCAACCTTACAAGTTTGGCATTACTAACTTTGTTGTCTATGATTTAGAAGAGATAGTGTTTTGTTCGTGGTCTTATAAAATGGCGTTGAAATAATAAACTATATTTTCTGATGAAGACCCGTGTATGAATTAATTACTCGTGGTAGTTATCATATACAACATTGATGTTTCTTTTCAAAAGAAAGAAGGCAAGAAAATTTGCCTATACCCAGAATCATAATTAAATTCCATTAAATCCTAATACCGAAATAACGTTTTTTTTTAAAGCGCTATACTCTTAACGGTATTTGACACATGCACAACTGTATCATTATAACGTTATAAATCTAAACCAACATATATAACGGTACTTGTTTAACACAGATTACCTCCCTAGGGGGTTATCTGTTTTGTTTAAGCAATTTTAATAACGATATAGGCTACCCTTGTGGAGTGGCAACAACGCGAGGCTCTTATTTTATAACGTTATGATTCTGCTATGCTATGATATAATAATAATATCGTTATGGAGAATATTGATTTTGGGGAAAATTTTAAACAGTAACGGAATTATATCGTTACAATACCGCTTTTTAGGGTTCCGTACTCAAAGAGTAAAACGGGACCCTATTACTAAGACTCCGCTGTCCGTCTGTCACCAGGCTGTATCTCACTGATATCGTGATAGTTCCAGTTGACATTTTAACAGATGATGTATTTCGTTTGCCGCTATAACAACAAATACTAAAAACAGAATAAAATAAATGATTTTGGGTCAAATCCACATTCAAAAGGTGAGGATTTTTTATAGACAATGGTACGGGACCCTTCGTGCGCGAGTCCGACTTGCACTTGGCTGGTTTTTTTTTAATCATAACGTTTTAAAGGCTTGGATATAATGTTCAGTTTGTACTACTTGCGAACTTTACTCAATATGTCTCTATATGATCTCAATATGATCTTAATAGGTCTAGAAATAAAAGGCAGTAAATATACGAACACATTTGATAAAAACATGTTTATTATTTGTTTTCAAGATCTTGTTTATCTTTCCACTATAGTACCTACATTGTGCCACAAGTACGCTAAGATATGTTTTACGACCGAGAGTCTATTAGAAGGCCGACGCCGAAGGCTATGATGACTCGAGTTTGTATAAAGTACATAGGGCGGTAAAACAAAAAATGTCTCAGATCGCAGGTATTTCACGCCCCAGCCAGAGGCATCATCATAAACTTCCGTAGCAAAACGCAATCTGCTTGGGCCATCTAAGGCCAGTTATGCAAAAACACTAGGACTTGTGCACAAATCACGCGAGGTTTTTTCGGCTACTTTTTGACACCCCCCTCCCCCTTGGTGATATTTGGTTAGATTTTTGGCTACCCCCCCTTGCCCACCCCCACATAACCTCACGTATATTTTTTTCATTCGACCTAATTGTAAGATAAATAGTATTTTACATAATAAATCTTGTTTATTTTTCTATCTTAGTAAAAAAGACTCGCTATGTGTGCTAAGTAAAGATTTATGTTTAACGAAGCCGAGAAAAAGTATCTACTCGTGTGGTAGATATTTTATCTTAGTTTCGTTCTCTGTAAAAAATACACGTGAGGTATCCTTATACCCCCCCTCCCCCAACGTGATCTTTCGTGATTTTTTCCTGACCCCTCCCCCCTCCCCTATAGAACCTCTCGTGATTTGTGCACAAGCCCTTACACGTAAATACTATCCTTTACGTTTCACTAGATGTGTGCTGTGGGCAGCTGTAAGTGGCTAAGTATCTTACTTCGATTTTTGTATTTAAGCCAAATGTATTGTTCAGATGTGTCCGTTGGTGGTCCTTACATAACCTCTTGAGACCCAGGGCACGCTTTTGTGTTTTTGAATATAGTATTTTTCACAATCGTGTTATAATAGAGAGCTTTTTAGTCGAGTACCGTTGCTGAGTGGCCTAAGTAAGGTACGAGATTAAAAAGCTTGATTATAACACTATTGTGAACAATACTTTTTGTACGAGTTCATTAATTAATTAATTTTCTACGAGTCAACTGAACTAATTAAACAAACTCGATACTGTTGAAACGAAGTGCAGCCTATCGCTCGTACGCTCGTTGATATCTTAAAAGACATCTACGAGCGTACGACATCAACGAGTAAACTCAATAATCAAAGCGATTCTATTGTTCCAATTCATTACAGTTCGGTAAAGCAGCCACGTGATTGGTCAAATTTATTTTAGTTCTATTTTCAATTTTTTTTCGGTTGTCTGGAGCGTATCGAAACAGTTATTTCGATTGTTTCGACAGTAACATGGACTACAAATATGAAAAGAGTGACGTTGCAGTATTCTCTATGAAATCTTAATACACGACGAGTACAAAAAATAACTTTTTGACATTCAGTAAAAGTTCAAAATAAATTTTGAAATTTGTACAAAATTTTGTACGAGGGGTCTTAGGAGGATAAATAAATTAACTAAATACCACCTCGTCATACCCTGTGCAGTTTTTGTGGAGTTCACGGACAGACATAATATAGTCTTTTTAACAATTGAAATAAGATCTATTAGGGATTCTGAATCTTCTGACGCATTTTATATCTTCATTAATGTTCAATGTACAGGTTTTGCGTATCCAATTATGATAATCATATTTATAGACTGATATTTTTTCTTCCAATTTAGGACCAATTTTAATTATTCTTTCACTTATATTATAAAGAGAGCTTTGGCTATGTCTCCAGGATTTTTGTTTTTCTTTTCTATTCGTTAAATTAGTTTACTAAGCGTTTGTTTATGGCACCGAAAGGCGGCGAATTGCGTCGTTTTGAAAGGTTTTTAACTATTAAAATAAACTACATAATTAGGTAAAACGAAACATAGGGACACGTCAGAGGCAAGTATATATTGTATGAATACAAAATATTTGCGCTTTTGTTACTATCCAGTGAGAAAACAGGGGGATTAAATTTGTATGGAGAAATGGCCACCCGCGCATCGTCTTAAGCTAGCAGGAAAAAAATCTTCACATATTAACAGTTATCTGACAACGGTTATCGCCAGGGAACAATGTGAACAAGCTCCAAGTCAACATTTCCCCGAAAAGTATCGTTTTTAGATGCCTTCGTAAGGCATATGTGTGTCCACTTGCGTATTGCCGTGGAAAGATTTAGTTTAAACCAAAGGTTTTTCGTGTATCCTCACGTGACTTTGAAGTTGTACCTTCCGACTGCACTTAAAATCACAGTGACTACACTTAAAACCTTTTTTATCAGTGTGTGCCCTCTCGTGATTTTGTAAGTCTAGTCGACTCACACTGCCTACATTCACAAGGTTTTTGACAGTGTGTCTGTTCTGGTGACTTTGTAAACGTGATTTTATGTTACACTTGTAGTTACATTTGCTACATTTGAAAGGTTTTTCTCCAGTGTGTATCCTCTCGTGATGTTGTAAGCTTATCTTCTGTATGCACTTGTAGTCACAATAGCTACATTTAAAAGGTTTTTCTCCTGTATGTGTCTTCGCGTGAAGATCTAATTTTGCCTTTTGAATGCACTTGTAATCACAGTGGCTACATTTATAAGGTTTTTCACTACCGTGTATCATTTGGTGCTGCTGTAAACCTCTTTTCTCTTTAAAACTGTTGCCACATTGACTACATTTGAATGGTTTTGCTTCAGTATGTGTCGTCTCATGACTTTTTAAATTTGATTTAAAATTACACTTATAATCACAGTGGCTACAGTGATAAGGTTTCACTGCAGTGTGTGTCCTCTGATGATCTTGCAAAGTATCTTTACGTCTGCACTTGTAATCGCAGTGGCTACATTTAAAAGGTTTTGCTCCAGTGTGTGTCCTCATGTGACTTATTAAATTTGATTTAAAATTACACTTGTAATCACAGTGGATACAGTGAAAAGGTTTCTCTCCAGTGTGTATCCTCTGATGCTCTTGCAAACCTGTTTCACGTATGCAATTGTAATCGCAGTGGCTACATTTAAAAGTTTTTGCTCCAGTGTGTATCCTCAAATGACTTTGTAATGTTGATTTAAAATTACATTTGTAATCACAGTGGCTACAATGAAAAGGTTTCTCTCCAGTGTGTGTCCTATGATGCACATTCAATTCTGATTTACGTTTGCATTTGTAGTCACATTGGCTACATTTAAATGGTCTTTCTCCTGTGTGAATTAATTCGTGACTTTGTAATAATGATTTATAATTACACTTGTAATTACAGAGGCCACACTGAAAACGTTTCTTACCAGTATGTCTCATTATATGACACAGCAAACGCCTCTTATCTCTAGTAGAATAACTGCAATCGTTACAATAAAAAAGGTTAATTGTGTGACTTTTTAAATGGCTCTTCGAAATATTTTTGATAACTGTTGATGACATGAAACTGGCAACACCATGTTCGTTTTCCTCATGTTCTATTACAAGCAATTTAGTTTTGAAATTAGAATCACAGAGATCACAAGCGAACCCCTCTTGGGTTGAATCACGTGAAGGTCCTGAAAAGTGAGTGTGTATGTGTATCCTTAAAACGGACTTATATCTGAAACCTTTGCCGCACTCGTCACACTGATAACTGCTCGACGTGTCGGTGTGGTCGCGTGGGCCGCTCGTGCGCCGCAGCGTGTACGTGCGGAGCCCGACCCGGCACGAGCGCCGCTCCGCGTCCACGAGCAGGCGCTCCAGCCTGACCGAGCAAGCCCGCCGGCGAGCCTCCTCTGTGCTGCTCGGTGCCGCTGCAACATAACGTCATTTAGATCAGTTCAAAAGTTACAGATTTTTCATTTAATTTTGCTCTGTCTAAAATCAAGTCATGTACAAATGACCTACTTAAATTCATATGGCGTTGCCTACTAGTGAACCACAGGGAAGCTCATATAGTAGATTGTATGACAAGGGTCTAAAATAAGCCATATCACCACTAGATGGGTATTGATGGAAATTGTTCGAATGGTAATATGGCTTTTAGACCAGAGCTATACACTCTACTTTTCACTAAAACAACGAGAAAATAGTAAAAACCAAGATTATTCATCCACAATCAATAATAAATTCCTCGGCGAAAAGATTGTCCAATATGGAGGCAAGGCATGATTTTTTAAATAAACTGCTTTGACACAGATACAAAATATTGGCACCAAGAATAAACGCCTCTGACGTACGTGTACAGGTTATAAGATTTCACCACTATTTGTCAGTACAACATGTCGAAGTCAGAATTGGGTGTGTCGTACGGAAGATGTAACAATCCGACCACATGTGCATGCAATTTCTCAGTACAACTCGTTTGACAGTTGGATCAGCAGCGCAACATGCCTCCAGACGATAGCAATTTTTTTTTTTTTTTTTTTTTTTTTTTATAGACCCCATGGCCGTTTATAGGCGCGTCCAAATGGCATGATTGTGAGTTAGGGAATAAAAACACCTGGGGCCCATTGCATAACAATTTACAACTTATAATACAAGCGGAAGTCTCTTTCTAATGCGAGGAGTTGAAAAGAGGTTTCCGCTTGTAATATAAGTTACAAGTTGTTATGCAATAGGCCCCTGGTGTGTTTTAAAATCATAAATATATAGACATTATTTTCCTAGGGGCTAAATGTACTACTTTAGCCCCGCTTGCTAAGCCTAATATGACACACTTTTCGAGCATGAGAAGTGAAAATAACTTTTTACAGACTAGTGCCGCGGGCAGAGCGACAAGATCGAACTTGTTTGTGCGCGAGGCGCGTACGAATTTGAGCAAGTGGCTGCGCCGTGCGTGTGTAATCATTTGTTAGTAAATTTGGAACAATTATTTATAAATATTTTTTTGTAAGGCCGAAGATTTTGCCACTTTTTTAACTTAAAAAGTGTCTCAAAGTTGACTGCATATAAAAAAAAACTAACAAGTATTTTCTAATAAAATAACTCTTATAATGTTTTGTAGCTTTCTACTACCGAGAACTTTACGGTTTCGCTCTATGAAAACACAACAATATATCGATATCAGCCACATTTTTACACCAAAAAAAAGATTGGGTAATTTGACTAAATATTCATTAATAAATTTAATAATCCACCTAAATTTAATACCGATACGGTAAAAAATTATGAAAAGTAATCTTCATAAATTCCGTAAAAATCAGGCGAAAATGGTATAAACTTTCTTTACTTTATAATTGACTACGTCTATATACGTTCTTTGGGATACGCGCATAATCCACTTATTTTTGTTAATGAATAAACCTTTCTATGTATAGGCCAGATGAAATTCAATATCATCTCTCGTAAATATTTAATTAAAATGCCATTATTTCCTGATGCATATATTTTTGGATTCAGGTAGTAAGTCTCCAAATTTGTATACTCAAACATGTTTTCATTATAAAAATACTGATAGCATTTCTGCTTGCGGGTTAATTTTTTTTCCTAACTTCCGGTCCATAGAATTATTCATTTCAATAGTTAAAGTTGTTTAAAATAACATATAAAAGCCGTATACAAATAATTAATCTGATATTGAATTATTTCCAAAAAAAACGTATTTTCTCAGGGTATACGCTAACATTTTTATCTCAAAGTTAAAATACTCCACATAGTTTAATAACTAGAGTGAAATAGTAATTTAGATTTTAAAAAATAAGCTGATTTCATGAATTTATTACAATTTGAAATGTTGTCTGCGTATTCTTACTTGTACGAGTTGTACGTTACAGTTTTGTACGTTACCACAATTCCACCTGTAAACAATATTAAGCTCATACGTACTATTTTGTATTGACACTGGCAACACCAGGTACTCCTGGAGCACCAATAAAAAAAAAAGATGCCATTTTCTTGTCTGTGGATGGATGGATGGTGTGTGTGGTCCGAAGTTTTTTAAGTGAATTTGGACGATTTGAAAAGTAAATAACAGTTTTTTTACACCTTCATATAAAAATATCGATAGTATTATTAAGCCTTTATATTCCATATTACATTTGTAGTTAAAGTTATATTTTAATAGTTTTTATATCTGCTGAATATGGATCCCTCTTTGGGTGAAGGCCTCCTCCAAACTCTTCCACTCCTCTCTTTGTCTTCCTATCTCTGTTGGTGCTATTCACCAACAAAAGGAAGAGAGAGAATATAAAACCAATAGTCATACAGAACAAAGAACTGGAGATGGTAAAGGAGGTGAAGTATTTGGGAGTGACACTAGATAGCACTCTCAGATACAAAACCCACATTAAGGAGCAATCGGCGAAAGCCATTAGAACACTATACCAATGTAAAAGGGCAGTGGGAAGAAGATGGGGACTGAGGCCCGAAATGATCAACTGGATCTATAGGGCAATCATATTACCCAGGGTGCTATACGGGGCCGTGGTATGGTGGCATAGGGCGCGTATCAAAGAATATCAAAAGGAACTGAATAAGGTGCAGAGACTAGCATGTCTGATGGTGACGGGGGCTATGAGAACGACCCCGACACAAGCCATGGAAATACTGCTAGGCATGAAGACAATGAGAATTGAAGTGGAGAAAAGGGCCATGGAACAGTGGTACAGAATGAAAGCATGTAAAGAATGGAGAGGAAGCTGTGTGGACAAAAGACACGCGCTGATACAGGAGGAAGCGCTATCAAAGCTACATATGATGATAGCCAATAACGACCTCATAAAGAGGCAGGAGATATTTGACAAGAAGTATAGAATACACATAGGTGAAAGAGACAACTGGAAGGTAGACGTAGTGCACCCGATGACAGTCTGCTTCACAGATGGATCAAGAAAGAAATCAACAGGACTAGCGGGGGCAGGTATAGTTATACCCAAACTGCGGGAGAGAGTATCCATCTCACTGGGGAGGTATGCTAGCGTTTTCCAAGCAGAAGTGTGTGCGATAACGAGATGCGCACAGATTATAAGAGATACAAAACAACTGACTGGAAGGGTAGTGATTTACACGGACAGTCAGGCAGCATTGAAGGCGCTACGAAAGGCAACGGTAACATCCGCCTTAGTGAAAGAATGCAAGGAAGAGCTTAATAAGATAGGAGAAAACCCAGGTGTGACGGTGGCGTGGGTGCCAGGACATCAGGGAATAGCGGGCAATGAGAAGGCAGATGAGTTGGCCAGGGAAGGTGCGGGAAGGGAGTTTGAAGGCCCAGAACCGGTCCTTCCCTTTTCGGCTCAAGTTACAAAGGGGGTCATAGATAAGCTAAAAGAACTGGATGGGGAAAAAGAATGGAGGGATGCATCTGGATGCAGACAGACAAAGATGATGATAGGAGGCACTAATCACAAAAGGACCAGGTATCTGCTGAAACTGGGTAAGAGCAATCTGAAACTGCTGACTGGTATCATAACCGGTCACAATACTCTGAATAGACACTTAAAGATAATAGGTATAAGTAACGACGCTACTTGCCCACACTGTGGGCAGGAGGAAACAAGCAAGCATGTACTAGCGGAATGTGTTATGTACGCGGCACCGCGGTTTAACACATTCGGTAAAGATATGTTAGAGGAGAAGGAATTGAGGGATATCGACCTTAAAGATGTCCTTCTGTTCTGCAGGAAAACAAGAAGAATTGAAGAGTTGGAAGTGGGAACGCCGCCGGGACAGTAACCTGAGGCTCCGAACTGAGGGAAATGGGCTGAATGACTGCGACAAGCGGTCGACTGCCCGCCTGTTTCCGGCCAGGCGTCCCTTCACAACATCATCATCATCATCCTATCTCTGTCCAATGTTTGCCAGCTGTCTGGATGATATTATCAACCCATCGCTTGTAAGGCCTGCCAACATTCCGTTTACCGGATGGCCCTTGCCACGTGGTGGTTTCTTGAGCCCATCTTCCATCTGTCATTTGTGTGATGTGGCCGGCCCACTGCCACTTTTGTTTGAGGGCATAAGTGAGAGCGTCAGTAATTTTCGTTTTTTCCCTGATTTTTGTATGCCTTATTTTATTTATTTTCCGCAGTCTCATCATGCTTCTCTCCATAGTTCTCTGTGTGCACTTTATTTTTTCTCTTACTTTGTTTGTGTAGACCCATGTTTGTGAGCCGTAAGTTAAGCATGGTAGAAGACAGGTGTCACACACCACTTTTTTTAATGAAAGGTTGTAGTCTATTTGTTTCTAATTTAGCTCAAATTATCGATTTATGATGAATTATAACCTAAACAAATCGTTTCTACGGTACTTCTATGTTACCGGTAACGTTGATTGTATTGTATTGTAACGTTGAAATTCAATACAAATCCTGCAATTTAGTGTACTTCTACATTACCGTAACATGAGAAGTATCTATGTTACTAAGTGGCAAAATCTACGGCCTTACCCTTATACAAATACATGAAAAGCAAAAGGTGTTGTGGGATGCGAAATCACTCAGCTGTCATCGTGTCGTCATCGTCACCCGCCATTTTTAACAACGCACAATTTCGGCTCAACGTCAACGCGAGCACCGTGTCTCACCCGCGCATGTTTATGTGCAACAATTTGGCTCGCAAGCAGCTCGCCGCGCGGGGCGTGCATGCCTCAGGCTGAGCCGCTCAAATTCGTATAGATAAATTAACGACAGCATGGAATTGCATATGTAGTAGTATTGTATGTTTACAGGCATTCTATATTTGAATTTTCTATTTTCTCGTACTATCAGCATAAAAAGAGGTTTGTTATATATTGACGAAGTAAATACCAAAATAATGTCAGTGTTAAATTGTGAAGAAAAATTAAGAGAAAATTATTCTCCTTTTGTTGCAAACGGTACAACCACTACAAATGCAATTCCATGTTCTCGATAATTCATCTATACGCAGCTTTTGATTCTACAATAAAATTGCGGAACAAATTACGGAACTTATTGATTCTAAATTTAAATATGTCATAAAACAATCACTTATTTCCAAAGCTTTGGATAAGATATAGAATTACATTATGGACAGAGATATTTGACAGTGATAGCTACCTACATGAGCACAGTCTGTCACAAAAAGAAAGAAATAGGCGTTAATACTGTAGCAATGTAAATTTATAATGTATACTGTGACTGTGAAATGATATTGTATCCTCATACCATTTAGAAAAAAGAAAAAGTATACCTTACGGAGTTTTTTGGAGGTTTTCCTTCTGGTCCAATGGTAGGTTATAGACATTCATCAAAGCATTTAATAAACTTAAATTAAAGAATATCAATATATAATTATACATCAATTAGATCATGTCACAGAATATGAAAATCATGAAGTACCAGATGCTAAGCAACTGACCTGGAGGTGCAGAAAGTACACAAGGCCGGTGCAGCTCCACGGGGCCCAGCACGAGCTCATCCTTGACCTGGTGGCCCATATACAGCTTGCAGAAGTCAGCGCTGGCCTTGCATTCCGCCTCCTCCTTTGCATGTGCCCCGGTCTCCTCATTTACACAATCCTCTTTCACACGCACCTCCTCCGCCTCAGTCTTCACACGCAATGTTTCTAACGACATGGTACTATGTGGTTTTAAACACTTAGTGGCTGCAGGAGACTGTTCAACACCTGCAACGCCAGCATAATAACAATATTCAGTGATATTGTCTTATGAAAATATCCATAGAGAAATTATCTCAATATGTTATAATTTGTACTAAAGCTAAACCAAAGACAGTGTGTGCAGCAAAGCTGTGAAAGCCCTCTGCATGCTGTAATTAAATCTTTGAACCTTGAAGTTAATTTAAATAAATTTCCGAATCTCAAACGTTAGTAGTACGAATAAGGGTAAGGATCATTGCGAAGACACACCTACAAAACCACGCAGATAAACTGCACGGAACAAAATAAATACACAAGGAGATCACTTCAGTGACACACAAATTGAGAAATGACCAATAAAGCTAACTCATTCATTGGTAATTTCTCAATTTGTGTGTCACAGAAGTGTTCTCCGTGTGTGTTTATTTTGTTTCGTGCAGTTTATCTGCGTGTACTTAAATACAATAGCCTACCTGCCTTGGCTGGACACAATCAGTCAGAACACAAACGACCGCCGAAGTCGGTTATATCGCCACGCCAACAACTTTCAAAGTGGTAATATTGCATTTATATCTCTTCTCACGACCAAATAAACGCATGCTATTTTAACGGTATTCTTGTCAAGACAATGAACAATCATAACCTCAATTTTAAATTGTTTATTTTGATGATTTTGACATTAACCCTTAAATTTCGTGATCATTTATTTTTTGTGACTAACATCTAAAATTTTTTTTTTTTTTTTTTTTACCCTTAAATGCATATTGTTGCCAAATACCTCAGATTTATCTACTCAAAGCCAAATACAAAGAGTACTATGAATATATAGAGATAGAGCCGTCAGTCAAGGTTTTGCATGCCGCGCGTCATCTAGTTTTTAACCGACTTCAACAGCCCAAGAGTTAGCTCTAGTAAGTTCATATGTGTGCGTCGAGTGTACGCATGTGTGCGTGAACGGATATACTCACACACACATATACACTTTACCTGTACATGCATACATATTGATGTATAATATCGATACCTGCAAACTCAAAGGACGCAACCGCCATTACAACAACAGGCTGTTACGCCCTTTGAGTCTGCAAGTATCGATATGCCAATTCCTGCTTAACGAATAAATTTAAAATAATAAAGGCAATTTCTGAGTTCTAATATATTTTATTCGAAGAATCACAGTCAATTACGAACATGAAACAGTTATTCAAGCAGTACAAAGCTGCAAGGCAAAGCCGGTAAAGGTCCGTCGCTTAAACTTTAAAAAGAACAAACCTGATGGTGGCTATTGCTGGCTTCCGTCGGAGTCAGTGGTGGTTACTTTTGACGGGCAGTTTCTGCCGAAAAGGGTTTTCGTGTGTTTCAATTCCCTGCCCGTAGAAAAGTACCATATCCCATTATACAATGTTTTCGGTGTTGCCGATTTGGCCATACGAAAGAAAAATGCAGATCTTTACCTCGCTGTTATCGTTGCGGAGGATCCCACACGGGGGACACTTGCAACATTGATCCCTCCGATGCTAATTGTTGTAACTGTCCTCAAGGAGTGGGGTCTGGACACACTGCCAATAGTAAGGGATGTCCAGAACTGCTTAGGCAAACTGCTATAAAGAAAACGATGGCAGATGAAAACATATCTTATATGGAGGCTTCAAATTTGTATCCAAAGCCCTCTCAAAAATCATATGCTAACATAGCTGCGACCCCTTCCCAGCCTCTCCAACAGACACAAACTTGGTATAAGAAAACAATTCCTCTTAGATCCCGATCACATGCCCATCTAGCTAAAGGGTATGATAGACAAGCCCATGAGGGCATTACTAGAGATCCAACAATCCAGTCTAGACCAGTTTATCAAGAAAATCCCCCGCGTCAATCAAATGAGCAGATTATTAGGGAATGAATTAAAATGATTTCTTCTGTCGTAAAAGCTTTCTCACCTTCCAGCCCCCTGGCTGACCCATTCCTGTTATCCCACGCTGCCCCGTTTATTTCTTCTCTTCTTTTCTCTTTCAATAATGGATCAAACAATTCTACAGTGGAATTGCCGTAGTATCTCAAATAAAAAAAGTGACTTAATCTTTTTAATCAATAAATATAACCCATCAATTTTAGCCATATCTGAAACATGGCAAGAACCGGCTCCAACTTTACTCTACCCCGATATGTTTCTCTAATGGATTATAGAGCTGATGGACGAGCCGGATGAGCCCTATTTATTAGAAACCACGTATCTTTCACTCCAGTGCCCATTCCTCAACATAGGTATTAACAGCTTTCATTCAGTTTGTGCCCGTGTGGAAGGAATTACCTTCTTATCGTTATATATACCTAACCCCACCGCCGCAATTCTTCATGAATTAAAATTTTGTTAGTAGTAGATCTCCCTCAACCGGTTATTATTTTGGGTGACTTTAATGTCCATCATCATTTATGGGGATGTCATAAAACTGATACCCTAGGTGAGCAACTTCTGGAAATTGTAGACTCGGCAAATTTATGTATTTTGAATACAGGTTCACCAACCTTACGCACCTCACCTGAACAAGCGGCCAGTGCAGTGGATTTATCTCTTTCGTCTCCTATTCTCGCCTCCCGAATTACCTGGGAAGTCTTGGATAGCACCTATGGCAGCGATCATTTTCCCATTCTGCTCAGTTTTCCAGCAGCATCTACTCCTCAAAAAGGGCCAGGTATTGTCCAGCCCCTCCTAGTCTATAATATCAATGGAGCAGATTGGGATGGTTATAAAAAATGCCTTAACTCAAAGATTGAATATTTGCCTTCTAGGGTAAGTGCACCAGTGAATGAACGCTTAAGGATATTTTTGACTTTAAAAATTGTTTTATGTAAGATAGCTATACTTAATATCGGCTGTTTGTACAGCTCAAACAAGTATTCTAGTTTGCTTAAATTACTTTGCTTTTGCAATAAGTTTCCATAATTTTAAGTTATTTGACCTTTTAGGTAGAAAAATGGAAAATCACCAGTGAATGAACAGGGTGATCTAGTAAATGAACAACTAAAAACCAGTGAATGAACTACTGTTATAGTTATGGTTTGTTGGTTTAAATTGCTGTTTAGCGATTTTGTTTGGAGTATCTCGATATACCAACACACGGGGTGGTAGTTAATGGTTAACTTTTTCTAAAACAATTAAAAAACTGTAACAAATGTTCGTTCATTAACTGGTTCCAAAAAACCAATAAATGAACTAGGTAATTATCGGTCGATGTTCATTTACTAGAAATCTATACACCAGTGAATGAACTAACTTTATGTTCGAAAATGAGGTTTGTTCGAACACTGGACCAACGATGGACAAACCATTGGTGGTTATGCTACTAAAAACTAAATCTTATTACAATAACTAGAACATAAGATTTTGCGAAAACATTAAAACAGGCGTTGCCAGTGAATGAACACTCCTGTTTATTCACTGGATTTAGGCGGTTTTTAATTCTAGTTATAGAACACCTTCTAAAAAACGAGAATCTAAACTTAAATAACTTAAAAAGATGTTTGAATAGCACAATTTCGCTCTTATGATTTCCAAAAACCACACACCATAAGTTACAAGTTTATAAAACTAGTACAATGGCACATCAAATAAAAGGTAACAATCTTGTCCCCTTATTACCGGCTCATACAAAAAATCCATGCCCATAGCCCGTCAACTAAGCTTCGCTCATTTAGTAACTGTTGCGACTGAGTTGATATAAATGTTACAAAACCCTTACAGTGAATGCTTCTAATCGAGAAAAAAATACCCGGTATGCTAGAAATATACAGAACTCTTAATTTAAGCAAATAATCAGGTTTTCGTTCATTCACTGGATTCGTTCATTCACTGGTGCACTTACCCTATCACGTCTAAGTCGATTCAAATCTGTTCGAATGAATTGATATCAGCTATAAAATCAGCGGCTGATAGTGATAAGGTATTCCCTCTCAAGAATGCAGTATTAGGGAAATGACCATCTCCTCCATGGTGGGATAAAGACTGCACTAAAGCTGTAAAAGAAAGAAAGAAAGCTGAGCAGTTGTATGCATCAAATATGTCTAACGAAAATTTTGAAACATTGATTAACGTTATGGGTAAAACTAAATCAGTACTTAATAATACTCCAGATACAATAGTATGGAATAACATACGCAGATTTAGAAGGTCATGTACTTAACCCCCGCAGCTCCCAATTCCCAATGTCACTTCTCTGGGCGGAGTCCTTTCTAGATACTATAGCTCCCTCGTATGTCTCAAATGTACATGACTCTCCTATAGGCCTACTTAATAATAATTCAACGGATCATCTAGATAAACTATTCCCATTCACGGAGCTAAGGAATGTACTGAGATCTGTTAAGGACTCTGCCCCGGAATATGATGGAATTACATATTCTTTTATATCTAAGGCGAGTGAACCCTTCCTTAAATATTTTCTGGACTTATTAAACTGCATACTTCTCTCTGGCCACCCTTCGGCTTCTTGGAAAGCCCAACTGATTATGCCAATTTTAAAACCTTCGAAAGACCCAAATAACCTTCGATCTTACCGTCCCATAGCTCTTTCCTCTGTTCTGATGAAGATCCTTGAACACCTCATTAAAAACCGGTTGGAGTGGTTTATAGAAAATCATGAGATACCTACTTGGTAGTTCGCAATACGGATTTAGAAAGGGAAAAAGCACTTTAGACAGTTTAGGCATTTTCACATCTGATGTAAGACTAGCTTTCTCTAATTCTGCGTCAGTGGTGGCTGTGTTCCTGGATGTTGAGGCTGCCTATGACAACGTTCAGCTCCCTTATTCTCAGGGAAAAAATCCGTGAGCTGAGAATTCCGGTGAGGCTGGCCACACTTGTCGGCAATCTCCTTTCAGAACGGCAGGTCACTTTTCGCGGAAGAGACCCTAATATACTTAAATCCATCGAGAACAGTTTGGCGTGGCTTACCTCAAGGGTCTGTTCTGAGCCCTCTGTTGTGTATAACCTTTACACCTACGATTTGGAGAAGTCAATTAGTGGATGTCAAATTTTACAATATGCAGATGACCTAAGTAGGTGATTTACTGCTCTAATAAAAATATCGAAACTGCGAGCGGGGTGATAAATCATTCCTTGCAGTCATTAAATAGCTGGCTTCAAAATAACGGGTTATCCCTTTCACCGAGTAAGAGTTGTGCTGTTATATACTCACGTAAGAGATTGTTACCTTACATTTCCATTACTATTAATAATTCAGCTATCCCTGTTATCTCTTCATATAAATTTTTAGGCGTAATTTTAGACACAAAATTGAATGGAACCCCTCACTTTGAATACCTGTTAAAAAAATGTGAACGCGGCCTCAACACCCTAAGATGCTTTGCAGGGGTTTGGTGGGGCGCCCACCCAACCTCCCTTAAGTTACTATACAATGCCACGGTTAGGAGTGTATTAGATTACGGGACATTCCTTCTGGAGCCAGGAAATAGGACGGGGTTCAAAAAACTAGACCTCATTCAATCAAAGGCGAGTAAGTAAGAATCATCACAGGAGCAATGAGATCTAGCCCAATTAATGCCCTACAAGTTGAATGTGCGGACCCACCCCTACAATGGCGTAGACAGTTCTTGGCTGATAGCTATTTTTTCCGCTCGCTCCAATTTTCTCACCATCCCATTTTCCATCGCGCGTACGAATTAAAAGATGCTTCCTGGTCGAACAGCAAGGGCCCTCCATGTATAGTCAACAGTTTAGTGAAGTTCCAATATATCAAAGACCCAGTGTGTCATTCTCGAAGACTCCCTATCTTTGAATTTAACTACGAAACTATTATCTACCAGCCCCGAGTAATTATAGATTTCGACATCTGTCACGATGATCCGCATGCAGATGAATATCTCCGCCAGATATTGTCACGTGAGTGGCACGATTGGAATACCATTTACTGTGTGCCTGATGCACCTATGCACTGGTTGTGCGACTGAATTTGACTGGATTCCGATGAGGGAGCAGCTGAGTGAAAGACTTGTTTTCTTTTCCGAGTTGTTGCAGTTTCGTAGGTATTTGTAGAACTGAATTTCATGAGGCCCGGACGCCATATTTATACCATGAAATTCCTTGCCCCGCAGCCCGCCCGTCCCGTGCTTTTGGCGGGAAATATGGGCGGGAAAGTATTGGCGGGAAAATTTTGGCGCGAAACGACATCTCATTTATTTATGACAATAATCTTAGGCTAATACGTTATTTACAGTGTTTTATACTTATTTCTATGACATTCGTAATGCATTATCACCCGAGATCCTCTCCGTTTGCCGGCCAATCGCATCTAAAGCGCGGGTTTTTCGTGTCGCTGTCTATATAATAATAATAATAATGATTTATTTCACAAAAACACTTGTTACATGATATTATGGGGTATATCCATCAGACTCCAAACTAGGCTTAAGCCTGTATCTTGGCAGTCTGCGAGTGCGAAAAAAACAAGATTTACAGGAGTGTTAAGGAAATGTAGTTACTTAGTTATATAGTTTAGATTAGATAATACTAGTCGAGTTGGTATATAAACTAAATTCTATTGACATGCGAGTGTGTTTGCATATATATGTGTGTGTGTGCGTGTGTGTGTGTGTGTGTGTGTGTGTGTGTGTGTGTGTGGGGTGGGGATGGGTGTGTGTGTGTATGTGTGTGTGCTTGGGTGTGAGTTGATGATGGAAATTCCACAACAGCTTTATAGGGTTTAGTTTGTATGCGGTATTCTAACCAGTCTCTCGGTTTCAGCATATGACAATGTTAGTAACCATTTCTTTACGATACGTCTAGCTTCAGGAGTGGAAAGCTGTTTAATGTTCTGGTACTTGCAGATGTTATTATATACGTAGGGATGTGAAAAAGCTGGAGATTTACGAGCCGAAGCTGATATGAGCGGTGGCAGGGGCGCCTTATATATGCGTCTTCTTAAGATTTCCTCATAGAGCGCAGAATTGAGTAAACAACTGTGAGTCCGCGAGACCGCTTTCATGATATAAAGCTGGCGCACTCTAAGAAACCCACATTCTCGATAAAGTGTATCCGTGGGATAACGAAACGGTTTCCTCAGCATCACCTTCAATACAGCTCTCTGAGCACGCTCCACCTGAAGGATGTGGCATTTGGCTGCACTACCCCAGATTGCGACACCGTACTGTAGTATGGATTGACATAAAGCATGATATACCAAACGAAGTACTATAGGGGAAGCGCAGTCCCGAAGTCGTTTCACCACATAAATAAGTTTTCTTACCCTAGACGCAAGCAGAGCCAAATGTTGTTTAACAGGAAGGTGGTTACTCACATGTTGTCCTATTTTTACCATCTGACTTCGATCAGTTAGATAGCTGGTGAACCAATTCAGCGCAGTGCCCCTAATGCCCAGTGCCCTATATACGTACCTCGGCCCCCACCTGGGGTATAAATACCGAGCTTCCCCCCTCGCTCGCCCATCAGTCTATGCTTGGCCAGCGCGCGGATAGGATCTAAAGGCTTCCTCTTAATCTATCTATATTTCTAGTGGAAACTTAGTGTTTAGCCACTCTTTACTTATGAAACCAACAGTCTCTCTCAACAACCTCTTAACTAGGTAGGAATGAAGTGTGAGACCTATTATCATTTATTTCGACTACAAATTATATAAGGCGAATGTAATACAATGCTTACGTTGTAAGAGGGTTATAAGCTAGGTTACAGTCAATCTATTTTATCAGTATTTACGTAGATGTTGTCCTGCACATTTCTCCCGCCGTGGAACACCCGGCCGGTGTTCCAGCTCGCTGGCGTGCAGGTCGTCATCCTTGGTAGGTAAAATCGCGAGCTTCTTGGTCGGTCGCCGTAGCACTCCGCCCTTTGTTCTGACGTCCACCACTCTTGTCTCGCCGTCGGGTCCCGGATACTTGGCGATCACTCTACCCATGGGCCAAGTATTGCGTGGGAGGGTCCCGTCGCCGATGAGTACGATGTCGTCGATTTCTATGGGCCGGCCGCGCCTATACGGCTCCCGCCGGTCTTGAAGTGTAGGTAGGTACTCGCGGACCCATCGACTCCAGAAGTGGTCCGCGAGTCGTTGGCTCGTCCTCCACGTCGCTCGGCCGACTAGGTCCTTGTCGTTGAAGGTACCGGGCGACTGCACTCTGCCGGATCCGCCGAGTAGGAAGTGATTCGGTGATAGGGCTTCGGGGTCATCGGGCTCCACGGACACGTGTGTGAGGGGGCGGCTGTTCACGATGTATTCTGCTTCAGCCAGGGTCGTGGCGAAGACCTCCTCCGAGGGGTGACGCTCTTTCAGGACAGTGTAAAGAGTGTCTTTTACCGCTCGTACCATTCGCTCCCACGCCCCGCCCATAAATGGCGCCGAAGGGGGGATGAAGCGCCATATTATTTGTCGTCGCCCCGCCTCCTCTCGCATCGCGTCTTCGGCGGCCGCCCGCAGCATCTTATCCGCAGAGTGGAAGTTCGTCCCGTTGTCCGACCAAATCTCCGTAGGTGTGCCTCGACGCGCGATCATTCTTCGTAGAGCCATTATGGCGGATTCGCCGCTTAGACTGGGCACTATTTCCATATGTATAGCGCGCGTTGTAAGGCATGTAAATAGCGCCACATATCTCTTCTGTGTCCCTCGGCCTACTGTAATAGTCGCGGGGCCCCACAGATCGACGCCCGTGTATGTGAAGGCTCTCTCGTGATGTGCGAGTCGGCAGCGCGGCAGATTTCCCGTCGGAGGTACAGTCGGCTTCGATTTTCGTCGCCGGCATGGCAGACATCGATGGATAATCATACGGGCGACTGTACGTAGTCGTAGTATGGCGTAGTGTTGTTTGCATTCGTTCACTGTCGCTTCAACTCCGTGATGGTTCATTTGTCGGTGCACGCAGTCGATGTACAGTCGGATGGCCGCGTGATTTCCGTCTAATACGGACGGCCGTTTTTGCGTTGTGGTTATGTCGTTTGCTTCGTTGATGCGCGTTTTTAGCGTTATCACGCCGTCGATGAGTTCGATCGCTAAGGGGCGTAAGCGACTATTCATGGCCGGCGGCTTGCCCTGCATTAGTCTCTGAATTTCGTCGCTGAAGCTGTCTCGTTGACTCTCTCGTACTATTAGGCGTTCCGCTTCTATTAGGTACCGCGCGTCAATTGATAAGTAGGTTTTTGATGCGGGCCGTGCCTGTCGCGGCGCGGCGGGTGCGGGTTGCTTGTGTTTTCTGTTCCACTCGGGGTCCTTTTCTTTGTTCTTGAGTGTTCTTTTGTAGTGAGTTCGGCCCTTGTTAGGACGACATAGTTCTATGAACTGTAGTACTCGCGCTAGTGTGCGTAGTAGGTGCTCCCAGCGCGAGAACCTTTCCGCCGGCGGTAACCACGGTGCGTGCGTGACTTTGTTACAAATTTCGGTTGCTATTTTATTTTCTTCGCCGGTCGGTGCATTATTTTGTTGTTGTGGTTCGGCGGGCCATGTTGTGTAGTCATTGTACAGGAAGTCTTTATCTCGATCCAGTTTCTTCTTGATGCTATGTAGGCGTTTGAGCGCGTTCTCGTAGCTGTCCGGCGGTTTGTCGTCTTCGTTTTTCCATAGTAAAGGCACTTGACAGTGACCGTCGGCCGTGAGCGTGGTTGATTGCGCGAGCTGAGCGAGGGCGCGTTCCTCCGGGTCGGATTTAGGTCGTTTCGGCTCTATCATCGTAACTTCGATTGCGAAGTATTCTTTCAACTGCCGGTCGATGTCTTCTTCGCTTGTTAGCGATTCCCTTTCTTCGGCTGGCTGGTTGGAGATATGGCTGATGATATGGTGGATGACCTCGCCTTGTAGGGGGGCGCGGGTGTGTGCGCCGTGTAATACCCATCCGAGCGGTAGTCGGCTGGCGACGGGTTGATTTCTGTCGCCGCGTCGGATTTCTTCTGGTATTAATAGATGCCAGTCGTCTTGCCCGAGCAGTATTCCCGGTTCGGCCGTGTCGTATCTCAGTAGGTGCTCTATGTCTCGTAGGTGTGCGCACGTACTGATATCGTCTTCGCTTATCGTTTGGGGTGATAAGCGTAGGTCGGGAATTGTGCGGGCGTGTATGCGCATCTCTTCGCCTTGTCCGCGTATGAGGAGCGGGACTCGGCGGGATTTTCTGGCGTTTATTTTTTCACAGGTGATTGCCTCTATGCGTAGCGGCGTTGTAGGCCCGAAAATGGGAGCGTGGGTTCCCCCGGCGGGGGGAGGGGCGGGGACGGCGGGGCGCACGGCAGCGGCGCCCTGTCCCGCGCTCTCGGCGGTGCTCCTCTCTTGGGCCTGCTCGGCGTACTGTGGGGTTTCCCGCCGCGGTGTTGCTGCAGGGTGTAGACTCTCCTGCAGCGGCGGGACTATGGGTGGCAGCGTTGACTGTGGGGTTTCATGAGGCAGTGTTCTCCACTGCGCGGCATCATGAGTTCGCTGCCCTATGGGTGACCTTGGCTGTAGGTCTGGACGAGGCTCCGGCGTCGCAGGAGTGCGTGTCTGTGGGGTTTCCTGCGAGGGCCTCGAGCCGTCTTGACACGTAGTTCTTGACGGCACTATGGGTGGCAGCGTTGACCGTGGGGTTTCATGAGGCAGTGTTCTCCACTGCGCGGCATCATGAGTTCGCTGCCCTATGGGTGACCTTGGCTGTAGGTCTGGCCGAGGCGCCGGCGTCGCAGGAGTGCTTGTTCGCGAAGTCTCCTGCGAGGGCCTCGAATCTTCTTGCGTCGTAGCGGTTCCCGACGTGGACGTGGTTGCTTGTTGTGATGTTTGCGGCACTGCGTGGGTGGTGCCGCTTTGTTTGTAGCGATTCGCACAGGGCAGCGCGGGCGTGAAGACGGAGGAGGGGTCGCTGAAGGGGGCGTTCCCCGCTTGCGCAGGCGTCGCGACGGCAGCGGCGACGGGTGCGCTGGGCGGCGGGGGGAGCTGGGTCTCGGCGCGCGGCAGTGGCTGCTGGACCGTAGCTTTTTCTTCGTCAGGATTGTTCCCCTTTTCTTCTGGAAGGTGTGGTTCTTGAGTGATGGCGGGCATCTCGTGGTTTTTCTCGAACCAGGCGTCGATTTGCTCGTTCACTTGAGTGGCGGAAACCACAGTTCCTTCGTCTTCGTCGCTTTGTTCGGCTTCTAGTGTGGCGATGTGTGCTTGGGCGAGTTCAAGCTTGATGCGTAACATCTCTTCTTTTGCTTTGGCTAAGCGTTGCGCACGGCGGCTCGTGGTCGTTGCGCGTGACTTCGACGACGGTGGCGGCGCGGGGGGACGTGGCGTCGTCCCCGTCTGTGACGATTCCTGAGATAACGGCGGCGTCTCAGTGATCGTGTCCGTGCTCGTCGCGTTGTCCGACGTCGTCGCGTTGTCCGTCGCCGTCGGTGGCGTGTATGTTGAGTCTCTACTTGTGTCTTCTCTTGAGGTCCTCGGCGGTTGCTCTGTCCCGAAGATGAGCTGGACTAACGACTGCCCCGGCGCCGATGACCTTGTGACTGGACCCATTTTCGACGATAATTTCTCGGCAATGTTCTTTCACTTTCACTGGAATCTTCTTTTTTCTTGAGGCTGTAGTTTTCGCTTAAACTGCAATTTCTTTCTTGAATATCCGGCTTACTGAAGGACCATTATGTGCCTGATGCACCTATGCACTGGTTGTGCGACTGAATTTGACTGGATTCCGATGAGGGAGCAGCTGAGTGAAAGACTTGTTTTCTTTTCCGAGTTGATGCAGTTTCGTAGGTATTTGTAGAACTGAATTTCATGAGGCCCGGACGCCATATTTATACCATGAAATTCCTTGCCCCGCAGCCCGCCCGTCCCGTGCTTTTGGCGGGAAATATGGGCGGGAAAGTATTGGCGGGAAAATTTTGGCGCGAAACGACATCTCATTTATTTATGACAATAATCTTAGGCTAATACGTTATTTACAGTGTTTTATACTTATTTCTATGACATTCGTAATGCATTATCACCCGAGATCCTCTCCGTTTGCCGGCCAATCGCATCTAAAGCGCGGGTTTTTCGTGTCGCTGTCTATATACGTACCTCGGCCCCCACCTGGGGTATAAATACCGAGCTTCCCCCCTCGCTCGCCCATCAGTCTATGCTTGGCCAGCGCGCGGATAGGATCTAAAGGCTTCCTCTTAATCTATCTATATTTCTAGTGGAAACTTAGTGTTTAGCCACTCTTTACTTATGAAACCAACAGTATATTACCTCTTAACTAGGTAGGAATGAAGTGTGAGACCTATTATCATTTATTTCGACTACAAATTATATAAGGCGAATGTAATACAATGCTTACGTTGTAAGAGGGTTATAAGCTAGGTTACAGTCAATCTATTTTATCAGTATTTACGTAGATGTTGTCCTGCACATACTGTGATGCGTCTAAGTTTTCTGAGGTTGGGTGTGTGGGAGTGGGCGTGTTCCACTCGCAGTTCAACACATCAATTAAAGTGAAATATCCTCCAGAAACCTCTGTTTTTACTGGCGAATGCATTGGTATATTAGGATTAGGAAAGCGTAAAATATATATTGCAATACAATTTAGAGAAATCAATATTTTTTTCCGACTCTCGCAGCTAGTACTAGTAGCTTGGATTGTAAAAAAGTTGCCGCCATCATCTTGAAATTCTTGAAATACAGTCCGATTTGGTTCAAAATCGATATCTGAGCGTCCGCAGGGCCTCTTAATATGAATCCGAGCTTGGATCGTTAAAAAGTTGCCACCATCTTAAAATTCTTGAAATAGAGTCCCCCCATTATAATAAACTCTACTTTATTAATGAAAATAGGATCAGCCCCCTTCCATTTTTGATTTACTAATATCATAGAAGGATTATCTTGATTAAATTGCTTTATATTAATAAATTTGGTTTAAAATCGATATCTGAGGGTCCGCGGGGCCTCTTGGTATGAATCCGAGCTTGGATTGTAAAAAAATAGCCGCCATCTTGAAATACAGTCAGATTTGGTTCAAAACCGATATCTGAGCGTCCGCAGGGCCTCTTAATATGAATCCGAGCTTGGATATCAATTTTGAACCAAATCAGACTGTATTTCAAGAATTTCAAGATGGCGCAACTTTTTTACAATCCAAGCTCGGATTCATATTAAGAGGCCCCGCGGACCCCCAGATATAGATTTTGAACCAAATCAGACTGTATTTCAAGAATTTCAAGATGGCGGCCACGTTTTTACAATCCAAGCTCGGATTCATATTAAGAGGCCCCGCGTAACCTCAGATATCGATTTTGAACCAAATCGGACTGTATTTCAAGAATTTCAAGATGGCGGCAACTTTTTTCCAATCCAAGCTCGGATTCATATTAAGGAGGCCCCGCGGACGCTCAGATATCGATTTTGAACCAAATCGGACTGAATTTCAAGATGGCGGCAATTCAATTTGAACGAAATGGGAATGGGACTGTATTTAAAGAACTTCGATTTATATTAAAAGACCTCGAGCCCTCAGATATCAATTTGGAACACAATTTAAGTGACATCATAAAAAAAACACCTAAACCTTACCGATATTTTAAAGTCGGTTTTATAAAGTCAAACTTGACACCCCTTCCGTCTCCCGCTTCCCCGCGTTCCTCCCCTCTCATAAACCCGCGTGGCCCTGAGCTTGCAGACTGTATGTAGTTAGACTGTGGTTGTAGTATTAAAAAGGAACTACGAAATCATGTACAATCTTCACAATACCTATCTCTAAATAAAAAAACTGCGGTGCAAAGAAGACACTCTACTTAGTATCAATACGCATTCCTTGCGATCACTTACCCGAACAGAAGGCCTCAGGCTGTACCAGACTACGCCGTGGCATGTCCTTGTGAGCTGAAGTAGCCGAAAGAAAGGCAGTACATAATAACAAAAACAATTTTATTGTGACTTAAGATCTATTACTTTAACACAGTACAAATGCAATTCTAAAATACTGTTTTACACGGGTCTAACGCGATATTTATTTACCTTTATTTCTGACGTTTCGACACGGGTTGCACCGGTCATGGTCGCAGATAACTGTCGGCCCAGCAAGTTGTCAACAGAGATATGGGTTTACAATAAGTATTTCACTGCCCTCCAAAAGTCGATAAAAACATGGAGGGTACATCCGAAAAAAGTCCACTACCCGTCCATTTTAATGGAATAATAACGAAACGTCAGAAATAAAGGTAAATCAATATCGCGTTAGACCCGTGTAAAACAGTATTTTAAATATGTGTAAAAAGCGCGAGAGTTTAAAGTGTTATAAATGTAATTCTCACAGACATAGTAGCGCCCTGCCGAAGCCTGCCAAGACATACAAAATTATACTGTGTGCTATGAAAAGCTAATGTTATGTTAAAAAGTAGCAGTGAAAGAAAACATTTGAATTAGTTTTCGCGACAGTTTTCTGATTACGCCGGTAGTCACAATCTTTATTTACACTTCAAAAATTTTTCTTCTTCAACTTTCGCAAGTGCAGCTTATGGCTGCTCTTGTAATTGCGGTAAAAGGCTGTGTTGGAACCCAAGGAAGAACGTTGGAAGAACTGAAGTTCTTGTTGAATATTGTTGTAAATTTGTAAGTCAGTTACTGGATTACTAGAAGTAATTATAGTATCACAATTGCGCACGCAAAATACTTCTTGCGAGTGTTTCCTCTGGTGAATTCGTTTGGTTTAGTTTAGGGTTGCACGCCTGCGCAGTCGCAGTGATAACATTTAAAAGGTTCTTAACCTTTTCACCGCCAGGGACGGCCATTCACGTCATCGGAAAATCGTCCCATTCGTGTCCCTGACGCCAGAGCCTTATGGCTCTGACGGCCGTCCAAAAACCAATAAAAACTGTATTATAAAATCACGGAATACTTTACTTGTTCTGTGTATAAAATAAAGATAATAATACCAAACATTATGGTGACGTGACGACCGCATTAGCCTAGTTGGTAGTGACCCTGCCTACGAAGCAAGAGGCTCTGGGTTCGAATCCTGGTAAGGGCATTTATTTGTGTGATGAGCACGAATATTTGTTCCTGAGTCATGGATGTTTTCTATGTCGGTATTTAAGTATTTATTTATCTATATAAGTATGTTTATCTTCGTCTAGTACCCATAGTACAAGCTTTGCTTAGTTTGGGACTAGGTCGATTTGTGTAAGATTGATCGCAAATATTTATTTATTTATTATTATAAAAGAGTTCTAGAAGTGGTTTTTATTGGTTTTTGGACGATCGTCATTTGACGTCGGTGGCGTCCGTGGGACGGCGAGTCACTTCGTCAACTGGCGGTGAAAAGGTAAATACCAGTGTAGGGTACATACACACTTGAGCTTGTAAGTATATTTTTACGGAACTTTAAATCGCATTGGTTATATTGAAAGGCTTTACATAAATAAGTGTGTATTTCACGGACAAGTAAATACTAAATTCCGTGTTCTATTCTCTGGTGACGTCGTAAATTTGATATATGTTTGCACTGGTAGTCACAGTGGCTACACTTAAAAGGGTTTTCACCAGTGTGTCTTGACTGGTGACGTTGTAAGCTTGATTTCCATTTGCATTTATAATCAGTTAATCACATGTGTCCTTAGATGCCTTTGTAAGCGACTTTTATGATAACACTCGTAGTCGCAATCACTTCATTTTAAAGGATTTTCACCAGTGTGTGACTTCTGGTGATATTGCAAATGATGTTTCTGACTGCTCTGGTAGTCACAGTGGCTACATTTAAAAGGCTTTTCTCCCGTGTGTATCAACTCGTGCCTTTTCAAGGTTGCCCTCTGACTGAACGTATGGTCACAGTGGCTACATTTAAATGGTTCTTCTCCCGTGTCTCATTTCGTGTCTTTCTTGCCTTTATAAGCGACTTTTATGATAACACTCGTAGTCGCAATCACTTCATTTTAAAGGATTTTCACCAGTGTGCGACTTCTGGTGATATTGCAAATGATGTTTCTGACTGCTCTGGTAGTCACAGTGGCTACATTTAAAAGGCTTTTCTCCCGTGTGTATCAATTCGTGCCTTTTCAAGGTTGCCCTCTGACTGAACGTATGGTCACAGTGGCTACATTTAAATGGTTCTTCTCCCGTGTCTCATTTCGTGTCTTTCTTGCCTTTGTAAGCGACTTTTATGATAACACTCGTAGTCGCAATCACTTCATTTTAAAGGATTTTCACCAGTGTGTGACTTCTGGTGATATTGCAAATGATGTTTCTGACTGCTCTGGTAGTCACAGTGGCTACATTTAAAAGGCTTTTCTCCCGTGTGTATCAACTCGTGCCTTTTCAAGGTTGCCCTCTGACTGAACGTATGGTCACAGTGGCTACATTTAAATGGTTTTCCCGTGCGTCTAATTTCGTGTCTTTTTAAATGATAATTCTGACTGCACTTGTAGTCACAGTGCCTACATTTAAATGGTTTTTCTCCTGTGTGTCTCCTTTCGTGTATTTTTAAATGATCCTTCCGACTGCACTTGTAGTCACAGTGGCTACATTTAAATGGTTTTTCTCCTGTGTGTCTCCTTTCGTGTATTTTTAAATGTTCCTTCCGACTGCACTTGTAGTCACAGTGGCTACATTTAAATGGTTTTTCTCCCGTGTATCTCCTTTCGTGTATTTTTAAATGTTCCTTCTGACTGCACTTGTAGTCACAGTGGCTACATTTAAATGGTTTTTCTCCTGTGTGTCTCCTTTCGTGTATTTTTAAATGTTCCTTCCGACTGCACTTGTAGTCACAGTGGCTACATTTAAATGGTTTTTCTCCCGTATGTCTCCTTTCGTGTATTTTTAAATGTTCTTTCTGACTGCACTTGTAGTCACAGTGGCTACATTTAAACGGTTTCTCAACTGTATGTATCATTACATGAGACTGTAAACTTCCTTTACGTGTAGCAGAAAAATCACAATCATTACATTGAAAATAATTACTTGTGTGACTTTTTAAATGGCTTTTCGAACTATTTTTGATAACTGTTGATGACATGAAACTTGTAACACCATGTTTGTTTTTCTCATGTTCTAATACAAGCAATTTAGTTTCGAATTTAGAATCACAGAGATCACAAGCGAACCCCTCTTGGGTTGAATCACGTGAAGGTCCTGAAAAGTGAGTGTGTATGTGTTTCCTTAAAAGTGACTTATATATGAAACCTATGCCACACTCGTCACACTGATAGGTCGCGCTGCTCGACGTGTCGGTGTGGTCGCGTGGGCCGCTCGTGCGCCGCAGCGTGTACGTGCGAAGCCCCACCCGGCACGAGCGCCGCTCCGCGTCCACGAGCAGGCGCTCCAGCCTGACCGAGCAAGCCCGCCGGCGAGGCTCCTCTGTGCTGCTCGGTGCCGCTGCAACATAACATCATTTAGATCAGATTCACAATACATAATCAAATAATCATCTTGTTAATTTTACTAGATCTAAAACCAAGTTTTTTATTTATTTATTTATAGCCCCTTTTCAGAAAATTACATTGACATACTTAAAACTACAGTAACCGCAAAATATTACATTTCTGTGTGCCTACTGGCAAAGGCCTCCCCCAGTCTTCTCCATTACTCCCTGTCTGTGACCACTCTGGTCCACGTCTTGCCGGCCATTTCTATAATTTCGCCCTCCTTACCAAGTTACTTATGTACAAATACCGACTTTATTTCAGGTGGCATTTTCTACTGGTAAATTATCGGCTTAAGGGGGTTCGATTGCCATACAAAACGTTATTTGACATTCGCAGGCTAACGACGTGATATTTTAAGAAACTTATGTAACAAACTTTCATAAATTGGCTTCCCATTTGCGCCAAATTCCCCCTTTCCTAGAATAAACTTACATAAACTAGATTAATTTGAGAAATTGGTTTGTCACGTGATATTTTAGGAAAACTATTTTTCTCAAATTAATCTAGTTTATACAAGTTTATTCTAGGAAAGGAGGAATTTGGCGCAAATGGGAAGCCAATTGATGAAAGTTTGTTACATAAGTTTCTTAAAATATCACGCCGTTAGCCTGCGAATGTCAAATAACGCTTTGTATGGCAATCGAACCACCTTAACAGCACAGGGAAGTTTTTATAGAAACAACTTTCTATAGACAAGTAAAAGCGAAACAGTTGCTCTTGGGAATAGGGTTGCCATCCGTCCGGGTTTCCCCGAATTTGTCCTAGTTTAAGGGGCGTCCGGGGTGCGTCCGGGCGGGGTTTCATTCGTAGTCCGGGTTTAACATTTTGAAGTCACGGGTCGTCGTTATACGTCGGTTTTTTTACTGATTAAGTTTTAAAATATCTGTTGACATCTCCGGGTTCTGAGCTCCAAAATCCGGGGTTTTTACGCTTCTTGTCGTGGAACCTAGGTTTCTGAGATGGCAACCCTACTTGGGAACCAAATTGTATACAATTATTACAATTCTACAAACAAAATCCCAAACACATTGTGGAACTTTCTGAACCTACATTTAAATCTGTTATAAAACAAAATATTATTTTAAAAGCGTATTAAGGGCTGATTCAGATCGAAATGGCAGCGGCCGGCATCAAGCAATTTTATTTATTTATAGCTTCTTTTCAGATATTTACAATAAAATATACTTAATACTACAGTAAACGCAATTATTTTACATTTCTGTGTGCCTACTGGCAGTACTGGCAAAGGCTTTCCCCAGTCTTCTCCACTCCTCCCTGTCTGTGACCACTGTGGTCCACACGTCTTGCCGCCATTTCTATAAGCTCGTCCTCCCATCTTTTAAATTGTGTTGATTTGGAGGTTAAGAGGCGGAATGAAAACCAACGTGCTCGCATAGACAAGTCCTGTAATCAACTGCCAGGTCGCCGCTGGACGCAGCCAACGGTAAATATCTATATGTACATACATACAGCTATAACACCCCTCCACCCTTATTCTAAAAGTATTTTTTATAACTAACCACCTTACGGGGTCGTTTAAGTGGCTCTCGAGATGGTTGGTCCGAAGAATCAAAAGTTTGCGTCAGTGCCGCTGCCTCCTGTGGCGGCGCTGCCAGCGTCCCTGCAGACACGGTCTGGGTCAAGGTCGCCGCGCTCACGTGCGGCGGCGGTGTCAGCGGCTCATCGGACGGGGTCTCGCCCGCCACCTCGGCGGAGGCCGGAATCGAGTCCCTCAGTCGGCCAGGCTCTCGTTGGGCACTTGGCTAGGGGCTTCTGGAGTCTCTAAAATCGAGGTGGATTCGATCGGTGATGGCAGACTGAACGTTGACGAGACCGGCGACAATACAATGGCCGGCAATGCCATTTCCATCCGCGAAGATTGATTTAGACTACCACTCTCCCTCTCGGGCCCTTTTTCAACGATCTCCCCTTTGTATTTTAAAAGTTGGTTCGTATGTTTTTTTAACACAGTGTTGCAATCAAGTAAGCGTACCAAAAACACGGTAGCAGCGAGTCTCTTAACTATAACACCTTTGGCCCAGGTTTTTTTCTGAGCCTTAATAATCTTGACTAAAACTAATTCGTTATCTAAAAAGTTCACTGCACGATTTCCATCATAATTAATAACCTGCGAGTACTGATTTTGTTTAACAACTTTATCGAGTGTTGCATTCAGAGGTGATGGTTGTTGTGGTTTCAACAAATCTAATCTGCTACGTAACTTGGACCCAAATAAAATTTCGGCAGGAGATTTGCCCGTTGTACTGTGAATGGAATTTCGGTATTGAAATAGAAATTCGCTTAGTTTACAAGCTAAGTCTTTTTTACCGTATCCTGACATATGTATGCGTTTAATTGCGTATTTTATTATCTTAACAGAGGACTCTGCTTGCCCATTACTAATAGGGCTATAAGTAGGTGAAGTTAAATGCACTATCCCGTTTAACTTACAAAACTCTTCAAACTGCATGGAAACAAAAGGGGTACCATTATCTGAACAGATAGTGTGAATCAGCCCAAACCTAGCCATAACATCGCACAGCTTCTCAATGACGATCTGAGTGCTAGACCCTGACGAAATATCATAACATTCTACCCATTTAGAGTAGGCATCAACTATAACTAGGTATAGTCGGTTGTTTATTGGACCGAGCATGTCGATATGAACACGGTACCATGGCTCAGGAGGGTACTCCCAGCAGGCGAGAGGCGCGCGGGGGGGAGTTGGCCTTAGCTTTGTGCATACGTCACAAGTCGCAACAAAACATTCAATATCAGCTGACATACCCGGCCACCAAAACCGGTTTCGTGCTTCAGATTTCATTTTAGTGCCACCTAAATGACCCTTATGCAGTTCGGATATAATTTGTTTGCGACAGCCCAATGGAATTACTACTTTATGACCACGAACTAGGCACGAGTTTTCTAAGGACAGCTCGTGTCTGCATTGAAAGTACGGACTTAAATTCTTATCAACGTTTTTCTGCGGCCATCCATTTAACACATTGTTTACCACGGCCGATAACAATGGGTCGGATTTAGTGTAACGCTTGATGTCGTCTATACTTAAAAAACGCACACCGTCGTAAACAAAATTTATATAAGTTGCTTTGTCTAACAAATCTTCCACGGGCTTGGCACGTGTGTCGTTGGCACATGTTGTGGAACGGCTCAAAAAGTCGGCAGCATTACGGGCACTGCTCACATATTCTATTCTAAAATTGTACGAAGCTAGGAATATTGCGTAGCGTTGTAACCTATTGGCAGTGACCTCTGGGATGCCTTTGTTTGGGTTGAAAATTGATAAAAGCGGCTTGTGGTCAGTTCTCAATACAAAAGGAGTGGACCGGCCATATAGGTACTGATGGTACTTACGAACGCCGAAAATGATTGCTGTAGCCTCCTTTTGTATCTGACTATATGATTTCTCAGCAGATGTGAGCGAGCGAGACGCATATGAAATTGGTCTTTCCGACGAACCATTTTCAACTTGAGATAAAATGGCTGCTAAACCCGTCGGCGACGCGTCAACTGTCAGAATCAGGTCTGCGTCAGGGTTGAAGTGTGCTAATACTTCATCAGAAGCTAACACTTGTTTAATATTGTCCACAGCGGCTTCGTGTTTAGCCTCCCAGACCCAAACGGCTTTTTTTTGTAACAATGAATGCAAGGGTTGTAAAATAGATGACGCATTCTTAACGAAAGACCTATAATAATTTACGAGTCCTAGAAAAGACTTCAACTCTGTCACGTTTGATGGAGTCTTCGCCTCTAAAATTGATCTTATCTTTTCGGGCGATTTATGGAGTCCGTTGCGATCGATTATAAATCCTAAATACGTGACGGAGTCTTGAAAAAGTGTGCATTTACTTTTCTGAAGAACTAGGCCCGCATCTTGTAAACGTTCACATACTTCCTGCAGCCTGAGCAAATGTTGGTCGCGATTTTCCCCTGTGACTAGAATGTCATCCTGGAATAAAAGCACCCCCGGGATCCCGGATAGTAGGCTTTCAATGGTTCGCTGGAAGACGGCTGCCGAACTGGATAAGCCAAATACTAACCTCGTATACTTATACAATCCCTTATGGGTGTTTATGCATGTTAGCATCTGTGACTCATCATTCAGCACCAGCTGATTGTAAGCGCGCGATAGGTCCAATTTGGAAAACTGTTGACCGCCGTGGAGTTTGGCGAACAGTTCTTCTATCCTAGGGAGAGGATATTTCTCAATTTCTAACTGCTTGTTAAGGGAGACTGAGTAGTCAGCACAAATTCGGATTTTACCATCACGTTTGAGTACGGGGACAATGGGGCTGGCATAATCCGAGTAAGTCACCGGTACCAATATACCCAGGCCTACCAGTCGGTCTATTTCGCTTTCTACTAACTCACGGAGTGCAAAAGGTATTGGGCGGGCTTTATAGAATATTGGTTTAGAATCAGGTTTCAATTTCAAAGTGACAGTAACATCTTTGCAACAACCCAAAGCATCAGAAAATAGGTACGGGTACTTTGTACCTAAATCGCCTATGTGTGTGTGTGCGCTTGAGGAGCTGCATGAGTTTATGGCCGACATTTGGAGCTTAAAACACGCAATAAAATCACGCCCTAAAAGAGAAGGTCCTTGATCTCCTACTACATGAACCTTTATGTGTGCGGTGCTACCCCTATAAGTAAAAGGCAAGTTTACTATACCTAAGGTATTAAGAGTACTGCCATTATAGCTTTTTAAAATTGTGTTGCATGGCTGTAATGGTATGTCACTGAAGTATGTGATGTATGTGTGACGTGACAACACGGTAACCGAAGCACCTGTGTCTATTTCAAACGGTATGCTAACTCCATTCACAAGTACGGATTCCTGCATGGGCTCACCGTGTAGTGTTTTAATGTGGAATAAAGCTCGCTTACCATCATCACTCAGGTCTTCGTCCTCTGGACAACACTCGATAAAATTATGTTTTGCGTTATTCTTCTGACACATCCTACGCAGGTGTCCTCGTTGACCACACGTTTTGCACCTGTACTTTATGAACTTGCAAGTACTAGCTTCGTGACCTTTGTACCCGCACGCTGGACACACGTTGTCGCGGCGCGCCGGTTCCGACGCTCGCGCCGATGATGACGCCGCCATTTTGAATACTGGTAAAATGCCCTGTTCCTGCGAATTAGGATTTAACCCGTATGTTGCTTGGGATGCGCCCTGTCTAGCACATCTAATGGCTTCTGCTATTTCTAACGCTTTGCTCAGCGTCAGTTCCCCTAACGACTGGGTGAAAAGTTTATCTCGTTCAGCACTCGGTTGCATACCGAGGATAAATCGGTCACGAAGATTCTCGTTCAATACTGCTGCAGAAAATCCACAGTGTGCGGCGAGTCCACGCACTCGGGCCGCCCACTCTGACAAACCTTCGTTCACTTGTTGTGATGCCGAATGAAATTTAAACCTCTCAGCGAAACCGCACTTAACCGTTTTGAGATGATCATCCAGGAGTTTAACAACGGCATCGTAGTTCAAAGATGTGACATCTGCTGGTAAGGCCAAATCACGCACCAACTTATATGTATTTTCGCACAAACTACTTAATAAAACCGCGCGGCACTTAACTTTTGATTTATCTTCCGCGTCCTCCAAGTTATTCGCTAAAAACCATTGCTCGAGTCTGTCCTTGTATATCGACCAATCTTGCACTTCATGGTTGAACGACGTAATTGACCCGATGGATATTTTTGCCATGATTTGTAATTATGTACACACGCGGTGCACGACCCGTCGTCGCCAGTGTTGATTTGGAGGTTAAGAGGCGGAATGAAAACCAACGTGCTCGCATAGACAAGTCCTGTAATCAACTGCCAGGTCGCCGCTGGACGCAGCCAACGGTAAATATCTATATGTACATACATACAGCTATAACAAATTGTCTGCCTCTCTTCCTTTTTTCAAGCGGTACCTACCTAGGTCTTTATGTATGTAGGTAAAATGCGGCGAAGCGCGGCGCCGCGAGCCTTCTGCTGCCATTCCGGTCTGAATCGGCCCTAAGGCATTACTGCAGGTTCGCAAGGTGCTCCAGGAATGTGAAAGCGTACAGCGCCCTTCGGGTCCAATTCAATTACGCATTTAGAGCGGTGTTGGGGCTGCCTCGCTACTGCAGCGCGTCGGGCATGTTCGCGGAGGCGCGTGTGGCGTGCTTCCACGCGAGTATGCGCACGCGCAGCGCTGCGCTAGTGCGCAGAGTGCGTGCCAGCCAAAACGCCGTTCTATCAATGATAGCCCAGAAAGTGGATTGCCCGTACATCCGGCATTGTCGTGACAGACATGTCGCAGCAACATAAGACTCGTTCGGATAAAATGTGAAATTTTATCCTATACTATTAAACGAGCAATATTTGTATATATATATATATATATATATATATATATATATATTTGCAATCACGTTCTCGGAAACGGCTCTAACGATTTCGATGAAATTTGGAATAAATGTGGTTACGGGGGCGAGAAATCGATCTAGATAGGTCTCGTTTCCGAGAAAATTCGTTTTCTCGAGATTTTCTCGCATAAAGATTTGTTAGTGCAATAGTACGTAATTTCACCGCAGCTGTCATCGCTTGATTAGACGAATGGTTATAACATTGGCTTACAACACCTTTGGTCGGGGGTTCAAATCCCAGCGAGGGAATGTTTCTTTTTGCTTTATTTTTTATAGAGAATGATTTTTCTTAGTATTAAAGCCGGGAAAAGCATGGTCATACGTTTTTTTTATTGTTTATATATCTTTTTGTTTTAAATTATAATAGATATTAAAAACATGTTTTTTATAGCACTGTGCCTTCTTTTTTCCATAAGGTTATTTAGGTTGAAAAAAGTTCGATTAGTCAAGTGATTGGGCAACTCGACTGTTAGAGATTCTTAAGCCGCCCGAAGGCCTCTAACTCGGCTTAACGACTACTGTCATAGACAGCAGCCGGGATCAACTGCTTAGCGTGCCTTCCAAAGCACGGAAGCGCTCATTTTAGTAACCACTCAAACAGGCGGTCACCCATCCAAGGACTGACCGCTGCCATCTTTGCTTAACCTGCGTTATTGTTTCCGATTCGCAGGCGCCACTGGGCTAATAACGCTTCGCTAGATGGTGCTCATCATTATCGGAAACTTAATTCAGGCATTAATAATGCCTTTCTTTGAATTTGTGATTCTAAATGCTGAGTTAAGAATATTATTATTTATAATTTCTGGTTGTAATTTTTCCCTTTGTAGGTAAAAAAATGGTTTATAGAATCTCTATTTTATTATTTGAAAATCATATCCGTCGCAAGTTTTTTTTTATGTTGAAATATTTTTTAAAGAGCATTGTGTCATGCAATATCTACTCACCTAAATCTATCTAGAGAGTTCTGCTCCATCATTTTTATTTTTTGTTGGACCCTGAGCAATTCATACCTATACCTTTTTTTTCTTGGAGAAAACCTGCGAACCAGCCTGGTACCCAATCATCGGGGGATGACTGGGATCTGTGGTTTTTATATCCACTAAAAACCCCTTACAGAAATCCAAATCTTAATAGGTCAAGTCGTTTTGGAGATAATTTAGAATAGAAAACATCCAAGACTCAAAAACAAATATTCATGTCCATCACGCAAACATTTGCCCTTTTCCGGGATTCGAACGCGGCGACCCTCCAGCTTCGTAAGCAGTGTCACTACTCCTTAATAACTCTATTAATAACTTCCAAAAAAGGAGGATTCTTATGTTTAATGTTTGATTACCTCAGAACTCCGTCATATTTAATTTATGAACCGATTCGTATTTTTTATTTTAGTGAAAGTACGAGTATTTACTTCCAGATTGGTCCCATTGTTTTCAAAAAGCCAGTCAGATGATGGAATCCATGAGGAATTGAGGAAGGTCCTCAATTGTATTAAGAACGCGTCACAGAATAAGTAAACGCGTGTATAGATTTTGGTATTTTCTATTATAACTCGTGTAGGTATAAATTTAGCCTCGGAAACAACAAATTTGGTGAAATGGAACTGATTATGAAGACTCTCGTAGGGAACCATAATATCAGCCTTTAAAGCCTACGCCAAAACCAAACACCAACACGAGTGGAGTAATGAGGCTGGATAAAGACACTCTAAGCTCTTCATAGAAGGAGTGGACTCGGGCTGGACCAGAAAACTCTGGAAATCCAGTAGGAAGCAACTCAGAATTATATCTGGGGTGTTCACAGGTCACTTCAGGGTCATGGATCTCTTGGCCAAGATAGGACTATCGGATAGTTAAGACTGTAGAATGTGTGAGGAGGATGAGACTATGGAACATTTATTGTGTTAATATCATGCCCTTGCCAGACAAAGAATGAACTATTTTGGTAACGGTTACCCGCAAACAAAGGAATTCAAGGTGCTCTTGGTGAACTGCATCATCCGTTTTGTGGAAATGATGGAGCAAGCCTGGGAGCAGGTATAAAGGAGAGGACAAATGCACAAAAGATCCCACTGGGTCGAAGTGCATCCGAAAGGGCCCTCACCTAGATAAGATTATGAAGACTACAGACGTCACATATTCTGTGATTCCGTTAAAGTAGCAACTAATGAAGTGCCAAAGCTAATTCTGAGATCCTTGAGGAATCGACGGAACTCCTCAAATATTATCGGCCTACTTATAGCGAATGGGTGTTTTCTGTAATAATCAACGCATTTGCTCTCGGAAACCAGTTCATGCAGTAGGTATAGTGGGAAGGAAATGTTAATGTACATATGTTCCTTGGCGAAGTAATGAATTGAATTCGGTTTAAACTTTGTTTTTAAAGTAAATTGTGAATACCATTTGTTGGTATAACTTTTTGTATTAGTTGTTTCCTTTATAGTCGGGGGTTTAAATTTAATAATTTTCAATTCCAAGGCGAGTTTTTTAAGACCAATGAAAATAGGCATCTTTTAAAAATAAAATTAAAAAATATACAGGAAGTAAACTTACTCGTATTTTCACCCGAGCATAGCTCGGTCGCCCAGATATTTTTATATTATTTAATTTGTGAATTTTAGATTTTTTGTGAATAGGGAACATTACGCAAAACTCTTCGTAGGTGGCGACACTAGCAGCGTTGACATTGTATCTCGTTCCCACTTGCGGTATTGTCTATGCAAGCATCCTTGTCACTCATTTGACAATCAATTGTGCATGTGTGTGTGAATCCCTATATTTCTATACTGGTTTACTATTAGTGGTAGTGCTGCCTCTGGCGGCAGAACACTGCAGTAATGTTCCCTATTGTGTTTTATAATTATATGGGTTTTCTAAAAATGTACCTACTATGAGTTTATGTTACTCGAAATAAATGATTTGAATTTGAATTACTGTAGCAATGTCACTATATGTATAATACTGTGACATTGAAATTATATCTTGTATAAGTACTGTTTTGTTGCCAGTTCTTCTCATGGCTCTGAACCGGTGGTAGGTAATCAACATTCTTTGGTGCATGTAATAAGCTTTATAAATTAAAGAATACCAACTTCATAGTTAGCCATTATAAGCCATTAATTTCCTTTAATAAGTTTAAAATTACAAATTTAGGTATAAGTTCTCTTGTACTCAAAATTTTATTTAAGGACCTCTACGAGTAAAGGCCACCTCCATTCTACTCGACATTTTACTGTCTTGGGCTTTTGATATCCTGTTTTCACCTGCTACCTTTTTAGGGTTCCGAACTCAAAGAGTAAAACGGGACTCTATTACTAAGACTCCGCTGTCCGTCTGTCCCCTATTGCTGCATATATAACTATGTCTGCAAAATATGTGATATTAAACATCAGCCAGTTCTCAGACCTAAGAGAATAGTGAAACAGTGGTTATTCACGTTATCTTACTGTGAGATAGAAAAAATCATTCAAAGCGCAAGATAAGGTAATATTAACCCTAGAACTGATTTACAAATGGGGGCTCACGCACAGCACATACGCACACAACCACACACAAATACACACGCGCAAACACACAGACACACACACGCACAGACGCACGCACGCACGCGCACGCACACGCACACGCGCGCACGCACGCACGCACACACGCACACACACACACACACACACGCACACACACACATTCCATTTGATTTTTTTGCAGTGAGTTAGAGCATCTATTACTTTAGTGTCCGACCGAAACATGTTTTTTTGCAGTGAGTTAGAGCATCTATTACTTTAGTTTAGTGTCCGACCGAAACATGTTTTTTGCAGTGAGTTAGAGCATCTATTACTTTAGTTTAGTGTCCGACCGAAACATGTTTTTTTGCAGTGAGTTAGAGCATCTATTACTTTAGTTTAGTGTCCGACCGAAACATGTTTTTTTGCCGAAACCGAACCTTTTGTAGACTTGTTAAAATTGTTAAAAAAATGACGTAAAACCGCTTTTTAACCGACTTCAAAAAAGGAGGAGGTTCTCAAATAGTCTGTATTTTTTTTTTGTTTGTTACGCGATAACTCGGTAATTTATGAACCGATTTGAAAAAAATCTTTGTTTGAAAGCATATACCTCCAGATTGGTCCCGTTGTCACCAAAATCCAGTTCTGATGATGGGCATCTGGAGAAATCGAGGGAACTCTTCAAATTTTATAGGCAAACTTGAAGCAATTTGGGTACTGATTTGAAGTTGGTTAAAACTTCGTTTTTAAAGTAAATGACATCACACTAATATTATAAATGTGAAACAGTATCTATATGGAAATCCATGTGGTCAAAGATACATAATAAAATAACATCGACGGAAATTGTATATATACAACTAACGTTAAAAACTTCAATACTGCGATGCAGCGCGTCACACATTTCCAGGCATATTCTAGCCGTAGTAGGTAATTCTTCCGATTTTTCTATGCGTTTAAATTCTGCCAAACCATATGAGAACGTAAAAAAAAAGTTTGATGGAGTTTAGGTATCCGTAGACAGAGTTCGAGAATGACCGATTTAAAAACACATCACCAGCGCCATCTTTTGGTATCCAGTGGCGACAAAGATTCTTCGCTAATGTATCCAGTGTGATCCAGTGGCTTTGAGGACAGATTAAACAAAAATATGCGAACCGATTTTATTGAAACTTTCCAATATTGTTGTTTATACCTCAGAGTAGATCATAACGGGCCGTTTCTTTAGATATAATTACTTCAGAGGGTGGAATAAGGAACCAAAGATTGTATGGGACTTAAATTTTTTTTTAAATAGAAACTTGAAACTTCGTAGATTGATTTTATATCAAAATATTAGAAAACTAATTTCTACGTTTTTGAAAATTCATTCCCTAAGGAGGTCAAATGGCGTTTGAGATTTTGTATGAAAAAAAAAACGGTCACCCATCCAAATATTGACCTCACTCGAAGTTGCTTAACTTTGGTGATTGTTGCGAAGTGTTCATCGCTATTAGACATTACATATAGGCAAGTAGTTTCTGAAGGTTACATTATCTTTTAATGATTATTATAATTACAATATCAGTGTTTTTAAAATAAAAATGTACTGTTTACTAGAAGGCGACATATTTGTATAAGTCAGCTACTGGGTGGTGTGGTTGTGTTACTGGCTGGTGACTCCAGGCAGAAATTGCCTGTTATCGAGCGAGGCACTCCAGCAGACGAAATAAACGCATGTCTGAAAGCATCATGCGTGTGGACCAAGGTGGAAAAGTTCCATCTCACGACAAACATGCGAGTCCAGCTGTTTGATGATGTAGAGTCGGGTGCGTATGCTCAAAAATTGCTCGAGATAGGCGACGGTCGATTAAAAACTGATGATGAAGGTATGGTTTTGCAATAAATATATATGAATTCTATTCACCAACCAATTTTGTCATGTTGTGGATTTGGAAGACGAGTTTATTGCTCAAGTTTTTCCGAATCTGCAACAAAATATTCTGGATGAAAATTGGTTGTGTGAAAGAACCATACTGGCACCAAAAAATGAGACAGTATCAAAAATAAATAAAAAAATCTTGGAAAAAATATCAACCGAAACAACAGTGTACAATTCCATAGATACAGTAATGACACCCGACGACAGCACCAGTTACCCGGTTGAGTTCTTGAACTCTCTGGAGCTATCCGGGGTACCTTCCCACAAACTCGAATTAAAAGTAGGCGTACCCGTAATGTTAATGCGCAACTTAGATACACCAAAATTGTGCAATGGAACAAGATTATGCGGGTCACTGAATTGGGAAAATACATAGTAAAGGGCACAATCTTAACTGGTGAAATTCCAATTATACCTAATAACTTGCCATTTAACTTGAAACGACTACAGTTCCCTTTAAAAGTAGCGTTTTCAATGACAATTAACAAATCGCAGGGTCAAACCTTAAAAGTAGCGGGATTACATTTAGGCACGCCATGTTTTTCCCACGGGCAGTTGTATGCTTGCTCACGTGTGTCTAAATCTAAAAATCTACATGTTTTAGCAGAACGAAATAAATCATACAATATAGTTTATAGAAGTATATTGGAATAAGTAGCAGCGGCGAAGCGGCCAACTTATTTTTGTAGTTTCAGTATTTTTGTAAGCTTTCGCTTAGGTGCTTTATTGTCTGACAATATACTAGGTAAGCAAAGTAATTTTTTTAGTTTTAATTATAAATAGCGTGAAAAAGAAAACATTCTCTAGAGGGGGTACAATAACAACAATTTGTGTAGTGAAACGAATTCTACGCGGACGAAATCGCGGGCAAAAGCTAGTTATTATATACAAATATTAACAATGTAACACCTGAAACTCGTGAATAAAACAAGATTTACTACAAGTTACCATAATCCCGGGAACAAGCACACAAAGCGTAACTTCACTGATTCGGTGGCCGGCGAGCTACGCCATATTGCCGGTTGGCACGAGCGCACCCGAAGTTAGCCGAACGCGACCCGAAGTATCGTTTCGTAAATTTCGGCCCGGCCGAAAGGTTCGGCCGTTTCTTGGCCGAAACCGAAACTACAGCCGAAACATGATGTTTTGGCCGAAACTGGCCGAAACCGAACCTTCGGTCGGAAACTACTTTAGTTCTTTTCCTTATGCTTAAGTTGGTTTTTTTGTCAATACGTTTTACGTTTAGGATGCTTCGCTCCATTGCTCTCTGGCATGTTTGGATTTTTGTTTCAGATTTTCTATTGTATATTCATGTTTACCTTGCGTATGATTGGCAGGGTAGTAGGCAATATAAAACAGTTGACATAGTTAAGCCTTGGTCAGACACACGGCGCGACGCAGCGCCGCGGTCGCGCGGCGCGATCGCGACACATGCTAACAGGTTAGCGACGTCAAACAGACTGCGTCCCGCCGGCATCACGCCCCGCTTCCGTCGCGCCCCGTGCCGCGCGGCCCCTTGCGTTCGCGCGGCGCGATCCGCGCGCGCCCTGTTTGAACAGGCATCGCGTCGGCATCACGCGGCGCGACCGCGGCGCTGCGTCGCGCCGTGTGTCTGACCAATGCTTTAAGGCTGGTAGGCAAGTTAGATTTTAAGATATCTTTATAGCTCCAAAATTTGTTCCATTTTAAATGTCTGTTTCATCATCATCATCATATCAGCTGCAAGACGTCCACTGCTGGACATAGGCCTCCCCCAAAGAGTGCCAAAAACACTGGTCCTCAGTCCACCTTGTGGGGGGCCTACCTTCGCCGCGCCTTCCGGTACGTGGTTGCCACTCGAGAACCTTTCCGCCCCACTATGTGCAATGTGCCCAGCCCACTGCCACTTAAGTTTAGCGATTCGGAGGGCTATATCGGTTACCTTGTCTGTTTAATTCTTCAATATGTCTGGACTCTTTAAAAGATATTTGTTTGCCTTAATAGATATATTCTTGTACATATTCTAATGGACTGTCGTCGACTTTTATCAAAGCCTCCACTCTGTTTGTCATTATCCTTGTTTTTGTGGTGTTCATTTCTAGGCCTACACTGCGGCTTACGGCTTATCTCTTATAGTTTCGTATTTTCCTTCACTGCCCCATTTGATTAATACACCCTGTATATCATCATATTAAAGAATCTAAATATAAAGAAGTACCAAAAGTAAAGCAACTGACCTGCAGGCGCTGAAGACACACGAGGCCGGTGCATCTCCACAGGGCCCAGCACGAGCTCATCCTTGACCTGGTGGCCCGCATACAACTTGCACAAGTCTGCGCTGTCCTCACACTTCACCTCTTCCTTAACATGTGCCCCGGTCTCCTCATTTTGAGATACCTCCTCAGCCTCCTCTTTCACACACACCTCTGCCACCGTCTTCACACACGTTTCTAGCGACATGGTACTATCTGGTTTTGAACACTTAGTGGCTGCAGTGACTATTCAACACCTGCAATGCAAGTATAATAACAATATTCAGTGACACTATCTTACAGCAACACCTACAGATTTTATAATTTAAATTGTTAGAAGAGGTTTTGAAACTATTATTAACATAATGCGTATGGTAAACACAGCAAAGGTGTTGACGACCTTTGCTTCAGGGACTGATTTCGGTTACGGTTATACCGGTATAAAACCAGTATTCCATTACAGTACCGTTATGTCATAAAGGTTATGCGCGCCGCGCGAACATAACGGTGCCATAACCGTTTTGAAATAATGGTTACCGGTATTAGTATTAAACTATACCGAAACCTTTATAGTACCAGTATTATAAAGGTAACCGAAAAAAATAAGAGATCTGGCACTCTACAGAGGAAGCATTGGCTACTAAACATTTAAAGACAAAAAGACAAACCGGCAGTGCCGCTGCCGGATCGGTTACCTTAAAAAAAAAGCGCTTACGGTACCGGAAAAAAATACCTTTATATTTCGATAGCGAAATATAAAGGTTCTGCTACCGAAACCGCTATTTTACAACCGATATGACGTCACCGTTAAAATAGAAAACCGGTATCTTTCGGTTATGCAGTCCCTGCTTTGCTTGCTTCAAATAAATTGTATTGTACCTCCGAATCTTAATCTCTTAGTGGACAAACAAAAAATAAGGATCTGGGAAGACCTACCCACAAAACCTCGGGTAAACTGCACGAAACCAAATGAAGACCATTTGTGTGACACAAAAATTGAGAAATTACCAATAAAGCCAACTCAATCACAACTATGAACAAGTAACACGTATACTTACAATAGCCTACCTGCCTTGGCTGGACACAATCAGTCAGAACACAAACGACCGCCGCAGCCGGATATATTGCCACGCCAACCACTTTCAAAGTGGTAATATTGCATTTATAATTCTTACGACCAAATTAAACGCATGCTTAAAAGGTATTTTTTGGCAAGACGAGACAATGAACAAAGTATTAATCTGTGCAATAAACAAACATGTCAAACATAACCACAGACTACTAAACGTATAAATAAGACATGGACATAGAATCTAGCATCCTAAAAGCATTAACAGACGCTCGAATATGGTGCGTCGAACCGACGGACGGACCGGTGCGGTGCGCTCGACACGCCACACCACCGCACCGCACAAAGACGGTCCAGTGCTTTTCGTGCTACCGTACAGTGATCACGTCGACATTCCTCCGACTTTATCCAATAAAATATGCAGCTCTAAGATTTATTTTTTTTTTTACTTCCTCTATGGTGTCATGCGGGTAACCCGTTTTCCATTTTTCTTACCTAGCCTCCCAAAGCGATAATATACGTAGTCAATATAAGTACAATTTAACATTGCCTTTGGTAAAAAATAAAACTTACGACAAAAGCACATTTACAGGGTGTTTGGTACATCGTTTGCCAAATTAAAATGGGGGATAGAAGGGGTCATTTGCTTCCTCCTACGGCTCCTAAAAAAAATCTTAGGCCCACGGATTTTTTTATGATATTTTTTTTTTTTTTTTTGGAAAATCCTAGAGAGCGACTAGTTTAAACTTAAATTAAAAAAAAAAAATATTGCCTAGACCCGATTTTTTTATTTTATTGCAAGGTGTAATGTTGTACGGTTCTATCAAAATCAAAATTACCAACAAGTCGGGTCTAGTTATTTTTTTATTGACCCAGATATGTTTTTCAAGGCGTGAAAATTCAATGAAACTGAAACTTTGATTATCATTTAAAAAAAAAACTACAAAAAACCATGCTCTTGAAATTGTTTAAGAAACATCTCTTGTCTGTCCTCTTTCTAATGATGTACAATAATGCCATGCAAACCTTACACAACTTCATAAATTTGACAATTTTGTGCAATATGGACGTGTTAGGCTAATTTGATACTTATTAGGAGTTTGTGTAAATAACACACTAACTAGGCAATTATCTTAATTAAGTTTTATTCATAATTACACTTATTAATTACAATTTGTAAAAAACATAATTTCACAAATCTTGCTCAAATTGCCTTCCCTCATTACGTATGCATGCGTAGGCCCTATTCCTTATTTCGATCGTGGTGGTTCGTAATCGAACTTCTTCCTTAATGACGGCGAATGCTGCCTGTATGCGTTGGGATAAATCTTCTCTGGATTGAACTTCCGTGGCGTAAACCAGATCTTTCGCACGTCCCCAGATGTAAAAGTCCAACGGGGTTAGGTCTGGTGAACGTGGCGGCCATGGGATGGGACCATCTCTTCCAATCCACGAATTCGGGAAAGCGTTGTCTAGGTGCTCCCTAACTGTTAATCTCCAGTGTGCCGGACAACCATCTTGCTGGAAGACGATACGCCTATCTTCATTGTACCGTGGTACCTCAGCAAGCAACTCAGGTAGGTCATTTTGCAAAAACTCGAGGTAATTATCCCCGTTGAGATTATTAGGTAGGAAGTGGGGTCCAATAACCCGGTCTCCAACGATTCCTGCCCAAACATTGATGTCATATCTCCTCTGAAAAGCTCTCTGCCTTTTGACGCGTGGGTTTTCATCTTTCGGCGCCCAGTGGTGTAAGTTGTGCAAATTTAGAATTCCTTCCCGCGTAAATTTGAACTCATCTGTCCATAGAATGCTTTTTAAGAACTCCCGGTCATCTAAATCCGTATGCAGCATAAAACGACAAAACCGGACACGGTTCGCAAAGTCGTTATCTTCCAGACCTGTAACTATAAAATACGCGTAAGAATGTTTTACTTACTGTCAATTCAAGACTTAATTTGAAATTGTTATGATTGTACACGCTAAGGTGAGTGACATCACGGCCTTTACCTGCATAACAAAGGCGACAAAGTGAGGAAGCGAGATTGGCTTTGCATTGCAGGCAAGTCGCATGTTAGCTTGTACGTGTACGAATTGTAGGTTTGACTAAAAATTACATACCTTGTACTGGAGTGTAATGGAAATCATGTCTGTCATTTTGGCGAAGAACTTTCCACACCTTCCAGATAGAAACTTCAAGTAACGAAGCTACATTTCTAATGCTTCTAGTCGGTTCTTCCTTGAACAGTGCCAAAATCCGCTCATCAATTTGAACATTGTGTCGCACCACAATCCCTCTTCGTTCATTAATGTTCAAATTCCCAGTCTCGCGTATGCGCCGGTAAGTGTTTTGAAACGTATGAGGAGTAGGTAATCGTTCTTGATAGATTCTTTGTGCTGCTCTTGCAACACCATTGGCCCTTCCATATGCCATCAACATGTTCGCGTATTCTTCATTAGAGAATGTCGCCATTATCAAAGTAGTAAATCTCAACAAAACTAGCAACGTCAGAGTTGAACAAAAAACACTAACAAAACTTAACAATAACACGAACAAAACTTAACAAAACGTAGAAAAACAAATAACGGATTTAGAATTAAATGATTCGCGACGCTGCAATGGGATAACAAACGCAATAGTCACCAAAGACAGTCAAATCTCGACTAACAGATTTGACTCCACGAAGGGCCCTCACCGCAGCTTTGTGAACCGGTTTATTGTTTATCCGATAAAAGAGAGAGACGGATGATGCATTTCTACTGTGTAAGAGGGAGATAACAGTTTTTACCTGGTGTGCGCGTGGTGTTTACCAAAAACAACGTTTTATCCCGCACATCGATTATCAGCCTAATGCGTCCCTATTGCACAAAATGGACAAGTTTATGAAGTTGTGTAGGGTTTGTATGGCATTATTGTACATCATTAGAAAGAGGACAGACAAGAGATGTTTTTTAAACAATTTCAAGAGCATGGTTTTTTGTAGTTTTTTTTTAAATGATAATCAAAGTTCCAGTTTCATTGAATTTTCACGCCTTGAAAAACGTTTCTGAGTCAATAAAAAAATAACTAGACGCGACTTGTTGGTAATTTTGATTTCGATAGAATCTTACAACATTACTCCTTGCAATAAAATAAAATAAATCAGATCTAGGCAATAAAACTTTTTTGTGATTTAAGTTTAAACGAGTCGTTCTCTAGGATTTTTTAAAAAAGGTAAAAAAAATATCATAAAAAAATCCGTGGGCCTAAGATTTTTTTAGGAGCCGTTGGAGGAAGCAAATGACCCCTTCTATCCCCCATTTTAATTTAGCAAACGATGTACCAAACACCCTGTATTAGTGCCATTCGAGTTTTTAATCAGCTTCCTAATTAAATAAAAATGTTGGATGACGTAAAATTTAAACGTAATTTAAAAACATGGTTAAATAAGAAAGGTTTCTATTCATTAAAATATTTTTTTGAATTTTCGTCTTAAAGAAAAAGATTTTATTATATACCTATTCGTTTTGTTTTCCTTAGTTTTAAGTAAATATTGTACACCCGAAATGGGTAACCGTTGGGACCTAACACTTGTATTAAATACCATCTATGTAACACGGTTAAACAATAAAGTTTCTTCTATTTCTAAAATTATTTCCATCGCTTGACTGGGGAGACATCTTTGTTGCAGTAAAGGTCGTGAGTTGAGTCCCACAAACAAGGAAAATCTTTGTAAAGTTCTAATACTTCCACAATTAATCTTTTTTCCATAATATTCACGGCTTCTTGGCCTGGTGACATTGTAACGTGTGTCTCGCTCGGTGGTAGAACCGCGAATAAACCTCTGAACGGTGCGGTGGCCCGTACACATGAGCGAACTTGGTGCGGACCGCACCAAATCCTGTGGGAGAATCATCGAACCGAGCGAACCGTCAATAATAATAATAATGTGCGGCGGACCGCTGAACACACCATCTAATATTGTCCGGAGCAGACCAAGTTCGCGGTGCGGAGCGCACCATATTCGAGCGTCTGTTAGTCAGGTAGTTAGTATTAGTGCTAACAGACGCTCCATATTCGATGGTGTGTTCAGCTGTCCGCCGCACATTATTATTATTATTGACGGTGCGCTCGGTTCGATGGTTCTCCCACAGGATTTGGTGCGGTCCGCACCAAGTTCGCTCATGTGTACGGGCCACCGCACCGTTCAGAGGTTTAGTCGCGGTTCTACCACCGAGCGAGACACACGTTACAATGTCACCAGGCCAAGAAGCCGTGAATATTATGGAAAAAAGATTAATTGTGGAAGTATTAGAACTTTACAAAGATTTTCCTTGTTTGTGGGACTCAACTCACGACCTTTACTGCAACAAAGATGTCCCCCTAGTCAAGCGTTGGAAATAATTTTAGAAATAGAAATAGAAAAAACTTTATTGTTTAACCGTGTTACATAGATGGTATTTAATACAAGTGTTAGGTCCCAACGGTTACCCATTTCGGGTGTACAATATTTACTTAAAACTTGCTTAAAACTAAGGAAAACAAAACGAATAGGTAGTTAATACAATCTTTTTCTTTAAGACGAAAATCAAAAAATTATTTTAATGAATAGAAACCTTTCTTATTTAACCATGTTTTTAAACTTTACGTCACCCAACATTTTTATTTAATTAGGAAGCTGATTAAAAACTCGAATGGCACTAATAAATGTGCTTTTGTCGTAAGTTTTATTTTTTACCAAAGGCAATGTTAAATTGTAATTATATTGTCTACGTATATTATCGCGTTGGGAGGCTAGGTAAGAAAAAGCGGCCAAGTGCGAGTCGGACTCGCACATGAAGGGTTCCGTGAAATAAATTGCGGTTTACGATTTATGACGTATTAAAAAAAAACTACTTACTAGATCTCGTTCAAACCAATTTTCGGTGGAAGTTTACATGGTAATGTACATCATATATTTTTTTTAGTTTTATCATTCTCTTATTTTAGAAGTTACAGGGGGGGGGGGGACACACATTTTACCACTTTGGAAGTGTGTCTCGCACAAACTCTTCAGTTTAGAAAAAAATGATGTTAGAAACCTCAATATCATTTTTGAAGACCTATCCATAGACACCCCACACGTATGCGTTTGATGAAAAAAAAAATGTTGAGTTTCAGTTCTGAGTATGGGGACCCCTAAAACTTATTTTTTTTTCTATTTTTGTGTGAAAATCTTAATGCGGTTTACAGAATACATCTACTTATGAAATAAAATAATGAAATGAAATAATTTATTTGCCAGAATACGGTTACAAGATCTTAAAAATAATAGATAAACCAACGTATCCAACCTGAATGCAGGTGTGCAAATTTGTACAAAGTCAATGTCAATATATTTTAAATTTTATTGTATGAACATTCCACGATGTCAAGACTTAAATACTAACTTACAGCTATTTGTTACATACCTATTACTTTCGTGTCAAATACTCCTTAATACTATAAAAACATTGTTCATGCAGCCATTTGGTTAACTTTGTTTTGAAAGAGGTATTTTTTTCTAATTTAATAATGTCAGGTAACTTATTGTACAGGAGTATACACATATTATAACAATTACTTTTGTATATGGCCGATCTGCAGAGAGGCTGATCCAAAAGGTTCCTATATTGAGCTCTTATGTGTCTTTTAGTGGTTTCGCTGCGTTGAGTGAAATATTGCTGGTTTTTTTTGGCCATACAGCACGCGTCCCTAATGTACTGACATGGAAGTGGAAATATATTAAACTTATTAAATAAAGGCTTACAGCTGTCAAGAAACCATGCGTTATCTAAGGCACGAACGCACTTTTTTTGTATTTTAAATGCTCTCTCTATGTCAACAGAATTGCCCCATAATAGCAATCCGTAGCCTAGAACAGAGGAAACGTGTCCATGATACGCCGAGAGCGCAGCTTCTACAGAAATTGTTTGTCTTACTCTCTTCAAGGCAAAGACAAATCTATCTAGTCTTTTACAAACGTGATCCACATGAGATTTCCAATTTAAATTCTTGTCAATATTAAAACCTAAAAAAATTACAATGTCAACTGTCTCTACAGGGGAATTATCATATTTAATTTGTAATGGTACAGGGTTCACCTTATAGTTATTAAATTGCATGGCTTTTGTTTTAGTTATATTAATTTGTAGGTTATTTCTTTTCAGCCAGCTAACCGTGTCAGATAAAGTTTTATTAATAGTACGTTCAAATACGGATATATCTTTAGTGTCACTTTTTATTATAAGAGTCGTATCGTCAGCAAAAATAATACAATCTTGATCTATGGAAACTGGTAGATCATTGATTGCGATAAGAAAAAGTAGTGGTCCAAGAATACTACCTTGTGGAACACCAGTACCATTAACTAAAAAGATTGATCTAAATTTTTCCTTAATCATAATCTTATTTTTATAGTTTATTTGTATAAGCTTTTCGATTTCGATACACTTTGTTCTTTTCCCAAGATAACTCTTGATCCAGTCATAAGCTGTACCTCGAATACCATAAGAATACAATTTATTTAAAAGAATTTCGTGGTCAACGAAATCGAAAGCCTTACTTTAATCTAAGAAAAGTGCCATAATAGGGTTTTTTTGATTAATGCTTTCAGATATCGATTTTATTAGGTTAAAACAGGCTATCGTTGTGGATTTTCCTTTACGGAATCCAAATTGTTTCGGAGTTAGTATGTCATATTTGGTAAAAAACTCGTTAAACCTATGAAATATGGCTTTCTCAAAAAGATTTTTGATATGATTGGAGCCATTGTTATGGGTCTATAGTTACTGGGATCCGATTTGTCCCCTTTTTTAAATAAAGGTTTGACTATGGATATATTTAATTGTTCGGGAAAGATGCCACTAGTAAAAGATAGATTTATAATGTGTGAGAGAGGACCACAGATAGACTTTGCACACAATTTCAATGTTTTTGTTGTAATCTCGTCAAAACCAGAGGCTCCAGTGTTCTTAAGAGACATAATTATTTTGTGGGTTTCATGGTCATCGCAAGGTTTCAAAAAGATAGATGCCGTGTTGTGTACTTACCAAGTTTCAACAGTATAGCTCTTACAGTTTCGGAAAAAAGTGGCTGTGACATACGGACGGACAGACAGACAGACAGACAGACGGACGGACATGACGAAGCATATTTTATTGGATAAAGTCGGAGGAATGTCGACGTGATCACTGTACGGTAGCCCGAAAAGCACTGGACCAGCTTTGTGCGGTGCGGTGGTGTGGCGTGTCGAGCGCACCGCACCTGTCCGTCGGTTCGACGCACCATATTCGAGCGTCTGTTAGTACTATAAATTTCATACTACAGCGGTCGGTGCCAACCAAGGTCGCTCGGTTGGAGGCGCGTGTTGGCGACCGTCTAGCAGGGGCTTAAGGATATACGTTTACGTAGCAGGTATTTCTATAAAATTAGTTTTTATTAATTATCAATTAACAAAGTTCCTTAGCTACCGTAAACAAGTAGGTACTTAAGTCTCATCATAATTAAGGTTTTCTAAAAACTTTGTGACATTATTCTTGCATACCCAGTATGACACTGGTTCTTTTGTACAGTCGCCATCACATACATCGGAGCAAACAAGCAGCTCACAAACATCGGAACACCTCTATTTTCAAGGGATTGCCGATATTTTGAAGCACCTATAGTGTATACCGATGTATGTGATGGCGACTGTATACAGGGTGACTGGTAATTCGACCTATTCCTTGAAAGGGGTTATACTAGAGCTAATTTGCAGTCAACTAGGGGCCAAAACTCGCTGGTTTCCGAGTAATTCGAGTTTTTAGTTTTTTTGAAAAAAATCCGCCTTGCAGTCTTAAACTGGTGATTATGACAAAAGTACTTCCATTTGGATGGTAAAAAAACATTGGTCTGAGAGCCTATGAACAGACGATTACTTTAAACTGATATAAGCGTCCTGAATTTCCAAAAACTTTGGAATAAAAAGTGACGAAATCAAAAGTTTTGACTTTTTTTCCCCCAAGTCATCTCGATCAAGGAGAGTTACTCGAAAAAAATGTAATGACATTTGGCGTAAAACCTATTGAAATAAGTTCTCCAATTCATAAGCTTTCCAAAAAGATACAATTGTAATTTTATTTATTGAAATTTCAGGTATTAATAACAATAATAGCAGAGCAGGTAGTGGATTTGCTACAAGCGTGCCTGACCGGGAACCGACTTGTTTATGACACTTTTGTTTGTTAGTGTAATTTGTTTACCTTCGGTATCTTATCTTGTCATTTCCAGGGGGCGGGGTCAACACATGATGCCTTTGGTAATAATAATCAGGGTGATTGGCGGAATTTAGGCTTAAATACCGTCATGAAGTACCAGGGGGCCGATTTTTGAATCTCACCAAGTGACTAATTCTCACCGATGTGAGTGATTTCCGAAAGTTCGTATTTTTGAAACTCATCGGTGACTTACATTTGTCATACCTATGATATCGATTTACGAGTGCCCCTACCCACTCGTAATTGAAATCACCATGCGATTGTTTTTGACAGTTGACGTATGTGACATCTGCCAAAAGTGCCAAAGTATGTTTTTCGGAAGAATTAGCAGCGGGGGCTCGATTGAAGAATGTACACAATTATTTATAAAAAGCTTACAATTATCAAGTAAAACAATATCCAAGTTATTAGTTAATACAATTATTAAGTTACATATACTTGTAAAACATATGCCACTAACAAATGTACATACCTTTTCTTATAAATTATAAAATCTGTTTGTTATAGGTATTCTCTTCTCGTTTTCTAGTGAATTTTTCAAAACTTTAATTTTCGTTTACATGCAGCGTTTCGGGCAGATACGCTACGTTTTACGTTTGACCAATTTGATAAATCTATTTTAAGTTATAGTATGAGAAAATAAAAACCGGTATCAAGGATAACACTATAACATCTGCGTAAAAAGGAACGTAACGGGAAGATTGTCTCTGACTGACATTGTAAAATTTCTGCATGTTGGTAAACAGCGTGTGACTTTCAAAAATACGGCTTTTGGAAAATGGTGACATAAAAGTCATCGGTGATAATTTTAGTCACCGGTGACTTTGATATCACCAGTGAGATTCAAAAATCGGCCCCCTGACCTGAAACGGATTTGTTAAAAAAGCTTGTCTGTTTGCCTTAAGTACGAGTATCTAATCTTATCAACTGGAGGTTGGGTCTGGGTCAAAACAGCTTCTTTTAACAGGTGTTCAGACATTTATTACAAAAAAAGTATACAAATTTTCTAAAATTATTTATCATTTACTTACATCATTTAATTACATTATTTATTTAGATTAATTATTAAATAATCTTACATTTAAATATTTACGCTAATTAACGATTACTAAAAAATACACTTACAAATCTTGCTCAAATTGCCTACCCTGGTTACGTAGGCAAGCACGAAGCCTCTTACGTACTTCGCTGACTGTTACAGCCGACGAGATCCTTTCTTTTAATGTTTGTGCAGCTACTAAAATGCTTTCCCGTAGTTCATCCACAAAATGTATTGGTCTGTCGTAAACTAATGCTTTCATATGACCCCAAATGTAGAAGTCACATGGAGTCAGATCTGAACTTCTTGCAGGCCAAGGGATCGGGCCGCCACGACCAATTCATCTTTCTGGGTAGTTCACATCCATCCACTATCGCACACCGCGATGATAGTGAGCGGGACACCCATCGTGTTGATAGATCATGGCCATTCTTGTAGCAAGCGGTACATCCTCCAGCAGCATGGGCAGTTCCTCTCTAAAAAAGTTTTCGTAGGCGGCGCCATTTAACCGTGCCGGCAGAAAGAAAGGGCCGATCAAATTATCGTGCACGATTCCCATCCACACATTGAGTGAAAATCTTTGCTGGTGAGCTCCTTCAACGGATTTTCTTGGATTTTGACCTTTCGGGGCCCAAAAATGAAGATTATGATAATTGGTTATTCCATCACGGTCGAAGTTGGATTAATCAGTCCACAAAACGTTCCTCAGGTACTATTCAATAAAAATCTGCAGAAATCCATTCTTCTTGCAGGATCAGCCTCTTCAATTGCGTGTACAGGAGTGTAGTGGTATGGATACTGCCGTCCTGAGTGTAGTATGAACCAGACCTACCACTGAGATATGCCAAGCCACAATCCTTGTGGAAGTAGTGCCGTCGGCCCGGAAAAGCTGCAGAATGTGTTCTTCTTCAACAGGCTCATAAACTGGAGGTCTTCCAACATCAGATTGGCGTCGTAAAGCCGATCTTGTTTCTCGAATACGTCGATATGTCCCGCCAAACACGCGTACGTCAGGTAAACGGCGGTTAGGGAAACGTCGATGTTACTCTCTTCGAGCTGCAGCGGCGTCACCATTAAAAAACCCGTAACAAAACATGATGTCGGCGTATTCTTCATTTTAGTAAGCAGCCATTTCAAAAAGAAAGTAGCAAGTTAACAACAATAAGTAGGTCTAAATTAGACAGATGGTTGAAACGAACTGATTGATTCGATGGTTAATGAGGGTATTTAAGCCTAAAATCCGCCAATCACCTTGATTAATATTATTACCAAAAGCATCATGTGTTGACCACGCCCCCTGGAAACGACAAATTAAGATACCGAAGGTAAACAAATTACACTAACAAACAAAAGTGTCATAAAAAAGTCTGTTCCCGGTCAGGCACGCTTGTAGCAAATCCACTACCTGCTCTGCTATTATTGTTATTATTACCTGTAATTTAAATAAATAAAATTACTATTGTATCTTTTTGGAAAGCTTATGAATTGGAGAACTTATTTCAATAGGTTTTACGCCAAATGTCATACATTTTTTTCGAGTAATTCTCCTTGATCGAGACGACTTGGGGTAAAAAAAGTCAAAACTTTTGATTTCATCACTTTTTATTCCAAAGTTTTTGGAAATTCAGGACGCTAATTTTGGTTTAATGTAATCGTCTGTTCATAGGCTCTCAGACCAATGTTTTTTTACCATCCAAATGGAAGTACTTTTGTCATAATCACCAGTTTAAGACTGCGAGGCGGATTTTTTTCAAAAAAACTAAAAACTCGAATTACTATGAAACCAGCGAGTTTTGACCCCTGGTTGACTGGGCGTAAATTGTTGCAAATTAGCTCTAGTATAACCCCTTTCGAGGAATATGTCGAATTGCCAGTCACCCTGTACAAGACTATTAAATTTGTTGTATATGTTAGCCGAAATATAATTATAGTGATGTCTGCCCAGAGCAGTGCGAGTGGGATTGAGTTGGATCGAGTGGTATTGAGAGTAAAAGTCGTTACTACTTCCCATTCAGCTTACCTATATATTCCGTGGTGTTTTCACTCATGACTGTGTAGGTAGGTCAGGTTACTACACATGTAAACATATTAAGCCCAATTCTTTATTCTTGATCTATCCACTAGTTTTTTTAGTGCATTTAACAAACTTTTTGTTGCTGTGACGCCTCGTATGATGAATACGTAAGTGAGTTTTTCGACTACTCCTGTAGTCACAATTGTCACACTTAAAAGGTTTTTCCCCAGTGTGTATCATCTGATGGCTTCGCAAGTGTGTTTTCTGACTGCTCTTGTAATCACAGTAGCTACATTTAAAAGGTTGCTCTCCCGTGTGCGTCCTGTGGTGAATTACTAAGTCAGGTTTCCGAGTACATCTGTAATCACATTCGTTACATGCAAAAGGCTTCTCGTCGGTGTGCTTCCTCTGGTGAAATCGTAAGTGAGGTTTTCGACTACACCTGTAGTCACAAATGTTACACTTAAAAGGTTTTTCCCCAGTGAGTATCATCTGATGTGTTCGCAAGTGTGTTTTCTCATGAGTATGTAAGTTAAATTTTTTATTGCACTTATAATCACAGTGGCTACATGTGAAAGGTTTTTCTCCGGTATGTATCCTTTCATGTCTTTGTAAATATGATTTACGCCTACACTTGTAGTCACACTGGCTACATTCAAAAGGTTTATCTGCAGTGTGTATCCTCTGATGATCTAGTAAAATGCTTAAATACTTACAGCTGAAATTACATTGAATACAGTTCACAAGTTTTGTCACAGAGTGAGTTTTTGAATGAGTCGGTAAACTTTTCTTTAAACATTTTGAAGGTTGTGATGAGTGAGAGTGAATGTGTTTCCTTAAAAGTGACTTATATCTGAAACCTTTGCCACACTCGTCACACTGATAACTGCTCGACGTGTCGGTGTGGTCGCGTGGGCCGCTCGTGCGCCGCAGCATGTACGTGCGGAGCCCGACCCGGCACGAGCGCCGCTCCGCGTCCACGAGCAGGCGCTCCAGCTTGACCGAGCAAGCCCGCCGGCGAGCCTCTTCGGCGCTGTAAGGATCCACTGAAAGATGATATGTTATTCAAATTTTTGATATGATAGGTACCACAGAATAATAAATAGTATTATGGTACAGAAGTTCCAATGTCTTAGAGTCTGGCCAGTGAGTTTCATTCACAAGCATTGCTTAGAAATTCTTTATGTTATGGCAACAGTTTTACCTATGAAAAAACCTGTCAATTATAAGTACCTATTACACACCAGGGGCCCTATTATTATTATTTATTTCAATATCAGACATCATTACAATTGGTCCATAATCTTTAGTACTTAGCCTATATATTATTTTATGTATTAGCCTTATTAGCATTATGTTTTTTTTTAATATCACCGGACTTACTTAGAGTATTAAGCTCAAGATCTGAATGTGTAGAAGGCGCACAAGGTCGGTGCAGGTCCACGGGGCCCAGTACCAGCTCGTCCTTAACCTGGTGGCCCGCATACAGGGTGCACAAGTCTGCGCTGTCCTCACACTTCGCCTCCTTCTTTACATTTGCCCCGGTCTCCACATTTTGACAGACCTCCTCAACCTCCTCTTTCACATGCACCTCCTGCGCCTCAATCTTCATACACAATGTTTCTAGCGACATGGTACTTTATGGTTTTACGCACTTAGTGGCTGCAGTGACTGTTCAAAACCTGAAATGCAAGTAATATATATATTTAGTAATACTGTCTTACAACAACTACCATAGAGCTTTTATCTCAATGTATTAGAAGTTCTTCTAAAACTAGATCAAAAACAATGTGGGCAGCTAAGTGTTGAGAAAGCTCTTTGCTTGCTTCAATTAAAACTTCGAATCTCGAAGTTACTAGTGCAAATAAGAGTAATTAAGGATCATTGTGAAGACTAACCTTCAAAACCTCAGGTAAACTGCACTAAACAAAATAAAGGCACAAGGAGTACACTTCTTTGACACATAAACTGAGAAATTACCGATGAAGCAAACTTATTCACAACTGTGATCAAGTTACACGTCTTCTTCTCTTTTTTTTTTTGGCTTTCTGGCCAACTGTGTTGTGCTCAATTTAAGTTACACGTATCGCATAGTCACAATAAAGCCTGCCTGCTTTCGTCAGACACGACCAGTCAGAACACAAAAGACCGCCGCACTCGCCGCAGCCGAGTATATAATGGAGTATATATCGTAACAGTAAACACGTAGTGTTTATATTCTCTTTGACAGTAAAAATGGTGTCACAGACTGCAATACATACATACTAAGATAGACAGGCAAGTTGACCAAATTGAGAAGGCATTTAATGCTTGTGTACAGCAGGCGCCATCTCTTCTGCGATTTTAAAACTTTTCCGTTAAAACATACAAAAAGTGCGTCGGTCGGAGGGTTTGAACCCCGGCTCATTAACTCCAAGTACCGCCGTCTTTACCCCTAGGCTATTAATGTATAATGTCAACACGGCGAATTCGAAATACCTTGACAGCCTAGCCTAGCAATCGCTACAGCTTCAAAGAGTTCGCCATCTATCAAGAAGGTAGCACTGTTTTCAATAAGAAATTGGATTTGCATTAAGTTTTAAATTCGCATAGCATGAAATAGTGTTATTATTATTATTATAAAAGAAATGGCAGCCTCGAGGGCCTTTGCCAGAGTCAGTAGGTTTATAAATTAAACAGTTTTATTAGCATGATGTACGGTAGAAGGCCTTCACAATGCACTGGGTGATAGCTGGAGCAGTACAAGGTATAATGGCGGCCGCGACCACGAACTGCCGAATGATGCCCGAGAATTGGTTATTCGCACTTCCAGGAAAATTCTTCATTAACTGTAGCCGTCACCTTTGCCATTCACTGCATAATATGCTATCAAAATTATACTTTAAACGGCAGAATGCAGAAAATAAAAAACACTATCTGGAGCACGATCCGCCATGTTCCATGGATCATTCAATTCAATTTTTTAGTTTATATGGCTCCATCAAAGCCTTGATGATTCCGCCAATGTCGAGTTTGGATAAGACACGGTCAGTATTTTAATCTTGACGGTGGACTATAGGTAGTGTTCGGTATTATATCCAACCGGTCGAATCACCAATCTACAACACAACACAGACTACAACAAACACAATCTACTGGATGACAACTTTTTTTTTTTTTTTTTTTTTTTCCCTTTAGTTTTATGATATGGGTTATAAATCTACAAACTACTTATATTAATAAAAACGCATACATATAGGGTTATTTTGAGAATGATCACAACTTTATGTTATTTTTCGACAAGAACTTATTTAATATTCCACAATATGGCGAGAAAACTAAGGTTAAGAGGAAGTTAATATTAATTGGGCGACTTATACAACATGGGAGTAAATTATACAATGGGAAAGAAATTTTAGGACAATCCAACAATATGTGTTCCACAGTACCCTCGGCAAGTCCACATTCGCAGACTGAGCCGTCCCGTATTCTCAGTTTGGCCAAAAAAACTGGCGAACAAATATGACCAAGGCGCAACCTTATAATTGTGGATGTGTTCAACTTACTGAATTCCTTGTTCTTAAAGAACCAAGGTTTAATAGGGATGTTAGGCTGCAGGCTTCCATAATGCTTGCCCTTTGTTTGCCGTGAGAATTGCCACAAGTCATTCCATTTATGGTGTAGTAAAAGTTTAACTTCAGATCTTAGATCTCGGGAGTGACAATTGGTGGATGATTCAATTCCCTGCTGAATGGCATTTTTTGCGCACTGATCAACCACTTCGTTGCCCGTGATACCACAATGGCTAGGAATCCACGCCAAAATAACCTGTATATTAGAATTCTGGCATTCCCGGAGTTTATCCTTAATTTTTAAAGTTAAATAAAAGTTATTTCTAGAGTGAAATGGTAGTCCTATCATAAGTCATAAGTCATAAGTCTTTTATTTATAATATTATTAATATTACATGTCATTGTATTAGTTTAAATTAAATTTATATACTAAGTGTGTTAACATATAACATTCTTATTCTGGTAACTCATAAAATCAAATCCTGTAAACAGCTCAGGGAGTCAGTGAGTATAATGGACTTGTTGAGGTTATGAGAACTAACATAAGAAACCGCTTCATAGAGAGCCAGAGCTTCTCCAGTAAATATAGAAGATCGTGGCGGACTTTTAAAATTTAAGATTATTTTATACTTAGGGATCCATACGGCCGAACCGACACTATCTAAAGGGGTTATTTTCGAAGCGTCAGTAAAAATTTGCAACCATCCACTGAAACGTTTATCAATGATCTGATTAAATTCAGAATTCGCGTTTACAGACTTTTTGTTGATACCTAGATTCAAAATTACTGGAGGTTGAAATATTAAAGTTTCATATTCAAAGCAGAAAATTGGGTTATTAACAAATTGATGTAAGGGAATGGACGAATATTTTTTAAAGGATTTAACCAAAGGGGGAGCTTCTTTATTTCTCCAATATCCAGATGAGGAAGAATAATCTGATAGAGTTTTACATTTGGCTAAAAGAGGGTGAAAAAGATACTGAGCTATTTTAAGAAAAAATCTATCTGCTAAATATTGTCTGCGAAATATAAGAGGGGATTCCACACATTCCACTTGTAACGCATTTGTTGGTGAAGACTTCATAGCACCAGTAATAATCCGCAGACACTTAGCTTGAATTCTGTCTAGTTTCGCTAGAGCTATCTTGCTGCACGGTTCTAAGATAAAACTAGCGTAATCAAAATGGCTACGAACTATAGCATTGTATAGTATTTTTTGCATGTAAGGATGAGCCCCCCAACGTACACCCGACAGGGACCTCATCACGTTGACGCTCTTTTCACATTTATTAGCAATATAGTTTAGATGGGTGATGCCATTCAACTTAGAGTCAAGAAAAACCCCCAAAAATTTTACAGATTCTACAACTTCTATAACCTGGTCATCTAGGGATAAGTCTAAATGGGGAATGTTTCTTTTACGAGAAAATGCCAAGGCTTTGCACTTAGATATTGAAAGAGAGAGATCATGAAGGTCTAGCCAATCGTTTAAATAAAACAGAGCCGAGTTCAGTCTAGTTACGCAGTCTTCGAATGAAGCCCATGGATCATTCGAAAGTCCATGAAATAGTGTTCAAAGCTTCAGAAGTTTGAACAAACGTCAAACATGACAAAATGTACTGGGGTGACAGATGTCAGATGTCAAAAGAAAAGTAAGTTCGACTAAATAAATAAGTAATAAAACTTTCTTTCAAAGCTTTAGCAAAGACTTGGACGCGATCTCATCGTTAAAACTATTTTCATCATGGTCGGCTTTATGGGCTACCGATAACAAGTTGCAGTTTTACGAACTGCAAAGAAATATTCCGGCTTCTCCCTGGTTTTTTAAATTCAAATTTAAAAAAAGAGTCACTAGTTGCATCATACGCCTCAGGCTGGGACATTTGTGCTCCCCTGAATTTTTATTTAAAATCAAAGTCATAAATAGTGCGGAATGTCTGTGCGGGCATGATGTAGGTTCAATTGACCACATTTTTCTCGAGTGTCCTTCAACTCTTTTCTCTCTTTATGACCTACTAACAAAACTTAAAGTCCAACTCCCTACTAATGTTAAAACTCTCTTGGCTAGTTTAGAACCCAAAGTCGCTAAGGCTTTGGCTTATTTTATAGATAAAAATAATATCAAATTATAACTATTTATGAATATATATAAGCACTCTTTTATCCACTTATTACCAATATTCAAATATGGTCGTTACGTACAATTAGTCCCTGGGGCAAAATTATTAGGTGCACTCCACGGAACCGTAAAGCCAAAACTTCCCCCACTTGACATTGGCAAAGTGCCTAAGCAGCAAAAAGCCACAACACGGAAAAAAAAAAAAAAAAAAAAAAAGTAATAAAACGTTAAAAAAAAAAAAAAAACGGCCAAGTGCGAGTCGGACTCGCACATGAAGGGTTCCGTGAAAAAAAATTGCGGTTTACGATTTATAACGTATTAAAAAAAAACTACTTACTAGATCTCGTTCAAACCAATTTTCGGTGGAAGTTTGCATGGTAATGTACATCATATTTTTTTTTAGTTTTATCATGCTCTTATTTTAGAAGTTACAGGGGCCCCCACACACACATTTTACCACTTTGGAAGTGTCTCTTGCGCAAACTATTCAGTTTAGAAAAAAATAATATTAAAAACCTCAATATCATTTTTAAAGACCTATCCATAGATACTTACCCCACACGTATGGGGTTGATGAAAAAAAAAATTTGAGTTTCAGTTCTGAGTATACGGACCCCTAAAACGTAATGTTTTTTTTAGATTTTTGTGTGAAAATCTTAATGCGGTTCACAGAATACATCTACTTACCAAGTTTCAACAGTATAGTTCTTATAGTTTCGGAAATAAGTGGCTGTGACATACGGACGGACAGACAGACATGACGAATCTATAAGGGTTCCTTTTTTGCCATTTGGCTACGGAACCCTAAAAAGGCTAAACGTGATGCCACAACGAAGGACGGAAAGGCTCTTATGCAGCTAAATTAAAAACTGGTCTGAAAATGGTTGATGGCTTTCCATAAACAACTTACTTAATTTGGTTGGGTAATGGTTTGTTTGTCACAACTGCATACTAAATCAGTTGTGCCACTTGTGCCCAACAAAAAAAAGCGGCCAAGTGCGAGTCGGGCTCGCACATGAAGGGTTCCGTTAAATAAATTGCTTTTTACGATTTATGACGTATTAAAAAAAACTACTTACTAGATCTCGTTCAAACCAATTTTCGTTGAAAGTTTGCATGGTAATAATGTACATCATATATTTTTTTTAGATTTATCATTCTCTTATTTTAGAAGTTACAGGGGATAGATAGATCTGGGGGGGACACACATTTTACCACTTTGGAAGTGTGTCTCGCGCAAACTCTTCAGTTTAGAAAAAAATGATGTTAGAAACCTCAATATCATTTTTGAAGACCTATCCATAGATACCCCACACGTATGGGTTTGATGAAAAAAAATTTTTTGAGTTTCAGTTCTTAGTATGGGGAACCCCAAAATTTATTGTTTTTTTTTATATTTTTGTGTAAAAATCTTAATGCGGTTTACAGAATACATCTACTTATTTACCAAGTTTCAACAGTATAGCTCTTAAAGTCTCGGACAAAAGTGGCTGTGACATACGGACGGACAGACAGACAGACATGACGAATCTATAAGGGTTCCGTTTTTTGCTATTGGCTACGGAACCCTAAAAAGTGGAACTATGAAAAGGACAACGAATGATATTTCTCTTTCTGTCACACTTATTGCGTTTGGTATAGCACCGTCGCGCTCGCTCGTGATATTATTATTACCATAGCCTGTCCAGAGTATCATACGTCCATATTGACAAACAATACATCGTTTACTCCAACCCATACTGAAACTGACACCACCATGATAGCATTTAAGGCCCATTTAGATGGTACGAGTTTCTCGCCCATTTTGGGGCGAGAAATCGTATGACATTATCGTACGCAATAATCGCCGGGCGAGAATCGTATAAAAATGGTTACATTAATGCGAGAAATAAAAACTCGTGTACGATTATGTCATACGATACTCGTACGGAAATTATCGCCAGCGAAATAGTTTACACGAAGAGCTGCATTCTACGGAGATATTTTGCTGACGATGTCTCGACTCATCTAAACTCGTTCTCGTATGACATTTTTTCTCGTACATGCGAGTATCGCACGAATCCGTCAGAACCGATTTTCATACGAGTTTTACTCGTCAATTCTCGCATTGCATTTATGTTTACACGAAGACTGCAACCATGTAAGGCGAGGCGATTTTCGCCCCTTGCTATACGATATCGTACGTGTAGTTTATATGATGACATATTTTTTCTCGCGATAATCGTACACTCGAAGAGAGAAACTCGTACCATCTAAATGGGCCTTAACAGACGCTCGAATTTGGTGCGTCGAACCGACGGACCGGTGCGGTGCGCTCGACACGCCACACCACCGCACCGCACAAAGACGGTCCAGTGCTTTTCGTGCTACCGTACAGTGATCACGTCGACATTCCTCCGACTTTATCCAATAAAATATGGAGCTCTAAGATTTACATTTTTTTTTACTTCCTCTATGGTGTCATGCGGGTAACCCGTTTTCCATTTTTCTTACCTAGCCTCCCAACGCGATAATATACGTAGTCAATATAAGTACAATTTAACATTGCCTTTGGTAAAAAATAAAACTTACGACAAAAGCACATTTATTAGTTCCATTCGAGTTTTTAATCAGCTTCCTATTAAATAAAAATTTGGGATGACGTAAAATTTAAACGTACTTTAAAAACATGGTTAAATAAGAAAAGTTTCTATTCATTAAAATAATTTTTTGAATTTTCGTCTTAAAGAAAAAGATTTTATTATACCTATACCTATTCGTTTTGTTTTCCTTAGTTTTAAGTAAATATTGTACACCCGAAATGGGTAACCGTTGGGACCTAACACTTGTATTAAATACCATCTATGTAACACGGTTAAACAATAAAGTTTTTTCTATTTCTATTTTTAAAATTATTTCTAACGCTTGACTGGGGGGACATCTTTGTTGCAGTAAAGGTCGTGAGCTGAGTCCCACAAACAAGGAAAATCTTTGTAAAGTTCTAATACTTCCACAATTAATCTTTTTTCCATAATATTCACGGCTTCTTGGCTTGGTGACCAGGGATCGGAAACCGGTATTGTTTGTATGGGAACGAAAACGTTATTTTTTCGTTCTTTTGATAATAATTTCATTTCTAATTGGGCAATCTAATAATACGCACTCGTTACCTCAAAACACAACTGAGGCCTACATGTGAAGTATAAAATAGTTCGAGATTTGTGGTAAACAGAGGTTTTTGCAATTAACCGGTTCCGATCCCTGTTGGTGACATTGAAACGTGTGTCTCGCTCGGTGGTAGAACCGCGACTAAACCTCTGAACGGTGCGGTGGCCCGTACACATGAGCGAACTTGGTGCGGACCGCACCAAATCCTGTGCGATGGCCCGTACACATGAGCGGACTTGGTGCGGACCGCACCAAATCCTGTGGGAGAATCATCGAACCGAGCGCACCGTCAATAATAATAATAATGTGCGGCGGACCGCTGAACACACCATCGAATATTGTCCGGAGCAGACCAAGTTCGCGGTGCGGAGCGCACCATATTCGAGCGTCTGTTAATGCTATGACGTCACCGATATAATACGACTAAATTATACATTACATTAGACGTCAAGAGTGTATTAGCTTCTGATGCTTCTTAATTTAGTAACGGTGTGACATACATTTTACAATGTTTGTAAGTTTGACAATGTGACGTGAAAGACATAACTTAATAGCCAACATCGCCGATGAATTTTGTAACATTGTATGCTAAACTGAAATAATAATAATAATAAGGCGTAGGGATGTGACGGCCCCATCGCCCACCAGATTTCTGATGCAACTGAGTCAACGTAAGGCAGCTTGTGGCGGGCTGTTAGGGAGTAGCGACCTACTTACCTGAGTGCTCCTGGGGGTGTCCTGTGGTCAGGCTGAGCCGATCGGGTGGTTGGTTGGACAGGCACCTCTGGCTTGCCTTAACTGGCTGTCCAGAGTGGAGTCGCAAGAGCTGTTGCTCGAGGGTAGATGTGGACACCTAAGTGGCGAGTTGGCTATATGTTTAAAGTCCAGTGCCACCTCTCTACCCGTCCAGCCTCTCTGACTGGTGTTGCCCTTAGGCCATTTTTTTAAATGTCGCTATTAATAGGGGCCCATCTAGCAGTTGGCGAGTCACCGTCTGCCAGAGATAAAAAATGAGACAGTTTATTAGGCAGGCGTCCGATGTTTCACCCAATAGCCCAGCCGCTAGTCCATCATTTTCACCCAATAACCCGTTTTCTTTAGATTCCATCAACCAGCAATAGTCCCTATACACCCCAGCGGGTGCTGTCTCTGTGTGCGTCCCATGACACGGGCAGGGACAGCATCCGCTCCGTGTACACCTTGCTTTGCCTCTACGTGTTGGCTCAGTTGGTACTTTGTAGGTACGTAGTAGTACGCCCCACGCACGCCTCCCAAAGGTCCGGTACATCATTGTCCCGTGAGCGGGAAAGACATAGATAATAAATAATAATAATAATTATTGTAAAGACCTAGCTTAAGATGAAATTTAAATAAAGGAGAATAATAATAATAAATATTTATTTATTCAGATAACTGATGATCCATTGGTTAGTAATTACAATCTTACGACACTATTGTTAGAGTATAATTATTAACTAAACTAAACACTAAAACTACTAATCAAATTTAACTTATACTGTATGTGGTAAGCAGGTACAGTATTTCACGTACACAATCCCTGCGTCAACAATTTAATGATTGCCAACCAGTTTTCGATTGGCAATCATCAAATTGTTGACACGAAGGTAAATGGGGGAATCAGGTTTTGCAGCAAACATTTCTAAAATTTTATTGGTGCTGCTCCGCATCCTACGCACCAGTGAAGAGGCCCTCTTCCGTACAATGGCGTCAAACCCATCCGTGCGAGCTTAACCCATGTCTGGATGCATACAATTCGCATATCTTCGTAAGCTTTTTCAGTGCACTCATCGTTGGGCTCAGCAGCACCATATCGTCCGCGTAGCTGATGTTGTTTACACAGACACCATCCACATGACATCCGACACTGTCTGTCAATGCAACTGTCTGTGTGCGTGCGTGCACACAAGCTCGCGCACAGTCCCGCCTCCGTCAGCGAGCGCGACAGAAATATTTATTGGGAATTCTCCAATCTGAAAAAAGGCTCAGCTAATGTGCGCTCTTAAATTAGTTTTTCTGCACTGTGTATCCTTTCGTGACTTCGTAATTGTGGCTTCAGAATGCACTTAAAATCAAAATGGCTACATTTAAAACAACTGTCTCCTATGTATGTTTTCTCTCGTGCTCTTGTAAGTGTGCCTTATAATTGGACTTGAAGTCACAATGGCCACATTTAAAAGGCTTTTCTCCAGTGTGTATCCTCTGATGTCTTTGTAAATTGGCTTTGACTGAGCACTTGTAGTCACATTGGCTACATTTAAATGGTTTTTTTCCTGTGTGTATCAACTCGTGCCTTTTCAAGCTTGCCCTGTTACTGGACACGTAGCCACAGTGGCTACATTTAAATGTTTTTTCTCCAGTGTGTATCCTCTGATGTATTTGAAAATTTGATTTATAATTACACTTGTAATCACAGTGGCTACATTCAAGTGATTTTTGTCCAGTGTGTATCGTCTGATGTCTTCGTAAATCTTCCTTCCGACTGCACTTGTAGCCACAGTGGCTACAATTGAATGGTTTTTCTCCCGTGTGGCTCCTTTCGTGTCTTTTTAAACGTGATTTCGTACTGCACTTGTAGTCACAGTGACTACATTTAAAAGGCTGCTCTCCAGTGTGCGTCCTGTGGTGAACTACTAAGTCAGGTTTCCGACTACATCTGTAATCACATTCGTTACATGCAAAAGGCTTCTCGCCAGTGTGCTTCCTCTGGTGATTTCGTAACAGAGATTTTCGACTACACCTGTAGTCATAAATTATACACTTAATAGGTTTTTCCCCAGTGTGTATCATCTGATGGGTTCGCAAGTCTGTTTTCTCATGAGTATGTAAGTTAAATTTTTTATTGCACTTATAATCACAGTGGCTACATGTGAAAGGTTTTTCTCCGGTATGTATCCTTTCATGTCTTTGTAAATATAATGAGTGAGTGTGTATGTGTTTCCTTAAAACGGACTTATATCTGAAACCTTTTCCACACTCGTCACACTGATAGGTCGCGCTGCTCGACGTGTCGGTGTGGTCGCGTGGGCCGCTCGTGCGCCGCAGCGTGTACGTGCGGAGCCCGACCCGGCACGAGCGCCGCTCCGCGTCCACGAGCAGGCGCTCCAGCCTGACCGAGCAAGCCCGCCGGCGAGCCTCTTCGGCTCTGTAAGGAGCCACTGAAAGATTATGTATTATTAAAATATTTGATATAATAGGCAGGGGCGGCAATTTGTTTTATTTGTTGCACATAAACATGGGTGAGGCGGCGTGCTCGCGGTTAGCCGACATTGTGCGTCATTCAAAATGGCGTCGGACACGGTGACAGCTTATTCATTATAGTCTATGGTGACAGCTGCGTTTATCATAATTCAACAAATTATTAACAATTTTGAATTGACACCATTCTATGTTAATAAATTTACTAATCACAACATGCACAGCTCAGCAACTAGAACAAATTTGTACGCGCCTCGCCCACAGACAAGTATAAACTTCCGGCGGCACGCTCAGATACACGTCCAAATTACACGAGGCACGCACACCGAGGTGCCTGTGAGCATAGTACGAATTTGAGCAAAATAGGTGAGCCATGCATGCCTCTATAGTTCGTATGCACCTAAATGACTGCACCTAGGCGCTACATGGGCTAGAGATGCCTCTGATGATAGGTACACAGAATAATTAATAGCAGTAAGGAACAGAAGTCCACTGTCTTAGAGTCTGGCCAGTGAGCTGTGTCACAAGCATTTCTTAGAAAGTCTTTATAATTATGGCAACATTTTACCTAGGTATGAAAAAACCTGTCAATTACAGCAACTCACCTACCTATCACACAACCAGGAGCCCTAGCAGGATAGATTTTAACGAGTTACTTGACATTTCAATACATTTTCGCCGTAAAACCTATCATGCTAGGGCCCCAGAGGTTTTATCATCATATGGGACTTACTTAGAGTATAAAGCTCAAGATCTGATAGTGTAGATGGCACACAAGGTCGGTGCAGCTCCACAGGGCCCACCTCTAGTTCGTACTTGACATGGTGGCCCGCATACAGGTTGCTCAAGTCTGCATTGTCCTCACAATCCGCCTCCTTCTTTACATGTGCCCCAATCTCTTCATTTTCACACATCTCATCAACCTCTTCTTTCACATGCACCTCCTCTGCCTCAATCTTAACACACAATGTTTCTAGTGACATGGTACTTTGTGGTTTTAAGCACTTAGTGGCTGCAGTGACTGTACAATACCTGCAATGAAAGTATAATATATTCAGTAATACTGTCTTACAACAACAACCATAGCGCATTTATCTCAATGTATTAGAAGTTCTTCTAATAGCGCCTCGCATACATTCGCAGAGGCCCACACGGACGGTTTTCAAGCGATCATACTCAAAAAAATCGTGTTGATGCTGGGCCGACTCAGGGCAAGTACCAACAGCATTCTGAGTGTCATTGTAGACAGGTATGACTGCCCTATCTTGTCGCACTGGGTTGGGCAGACTAAGTCCATTACACAATTGGTGTGCGAATAGATTATAAATAATGTGTAACTAGTATATAAGACTAACATACCTAGGTTAAGTAAAATACTAACAATATATGGATACAATACAAGTCCGAAATAAAGATTTAATAATAAATAAAATAAAACTATATCAAAAACAATGTGTGCAGCAAAGTGTTGTGAGAGCTTTTTACTTGCTTCAATTAAATCTTGGAATCTTGAAGTTATTTAAATCTCCGAATCTCAAAGTTACTAGTGCAAATAAGAGTAATTAAGGATCATTGTGAAGGAAGACTATCCATCAAAACCTCAGGTAAAATGCACAAAACAAAATAAAGGCACAAGGATTACACTTGTCTTCTGTGACACATAAATTGAGAAATTACCGACAATGCTAATTCATTCACAACTGTGATAATGATAAGTAACACGTATCACTACATAGTATTAAACAAAGTCTGTCTGTCCCTATTTCAATATATATTTATTTCAGGTTACTGGACCCATAATGTGTTAGTTACAATAAATAATGCCTATGTATGCTTAGATCTTTAAAACTACGCAACGGATTCTGATGCGGTTTTTTAATAGATAGTGATTCAAGAGGAAGGTTTATATGTATAATGCACACCCGTGCGAAGCCGGGGCGGGTCGCTAGTAGTTACAATAAAGCCTACCTGCTTTCGTCAGACACGAGCAGTCAGAACCAGAACACAAAAGACCGCTGCAGCCGAGTATATATCGCCACGATAACAACAGTTAAAATGGTGTCACAAACTGCAATATGCGTTTCTATTACTCACGACCATTAAGACTTCTTTTCATTATGACAATAAAATATATTTTTTTTTTTTTTTTTTTTTTTTATGGCAATTGTCTTAAATTGACATTTTTGCCAGCATCACGTCAAAGAAATGAACTTTTAGAGGAAGGTAGACGAAAAGTTAGGGAAAAACACGAAGAAGATTTGACCAGATTTTGATGAAGGATATAAATAAAGATAATAGGAGTGCATAAATAGGACATAACAAGATACATAATTAACTATATAGAATGGAAAGAAGGACTAAAGTTTAAATTTATTAAGGGAAAGGAAATTTGCGATCAGCCGGAAAACAGCAGGATTCGGAAACAAGAGGGAAAGTACGTGGGTAGGCAGGGGGATTTTCTGATAAATGAAAGAAAGAAAGAAAGAAAGAAAACATTTATTCGTGGACAAAACAATGGGTGTAAAAAACAAAACACAGAACGTAAAAAAAAAAAAAAAATACATGGTCCACGAAAAGGCCCCGACTCAGCATGGTGCTAACCTAGAAGGCCAGCGCTGGTCTTCCGTCGGAGCCTTTACCTGAGTTACCTCCTGGAAGGCAACACAAAACAAATACCTACGCTAAACACAATATATCTTAAAACTATTACAAATCCGACGCCAGAGTGGCACGGCAAATTGCATCGTGTGAACGCGTCTGCAAACTGTGTGTCAGTGTCACTGTCAACTTGACAGACCGAACGCAACTTTTATTTCAGATAGTGAATATATGGTACATTAGTGATACAGGAAGAAAACTAAGAACGAATACAGTTTGGTGCAAAAATTAAATATTGAACGTCACAAGCTTAACTGTACATACATAAAACGACTGCCAAGAATTCACACAATCTAAACATGATAGATAACACAATTATTATGCGAACCAGATGTTGTGCGGATTTATTTATATGCAGATGGGACATATCCCGACAGTAAGAATCTGACCGCAATCCTAAATCATAATCTTAATCTTAATTTAAAATTAAATTAAATTAGGCATGGCAAAGCGGTAAACTAAGTTACAAAAAAGGCAGCTAATAAACACACAAAGATATGAGGAATAAAGATACAAAGACAAAGACAGGGCACTTAAAGGCAGCTAGTTTCAAGACATAATGTTTCCTGACTAAATTGATGCTCTAGCAAATACTTTTTCAGCTTGATTCTAAAACTATATATGCTTCCCAGGTCCCTGGCTAAAGGCGGTGGAAGACAGTTCCAGCATCTAGTAGCTGCAAAGCGGAAACTCCCCCGGAATGAGGCTGAGGCATGTTGAGGAGAAATAAGAGGCTTTTTACACTGACGGTTTCCCCGTGACCTATTGATGATGAGCTTCTCGAAAAGATATACTGGAGCTTGGTGCTTTAAAACCCCGAATAAGAGACAAGCAAGATGCAGTTTTTTTCGGTGTTGCATTTTTAAAATATTATGTTTGTTGAGGAACGGAGTAACATGGGCCCTCGATGGTATGTTGAAAATGAAACGCGCACAGGCATTCTGTACACGCTGTATGAGCTTATTGGTTTTTGCGTAGAGACATGGACCAGTCACAACATCCATGTAATTAAGTTTAGACAGGACAAGTGATTCAACTAGACGGATGCGTACCTGCTCACATAAGTATGGCCTAATTTTATAAAGCAATTTAAGTTTGTAAAAGCAACTACTGACCACATTAGAGATGTGCTTTTCATACCTAAGTCCACAGTCCATATGTAGGCCTAGGTTACGAGCTTCATACACACGCTCTATAGGAGTACCGAGCATCATAACATCAACTGACGGGTGAAAGGCAGTGAGTCGCCGCCTGGTACCAAAGACAAGGTACTTGGTTTTACTAGGGTTAAGTAACAAGCTATTGTCAGCGGCCCAAGCGGCAATACTTGCAAGGTCTAGGTTTAGCTTGCTTATAGCACTATCAACTTCAGAAGGTTTACACGATATATAGACCTGAATATCGTCAGCATAGATGTGATACTTACAGTGTGTGATGTGTGACGATATATCTGCAGAGTATAATATGAATAGGATTGGACCAATAACTGATCCTTGAGGCACTCCTCTTATGACACTAGTTTCTCCTGAAGTTGACGTGGTGCCATCACTGAGTGTGATTTTCACAAATTGACTTCGGTAGTTAAGGTAGCTGTCAAACCACCTTAGTGTATCATTATCAAATCCATAGTAGCTGAGTTTAGATAATAAGAGATTAATATTTATGGAGTCAAAAGCTCTAGAAAAGTCTAACAGAACAAGCAGTGTGCACATTCCACTATCCTGGGAGTGCAAGATGTTGTCGGTGACATCAAGTAGGGCAGTCGCTGTGCTCCGACCCTTCCGGAAACCTGACTGATTGTCTGGTAACATATTGTTACACTCAAGATATCTCGTAAGTTGAGAACACACTGCTTTCTCCATGATTTTAGATATACAAGGAAGTATGCTAATAGGTCTGAGGTCTTTAAGTTCTAATGAGTTAGTGTGTTTAGGCAAAGGATGCACTATAGCCAATTTCCAAACATCAGGAAAAGTTGAAGTTTTAATTGAAGTATTAATCATGTCAGTAAGTATGTCAATAGTATGTGGTAGTGTCATTAACAGCATATTTAGACTGATCCCATCACAACCTTCAGCGTTGGATTTCAAACCCCTGAATGAGACCAGCGTAAAGGCTAGAATGGTCCAAACGAGGGCAACTCAAAATCAAGTGATTTAAGTTGCCCTCGTCTAGACCACACTCACACAAGGAAGAGTCCCGAATACGAAGCCACTTTAAATGAACATGGGTACAGCAGTGGCCCAGCCTCACGCGAATAATAGTAGAAGTGGACAGCTTACTCAGAAGAATTTTTGAAAACCAGACTTTCAGGGGTAGATCAGGTTGGACCTTAGCATAGGTTGAGCCCGTCCGTTTGCTGCTAGACCGCCACCGAGAGTTCCACTTTTTCCTTAAATATATGTGAGGAAGGGAAAGAAGGTCGTGGCAGCAAATTCTAAATGGAACTTTATCACCGCAAGAGACTGCTTGTTTCGCGATGCTATCAGCCCTTTCATTGCCAACAATACCCGAGTGGCTCGGAATCCAAGCCAAGACGATCTCGGAGCCTCTGGAACTGCATTGACTAATCGCTTCTTTAATTTTCAAGATTAGAGGGTTGTGAAGTTTGGAAGTGAACGGATTAGCCAAAACTGCTTCCAGAGCACTGCGGGAGTCGGAAAAGACAATGGAGCGACGTAGGCCGGCCAATAGTATGTACTCCACGCTCTTTAGGATACCAAGGCACTCTCCAGAAAACACGGAAGATTCCGGAGGGCATTTTGCCTTTTGGACGATTCGGTATTGTGAGTGAAAGGTACCCACCCCCACACAGCCCAAGGGGGATAACTTCGAAGCATCGGAATAAAGAGTGTGCCACCCGGCCCAATCCTTTGCCAGAAGACCACGCGAATATTCCCTAGCAGAGATATCGCCTTTCATAACGTCAAAATCTAAAATAACGCGGGGTTGGAAAATAGTTACAAAGTAGGGGAGTTCAAACATGGGGAGATTGCGAGAGTGAAAAGTGGGGTCTTTAATACTTTTGAACCTGCGGAAACTAGTAACTAAACAGGAAGGAGACTTATTAGTCCAATAAGGAGACTTGGTAAAGTAATCATTCAAGAGCACAATTTTAGGGAAGATGGGATGAGTAGAATATTGGAAAGTACGAAACAGATAGCGGTCAGACAGAAACTGACGACGAAGGTCAAGCGGAGGGTCCAGACATTCCACCTGAAGGGCATTAATAGGACTAGTTTTCATTGCACCAGCAATTATACGCAACGCTTTAGATTGGATTCGATCAAGAAGCTGCAAACCTTCTGCAGAGGCAGGTTCCAACAAAAAGGTTCCGTAATCCAAGACGCTCCTGATGATGGCATTGTAGACCATTTTAAGGGCAAAAGGGTGAGCACCCCACCACACTCCAGCCAAACACCTTAGAATGTTAAGGTTCTTTTCACACCTTTCTCTTACGTATTCGCAGTGTGGAAGACCAGACAGTTTAGAGTCTAACACTAAGCCTAAAAATTTAAAATGCTGCTTTAAGGGGATTACATGGCCTTTTAACGAAACAGAAACATTTGGAATGGACTGTTTCCTAGAAAAGACTACTATGTTACTTTTGGAGGGAGACAACTCAAAACCATGATGCCCTAGCCAACCCTCTAATGATTCTAAAGATCGGGAAACTTGGTGCGCCGCCCTCAAAATATTAGTATCGGAAGAATACAACAAAATATCATCAGCATATTGGAGGATGCTCGAGCGACCTTTGGCAGCCTCCAAATCGGCAGAATAGATATTGAAGAGCAGGGGACTAAGAACAGATCCTTGCGGAAGCCCTTTCCAAATTCGTCTAGACGGAGATATTGTCCTGTCATTACCACGGAATGATATGAGACGTTCAGAAAGTAACTTAAGTGTGAGGTACGACAGTCTGGAGGGAATTTTAAGCCGACAGAGCTTTTCCCAGAGAATTGGGAGCTGGACGTTGTCATAGGCAGCTTTAACATCCAAGAAAGCAGCAACTATAGATTTCTTCTGGGAGAAGGCTATGCGGATATCCGACGAAAACATTCCGAGGCTGTCCATCGTACTTTTCCCTTTCCGAAAGCCAAATTGAGTATCAGACAATAAATTACGACTTTCGACAAACCATTCAATCCTGTTTTTTAAAAGATGTTCTAATATTTTTAGGAGAGTGGAGGAGAGGGCAATCGGACGGTAAGAACAAGGATCAGAAGGGTTTTTATTAGGCTTAAGGATAGGGATTATTAATTGAGCTTTCCAGGCATGTGGGACACTACCAGAAATGAAAATGTTATTGAGAAGACCCAAGAAGTAAGAAAGAAAGGAATCAGTAGCGTTAGAGATAAAAGAATAGGGGATACCGTCAATGCCAGGGGCAGAGTCCGTGACAGAGCCAAGGACCAGTTTTAATTCAACCATCGTGAACGAAGAATCAAGGGGATCAAGAGAGTAAGAGCAGTATCCAGCATCAACTTCTAACCTACTAGGGGCATACTGCGGAGCAAGAGAGTCCATAAACGACTCCGCCCACTCTCCACCCAAAGGATGGGACCCAGTAGAACTCTGTCTGCTACCTCTAAATCTCCTTATGTTCCTCCAAAGAAAACGAGCAGGAGTGGCAGGAGATATAGAGGAGCAAAAAGACTTCCAACCATCCCGTTTCTTTGATTGGAGAAGGCGTTTGGTTTCCGCAATTGATTTACTTAAATCGATAAACTTTGCTCGGCAGATGTCAAACCGGTACTCATTTTCTGCCCACTTCCTGTTTTTAACGGCCAGAGTACAATGTGCATCCCAACAGGGAGGGGAAGGGATTTTCCCGGAAACAGCATTTTTAACAGGAAATACTTTCTCCGCACAGAGACTTATCACTCTTGAGAACTCCTTCGCACAGAGATTAATATCACCCGTTGTTAAAGGAGGCAACAGTGAGTCCGATTCGCTCATAACTCTCCTGAACTCAACCCAATCAGCATTAAGCAAGTTAAATTTTAGGAGTGGGGGATTAGGAGTGAGCTTTTCACGGCAAAGGAGAGGGAATTCAATCAGTATCGGGAAGTGGTCGCTGCCAAAAGAAGAGTCAAGTGTACTCCAGGTCACCTGAGATGCCAAGCAAGGGGAGCATAACGAGAGGTCAACCACACTAGACACCTCGTTAGGTCTCGAGCGCCTAGTAGGTGAGCCTGAGTTAAGAATGCAAAGGTTAAGGGGATGCATTAGTTCCAGCCACGCTTCACCTAAATAATCCGTTTTCCCAGAGCCCCAAACGCGGTGATGACAATTAAAATCTCCCAGGATAAACAGAGGGGGAGGAAGAGATTCCAAAATAGAGGAGAGCTGTAAAAGAATGGGTTTAGTTGTATGAGCAATATAGAGGGAGACAAAAGTGTAGTTATTCACACGGGCAGCAACGATGTGAAAATTCTCCGGGGAGGGGATCATAATTTTACTAAAAGAGGTACCTTCTTTAACTAGCAAGGCACAACCTGCATACCCATCAACTCTTACATCCCGTACACAGGTAAAACCTGAAAAACGGAAGTTATAATCAGGTTTAAGCCAGATTTCAGAAAGGGCAATTACAAAAGGGCTGTATTTGTTAGTAAGATAAATTAAATCTGATTTTTTATTTAGAATGCTCCTACAGTTCCATTGCAGAATTGACTGCACCATTATTGAGGGAATTGAAAAGAGAGGAGAGAAGAGGGGCAACGTGGGACAACAAATCATTATTGGAGGAAGAGAACACTTTAGACAGGACTGAAAAAAGTCTAATAAGAATCGCCACCACATCTTCGGTGGGCGCAGACGAATGCGGATTATTCAGCGCAGTTCCATTAGCAAGCTGAGGAGAGGGCTCATTAGTAAGGCCCATATGAGCCCCCCTGTCGTAACCAGCTCGGGGAGGGGGAGGAGAACGTGCTTTTGAAAAAACTGTCTTTCTGAAGGAGCTGCCTTTAGTCCCCGGAGACGCAGAAGCTACTACATTCGCGAAAGACTTCCCAAAGATTGGTTGGAGTTTATCAGCTTCCGCATATGAAATATTATTTTCAGCCATTGACTTTTTAATGTTGCATTGGCGAGTGAATTCCGGACAAGACTTGCTTTTAGCCGAGTGCCCCACCTCGCCTTTGCAGTTAATACATTTGAGAATTTCCTCATTGCAAGTCTCACCAGAGTGCACTCCAGCACAACGGAAGCAGCGGGGAGTCGAACGGCATTTGTCCTTGGTGTGCCCGAACCTGCAGCATTGAAAGCATTGAACAGTGGGAAAAGAGTAAACTTCCACCTTTAAAGCATTATAACACGCGAACACCCTCGATGGGAGCACTTGCCCATCGAATGTTACCACAACAGTCTCGGAAGGAATCCACTTGTACGAGTATGAGCCATCTGAGTAATTGTTTTGTTTGAAATTCAGCCGTCTGGCCTTGATAACACGGCCACACCCTTCTGGAACTTTCACAAAAGAGATAATATCCTCAAGGGACCAGCTAGTTTGGATGCCCCTGACCAGACCCAACCTTCACCAGGTTGGGTCTGGTCAGGGGTCAGGTTAAAAGAGGGAATAGTAGCCTTAAGTTTCTTATTAGCTAAGGTTGGAGAAGATAGAAACTCATTAGCGTCCGTGAACGAGTGAAAGCTTATCGATACTCTGTTCCGGCCTAAGCCTTTAACCGAGCCGTCAATCACGTTAGAGAATTCTCGGTGGTGGAAATGGAGGAATTGTCCAAAAGAGACTGGATGCAAAGTAGCCCCCAGGGACTGACTGTTGTATTGTACATGGACTATGAAGGGGCCAGGATCACTGCGTTCGTAACAGGTTCTCTCCGTTGACTGCAGTGATGTCACCAGTTGAGGGGTAGAAGCTGGAAGGGAAGGCTGCGAGGCCTGTAAATGGGCCGGGGGAATATTCTGATACGAAAGTGAAGGAGAGGCAGCCTGTGATAAATGGGCTACTGGGACTGATGCCTGCCCCAACACCAACACAGAGTCCTGAGAGTCTGGATTCGAGTCAGGTAAAATTGCAAAAGAGTTACTTAGCCTAATGTCGCTGGCAACCACCATTGACTTGACCGAAGTGTCCGTAGAGGCAGAGCCAGGCCGCAATGAGCGCGAGCGAGAGCTCGACCGAGAGCGCGATTTAACATTTAAATCCAAACCCTTGTGTTCCGATTCCGACTTTTCCATTCTGCAACGTCGGGCATCAAGATCGCGGGCTTCAGACTGCCGGAGAGTTATGTACGCGCCAGGAGAAGGAGGAACCGGAGAAGTCAACTTTGACCCCCCCGGGTCCCCAGGGGAGTGATTCCCCATAATTACACCTACAGGTTGACTGCTATAAAGAAGTCACCCAGATCTAAAACTAAAGAATAATATAAATAACAGAAAATTAAGGAAAATCTGGACTAATCACCGAGATTATAAGCAAAAAAAAACCTATAAATGCGCAATAATTTGGAAAAAACCGCACTTGACGTTCCGCTGACAAATCCAACTTCATAAAATATAAATAAACTTACCATAACCACTATGTTAATTTTTTACCCGTTTGACCACACCAAAGAGTACTATGAATATATACCACACTCCACTATCTCTATCTCATATATCACTATACTCTATTCTACTCTACCTCTATGCCACAGACAGATTACAGGGAAATATTTGACTTTTGACAAAAGCGGGTGCGTTCCGAAATCTGAAAAACTAGTTAATATACTATAAAGCTCCATTATCACTAATTTCTTTTATATAGAGTTGTTCTCCATGAAGGAGTATAACTGGAGCTTTGACTTGTATGGAAAAAGTGTTACTGTCATCAATGTGAAACCGAATGATGCAAAGAGAATATAACCACCATGATGCTTTTTACAAATTACACTTAGGGTTGCGTGTTCGCGTTGCATCGTTCGTTGTCTCTCTTTCATTTGCCGTAGGAAGGCAAAATATGCAACACGAATATTTGGGCAAACACCGCCAAGTATAGTACTACCTTTATAAAACTTGATAAAAAAAATATATTCATTCCGATTTTAAATACAATCAAGATTTTTAAAGTATGAAATCGGACTGTTCGCCTTTAATAGTACATTTCGATCCTAGTGCGGAAGCATGTCATAACGTCACGACTACCGACATATCGGGACGAGTCATAGGGGTAGAATAGATTTTTTTGTACTCGTCGATTAAAATCTGTGTGTCGCGAACGCCCTCTCTTTATATAGGAATGTAACCGGTACAAATACAGTTAGACTGCGCAATATTAGAGGGCGCCGCGAAAGGGTTTATATGTGGACATAGGAAGGATAATCTGAATCCTACCTTGAATCATCTCTGCAGTCCACGGATATCTGCTTCGCTTTTCTAGACGATGACGCTCGCGGCACTCGCACGGTGACGCTCGCGTCTACCATCTGTGGTTATAAAGATAACCATGACACACCTGTCACGTAGGCCTTAGAAACTTAGCACATATAAGTTCTACCTACTGAACAACTGGAGTTGTACCACGTCTTCTCCTAAATATACGAATAGTCGTTCCTTCACTAGGGTTAGCCACATAAGGTGTGTATACTATATTACTGTATCTAGTTCTCGCCCTTCGACCGAGAAACTATGGAGGTACCTCCCCTATATACTGTCATCATGACTAGGGCATATTATCTATCAGAAGTAACTATGTTCTCAGGCTACTGTAGCATGTTATCGCGATGGTTAATTGTCATTAAGTAACACAGGATTCAGGAAATAGTTCTAGTATAAAACCTTTAGAATATGTAGATTATAGCACACAATTATATCAGAGCAAATAAATCTTCATAGAACAAATAAAGTACTAAGAAACTAAGACACTTAGCTTTCAGAGACCACCTGCGTAGCCCCCGGCTCCTTGGCGAGAACTCCGTAGACTTCTTCGAACTTCGCTGCCGCTCCATGATAAAATGAGGCTTTTTCCACGGAACAAACGATTAAATGCTCCAAAACTCCCACTTTAGTCTACCCATAGTCACAACTATATCATAACCTTGCCAGTGCAAATAATCTTAAGGCGTCACTACACGTTCCGACCACGAGTTAAAGTCTTCGCGATATCAACTGCCAGATGTCGCGACACTCCCCACTCCAAAAGAAGTGAAGTCATCTCGAAGTGGTTGGCCGCAACACTGGAAAGCCAAAAGAAGCTACGTCACAGGACGTCATCCTTTAAGACCCTCCTGACGACCATTAGAGATAAGACTAGGCAAACAACTTCCCAAGTTGGCACAGTTGTGCTTAGATCTAGAACACTCATTTCCCATTCCTTGACCTTATTTTTCCCACTCACTACAAGGTTTTCTTTCAATTCATTTACTAAGTTACGGATAAAAAACTTCAAACTTGCACGCTATTAGCTTATGTGGCAAATAAACTTATTCCGATACTAGCTTATTAGCGTGGGTCTCGCTTATTACGGTAGGTACTGAAACTGAGCCTCTCTCAGGCCTGTACAAGAAAGCTTCTCAAAAGCACGGGGAGTGCATCAATTAAACACAGAGATCCAACGTCAAGCACTTAGTAGGACTTTGTTTGACAATCTCACGGCACTGTTCTCCCACGACATGTAAATATATTCATCTGTATCTCTTCGGATTTCTTATTCAGTTCACAGGCCTTGGAATATATTCTGAACCCCCTTTTCCACTTCTCTCAGGATTCACACAAATCACCCAACGTCATATTCGTCACATTTTCACAACGGAGGTGTAAGCACGGACTCCATTATTCTTTAACTCCAATTATATTCTTATTTTTTCTTATCTTATTATATCTATATCCAAATATATTCAATTGTCTTAGATTTTGTTTGTTCATGTTTTAATCACTTTACCGACTGCGCCATTTTCGTAACAAGCTCTACAAGTATGGCATTCATATTCATATATTCATTCAATTTATTCATAAATCCTGTTTACATGTCATTTAGTTAAGTAAATATTTCCCCGACAATCAACTCTTCCATCTACTTACTTTCTCTACTGTCAAGAGTTCTCTACTATCGAGAGTTCTTTACTATCAAGAGTTCTCTACTATCGAGAGGAGCATCACGTAGGTCTGTGCTAGAAAGCTCTATAAGCATGGTACTCTCCCGACAATCTCATTATTTCTCTACTATCGAGAGGAGCATCTCCTAGGTCTGTGCTAGCAATCTTCATAAGTATAGTACTCTCCAAACAATCTCATTATTTCTCTACTATCGAGAGGAGCATCATCTTACTCGGCCGGACAAAGGTAAACATCACTATGCGGGCAGAGTCCCGAAAAGATGGTGAAGTACACGAAGGCCGAAACCAACCGCACTTCGATAAGCGAGCAGGGTCTCGCAACAGAACGTGAGATCACCACAGCCAAAGCTGCAGCACCTCGGTAAGCTTTACTATGCGGGCAGGGTCCCGAAAAGATGGTGAAGTACACGGAGGTCGAAACCAGCCGCACTTCGATAAGCGAGCAGGGTCTCGCAACTGAACGGGAGATCACGGCAGCCGAAGCCGCCGCACCTCGACAAGATGTACCTTGTCAGCCTTATCCAAGATAAGCCCAGACATACCCGGCCTCATCCCACCTAAGGTAGACACAAGTAAACATCGCTATGCGGGCAGGGTCCCGAAAAGATGGTGAAGTACACGGAGGCCGAAGCCAGCCGCACTTCGATAAGCGAGCAGGGTCTCGCAACTGAACGGGAGATCACAGCGGCCAACGCCGCTGCACCTCGATAAGCTTATACTATGCGGGCAGGGTCCCGAAAAGATGGTGAAGTACACGGAGGCCGAAGCCAGCCGCACTTCGATAAGCGAGCAGGGTCTCGCAACTGAACGGGAGATCACAGCGGCCAACGCCGCTGCACCTCGATAAGCTTATACTATGCGGGCAGGGTCCCGAAAAGATGGTGAAGTACACGGAGGCCGAAGCCAGCCGCACTTCGATAAGCGAGCAGGGTCTCGCAACTGAACGGGAGGGGGAGATCACGGCAGCCGCAGCCGCCGCACCTCGATAAGATGTACCATTTCCGCCTTACCTAAGATGAGCTCAGATTTTACATTCACAACATGGATCTCATCACGTATATCACGTGGCAATCCCTATATGTATATACATTAATTGTCTAGAGAAATCCATAAACCCATTGTAAGCTTTACTAAGATCTATAAATATACTTAGCTTTCGGTGTTTCTGTATAATTGCAGGCCATCATGGCAAATTCTCTCTTAACTCATTGTTACAGTCATTGTCAATGACGTCATCCATATCATTACGAAGCTTCATCTCAATTTATATCCCTTCGCAACATCAATTACTATTCTCAATTCCCGAAGTCCAAATCAACAAATCAAATCTCATTCATTTTATTTCATTCGCTGTTAAGTCATGTACATACATTATAATTAAGGTGTTCAAATTCAGTACCTCCGAACAAACAGACCAAAAGAAATTAATTTATTAGAATAAAGGGAACCAAAGCTATTCTGTGCCTTTCTAGTATTCCCGAAATCAATGCTAAGTATGTAGTTTACTTTCACAATCTTAACACCCTCACTGTCGGATCTCTGGTAATGAAATGACAGGCTCAACATATTCGATAGACCCTCCCCAACCAAAAGAAAAACTGCCTTTTCCGACGATAACTACAACAGGTTAGGATGGTTATACCAGCTATCGATCTCTCATTTCTGTCCAAACTGATACGGTCTTATAGACATCAACAATTTTGAGCGGTAGGTATCTATCGAACCTTCATCCTTCTGTTTCTATCTATTGTTACCAAATACTTAAGACACTTTGATCAGTTGAGTTACATCCCCTGAAAAAAAATCGTGTAATATAAGACACGACCTGTAACAATTTCAAGAAACTATTAAACTATGTACCTTCAGCATCGCTTATTCTTTTACGACGGAGGTTGACTTGTCTACCCTGAAACAATAATCTCCTTCCATCACTCCGTCTAGTACAACTGACGACCAGTATTCCCACGTATCTCTCTTTAGATTAGATCAGAGGTTATTCGAACGCTGAGGACGACTCTCCGATTCTTTCTAAGCTTTTGCAAATGTTAAACAACCTTAACTTCCACATACCCCGACATACCAAAACTTCAACTCTTACTAGGTACGTTACGATATACTGATACGTCAACTTTTATTCGAATTCGAAACCACCTAATTACTCGTTAGTTATCGAACAAGTCACCGACTCCACCTTCTCGCTACTTATACCCGGTACCACATTATCAACAATTCAATACATATCTCATAAAACAGCATGTCACCAGATGCTGTTCATTAGTAGCATAAGCGTAACCAGGATGTAGACTTATCTCCTACACTCCAAATGTCGAATGATTAACTATATCGGCTATGTTTCTCTAACGTTCTAAATCAGAATCCATGAGTATTGACTTCGTATGTTTAGCTGAAACGAACAAGCAATGATACTCCCGAGCACCGAATCAGTGACATAAATCGGTTGAATGATTATCGGGCCTCCTTCAAGGATAAATAGTGTTATGATCTTCTATTTAGAAACCACTATCTAGGTATTAAACCATTTCTCATCGTGAGTGCAGAATTCTACTGCAAGAGCCGACTTTCGACTAAGTTCCTATGTCTGAACATCATTCGATCTATAATACCTAAGTATTGGATAAGACTTACATAAATCATTACATAACTACACTACTAGCTTCACCATACTGGCTAAACAACCAAGTGTCAAATTAAGATTTCGATATATAATACTAGATACCATGTAAATATCTACTTACTACTACTTATTTCAGCGACCAAATATCTTTCTCAATAAGGTAACTGTATCTTTTCTTTGTATTGTTAGTTACCAGACGTTTCAAATTTCAATACAATGTCTCTCAGAGAAAATTCTAGATTAATGTAAGCTTTACATCTAAATCTTGCAAACAAGTAATACTTAACTGTCAATTCATTCAAATATTCATATTAAGTCATATTATAATCTTTAGACTTTATCAATGCTGGCTCAAATCCTTGACTGTATAGTAAACTTCAACAAGAAAAAATATTTAATAAATACTCGTATTAACCAAAATAGGAAAATGTATGTAAGTGATGGTACCGTCTACATCTACAAGTATTACTTAAGTAATGAGCCGTCATTACTTATATGTTAAATTGAAACTATTTAGTCATTCATGTCCATACTTTGGATACTTATGTATTGAGCACGATCTGAGGCCTATGGCCATGTCCAGTACTGGACGTCTTTCGGCTGGTATGATGATGATGAGCACGATTTAAGATAATCTGTGATATTATGCATTAAACGTCATTGACAAGTTAAACGAACTCGTAGTACCTAAGTACTTGAATGTATATACAAATCTCTATTGATATATACTACCTATGTCTAATATTCAGGGGTTATAGAATTATTTCCATTTCGCGTGTAACATCTAAATTGATTCGAACAATTCTTTCATCCTTTCCCACATTTCTTTTTATTCCTTTTCGTTGGATGCGGGTGGCGCAGGACCGGCCACTCCGGCACTCTTTGGGGGAGACCCATGTTCAGCAGTGTACGCCCCTCGGCTGATATGATGATGATGACGAATCCTTTCATTTTCAGTACTGAACCTATTCATATAGAATATCAATTACTCATTTAGGTACTTCAACTGGTTGTGATCAAACGTAGCTAACGACACACTAGCTTTCTCTTATTATTCAAATAATTGCCATAATCAATAAATTTAGACTGTTCCATTAAGTAAGAAGATGAAAACATTTAATAACATTTTACTGTACCTACAGTTCGCGTAGATATTACGATCAATACAGTACATGATGATGATGTCTTCCCAGTCGTATCCGGTATAGTATACATAACTATTACAATAACAGTGGTAAGGCTTATTATTTGAAATAACTAGTCGAGTAGGTATTGAGCTTAAGACTCACAAAACTTCACACAACTACACACGGTTATGCACACAATACCTACCAATTCATACTTGAAATGCTCAAATCTATCCCGATGATATAACTAGGTACACATATGTGAAAACCACATTAACTTCACGTGACTACATCATGAGTTGGTTAGGTACGTCCTAGACTGACAAACGTAACCAAAGACTATTAATTAATTTTAACGCCTACATATTGAAGTATGTTCAATGAATAACTCAGTAACTTTTACACCATTATTCACCTGCCTATATATTACATGTAGGTTAGTAACTACATACCCTACGTATTCCCATCTGTCTATGAAAATAATCGAGTACCATAGTACGTAACTATGCCATAAACAATTAATCAACAGTTGTATCAACACCACTACAATCACGCTGCAACGAGAAATGAGATTATAGACGAAGAACTCTGTTAAAAAGAAAAACATTTGATTGATCTCGTACGTAGACATATTATACTACCCAATCATTATCTCATTCGTCTATAAATCACTACATTGAAAACTGTTTCGCTAGTGTATCAGAAAACTTTTAACCCGATTATTATTAAGTACCTACTTAGAAGAAACTATCACGTCATGTTGGAAAATCACATTATTTTCACTCAGAAGGCAGCAGTCGTTCTCAGAAATCTGAAACAAATTTTTGAGCCGTCTTCGGTTGCTCACTATCAGAATTATTATATACAATAGGTATCATGAAATTTATTTTTCGGCATTTCATCTCCTTATACACTTACACTGAAATAAATTATTTTCTTCTTCTTATATGTACGCACACGACGAACCAAAGAGACGGCACTAAGTAATAGAAACTTTAACAACAAGAGTGGAATCCAACGGCGTGAAATAAACTGCTCGATTAGAACGTAAATCATTACTAGAATCGTTCACGAAGGCACGAGTGATAGGTACGTACACTGTTCCAAGTAGTTCCAACAACACGCCCATCCTGCAATGGAATTTGTAGACCGAAACATTTCTATGATCTGTATATAGGCTGGACACATACTCGTAAAACGCGGTCTTATATTTCGAAGTTGTATGAAACCTTCCCTTAACAATACTGTTACTCGCATGTACCTATGCTTCTGAAGTAAAACATGAAACTGGATAAATATCTCGAACGTATACGCACTGAAAAATAATTAATACTAGATAGGCATACTATGCATCATAGCTTGTTCAAGTTTTAAGTTTTTGTGATGAAGTTAAATAAAGAAGTATGCAAGTTAAAGTTATATTATTATTTAGACAATAATCACGACAACAATGTATGTAGATTACGGTGATGACATAAGTGACATGTGAAAATATAACAAACATAAAAGGTGGCCATAGCAACCAGTCTGTAGATAATAGAAGAGTGGTATACAGTCTCTTCACACCCTCTGAACTTTTAAGAATTTATAAATTCTAATTGGAAATTCTTTTCAGTCTTTTCTTTCCTTCTCGATGTTTAGATCAAATTTTGACGTCGATTTCGTGACAGAATGAGTAAGACTATGTATATTGTCAACAGGATCTGAATAGAATTTTGTCTGGAGAATTCTGACATCTTTGGAAATTAATGACTTGCGTTTATTTGGAACATATACCCTGTATGCCTTGCTGGTATCAGAATATCCGACGAATAGTCCTGGAATTGCCTTAGGTGCAAATTTTGAACCCTTGGCACGGCCTTTCAGAAGCACGAATGCTTTAGATCCAAAAGTGTGGAGATGATGGATGCAGGGTTTTCTTAGAATCCATTTCTCAAATGGCGTTCTGTTTTCTATAGCACTGTTTATGCTTCTATTGGATAAATAGTTCGCCGTGTTGATGGCTTCTGCCCATAGATGCATTGGTGCATTGGCATCGATAAGCATCGCTCTTGCTTTCTCCAGTAATGTCCGGTTTTTTCTTTCAGCGAGACCATTTTGGTGTGCAGTATAGGGCGCGGATAAACGTCTTGCAATCCCATGTTCCTGTAGATAGGCTTGAAATTTGTCGTTGACATATTCTGTGCCGTTATCTGTTTGCAGGTGCTTAATCTTATTTCCAGTAAAATTTTCCATTTCTTGTTTGTATACTTTGAAATGATCAAGTGTTTCAGATTTATTTTTCATAAAGTAGACGCGTCCATATCTACTATAATCGTCAATGAAAGTGACAAAGTATCGGTTTTTTCCGTAAGATGGTGTGACAGGTCCACACACGTCACTGTGGACAATCTCCAAACGTTCAGTTGTTCGAGGAGTTGCTCTTTGTGGAGGGCTTGGCACTTGGGTCATCTTCGCTTGAATGCATGCGTCGCAGTCAGACAGTGATTCGTTTTTGTCAAAGTCTAATCCAATCAAAGTCTCGTTGTTGAGCGCTAGATGGAGATCTTTGTCGTTCATATGACCAAGCTTCCTGTGCCAGTCTTGTAGGGAGCCTTTCTTCTCATTAGTTGAAATTGTTTCAGGCGTAGCTGCGTAATTTCGTTCGACGTTTTGCGATTTGACAAAATAGAGGCTACTGCTTTTAGACTTTTCTGCAGTCATAAGCAAGCGCCCTGCCTTATTGCGTACAAGTGCTTTGTCTTTGTTGAAAGTGACAGAAGCTCCATGTTCAGTCATTTTTGGCACTGATAGCAAGTTTTTGCAAAGTGACGGTACGTACAGAGTGTTTTCGAGATTAATTATCCCATACTTGTTTTTCAAAGTGACTCTGCCTTCGCCTGTGATTTCAGTAGAGTGCTGTTCTGAAGCAAAGTTAAGTTTTCGTGAAAGTGGTGTGATATTTCTGAAATAATCTCGTTGAAACGTCATATGGGAGGAGCAGCCGCTATCAAGTACCCAGTCGTCCTGGTTGTATTTGTTTGAGGTGAGGAGGCACTCTTCAGCGTAGAGGGAACTTTTAGAATTTGTGTCCTTATTTTTCTTCCAGCAGTTAGAGCAAATCTTGTGCGATTTCTTCTGAAAGATTTTGTGTCCCGATTTCTTACAGATTTTGCAAGATGCGTAAAGTGCGTTTTCATCTTCATGTTGTTGCGGGCTGACCTCGACGTCACGGTGTCGAGCATCACTCTCTTCAATAATTTTTATTTTTAGTTCTTCTGGTTTTGGTAGAACATCGCGTGACTCCATGGCTACACGAAAGTTTTCGTATTCAGGGGACAGACTGTATAGCATTAGGATCGTAAGTAGATCCTCGTTTATATCTACGTCCATTTCTGCCAGTTTGTCTACGGTATCCATGAATCTGTTCAAATGTTCACGAACATTGCTGTCTTCGAGTTTTGTGAGTATTAAGCGCTTAAGGAGAGTAGCCTTACGCGCGGGTCCTTTACTTGCATGTATCTCCTTTAGTTTGTCCCATAGGGCTTTTGCGGACGTACATTTTTTGATGTCCTTCAGCTGCGAGGGGGCAATCAGCAGAATGAGTTCTGCTTTTGCTTCTCGGTCGCCGTCAAGTTCAGCAGCGCTTGGAGTTGGAGGTAATTTCTGATCAACATACTTCCAAAGTTTATTTTTGATAAGCACGGCTTCGGCTTGAATCGCCCAGGTATCATAGTTGTCCTTGTCCAAAGGTTCGATGTGATATGTCGTTTTCGGCATCGTCGTATGTTGCACGAGTTTAACACTTCACGTGAATAATATATGGATATTTAACGCTCTGCTACCATTTTAAGTTTTTGTGATGAAGTTAAATAAAGAAGTATGCAAGTTAAAGTTATATTATTATTTAGACAATAATCACGACAACAATGTATGTAGATTACGGTGATGACATAAGTGACATGTGAAAATATAACAAACATAAAAGGTGGCCATAGCAACCAGTCTGTAGATAATAGAAGAGTGGTATACAGTCTCTTCACATCAAGCTTAATATGTACGACCGTTATTAATCTGCGTCAAAATGTATGTACTATTGGGTACCGGAATAATATATATCTATTCCTAATTAATCTATGTAATCATTACTACTATGCTAGTCTGTGCACTAGGTACATTGATTCTAAGTTCTTCCTTTAACCAAGTTTACTTACTTTAATATTTTAATCCACATAATTTGGCACTATAAATAGCAATAGTCAATTATCACATTAGTAGGTATTTAAATAATATGACTCTAAAATAAGATGAAAGCAATAAGTCAAAGTCGCATTGAATTTAATTGTAAAGACAAAAATAATTTTTCCGTTTTAAATCCATACTCATCCGCTCTCCGTCTGATTATTTCCATGATTAAACGTACCCTATATGCATAACTATAGTGATTCTTTCAATTTTCACACGTATTTTTACTTTCTATTGCTATTTGATGATGATCTGATGATGATGTATAAAAAATACTAGGCCGACATTGGAAACGAAATCCATAATTGTAAATGATCCATGAGAATCCCGCTATAATTGCGCATGAAATAAAATATCGACTGATATGATTTTCACAAAAGCTATTGCTTTACCACAAAATATGACTGACCACTCTGACTCAAAAGTCTGGCAAGTTCTTTTGCTTTTACTTATACCCAACATACATACATAAATACTCCTACTATACACCTATGTATAGTCGTTCGTACGCATGATTATTAGAATAGAATACTGGTTAATCCTACGAGATCTCATACTCATTACCAAGTTAATATAGTCCAAGAAAAATACTGGTAAATTAATTTGTTCCATAACATGTTACGTTTTATGTAAATATGCTAGTGCTACCTCTAACCTTCTCAAAAATACTTCTTCTGACTCATTAAGTTCATTGAAATCTCTTTATTGCACTGAAATGCTGGACACGAGTATACAATGCACTGAGTAACTGCAAATATTACCGTTGAATGTAAATATGTTATGGATACTTGCCATAAACGTTAACTGTAAGGACTCGTACATAACTGAAACGACATTACAACATAATTACGCAATAGGCAGCAAGTCAATCACTCCTGGAATAATAATAATGTACGTATGAAACTGAAGTTGTGTGACCTAGTTAAATTCACTTCCCTTGCGTTTTGTTGTTTTTACCCGACTGCCGAAGGAGAGAGGGTTATGTTTTTATGTCTGTAAATAAATGCTGCGTCTAACCTCACGCCTTTAATATTTTACACGGCTATATAGTTGCAATAAGTACCTACAACAAATAAAATTTGACGGCACTAGGAACTACCTAGACACGATAAATAGGTAATAATTTCTCTTTTAACACCACAACTACTGGAAGTCAATTTGTCGATTTACAATCAAAGAGCTATTTTCGTGTATTAGCTAAAATTACGTACTCACAAGTAGCACCTTTCTTTATACTCAAATACCCTAAAATCGATTCACATATGCACGTTTGTAATCGCTCGGGGACAATAAATACTGCTGTACCTTAACATCACCACGGCTAACAATAATTGGAGCTCACAAGCTAGATCAAAACATTAGCATCAAATTGAAATGTAAAATAATTTAGGAACAATTATGACGACACTCATATATGCGTTGGCAGCAAAAACTAACGAACTTCACCTCGTATAGAAATCAAGCTGCAACGCGCTACGACGTAGTGCTACTGGTTACTTTCGCAGGTCCTGTAGGAATCACATCCTGGAAAGAAATGTTCATGCATTTCACAAAAACAGTATGTAGGTACATATGCGGTCATATCTCGTACCACTGCTGTTACAAACATTGTTGAAGGAAACAATCGATTCCAAACTTCAAGATAATCCTCTCAAACTGAATCTAACCCCGAGATCCTCGTATTTATTTAAGCTAACTTTCTTACCGTTAACTATCCAAAGGTAATGCGCTGTATCTCTCTCAAATTAACGGTTCTTTCCAAATCACGATTATCTAAATCCTTTCCAACACTTAAGAGCGTAGTCGGTCTGCGACAAAATTGAGAAATAGGTATTTGTACAAACTATTGCCGTCGCGTTGCCCCAAGCGACCGCGTGCGATGCGCGATAGGGACAACCGCAGCTTAGACCGATTTTCACAACAAATTCTTGACAAGATCGATGCTTTGTATGGAAAAATGCTGCTAGGCTACCCTCTTAACTCGACTCACTTTGTAGAAATATTTCGTCTCATCGCCACGACTCTTCTCAACTAACCTCTTTTTTTTTTTCTTTTATTATTATATAATTAGAAGTAGAAGTACTTCCACCAATATCTGAATGCAATGCAAGCACAAATCCTTGATACTCATTAAAATATGGTATCCGACATAATATAGAACAGCTTTTCAATCTTTCGCTTTTATATCATATTAGACTGAAAAAATCTGTGATGCAATATGATACGCAAATTTATGATGAAAACAGTTAATCCGTTGCTTTTCCGTCTTATTTTATACGGTAACTGTTTCTTAGCTTCTGTAAACTGTACGTGTTCTCAAAATGTTCAAAATAGCAACGTACCAACATTAATTTTATTGAAAACATGGAAGAACTATAAAAGGAATCTTCATTACAACATTGAAGCACTGATCGAGAAGCAACTAGCCGGGGCCCTCGGCTGAATTGACATCACCATTAGTGTTCCATAGAAGCTCTAATTTATTGTATCATTATTCAACTGGTATTGTATGTAATACATTCTATACCATGTATAATTTAACTTAAATTTACATTATTCTCAAACAAATGTAAAATTGGGACAAATAAAATCATACCGCTGTTAGCGTGTTTCAGTCAATCAAGGAATTGTATGTGCATCGATAAATAATTGAAGTATGCTACACCATACTCCACCACAACACTAAATCGCCAAACCAAGGGTTAAGATAAAACTGCCTGAAACAAACTGGCTAATCCGACTGCCTACCAGCTCAATATAACCGATATAGGCACGGATTCAAATATCCCAGCACCATTCACCATGTCGCGAACGCCCTCTCTTTATATAGGAATGTAACCGGTACAAATACAGTTAGACTGCGCAATATTAGAGGGCGCCGCGAAAGGGTTTATATGTGGACATAGGAAGGATAATCTGAATCCTACCTTGAATCATCTCTGCAGTCCACGGATATCTGCTTCGCTTTTCTAGACGATGACGCTCGCGGCACTCGCACGGTGACGCTCGCGTCTACCATCTGTGGTTATAAAGATAACCATGACACACCTGTCACGTAGGCCTTAGAAACTTAGCACATATAAGTTCTACCTACTGAACAACTGGAGTTGTACCACGTCTTCTCCTAAATATACGAATAGTCGTTCCTTCACTAGGGTTAGCCACATAAGGTGTGTATACTATATTACTGTATCTAGTTCTCGCCCTTCGACCGAGAAACTATGGAGGTACCTCCCCTATATACTGTCATCATGACTAGGGCATATTATCTATCAGAAGTAACTATGTTCTCAGGCTACTGTAGCATGTTATCGCGATGGTTAATTGTCATTAAGTAACACAGGATTCAGGAAATAGTTCTAGTATAAAACCTTTAGAATATGTAGATTATAGCACACAATTATATCAGAGCAAATAAATCTTCATAGAACAAATAAAGTACTAAGAAACTAAGACACTTAGCTTTCAGAGACCACCTGCGTAGCCCCCGGCTCCTTGGCGAGAACTCCGTAGACTTCTTCGAACTTCGCTGCCGCTCCATGATAAAATGAGGCTTTTTCCACGGAACAAACGATTAAATGCTCCAAAACTCCCACTTTAGTCTACCCATAGTCACAACTATATCATAACCTTGCCAGTGCAAATAATCTTAAGGCGTCACTACACGTTCCGACCACGAGTTAAAGTCTTCGCGATATCAACTGCCAGATGTCGCGACACTGTGTATTAAGATTTCATAGAGAATACTGCAACGTCACTCTTTTCATAGTTGTAGTCCATGTTACTGTCCAAACAATCGAAATAACTACTTTTCGATACGCTCCAGACAACTAAAATAAATTCGACCAATCACGTGGCTGCTTTACTGAACTGTAATGAATTGGACCAATAGAATCGCTTTGATGTCGTACGCTCGTTGATGTCTTTTAAGATATCAACAAGCGTACGAGCGATGAGCTGCACTTCGTTTCAACAGTATCGAGTTTGTTTAATTAGTTCAGTTGACTCGTAGAAAATTAATTTTAATGAACTCGTACAAAAAGTATTGTTCACAATAGTGTTATAATCTGTTGAGTGTCAGTGTATGGACCATTTTAGGAGTTATCTATGGGATGTTTGTGTGTGGACCATTCGCGGTGAGACAACGTAGTGTTTATATTCTCTTTGGTGAGACAATAAAAACATGGCGTTGAATAAGCAAATGTTTTATTTAATCTCAAAGAAATTAATAAAATAAGACCCAACAAAACATGGTGGCAGCGTAAAAGTGATTTAAGTAAAAGTGGTGAAAGGAAAGAAATAAGATTGTCAAGATGGAGGCTCAAGTTAGCATTATAAAACCGTTTAATTGTGCAGGCGCAGAGGTTGCTCAAGAATGGATGAGATGGAAACAAATTTTCAGCAATTTTGTTATTGCTATGAAATATGATAAAGAAGATGAAAAAAGAAAAATTGCAATTCTATTGCATTTTCTAGGTGAGCAATGTCTAGATATTTATAACTCATTTACTGAAGAAAATAAAGCGACTTACAAAACAGTCCTAGATTCATTTGACAATTATTTTGTGCCCAAGAAGAACTTAGCTATTTCCAGGCATAAGTTTTTTACACAAACTCAAGGAGAGGATACATTGGATATGTTTTTAACCAAATTGAAAAAGCTGACTAAGGACTGTGAATTCAAGGAATTGCAAGACTCTTTAGTCAGAGATATGTTTATATGTAACATGGACAAGAGGCATTCCAACATCAGGCAAAAATTGCTAGCTGAAAATGATATAGAACTAGAAAAAGTCATAAACATATATCGCAGCATGGAGATATCCTGTCAAAGCAACTCATATTTACAACAAGAAGAAATATTGGCTGTTGGAATTGCAAATAAGAAACAACAATTGTATAAACCACAACCAACTAGATCAACCAGTGAGAAATTTAAAGGAAGGTTACCGGAATGCACCAGATGTGGTAATGTGCATTACTCAAATTGGGTAAAATGTCCTGCCTATGGTGTCACATGCAACAAGTGCGGCAAAACTGGACACTTTGCTCAAGTCTGCAGGACACCAATCCGCTCCATACAGTTGAGTGAGTCTGATGTTACTTCAGGTAATGCTGATGAAGACTTTTTCATAGGAAATTTTAGACTTTATAATGATAATAGGTTGCGTTCCTCCATGCTGTCAGATGAATGGTTAATCAATGTCGAAATTATGAGTAATGATGTGATTTTTTTAATTGATACGGGAGCTAAGGCTAACTGCATTTCATATGAGTTATTTTGTCAATTACAACTAACAGAGAATAATTTAGAATCAAGTTCTGCTAATTTAATAGCATACAATGGCAATAAAATACCGATAAAAGGAAGCTGTGTTCTAAATTGTACAGTAAATAATAATTTGAGTAAGATTCAATTTATGGTTGTAGATATACCTTGTCAGCCGGTGTTAGGTGCAAAAACTTGTACAGAATTGGGTCTAGTAAAACGTATATATCGTAATATGACCCGAGAAAATAAAGAATTAAATGATTTATTAAGTGAATATGATGATGTTTTCCAGGGTCTGGGCTGCTTACCACACGAGTGTCATCTGACCGTGCGTCCGGAGGTGCAACCGAAGATTGATGCACAACGTAAAGTTCCATTTGCACTTCAGGAGAGGTTAAAAGAAGAGTTGGATCGGATGACAAGACTTGGTGTGATAGAGCCTGTTTCTAAACCTACTGACTGGGTCAGTTCAATTGTAATAGTAGAAAAGGCAAACAAAAAATTAAGAATTTGTTTAGACCCTAGAAACCTGAATCAGGCGATCCAAAGATCTCACTTTCCATTACCCACAATAGAAGATGTTCGGTACAAACTAAATGAAGCAAAAATTTTTTCGCATTTGGATGCTTTTTCAGGTTTCTGGATGATTCCGCTTGACTCATCTAGTTCTGATTTATGCACGTTTAATACTCCTTATGGAAGGTACAAATATTTAAGGTTACCTTATGGCCTGACTTGTTCGACTGAAATTTTCAGCAAAATACTTATAGAATCATTTTCTGACATTCCGAATGTACTATTATATGTTGATGACATCCTGATTTTTGCTCCGGATGAAAAAACACACACTGAAACTCTAGAAAAGGTTCTTCAAAGAGCAAAGGAGATCAACTTAAAATTCAATAAAGACAAGTGTGTTTTTAACCAAACAAAAGTTAAATTTTTAGGTCAGATATTTAGTAAACAAGGTATGTGTCCCGATTATGATAAAATAAAAGCGATAAAAGAGATGCCTACCCCTGATAGTCCGAAAGCTCTGCAACGATTTCTTGGTATTATTAATTACTTAGGAAGTTATATAGAAAATCTTTCTTCAGAAACAGAAATATTAAGAGGTTTGTTAAAAAAAGATACGCAATGGTTATGGGATGCTAATCATGACAAAGCATTTCAGAGATTAAAAGAATTAATAACTACAGCACCTGTTTTGCGTCACTATGACAATACAAAACCTTTAACATTAAGTGTAGATAGTTCATGTCAAGCTCTAGGGGCAGTTTTATTACAAGACAAGCAACCCATAGCCTATGCTTCTAAAACATTGACAGATTGTCAGAAAAGGTATGCACAAATTGAAAAGGAACTATTTTCAATTTTATTTGGTTGTCAAAAGTTCCATCAGTATGTGTATGGCAGAAGAGTTGATGTAGAAACAGATCATCAGCCGTTAGTGTCTTTGTTCAACAAACCATTGTGTCAAGTGCCTAACAGACTGCAAAGAATGATGCTCACATTGAAACTATATGACTTAAATGTAAAATATGTTCCTGGAACTAAAATGTATATTTCAGACACACTTTCAAGGGCAGCATTGCCAGAAAGTGAAGAACATACTATAGACAATGATCTAACAATTCATGCTAACATGTTTAAAATGTCACTAGCGGTATCAGAAAATAGATTACAAGTTATAAAACAGGAAACTTCAAAAGATGTTGTGTTGCAAAAGCTAGTAGAATATTATTATAATGGATGGCCAAGGAATAAAAACCAAACAGATGTAAGTGTCAGATGTTATTGGAGTTATAGAGCAGAAATTCATGTAATTAATGATCTAGTTTTTAAAAATACAAGCCTGATCATTCCTACCTCGATGCATAAAGAAATGTTACAAAGAATACATGCCAGTCATGCAGGTTTAAATAGATGTAAAAATTTAGCTAGAGGAGTCATATTTTGGCCATCCATGAACAAAGATATTGAACAACTTATTGAAAATTGTATGATATGTTTAAAATATAGAGCTTCCAATTCAAGTGAGCCGCTCATGATCTCAGATTTTCCATCATATCCATGGGAGAAAGTAGGAGCAGATCTGTTGCAATTCAGAGATAAAAAATATTTGGTAATTGTAGATTATTTTTCAAAGTATATAGAGCTAGTTTGTTTGAACACAGGGACATCTGCTAAACATGTTACTGCTCAAATTGGTTCAATGCTTGCTCGTCATGGTAGTCCATTAACATTAATTACAGACAATGGGCCTCCTTTTGATTCCAAAGAATTTGCTAGTTTTTGTGTAGAATGGGATATTGAGCACATTACATCTAGTCCACATTATCCGCAGTCGAATGGACAAGCAGAGGCCGCTGTAAAAATAGTTAAAAGAATATTAGAAAAGTCGTTTGAAGAGAAAAAAGATCCATATTTAGCTCTGTTACATTATAACAGCAATGAAAAGGAATATATGAAGTCTCCAGCCGAGTTACTTATGTCTAGAAAATTGAGATCAAATCTGCCCATCTCCAAAGACATGCTTAAACCAAAACTAGTAAATCTTGAAAAGGAGGAATGTAGAATGTACAAACATAAAGAAAACTATAAAAAATACCATGACAAGAATGCAAAGGAATTGCCTAAATTGAATGTAAGTGATTCAATCATGTATAAGAAAACTCCTAGTAGTAAATGGGAGCCAGGCATTGTCAAGGAAGTTCTACAGAACTGTCCTAGATCATATATTATAGAATCTAAAGATGGAGTAGAATATAGAAGGAATCGTAGGCACATAATAAAATGTACATATCATAAACAAGAACATGTAGGCCTATACAAAGATGAGCATGATATAAACAAGTCAAACGACAATATTGACAAGTCTATGACAGTCCTTATTCCTATGTCACATATCATGGCGAAACTCTGTATTCCTATGGCAAGTGAAGATCATATAAATAGCCAGTCTGATGAGTCAAGTGAAGAATTAGAAAGCAGTGAAAACAATATGATAATAGAGTCAAGCTTAAGGGATCAAATAACAGCAAATGAAGTAAACTTTCTAGAAACAGTCAGATTGCAAAATGAAGCTCAGGCCTTGTCATCCGATTCAAATTCTTCAATTACTTCGTATCATTACTCATCACAGAGGTCAGATGACAGCTGTGTGATCAATCAACAGACAAATGATGTTTTTGATGTTGCTAGCAGTTGTAGCAGCAATTATTTAGTTATATGTGAAAATGATTCAACTGATGACTCTTTTGTAAACACTGTAATGAATCAGGATTGTAATGAGAATTCGACTCCTTATGTAACTAGGGCAGGTCGTGTAGTACATAAGCCGAAAAAGTATGATTAAAGTCCTGTTCTAGATAGGTATTTGATTTGATGTAAAACTTAAGAAGGGAGATGTTGAGTGTCAGTGTATGGACCATTTTAGGAGTTATCTATGGGATGTTTGTGTGTGGACCATTCGCGGTGAGACAATAAAAACATGGCGTTGAATAAGCAAATGTTTTATTTAATCTCAAAGAAATTAATAAAATAAGACCCAACAAAACATAATCAAGCTTTTTAATCTCGTACCTTACTTAGGCCACTCAGCAAGCTTCGTGGCCTAAACACGGTACTCGACTAAAAAGCTCTCTATTATAACACGATTGTGAAAAATACTATTTTTATCAAGTTTTATAAAGGTAGTACTATACTTGGCGGTGTTTGCCCAAATATTCGTGTTGCATATTTTGCCTTCCTACGGCAAATGAAAGAGAGGCAACGACGCGACGCGAACGCGAACCCCCAAGTGTGGTACGACCATAACAAGTGATAGGAAAAGTACAGATAAACAGTTTGTAAAAATCATCATACGGTTTCAGATTTCGGAACGCACCAGCTGTTGTCAAAATCGAGGTGGCAGTATGGCCTATGGCCCATGGTCTTAGCCTGTCTGATCGAATAAAAAAAAAAATTGAGGTTGAGCCATAGAGGTAGAATAGATAGAGGGAGTAACCCACAAATAGACACATGAGTGACAAAGATGTATGCATTGGCAATACCGCAAGTGGGAACGAGATACAGTGTCATATTTTCTGTCCCTCATCGCGTATACGGATTTTTTGTTTGCCACCAGAGGGCCTACCGCGAACGGCATTCGAAGTTTTCCCTCTCTGTCGCACTTACGTACGAACTCGTAAGTATGACAGAGAGGGGAAACTTCGAATGCCTTTCGCGGTAGGCCCTGTGCTTGTTTGCCACCACACCTGTCAAAATTTGTACTGAAACTGCATGACACCACCATGACGTCACCGATATAATACGACTAAATTATAAATGACATTAGACGTCAAGAGTGTATTAGCTTCTGATACTTCTTAGTTTAGTATGGTTAATTTACCATCATCCCTTTTGGGTATAAGCTAGGACGCCATCTATTATATATCCTCTATCTACGGGTTGAGCATGCTCCTTAATCAATCTTAAGCGTGTCACACACTGGCTTGGCGGCCTGGCCGCGGCGGACAATAGAAAATTTTCTGTCAAAATTTGCTGTCAAATTTACTATGGTCCGCATGTCCACTACCGCAGGCCGCGCCAGTGTGATGCAGGCTTTACTAAGCTAACCTTGTGGTTATATTCTCCATGCTATGCGATTTATGCTAACTTAGAACTTAATGCAAATCCAGTTTCTTATTGAAAATAGTGTCACCTACTAGATAGGTCGCGAACTCTCTGAAGCTCTAGCGATTGCTAGGCTAGGCTGTCAAGGTATTTCAAAATTCGCCGTACTGTCATAAGACATCAGTAGCCTAGGGGTACAGACGGCGGTATTTGGGGTCGCTGAGCCGAGGTTCAAAGCACGCGACCGACGCACTTTTTGTATGTTTTGTACATTCAAAGAAATGTTTTAAGTATCGCAGAAGAGATGGCGCCTGTATACGCAAGCATTAAATGCCTTCTCAATTTGGTCGAGTTGCTTGGCTTGGAATTATGGACAATATAGTGAATTAGTGATTATATACTCTCTGGAAATATCCTAATCCTATGTCCATGAGGTTAAGTTTATTTATTCTCTTAATGAAAAAAACTGCTAAAACTCGTCCTATACCGCGGCCGTATATATACGGCCAACATTATTCAAAGGAATTTAAATTATTTTGGGTTGGAATAAATTTGCATTTGTTTTGTTTTGGCCTTTTTTGAAACAAACGAAATTCAACTCTACTTCCTACGTTAGTTGATTCAAATTTCAATGCCAGTTTGTGTTGTATGGTGGTATAGGCCAGGTTAAAATAGCAAGTGTTTAATTTCGTCGTGAGTAATAGAAACGCATATTGCAGTTTGTGACACATATCTGACTGTTGTTATCATGGCGATATATACATAGTCGGCTGCGGCGGTAGTTTGTGTTCTGACCAAAGAGTATAGTAAGTATAAGGAGAAGAGTGGCAACTCTGACTTTTAAATAGCATGTATGGAAGGTGCTGCTGCCGGTGTCAAGGAAAAGAACTAACGGTTTACTCGTATAGCTAGCTATAGATAGATATGTAGAATTATATATAGATACCTGTGTGTATATCTAATGTATAGGCGCATATTACGTAAAGTCGCCGTCAATGGACTTAGCTAACTATGCAAACAAACAATGTAGTATGGCGGTTTGTTTACATAGTTAGCAAAGTCCATTGACGGCGACTTTACGGCTATTTTTAGAACTGAATGTATTAAAAGTTTTGTTCTGGAATATTTTATGAAAAAAAGGATTAATAAAATCTGTAAGAAGACTGTAAATTTGATGAATACACCTAGTTCAATAATAGCCGAACAAATTGAAAGCCGCAGCAGACAATATCTTATTAAAAAAAAATTTCTTGAATATTATTATTTTACGCTAAAAGTGAATAAGGCCTGAATCACACTGACGCGGCCTGCGGTGGCGGTCAATGGTAAACTTAACAGTTATCGGAAAAATTACTATTAACCGCCACCGCAGGCCGCGCCAGTCTGTTGTCTGAATCTCACTGGCTTGGCCAGCGGTGGCGGTCCATAGTAAACTTGACAGCTAATGACAAGTTTACTATTGATCGCCGCGGCCAGGCCTCGCCAGTCTGTGAGAGGCCTAACGCCGCGAGAACTCTACGTGATAATCAGGGCATTAACTATAGGAATACAAATAAAATGCTTACGCATTTATTTTTTAATTGATTTATGTTTATCATAATATAGTTGTGCTGTCTGTTTTATCTTATCTTCTCCTTTATACGTAATCTTACCGTCTAAAATTCTGTTAACAGATCTACACCAACTGTAAATAATTATGTTGATCGAAGTATCAACAAAACATTCTTTGACTTTTTCTTTATGTATCACACAGTCTATGAAAGAAAAGTCAATAAATAACTCTGCGAAAGCAACAATTCGTTCTTTTAATTTTGGTTTGTAGCATTCGCTGTTCAGAAAGGCAATTGTCGTATTTTGTAGGTCTTGGAAGCAAGCTACAAGGCATTCAGCGGGATAACATAGCCATTCTTTGCCTTTTTCGTATTCTATTGCTTTTATGTACCGATATTTTTTATTATTTGTATTTCTCTCGCTCGGATTGCCGTCACCCGAATTTTGTTGATTTGAATTGACTTGTAGCTTGCTCTTACATACTTCACATCCTTTTATTACTTTTTGCAGACACTTCGTCAAGGCCCACCCACATACATAAATTCTTTGATCAGCCCCGGAATCGTCAGTACTTACATTATTGTCTATGACATCCAAAGGCTGATCAATGACTATATTGTGGGATTGTGAGGGAGCTGTATCATTTATTTTGTTTTGTACTAAAAACGATACTGACTGCAAACATTTATTTTCATCTTCTTCACAATTGGAATTTACTGAATGATTGCTGCTTAAATTATTTAACAGTAAAGTGTTAAATGCCCCCTCAAATCCCACGCAATTTGGTGCCACATATCGTGCACCCAAACTACGGATGCTGCCGAAAAAGTTTTCTAGGGGGTCTTGATTAATATTTCTTGTCAGCATTGAATCGAGACCATATCTTGTCGATAACAATTTCCACAATGATTTGAAGCCTTCTACAGTCTTAATAAAATTATTTACAGTTGGTATAGACTTTGCAAATGTAGTCCCATCACTTTTCTTCACCATAAACTGTATTGATTTCAATAATTCTAATGATTTTTGCCAAATCACATGGTGAGGAGAATTTCTTTTTACCGCTGCTCTTATTTTTTACCACACGGCGCAGAAAAGCTGGATGCATTAAGGGAATCAAATAGATTGTCTATTAAAAGAACAAACGGTATAATATTTTTGCATTCAGAGGGAACTTCGCCTCTTGCTACTAAATTATCGGCAGCCACAGCCATGCTATGGCTAAATATTTGTGCCGCAATTTTAACTTTCATTTTTTTTATTTTTTCTGGGTCGACATGTTCCCTCGTCAGTTTCGGTAGCAGTCTCAATTCACCATGTGATTTGTCAGCTTCAAATATGCGCTGAAAGTATTCCCATTTGATTGTTTTTCATTTTTATACTCCATATCTTTATTTAGTAAATTGTTTCTCATACACTTTAATAAATGAGGTACATCAAATAAAGAAATTATTTCTTTGCCTTCAATAATCATAATTTTATTTTTCCACTCCTTTCCTGACCTTAAATATTTTTCTTTTGCTTCTGAAACCAAACTGTTGATGCAGCTTGCATTTGGCGAACCTTGGTCACACACTGTGGCCACGATATTAAGACCGGTAGCCTGTACATTTTTGACAACATCTTTCAATATTTCTTTTAAGTTATTTGTCTGTAAATTTTGAACAAAATAGTAGTTTGAAATTTTTTTTGATCCCTTTCACCATAAATACTAAAGCGTGATTTGAAAATTTTTCGGATTTTGATGTACCGATACAAATTCATTATAACCCGTATACAGATGATCTGGTTATCTGTATACGGGTTATAATGAATTTGTGGTGTAATTGACATTTCATCAAATAACAACGTACACAGACGATCTTGTGGTAACATTTTCGATACGGTGACCTTTAGCTCTTCGAAAATTAATGGGTTAATACCTGGATGTATTTTAATTTTTGATAGCAATGCTTTGAGTAACTTTTTTGACGGTAAGGTGAAATGTTTACACATCAAATTGTATGCTTTGGGGCTTTTCTTGTACAATGACAGTGACAAAATCTTTTCTTCGAGGGTAAATCTATGTCCCTTCTTCATCTTTTTCCCTTCAATACACTGCATCCGGGTGAACAGTCTTGCCTCTTCGGACATATTTTCCGTTAACTTTTCAAAGTTCTTCTGAACGGAAACCTTCTCTAGTTGTCGGAGACGCAACTTATAACTCTTCACTTTTAAGCGCAATCTTCTGATTTCATTTTGGCTCTTGCGTAGCTTTCTTGCGCATGCCGTTTTCGATTTTTTCATCATAAAGTCGAAAGTCTTGTCTGAAAGCACCAAAAAATATGATTAGAAAAAAATATCTCTAAAAACTAACTAGGTAGCTAATAATTTACTTTGAAAACAAAAGTTTTAACCGACTTCAAATCAGTAGCCAAATTGCTTCAAGTTTGCCTATAAAATTTAAAGAGTTCCCTCGATTTCTCCAGGATCCCATCATCAGAACTGGATTTTGGTGACAGTGGGACCAATCTGGAAGTATATGCTTTCAAACAAATAATTTTCTTTCAAATCGGTTCATAAATTACCGAGTTACAGCGTAACAAACACACAAAAACAAATACAGACGAATTGAGAACCTCCTTTTTTGAAGTCAGTTAAAAATATAGGAACCTTCTTTTTGTAGGTTAATTTGTTATCAATGCATAAAAAACCGGTTTGTTGTTAGTGGCAACAGAAATACATCATCTGTGAAAATTTCAACTGTCTAACTATCACGGTTCATGAGATACAGCCTGGTGACAGACGGACAGACAGACAGACAGCGGAGTCTTAGTAATAGGGTCCCGTTCTACCCTTAGGGGACGGAACCCTAAAAATAATGAATGCAGCTGGAAATAATATGTTATTTTACCAACCCTATATTAGGTGAAGTCATCCTTGACGACATTATGTTGTGAAGGAATGACTTTTCAGTATTCTCACCTGCATCGAATTTCGTATGAGGTTTTCGTGCTTGAGCTTTTTCAATTGCAGTCGTTACTGGACAAGTCATGGCCGTAGATGCTGACGGTATTGGGATTTCAGCTATAGGTTCAACTGATGGGCCAGGAAAGTTTGTAATGTCCATCATTGGTGCTCTTGGGAAACTTTCCCGAATGCGACAGGAATAACCATGGTCCACTTCCACAAAAGTAGTGCAGGATTGCTGCACACCTGAAACACAAATATCCAAGGTCATCATCAATATCAATCAATGCTCCATCAAACTCCCTCCATATATTTATTGTCAAAAATAAATCAATCAATGAGGTGTATTTGAAATGCATAATACAAAAGAGACTAACCTATTTAATCTAATTGAACTATGTTCTAGTTGTAGCCAATGTTCATACAATACCCTTAAATGCATAACGATGTATATCTGCATCATATATATCTCATGTTTTTTGAATTTTTATGATTTTTTTTTTTATTTTTCCCTCAATCTATACAACATGACACATCTATTTCAATTTATTAAAAACTTACACAAAAAATCATGCATTTAAGGGTTAATGAAGAAAGAAAGATAGAAAATAGATTAATTAATGTCTACATATTACAATTAAATAAAAAAATGCATGTAAAAGAGCATAATGCCGCATCGAAATACATTTCGTCTAAAACACAAACAAAGAAAAAAAATACCCATTCTGAGTATTTTTTTGCCCGATCTTGCCAGATTACCAGGGCTGCTGTTCAGGCTTGTGAATTCCATACTTACAACTAGTTACCTACCGTGTAATCTAGACCGACTCTTTTACTTATTTTTTTTAGATATTGAAAACTCCTCAAAACAGTTTACACAGTTTGACTGTGGGATCTGCCTCCTGGCGTTATTCCTATTTGTGCCCTAAATGAGCCCAGGGTCTGCTTTCACACCTAATCCCCAAATTTGGCATACACACTAGTTATACGAAAGCGATTGCCATTTGTCATATTTAAACGGAGTATTATAAAATGTACTTACGATTTAGATTAACTGATGGAACTGTCGCCGGCTTCAAATGATGGTCACATACTCTCTTATTAGAGTATATTTTCTTCTGGTCAGTTTCTTTGAGTTTGTCTCCGATAATTGATACCCAATTTGCAAACAAATCGGGATGCTTTTCTGGATTGGGAAACCGATGGAGAGGTACACCAAATGTGACTGTAAAAAAAACATGTGAACACAATTATGTAATTAAGATAGTACCAAAAATTTACTTTTTAAACTATAATAAGTTAACTAAAATAAGTTTTTATAGATTATGCTACCATGACATCGGTAGATGTAGAGCGATCATTTTCCACTCATAAATGGATATTCAATAAATTAAGAAACTGATTTACTCCGAAAAACTAGGAACAAGTGACCATAGTCCATTCATTTTATAACATGGATACGCAGCTAACTGAAGACAGTGAGGAGGACCTTGAACACTTACTTCCAGTCACCAATTGTTATGTAGTTCAATGGACTAGAAAATAATATGCAGGTATGGCAGGTATTACTTCTTAGTCTAATAACTTTATTTGAATAAAAAATGTGACTCATATTTTGATAAAAAAAAACATATTACCATTTCACAAACCTTGGTATAGGTAATGCTCGCAAGATGATTTATAGGAAGTATTATGCAAAATTAATCATTTAATGGTTATTCGTTTAATCATAAAAATACTTAGGCGACTCCATTTCCCACTGTGTGGAATTTGCTACCGATACTCCGCACACTACTTATATGTTATCAATTACCGAAACCCGATTCAAGCTCTAGAAATTAAAACCAAATTAAGTACAATTTGTATGAACGAGTGTTTGCCACTGGTGCACCTTGACTGGGTATTATTTCTACATCTTTCTCCTAACAATTTCTTACTTATTCAACATTGGAACAAAAGTTATTCAATCTTAAAATACCACATGGAACAAACAACAACTTCCTATATAATGTTTTAGTTTAGTAGTACTTACCGAGTTTCAGCACAAGCTAATTCATTTTATAGGCATGACTGAGAAGAACTCTATACGGTTTATAGTATAAAAAAGTATTTAACACTCACCTAGTGGGTCACAGCCGAAAACACAATAACGTTTTGGTAATTGACTCATGTTGAAGTTATTATCGCAAGTTCAAAAATATAGTTAACAAACAACAACATAAAACTTAACACAAACACAACTGAACACAAAAAAACTCAACAAAAACTACTAGTAAATAACAGCCAAGGAATAACAATAACAAGAGAAAACCAAGAGCGCATCAACATCCGAGCAAACGAAAGCCAGAGTTGACAATCAAATGGCGACCGTTGGCGGTTGACAGCCAGTCTTTTTTTTTTTTTTTGTAGTTCTTTACCCGGCCGCAAAGAGGCGCTGCTAACTGTCAAAACCTAGGTATTTTTAAGTGTGCCCCCCCTGTTCTGACTGGTCGTGTCTGACGAAAGCAGGTAGGCTTTTTATTGTGACTATACGTGTAATAAGTGTTACTTGATCACAGTTGTGAATGAGTTAGCTTTGTCAGTAATTTCTCAATTTATGTGTCAGAAGTGTACTCCTTGTGCCTTTATTTTGTTTAGTGCAGTTTACCTGAGGTTTTGAAGGTTAGTCTTCACAATGATCCCTAATTACTCTTATTTGCACTAGTAACTTCAAGATTCGAATATTTAATTGAAGCAAGCAAAGAGCTTTCACAACAATTTGCTGCACACATTGTTTTTGATCTAGTTTTAGAAGAACTTCTAAAGCCTTGGTCAGACACACGGCGCGACGCAGCGCCGCGGCGAGATATCTCCGTACAAACCGCTAGCGTGGTCAAACAGGCCATGTATGGAAATATCGCGCCGCGGTCGTGCCGCGCGACCGCGGCGCTGCGTCGCACCGTGTGTCTGACCAAGGCTTAATACATTGAGATAAACGCTCTATGGTTGTTGTTGTATTACTGAATATATTATGCTGGCATTGCAGGTGTTGAACAGTCACTGCAGCCACCAGTGTTTAAAACCACACAGTACCATGTCGCTAGAAACATTGGGCGTGAAGATTGAGGTGGAGGAGCTGCGTGTGAAAGAAGAGGTTGAGGAGGTGTGTCAAAATGAAGAGACCGGGGCATATGTAAAGAAGGAGGTGGAGTGTGAGGACAACGCAGACTTGAGCAACCTCTATATGGGCCACCATGTCAAGTACGAGCTAGAGCTGGACCCTGTGGAGCTGCACCGAACTTGTGTGCCGTCTACACCATCAGATCTTGAGCTTTATACTCAAAGTAGTCAAAATCAAGAGACCGGGGCACATGTAAAGAAGGAGGCGAACTGTGAGGACAGCGCAGACTTGAGCAACCTCTATACGGACCACCATGTCAAGTACGAGCTAGAGCTGGACCCTGTGGAGCTGCACCGACCTTGTGTGCCATCTACACTATCAGATCTTGAGCTTTATACTCACAGTAAGTCCTATATGATGATAAAACCCATTGAGAGGCCCTAGCACGATAGTATTTATCGTCACGTTTTACGGCGAGAATGTACTTAAAAGTCACGTATGTGACGGTTATACCTACCCTGCTAGGGCCCCTGGTGGTGTGATAGGAAGGTGAGGTAGGACCTATAATTGACAGGTTTTTTTAAGAATAAAAATTTATTCATTTTTTCATACCTAGGTAAAATTGTTGCCATAATTCTCAGATCACAGGAAATGAAGTTTGCTAATGACACTATACTAAATTATACACTCATACATTGACTGTAAAAGACCGAAAATGCGACCTGTTTTCAATTTTTGTTCCTCCTTATCACCTTATATGTTCTTAACGTTTTAAATCCTTGTGTGCACACTTAATTAAGAGTTATAGTCAAGATCTATTTGTTATGCCTTATTTATGTCTTATAATGTCTGTAACTTGTTTTTGTAAGCCTTATAATAAGTAAATAAATTATAAAGAATTAATCTTTCAGTGGCTCCTTACAGAGCCGAAGAGGCTCGCCGGCTGGCTTGCTCGGTCGGGCAGGATCGCCTGCTCGTGGAAGCGGAGCGGCGCACGAGCGGTCCACGCCACTACACCGACACGTCGAGCAGCGCGACCTATCAGAGGATACACACTGCAGATAAACCTTTTGAATGTAGCCAGTGTGACTACAAGTGTAGGCGTAAAGCACATTTACAAGATCATGAAAGGAGACATACTGGAGAAAAACCTTTCGCATGTAGCCACTGTGATTTTAAGTGCAATAGAAAATTTAGCTTACATGCTCATGAGAAAACACATTTGCAAGCCCATCACATGATACACACTAGGGAAAAACCTATTAAATGTAACATTTGTGACTACAGGTGTAGTAGAAAATCTCTGTTACGAAATCACCAGAGGAAGCACACCGGCGAGAAGCCTTTTGCATGTTATGAATGTGATTACAGATGTAGTCGGAAAGGTGACTTAGTAGTTCACCACAGGACGCACACTGGAGAGCAGCCTTTTAAATGTAGTTACTGTGACATCAAGTGCAGTACGCAATCACATTTAAAACGCCACGAAAGGCACTTGCACACGGGAGAAAAACCATTTAAATGTAGCCAATGTGACTACAAGTGCTCAGAAAAATACAGTTTACGACAACATCAGAAGATACATACAGGAGAAAAACCATTTAAATGTAGCCAATGTGACTACAAGTGCTCAGAAAAATCCAGTTTACGAAAACATCAGAAGAAACATACAAATCAAACAAATGGACAAAAATCTCTTAAATGTAGCCTCTGTGATTTCAAGTGTAATTATAAATCAAATTTAAAAATACATCAGAGGATACACACTGGAGAAAAGCCTTTTAAATGTGGCCATTGTGACTTCAAGTCCAATTATAAGGCAAGCTTACAAAATCACGAGAGAAGACATACATAGGAGAAATTTTTTGTAATGTAGCCATTGTGATTTTAAGTGCATTCTGAAGCTACAATTACGAAGTCACGAAAGGATACGCACACAGTGCAGAAAAACGAATGTATCCAGTGTAACTACAAGTCCAATGATGGGCCCATAGGATGTGCTTTCATTCACGATAACCTTAACTCAGTACACAAATTCCAATTGCCCAATATCTGCTCTATATATACTGGGGAATGCTTTGCCATTCTGAAGGCGGTTAAATATGTTAAAGAACACAAACTGGCAAACGCAGTAATTTTTTCAGACAGCCTTAGCTCTATCCAAGCCATTACAAACAACTCAATTAAAAACTGGGCCAAAACACCGTTGGTTTGCCTCATCAAGGAGGGTCTCCTATCCTGTCGACTTCTGAAATTGGAAGTAATCTTATCTTGGATCCCCAGCCACAAGGGTATACATGGAAATGAATTAGCGGATAAAGCTGCAAAGGAAGCAGCAGAAAACGGTGATAGAACTTTCTTTCAAAGCTTTAGCAAAGACTTGGACGCGATCTCATCGTTAAAACTATTTTCATCATGGTCGGCTTTATGGGCTACCGATAACAAGTTGCAGTTTTACGAACTGCAAAGAAATATTCCGGCTTCTCCCTGGTTTTTTAAATTCAAATTTAAAAAAAGAGTAACTAGTTGCATCATACGCCTCAGGCTGGGACATTTGTGCTCCCCTGAATTTTTATTTAAAATCAAAGTCATAAATAGTGCGGTATGTCTGTGCGGGCATGATGTAGGTTCAATTGATCACATTTTTCTCGAGTGTCCTTCAACTCTATTCTCTCTTTATGACCTACTAACAAAACTTAAAGTCCAACTCCCTACTAATGTTAAAACTCTCTTGGCTAGTTTTGAACCCAAAGTCGCTAAGGCTTTGGCTTATTTTATAGATAAAAATAATATCAAATTATAACTATTTATGAATATATATAAGCACTCTTTTATCCACTTATTACCAATATTCAAATATGGTCGTTACGTACAATTAGTCCCTGGGGCAAAATTATTAGGTGCACTCCACGGAACCGTAAAGCCAAAACTTCCCCCACTTGACATTGGCAAAGTGCCTAAGCAGCAAAAAGCCACAACACGGAAAAAAAAAAAAAAAAAGTCCAAACGTCAAGGAGATTGTCAAACACATCAGATGATACACACTGGTGAAAAACCTATTTGTATGGGCACGGCTCGCGGTGGTCTCGCGGCAGAAAATCACTCGCGAACCCATCAGGTGATACACACTGGGGGAAAACCTTTTAACAGATTCACTGCCAAGAATCGTTACGCACTACGCACGTAGTCGATCCCGTGGTTTTCCTGCAAGGGCCCACTGACGAGCGACAGCAGCTAGCGACCGCCCGCTACAGCAATCGGCGACGGTCGCTGACTGTCGCCGACGGTCGCCGACGGTCGCCGATACGCCGCGGTGGTCGCTGTCGTGTCGCAGCGCGCACTCGTCGATGTGTAATCTAAGAGAGAGCACCTATTTTTTTTTCAAAATGAGTAATGACGATTTCCGTTGTGATGTTTATGTATTCATTTTTAGGGTTCCGTAGCCAAATGGCAAAAAACGGAACCCTTATAGATTCGTCATGTCTGTCCGTCTGTCTGTCCGTCCGTATGTCACAGCCACTTTTTTCCGAAACTAAAAGAGCTATACTGTTGAAACTTGGTAAGTAGATGTATTCTGTGAACCACATTAAGATTTTCACACAAAAATCGAAAAAAAACATAAAGTTTTAGGGGTCCTCATACTCAGAACCGAAACGCAAAAAATTTTTTTTCATCAAACCCATACGTGTGGGTATCTATGGATAGGTCTTCAAAAATGATATTGAGGTTTCTAAAATATTTTTTTTCTTAACTGAATAGTTTGCGCGAGAGACACTTCCAAAGTGGTAAAATGTGTGTCCCCCCCCTGTAACTTCTAAAATAAGAGAATGATAAAACTAAAAAAAATATATGATGTACATTACCATGTAAACTTCCACCGAAAATTGGTTTGAACGAGATCTAGTAAGCAGTTTTTTTTAATACGTCATAAATCGTAAACCGCAATTTATTTCACGGAACCCTTCATGTGCGAGTCCGACTCGCACTTGGCCGCTTTTAATTGTATCATTACTATATGCCTTATCCTTATAATTCCATATACACTCTTGCTTTTTTACTGTAGCAATTAATACATCAACATCACAATAAAAATCGTCATTACTCATTTTGAAAAAGAAAATAGGTGCTGCTCTCTCGTAGACTACACATCGACGAGTGCGCGCTGCGACATGCGACATGCGACACGACAGCGACCGCCGCGGCGTATCGCCGATGGTCGCCGATTGTGTCGCGGGCGGTCGCTCGTCTGCAAGGGCCCTAAGTAGTGGAAAGCGCGTACGGCGTATGCGCCTTCTATGCGGGTTCATGGCAGTGAATGTGTTAAAAGTTACGATTGTTACTACTGACCAGGTTTTTGAGTGCCTTTTGTACTTTACAAAACAATACCTATATGGGGCTTCTAATATAGTTGCCGACCACATATTGCAGTGAAAGTATGGCCCGTTGAAGCCCCAATATACAAATACTCTTTATTGCATACATCTGTCATAAATAAATAGCAGGTATAGTCAGTCATATAGTTGGGTCATTGTCAGATTTAGGTTCGCGTCTTTTCGGTGGACATTGCCAAAGTTAAGGGCTATAAAGCCTAATTTTTGGTTGAACTCTGAATCCGCATAAACGGCGTTGCCCCTTCTATAATTCTATGTGATAAAAACATATTATATGTGAGCGTAAGCCCTTAACTATTGACCACCGGAAAGATGATTTTTGTGACTGACAATGACCCAGTTAGTAGCAGCCAAGGTAACCAAATCAAAATCAAATCAAAATAATTTATTTCAGTAACTTATAAATACGTATACAAGTATCTGTGCTGGTGCCTCTTTTTAAATATATAATATACTTGTGCTAAGAAGATCACCGCTCTTCCACATGTTGTGACTTAGGTGTAGGCATAACTTAAAATATAATGTATATAATAAGTAAACATTTCATATTATACTATGTGGTAAGTGTGTGCGTGTGTGTGCGTGTGCGTGTGTGTGCGTGTGCGTGTGTGTGTGTGTGTGTGTATCACATTTAATATACAGGTTTCTGAAGTAAATTTTCAATATCAAAATAGCTTTTGGTTTTTAACCATACTGTTAACTTAAATTTACACTCATGCGTGGTGGAGGAATACATATCTATGTGCTTATTTATAAGATTATACAATCTGGGTTCGAATCCCGGTAAGGGCATTTATTTGTGTGATGAGCACGAATATTTGTTCCTGAGTCATGGATGTTTTCCATGTACTTAAGTATTTATTTCTCTATATAAGTATCTATATCGTCGTCTAGTACCCATAGTACAAGCTTTGCTTAAATTGGGACTAGGTTGATTTGTGTAAGATTGTCCGCAAATATGTATTATTATTATTATACAGGTTGGCAGATTGTGCTGCTTGTTGTCTCCTTGCAAATGCAGATTTCACTGTGGGAGTGTGGATAACTTTAGTTCTTTTCCTATGTGTACTTGTTGTTTTTGGTGTATATGTGGTTGTCTTGTGTGTCTTTATGATAAGGTTAAATATATATAATTTTCTTACAGGTAATAAGTCACAGAGTGTATAAAGTTTATTTGTGGAAAATCTGTACGGTTTGAAAAACATCACTTTTAGAAGTGCCCTTTGAGCTCTCTCAAGCTCAAGGAATTTGGTCTTAGTTGCACCACCCTATATAGGGATACAATACGCAAGGACTGACTGGGCCAGTGATATGTAAACTTGATTTAGTACGGTCTTTGTTACTACATGCCTAAGATTTTTAAAGACCCAGATAAGTTTGCGAATTCTGCCCATAATACTCTCAGTGTGCAAGTGCCAGGTGAGTCGTTGGTCGACCATAACCCCCAGGTATCTAGTCGATTCTACCTTCTCGATGGCTGGGCAGGCACAGATGGTTTGCGTGTTGTGGCAAGTATGGATCCTGATTGAGAAGTTTGTGTCTGGTTGCGTACGATTATAGTTTGTGAAGCAAACGTAGTTAGTTTTAGTTGTGTTAAGGGTAAGAAGATTTGTTTGTAGCCATCCGGCAATTTTTGTGAGGCCACTTTCTGCGGATAGGCGCACTTCCTCCCATGTATCCCCTGAGAATACCACAGCAGTGTCGTCAGCATATTTGAAAACGGTTCCCGCCTCAATACGCATGTTACATAGCTGATTAATGTAAATAAGGAAGAGTGTAGGGCCTAGAACACTACCCTGTGGTACTCCGTAGGATATAATATAATAATTCGGTACACGTCTTTATTACCTACTGTAAGAACAAGGGTGTGTTACGAAATATTTGGCCAATCTGGCTGCTGCTAACTATACGACGCTGACTGTACAAACGATTAAACAAACATATAGGTAAACAGAGGTAACAACAGACAAGCTTTGGTTTGGTTAGTGTTGAAGTAGGTTTAAAAATTAATATAAGTAAAAAAATGTATCTGATTGAAAATTGTTCTTGTTACCTATCCTAACTTTTGTCTCACGACGACATGCCATGACGTATTCAGGTACAAACCGGGGCACATACAAGGCATGTTGCAGGTTGTACATGTTTCCGTTGCGTTGGTATGCAAATGGAAATGAAATATGTAGGTATTACGCGGAATTTGCGGATCAAGTAACTACTAGAATTATTCTGTTGCTTCTTTTAGAATCGTTCCGCTTGCCTGATGAGAAGACTTTAATTAAAGGTCGCCAGGGCTCTTGATTCTCCATACAAAAGTACAGTCGCCATCACATACATCGGTACACAATAGGTGTTCAAAACAATCGGCACATGCACCCTAATGCCTTGAAAATAGAGGTGTGTTCCGATGTTTGTGACGTGCTTGTTTGCTCCTATGTATGTGATGGCGACTGTACACAGTAATAACATTAAGTTTAAATACAAAATGGGATCCGCTATAGCTACTAGGCCTTGATACGTTTTATCGTTATGTTTTACGTGACGTTTCAGTACTTCTTGGCCGTAAAACGTGACGATAAAACCCCGTGCCGTGCTAGCGGGGCTGGTGTTGTCTGTCGCTAGTGTTGGCTCTTAATTGTACTAGAGATATTGTGCCGTGTCTTTATTCTGTTTTGCCATCCAAGCAAGGTCAGAGAAAATCTAGTATGGAGTGACCTTGATTTGGTTGGCCGCCGTGCTTCCGACACGTATCCACACGGGCCGAATCACGCAGCAGAGCTATAACTACTTCGAAGTTCGGGTATCTCCATCTCTATCGCACTCGTACTACTCGAGTGACAGGGATGAAGTTATTTATTTAATCGTACGGCATATATTATTGTTGGCCTTTTGAGTTTGTCACTCTTTAGTACCACCCAGGGGACACGTGCAGGGTTGTGGTAGGTAGCTCCTGCGGACGCAAGTGACAGTTGTCCCCCCTTTGTCAAGTGAGTGGGCAACTCGACTGTTAGAGGTTCTTAAGCCGCCCGAAGGCCTCTAACTCGGCTTAACGACTACTGTCATAGACAGCAACCGGGATCAACTGCTTAGCGTGCCTTCCAAATCACGGAAGCGCTCATTTATATAGTAACCACTCAAACAGGCGGTCACCCATCCAAAGACTGACCCCTGCCGTCTTTGCTTGACCTGCGTTATCGTTTCCGATACGCAGGCGCCGCCGGGCTATGAACGCTTCTTCGAGGGATGAAGTTCGTATACATAACTTCGAGTTTCGTGTCAGCGCCGCTGGCCTGCTGATTTCGCTTGTGTAGCGTCTCCTCTAGGTTTTCTGTTACCTTGCTGGGCCGTCCGCCGATTACATACTATAAAATAAAGTACAATGAATTTACCGTGTATTTAATTAAATAGCTTAAAAATTATGTTTGATTTTAATTACACTCCCTGATACAATGCAGGCTTACCTATATTTTACCCAGCCATTTTTTTCGACCGTACAAATGATTTCGTTAAATAGGTGTAAGTATACATTTATTTTCTAAAGATAATACTTTGTTAACATTAACTAAATTAAATTAAAACAAAAGTTAATCTAAAAAAGGCCCTCGAGGCATTGTCTCAATCAATCAAATCGTTTATTCACAATTTACCGAGGATGATGGCGGTATTACATCGCTGAATTGCAATCACAAAGTACTTTGTTATATACTGAAATAGAGAACAATCTCTGGGCCTAAAAACGGTAACCCTGTAATTGATGCGCCATCTGGAATCGTTAGTTGAAATACTCCACTTCAATGTTAAAACATACAAAAAGTGCGTCGGTCGCAGGGTTTGAACCCCGGTTCATCGACTCCAAATACCTCCGTCTGTACCCCTAGCAGTGTAGCTAGTATGCTAATTTTATCCACGGTTTTATAGTAACACAAACGTCAAAAACGTATGGGAACTGACAGTTGTGTGACCACATAATCCGACGTAAAAATTAGCGTGCTAGCCCCCCAGGGCGGCCAATCTTAGTACTAGTTGCGCGGTAATGACAGCATAATAAGTCAACTAGAGGCTGTCAAGGTATTTCAAAATTCGCCGTGTTGTCATAAGACATCAGTAGCCTGATCAGGCCGTACATTATTGGGCCGTGCATTATCATTATCACCCTGAGCAAATTCGGTACGGGGCAATAATTGGAAGCCAATCTTGTACGACCTGATAATGTACAGCCCAATAATTGGCGTCCATTAAAAAGTCTGCAGCGGGTCGACGCCACCCCGCTACGCGGGGTGGCTATTTCCGGTCTGAGGGACATAAGTGAACCCTAACCTAACCGACCTAAGGCAGAGTTCGCTTTTGACAGCCAGCAAACTTGGTCCGGGGCAATAATTGGAAGCCACCTTTGTTCGAGCTGATAATGTACGGCCCGATAATACGGTTCCACTTTTTGTGTCTTCGTATTATTGGGCTGTACATTATTGGGCCGTGCATTATCACCAAGAGGCTCTAGTATAAGTTTTATCCATTCAATACGTTTTCGAACGCGTTTGCGTTTAGTTTCAATTTGTATGGCAACGCGTAGTTCGTAATAGTTACCACCAGAGGCGCTGTTCGCGTTGCCGTATAAATTGAGACTAAACGCAAACGCGTTCGAAAAGGTATTGTATGGATAAAACTTATACTAGAGCCTCTGAACAAATTCGGTACGGGGCAATAATTGGAATCCACCACCGTCCGGGCTGATAATGCACGGCCTGATAATACGCGTCCACTAAAAGTGGACGCGTATTATCGGGCTGTACATTATTGGCTCCCGAAAATGGTTAAGTTTGTTTAATGTCATGTAGACCAGCGGCTGAACAAAAATGGGTTTTGATAAGATTAAAGTTTTTTCTTTTTTGATATGTCATTGGAGGCATGTTAAATAATACTTATACAAAAAGTTAGAAGTTTTTAGGTTCGGCTTTCGGTTATATTGAAATATTTTAATTTTAGCCAAGAACTATGTAAATATAGAATTAGAGTTACAAAAAACTGTAACATATCCAATAACACTTTAGTTTCTTTAAAATAATCTGTTTTTAGAAGTCTGGAACATCTGCATTTTGATGAACAAAAAAATGCAAATAATTTTGCAAATAAAGAATTAGAGTAGCTGATATTGTAAAATTATTATGTAATCGATCCACTTAATATACTGGAAAAAAGTTAGATGTGTAGACCATTGGCTTGTGTAGATATTTATTTCTGGTTAAGCAGTATAGCCAATATTGAATTAGAGTTTGTAGAGTTAATAATAAACGGTCTTGACAATGATCTCAGTTACCAAACAAAAGTTTAGAAATATAGAATCACGGCGACACTAAATACTGATATGTATAGGTAAGCATTCCGTGCCTATATTACTACGTTTCAAATGCGCTGTATTGTATGCGCGCGCCGTGCTGTGCGCTGCGGCGCTGTGGCACCAGGCAGCGATCAGCGGTGGCGGGGCAGCGGGGTGCCCTTAACTCATCCATAAAAAAAACCGCAAAGCATGTTTTAAACTAATATCAATGGAAAATAGTTATTTTGTTTTAAGTACGCTAATGGAAATACAAAGACGAAACTTACCCTTATTTATTACTATACTAGGAATTGCCCGCGGTTTCGTCGGCGTTAAGTCCATTATAAAGTAGGATTTTACTTATAGTTTTATGTTAAAGTAAGTATTGGTGGCTTACACAATGGTAACAAATAACAAAAATACAACTTTTTACAACAAAATTATAATTGCAACATTTGCAAATCATTCATATTTGTAATTGTAGGTATATAAATAATAACTATGGTACGGACAAGTGGTGGCAGATTTCACACAGAAGGTAGTAGAGTCGCCTAGATATTTTTATGACTAAACAAATACCGATTGAATGATTTATTTCTCTTAATTTTTTTTTATTCTCTTGCGACTAAATATTAAGTTTTTGAAATGAAAATGTACATGTATTTACATTTTATGTTTAAAGAACTTTATTTTTCATAAAGAATCAACATATTTCACTTAAATGAGAAAAGTTATAAGTTAATACTAAATCTAAGCATACAGTGTTAACAATTGTACAAAAATCATAGTGGGTAGACATGCATACGGGGTATATTATTCAAACGGGGCAGTGAGAGAATATCCTAAACTATAAGATATACGGAAATTTGCTCTAAGGAGTTACGAGACCGATTTTAGAAAAAATCAAAACTGCATTCAAAGATTTTCAAAAAAGCCTCATACACAGCCGGGAATCGAACCCGGTCAAATCTGTCTAAAAATCAGAGTGCGTTATTTTGCGTAAATTAATAGTGTAATGTTAGGAAGAATTGGTGCTAAGGAACCCTGTATCTACAATCCCAGGAAGATGCTGAATTTCATAGTTTAATGTACGGAAATGGATCTCCCCGCACAAACAGTGTACCTACCTACAATGAGTAAGTATGAGAATTATATTTTTTTTACAGCTTTGAAAAGATTGGTGTAAATAATGAAAATAAATTAAAAAAAAACCACGAATTTACCAATTTTGTCTAGTTTCAGACGCCACAGTTCTTCTCCCCATACTTACAAAGGAGCTTAGTATGGGGAAATCCATTTTCGTACATCAAACTATGAAATTAGGCATTTTCCTGTGATTGTAGATACAGGGTTCCTTAGGAACAATTGTCCCTTACAATTCCGGACTTTCGAAATTCCGGAATCTCGGGCAATGTTTCCGATATTACAATTCCGGAATTGGTACACTCAGAATATCGGAAATTCCGGAACTGGATTTTATGTATTTCCAGTATTTATGACTGTTTATTTTCATAGTTTACCATAAACTGGATAAGTCTCGTGACTCCTAAGAGCAAATTTTCGTATCTCTTATAGTTTCGGATTTTCCCTCACTGCCCCGTTTGAATAATACAACCTTTATATTACGCTATAGTTCGGCCGCCTTGTTGCGGCGATAACGGCGATTTTTGTTTAAGTTATATTTCCACAAAAATTTCAATCTTTCGTCTACTACAGACTACAGATGCCATTGTGTTGGCATTTACGACTTTGTACGCTAACAAATCTGCCCTTCTTATTGCAAACGCAGTACTTGCATATGGTGGTTTCGAGATAAACGCGGTAAACATATTTTTTGGTATCTATACAACAAATCTATGTTATACAACTTTTGAAGTGTACTGAAAAATTGTTAAAAAAATAAATCTTTCGATTGAAATATTTTTTACTTTACTGCCTTATTTATATAAAATACGCAGTACTGCATTTTCATCAACTATATGGGTTTGCAGTTAGGCCTATGATCAGCAGTGGACATCTTTCGGCTGATATGATGATCTGGGTTTGCAGGCATTACAGTATCACTAAGGCTTAATGCAGTATTTGTGTTTATTACTGCAAAATCACCTAGCACGTGTTCAATACTGCGTTTCTAGTTCGCAATCATGCTCTATTTTCATACCTAGTAATAAATAGGTGTTGGTAAGATTTAACTTCAGACAAACATTGAAGTGACGAAGAGACGAAATAAAATTGATTTTATAATATTTTTATTTTAATATTTTTCTTATCAGCGTATCAAATTATTATTTTTAATAGTCTATAAAATGTGTTTCAGGAACATTTGGCTTTAGTTAGTATTCGTTGCAAAAAAATTATATGCCTAATGAATCTGCAGTAAACGTAGCAAGTACTTCACAACCTTCTAGCACATGCTGAATGCTGTAGATCTTGTTAGCAAAAGTAATATTTTTGTGAAAGTACTGCGTTTTTGGTTAGATAAGAAACATGTTTGAAATATAAAAAAAGACCTGAAATTTTTTTTTAGGCTTGTGATGTCATTTTTGCAGAAAAGTGAAAATCTCAAAAATGACTACTGCGAGTACAATTATCAGGGCATTTGGCCACATTATCAACTGTTTCGTGTACTGCAACTACTGCAAGCCATAAATTGTAATACAATATATTTAAAATACTTAATATAATTTGGATATATTTTTATTTTTGATATCCAAATTACATTATAGTTTAATACTCTAAAAATATAAATTAAATAAATAACGTATTCATTCAACCGTAAAAAGTTAATAAACAGCAACGACTCCATTTTACTCCCTGTGCGAAATTTGCTACCACTTTTGTCCGGACGCTACTAATAACAATTTTAAATTAACTTCTGTAACTTCACATTATTCCATACAGATTTTTTCATAAAATAACAGTATCTGTAATTTTTTTTGTACATAATAAAAATAAAAATAGCTAAAGTAATGTTACATCTTATAGTTTTTGACATAGCTATAATAAAAAAATCTTCCCTTTCACCCGCTTTTCCAAACATTGAATATCTCCGAAACATAAAACCGCCTTATGGTACCTTTACCCGTGGACCATCACTAATATTGTAACAGTGCTGTAATACGTATTTTTCTGAAGGCAGGTTTTTAAAAACTATTTTGGTTAGTTTTTTGAAAGAGCTGTTTAAATAGACGATTTTTATAATATATATTTTTTTCATTTGAATCTGGCCACTTTAATTTTTTTCTACATATGTTTTACTATGCTCGAATCTGGGTTTTGCCCCCAAAAAAAATCTCATAAACTATACATAAAAAGTTTTTGCGCCTTCACTATTTTTAACATATAAATTCGAAAAATGTTTTTTTTTTAATGCGGCAGAACGGGGGCGCGCGGGTGGGGCGAGGGATACCTAGCAAGCGATAGCTCGCAAGGTCGACTAAGATCTGCCGCATGCGCCGTAGCAACAACTTGTAGCGCGGCTTGGTTTTCGCGCCTTTTTTTAATAATATGCGTTTATGATGCAAACTATACACAGAAATTTCTTACTTTCCATAATATGGCTGCATATATTATTTTATAGTATTAGACTTATTTTTATAGACTCTAATTCAATATTAGATCTTACAGGACAAAAAATGCGTATTAATTTTAAAGCTTTTATCTTATTCCTCTAAACTTTTAGCTTTGTCTATTAACTTAAGAATTTAGAGATATTGTTGTGGATTTTTAAAACTCTAATTCAATATCGACTAAATTATAAGCTAATTCTGGTTTGACGTAGTCGCGGGTGTTTTTTTTTTCTAAAAACTTAACAGTGTAAAGGTTCATACATATTATAAACGATGAAGCTTAAACTTTGCACTTTAATTCAATATTCACAAATCATCAATAAAAATAAATAAATACCTAATTTAGATCTAACCCTCGTTCTAACTTTTCTTCATATAATACAAATATGCTTGAAAATAAGTCATATACCATATAAGCATAACTTTTCCGACTTTAGAATTATCAAAACTTCTAGGGCCAAAATCCGGTTCCACTACTGAGCTAATGATGAAATAGATGAAACATTGATGAAAAAATCTGCCAAAATAAAACACACCACCATGACGTCACCGATATAATACGACTAAATTATAAATGACATTAGACGTCAAGAGTGTATTAGCTTCTGATACTTCTTAATTTAGTATGGTTAATTTACCATCGTCCCTTTTGGGTATACGCTAGGACGCCATCTATATCAAAGAGTACTATGAATATATAGAGATAGAGACGTCAGTCAAGGCTTTGCATGCCGCGAGTCATCTAGTATTTCGTCTGGTCAACAGCCCAAGAGTTAGCTTTAGTAAGTTCATGTGTGCGTCAAGTGTACGTATGTGTGCGTGAATGGAAATACTCACACACACATATACACTTTACCTGTACATACATGCATACATATTGATGTAGGTATAATATGCTAATTCCTGCTTATCTAACGAATACATTTAAAATAATAAGACAATTTATGAGTTATAATATATTTTATTCAAGGAATCACAGTCAATTACGAACATGATATGAATGAATGTAATGAATTATTCAAGAAGTCGGTATATCAGTTTGGTATCCTATTACGAGTTTGGTATAATATTATTGACTTACAATCGTCAATAACCAAATCAAGGTCCAGATGAGAAAACAGCAGATCCAAGCGATCAGCGCACTCGTAGCACACGATAATTAAAGATAAATAATAATTAAAGGCAATCACGAAACCATTTTCAGATTATCGATGACAGTCTGACAATGACGTGACGTATGACGCAAGGTTGGGTTGCGTACCAAAGAGAATATAAACACTGCGTTACGTTCCATTCCATGTAAAATGCTTTAACCGTAAATTCCATGTTCTGTTTTAATAATTAAGTATATATAAATAGTAAGTTTTTTTAGCTGAATCAATTGTATATCGAATATACTAACGTGCAAATGTAGCCTCAGTTATAATCAAACTACGTAAAATTGTATTTTCCGGAATGTTATACTTAGGCAGGCCTGTTTCCGCTTCCGCTTTGGACTGCCACCTGCAGGCGCATATAGACACTTACGATAGGTCTCCTCAAACTCGCCACTATTTTGACGTATAAACGTCGAAATAGGCTTTATAAGGCACTGAAAACACCGTGCGTGAGTGTGACACCATTTTGAATGTTGTTACTGTGGTAGACGTGGTTTATACTCTGAATGCTCGTGTCTGACAAAGGCAGGTAGGCTTTATTGTAATTATATGTGTTACTTGATCACAGTCATAGAGAAATATATGTGACGGCTTCTTTGGTAAAATTACGTGTAATTCAAAGAGTACTATGAAGTTCCTGTCAATGTCATCATTGCTATTTCTTGTATTCGTTTTTTTTTAACTCGCCTTTCCTAAATTCAAAGAGGTCAATTCTCATAGTGGACGTAGCCGTGTCTACGAACAAAAATAACTTTGTGGTGTAGTGCAAAGAGTACTATGAATAATATAGGTGTAATTGATCTCAGTGTGAATGAGTTAGCTTTATTATTGGTAATTTCAGGATGGGATCAGTGGGAAACAAATAGTGTACTCCTTGTTTATTAGAATGAAAAATTATCAATGTGACTAAAGTGAACAGTCGCGATTGTTTGACCTCAACATCCGGGGGAGATTGATGAAATTTGGTACGAATGTTGTTCATTGTAAAAATGTACTCCATTCGTAAGAAATTCAGGTTTTGTTCAAAAACTACGTACTCTATGAAAACATTGTCTAGAGCAGGGATCGGCAACAGGCGGATTCGGCCCGCGAGACCCTTGCTTGCGACCCGCGAGCCTCCCTGGCTGTTTTGTATGTAACGGTCCTTGAATTCAGAAATTTTGGAATTGCCTGATAAAGTCACAAATAATTAAGAAGTGCGGCCCGCGTCATTTTTGTTAGCTCCTATGTGGCCCTTGGTTGCTAAAAGGTTGCCGACCCCTGGTCTAGAGCAACATTAAAGCTGAATAAATTCTGCACAAGCCTGTAGTACACAACCTTTACGATAAAACGTGTCTTCATTTAGAAAAATGCATCCAAATGTGAGGTTTTCCCTCAATGTCCTTCAGGGAAGATTCTCCGAATTTGAAGCTCGGAAGGATATCAAATCCACTCAGACTTAGACAATAGAATATGAACTACATATTAATATTAACATTTTACCCGACTACACAAACTCACCGAAACCTTTGTAATATAATAAGCCCTTTTGTCCTGAACTGCTAAGGTATGTCTAGACGTTTGATCCTGTGTAGTTATATAATGTCCCGTAGTTCAGTGTGCCTCTTGGCATAGGCCTCCTCCAACATCTTCCATTGAGTTCTGTCTTGTGCTACTCTTCTCCAGAGGTTACCAGCTGTGAGTTTAAGGTTGTCTTCCCATCTTATTCGCTGGCGTCCTCTGCTTCGCTTTCCATCTCTGGGGTACCAATCAGAGACTATTTTGCTCCATTTATCACGAGGGTCTCTGATCATGTCCATCTCCACTTTTGTTGTTCTATTCTAGTAGTTATGTCCGCAACTTTGGTTATTTCTCTTATCTTGCTACTTCTCACTTTTTCTTGTTTCCTTATTCCTGTAATGCTCCTCTCTATGGCTCTTTGACAGCGTTCCAATTTTTCTCTGTGTTGTTTGGTGAGGGCCCAGGTTTCACAACCGTATGTAATGACTGGAAGTACACATGTGTCGAAGGTTTTCCTCTTAATTTGCATGGGTAGCTCTCTGGATTTAAAAACTTCCTTCAATGACCAGTACTTTTTCCATCCATTCGCTATTCTTCTGTTAATTTCCTTTGTAGTTTGATCTTTGTGGGAAATTGTTTGACCTAGGTAGATGTATTCTGGTACATAATCCAGTGGGTGATTGTCTATTGTTATAGCAATTTCTTTGGAGTTAGTGAGTAGTTTTGTTTTTTCTTTGTTCATGGACAGCCCTACTTTCATACTTTCATCTTTCAATGATTGTATCATTTCCTTAAGGTGAGTGGGATTTTCTTCCAGGAGGACTATATCGTCCGCAAATCTAAGATGGTTCAGTTTTACACCATGCACATTGAGAACGAACTTTTCCCAGTCTAGTTTGCGGAAGATACTTTCCAGTACGGCTGAGAATAATTTTGGCGACAGAGGGTCCCCTTGCCTTACACCTCGTTCAATCTTGAATTTTTTTCCCAGGGTTTCCAGTTGGATTCTTGCTTCACTATTTGAATAGATTCCCTTAATAATGTTGATGTAGATTGATGGTACTCCTTGCTCTTCCAGGCTCTCCCATATAGCTTTGTGACTTATGCTGTCAAAGGCTTTCGAGTAATCAATGAATGCCATGTACAGTTTCTTGTTATACTCCATATATTTTTCCACTATTTGTTTTACGGTGTGGATGTGGTCCAGGGTGGAGAACTTTTGTCTGAAGCCTGCTTGCTCCTGTGGTTGGTTTTCATCAAGCTTTTTGGTTATTCTTTCCAAGATCAGTTTTGAAAATACCTTGTACACATTTGACATCAAACTTATCGGCCTGTAGTTTCCTATTTCTTCTTTTTGTCCTTTTTTGAATATAAGGATGATGTGCGATGTTTTCCACTGTGTAGGTATTATACTAGTCTTCAGTATTTCGTTGAATATTGTTGTAAGTATAGGTAGTATTTCTTGGAGAGTGCCTTTGAGAACCTCATTCTTAATTTTATCTGGACCTGGGGCCTTATCACTCTTCTGGCTACATATGGCTTTTTCTACTTCGCTAGGGATTATTTCAGGTTCGTTTTCCACCATATACCGTCTTTCACACAAGTGTGGGTTCTGTTCTTCGTGGTTTGTAGGGTTTGAGTAGAGATTCTGATAGAAATTAGTGGCTATTTCCTTTATATTGTTTCTATTTGTAGAGGTGATTCCCTTTTTTCTCAGCTTTGGTATCCACTCGCTATTTGTTTCTTTCAGTTCTTTTAGCGCTTTTTTAACGCCTCCAGTTCTCTTTATATGCCATTCAAGTGTTTGCAACCTCTTAGTCTTCCTGTCTTTCCTGATGTTTTCTCTGATTTTCTTACTTAAATCAGTTATGAGATTGATATTGTCTTTTTTAAGGTGTTTTGAAAACAGCTCTTTTCTTTCTTCTATAAGTCGTGACGTTGCTTCGCTTAGTCTATATTTACTTTCTCTAGTTTTCTCTGTTTTAACATATGTTAGTTGTTTTTCTAGCTTTCCATAGTTTGTAAGGATGTCTATACAACAGTTGTTCATTGTTATTTCATCGGCTGTTTTCCTCAGGCGCCCATTGATTTCTTTTAAGGTTTTGTTGCTGTAGTGTTCTAATTTGTGTGGAGCTATATGTTCTCTAGATTTCCTTGGTGGTTCTATTTTCAAGGAGCTTCTTATCATGCGATGGTCCGTATTAAAGTTAAACCTGGTTAGTACTGACATGTCCGTGAAGGCCTTCGGATAATTTGATGTTATATAGTCGATCTCGTTTTTGGTGTTGCCATCAGGTGACAGCCAGGTCCACTTATTTTTCTTGTTCTTCTTATAACAACTGTTGAGAAGTGTCAAGTTGTGTTCTAATAGGAATTCAACTAACAATTCTCCATTTGGGCTTCTTTTTCCTTGGCCAAAACTCCCCAGGACGTACTCATTTTTGCTTTGTTTTTCTCCGACTTGGGCGTTGAAGTCACCCATTAATATGATATGGTTGTTTAAATATTTTCGCACCGTTTTTGTCAGTTTTTTGTAGAATAGTTTAGTATCGCTTCTTGTCGCTTGTTCCGTTGGTGCATATATTTGGATAATTGACCATATTTTTCGGTATCCTGGTATATTGATGTTAAGAACGGCTATTCGATCTGACACCCTGATGAGCTCTTGAACGTGTTGTTTCAGCGACTGTTTGATAAGGAAACCTACTCCTCTCTGGCCAGCTTCTTCGCCTTTATGAAATAATATGTAGTTTGCATGTTCCTAAATTTTTTCTCCTAGTCTTCGGAGTTCGCTTATTCCCAGAATATCCCAGTTTATGTCTTCTAATGCTTTTTCTAATTCTTGTAGGCTTTCTTCTGTTCTAAGGGTTCTGGTGTTTAGTGCAGCAATTTTAAGTGTTTTGTTTCGTTGAGTTTTACTTGAACTTTGAAGTTGATTCATAGTTGGTTTTTGATGGGGTTCTATCGTTGGAGGGTGGTGGTCATACTTTTCCATGGTGACCAGCTGGCTTGGAAAAGAGATATTGTTTATTGTTGATTTTGTTGTTGACTGATTTGTTTTCCGGTTGGTCCTGTTCTGTAGTTGCTATTCCTGTTGGTTTAATTGTTGTTCCTGAAGTTCTTGTGAATTAGTTCCATTTCTGTTTATTCTGTGCAAATTGCTGGTTTTATTTATTTTAGCGGGGGCTGCTGCTGGTTTTCCTTCTATATGTGTAGTTACTTTGGGTGAAAATGATGGAGATCGCTTCCTCTTTTCTCTCACTTGATCCTTCACAATTAGTTTGTCGTAGCGGATAAAAGCCTGCTTCCCTTTTTCTAGCTCTACTTGTAATTGCTTCTGAAGCTCCTTTCTCTTAGCAAGCACATCTTTTGGGAAGTCTTCGCTGACATTTATATTTTTTGGGAGGAGTTGTTTGCTCTTGAGTAGTTCTATTTTTCTCCATTCTAGAGTTAGAGTTAGTAAAATTGGCCTAATTTTCTTTCCATCTTTAGTTCCCAGTCTGCGAGCACTGCTAATCTCCCATTTGTCCCAGTTTTGGGCACCTGACTTCTCACTAACCATGTTTAGGACGTTTAGCACAGAATCCATAAGCTCAGCAAAGTTTTTTTCCGTCTCCTCCACGCCATACATTATTAAATTGTTTTTTCGCACTTTTCTTTCGATGTTTCTTATTTTACTGTTTAATTGGACAACTTCGTTTTTAAGTTTTTGATTTTCCTCCATCAGCGGTTTTAGTTTTTCGTCCATAATTGTGGAGAGTGTTTTTGTCACGTTCTCTGTTATTTTTACAGTTTGTTTTTCAAATTGTTCTTCCATTTTCTGAAGTATTAATTCCATCGTATTCTTTAAAAAAATACTGATTAGAAGAAAGTTTTATTACTATGGCCATCCTAGAGGGCTGTCAATGCTAAAGTTGTTGTTTCCGTGTGGTAGCACTGCTCACCTGTCGGAAGTGAGTTTATTTTTCTTGTCGACAAATGTCGGATTTGGCAGGTAGTTGTAATTACTGTAATAATTTTGCGAGTGGGTATATGTGTAGACGGCAGAGTGTTTTCTTGATAATTTGTGTTAATCACTGTTATTTTACACTGATTTATACTTCAAACTTGCGCTGTAAACGTATTTAATGTTACTGTACACTTTTCTCAGTGAATTACGTGGAATATTATCACTTTTCAAAAATATTTGGCAGGACGAGAGAAACGCGTTGTTGACTTGTCAGATCGCAACCGGAAAAACCTTTGTAAACATGACTTAAAACTTGAACTTTAGGGACCATAGAGGTTTACCACTAAGTATCTTGAAAGTGTATTTAATTTTTAACCAACTTCAAAAAAGGAGGAGGTTCTCAATTCGTCTTGTCTCAATGTTTTTTTTTTTAAGTGTGTATGTTACGCGATAACTCAGATCAGCGATGGTCGCAGCCTGAAAGCCACTACCAGAATAATAAATACGCGATAACTCCGAAATTTATGAACCAATTTGAAAAATTATTTGTTTATTTGAAAGCATATACTTCCAGATTGGTCCCGTTGTCACCAAAATCCAGTTCTGATGATGAGATCCTGGAGAAATCGAGGGAACTCTTCAAATGTTATAGACAAACCTGAAGCTATTTGGCTACTGATTTGAAGTCGGTTAAAACTTTGTTTTGAAAGTCAATTATTATTAGATACTAATTTATTTATAGACTTTATGAATGACAATATGCAATAAATGACAAAACAATACCTTATATAATTTTACACCAAAAAGTACTACATCACTTTAAGGAAACCTGTTCATATAAGCTTCAGTATTAGGCAATTATGCACAAAAAACAAACATTCATACTTACCTAATTTCATCAAACTCCCCAGGATTTCGAGGTTAGACAATCTTAACTGTACTACCAAACCATTTCCACATCCAAGCATCTACAACATGCCTTGTCAGTCATCTACAAATCATAAATCAACCAAAGGTTTCGTCACCTATATTTAACATAACCAGTTCACACCCAACTCCAATACTCACCTGGTCCAAATGTGCCAAAAATACTGGTAGCATTACCACCCTGAATGGCCAGTGATGTTCGTTGGAACAGGTAAGAACCAGAATGAGGGTCGCAGCCCCTTTCTCTCAAGTGCCAAGCTTTGACGAACTTCTTGGCCTCAGTACACCTAGGCCGAGCCATCTCCACAGCAACGGGGATAAAATCATACACTGGTTCAAGATTAGCGTATTTATCGTGCTAACATTTACCCGCATTTTCAGCTGCTACATCTGCCTTGTTTAAGCGGGTATTACATTATCCTGAATTTAGCATCCTGAATGACCTAGGAAGCTGATTCTGGAAGGTGTAATCGCATTTAGCTAGTAAGGATCCTAAATCTAGATGCAATTACACCTTCCTGAATCAGCTTCCTAGGTCATTCCGGATGCTAAATTCAGGACAATGTTATACCCGCTTCATTCACTTTGTTTTGTTTCAACCAATTTACCAGGTAACCTCATTGCCTTACACATTGTTCTTGTTTTAGTTTCAAAGTGAGCATGACAGAAAATATTGTGCTTTAATTGCAGGTGTTGAACAGTCACTGCAGTCACTAAGTGTTTAAAACCACACAGTACCATGTCGCTAGAAACATTGTGTGTGAAGATTGAGGTGGAGGTAGTGTGTGTGAAACAGGAGGCTGAGGAGGTGTGTGAAAATGTGGAGACCGGGGCATATGTAAAGAAGGAGGTGGAGTCTGAGGACAACGCAGACTTGGGCGAGCTGTATGCAGGCCACCAGGTCATGGACAAGCTTGTGCTGGGTCCCGTGGACCTGCACCGACCTTGTGTGCCTCCTGCACCATCAGGTCAGTTGTTAAACATTGGGTAATGTTTGACGTTCAAAGTCTACGTTACTTATTCTTCAATTTAGGCATATTACATGCACCTATGAATGTCGATAAACTACCACCAGTTCGAAAACAAAATCTCCGCGGTATCCTCTAAAATCACCTGACCCGATCACTCAGGTGATCGTATTGGACGAAATATGTCTTATGAAATCACCTAGGTGATCCTATTGAGCGCCATATCCAGCACGATCCCCTGGGTGATTGTAGTGGACAGAATTATATCCAGTAGGATACCCGAGAAAGTAATACTACCTTGCAAGTAATTCTATTAGTGGACAAACTTATCCAGTAAGATCACCCAGGTGATCCTATTGTTTGCCATACCCAGCACGATCCCGATTTTAGTGGACAAAATGATATCCAGTAGGATTTCACCGGTGTGGCCAGACCTATTGAATTTGTTCGCCGAGCGACGTCCACACTGAGCTCGCCCTAGCGTGCGCGGCTGGGGCGAGCCGCGCTCGGCTGAGCATGCATCCAGTGTGGCCAGACCTATTGAATTTACCCACACTGAGCGCGCACGCTAGGGCGAGCCGCGCGACATCCACACTGAGCGCGCACGCTAGGGCGAGCCGCGCGACGCCCACACTGAGCGCGCACGCTAGGGCGAGCCGCGCGACGGCCACACTGAGCGCGCACGCTAGGGCGAGCCGCGCGACGTCCACACTGAGCGCGCACGCTAGGGCGAGCCGCGCGACGTCCACACTGAGCGCGCACGCTAGGGCGAGCCGCGAGACGTCCACACTGAGCGCGCACGCTAGGGCGAGCCGCGAGACGCCCACACTGAGCGCGCACGATAGGGCGAGCCGCGCGACGCCCACATTGAGCGCGCACGCTAGGGCGAGCCGCGCGACGCCCACACTGGGCGCGCACGCTAGGGCGAGCCGCGAGACGTCCACACTGAGCGCGCACGCTAGGGCGAGCCGCGAGACGCCCACACTGAGTGCGCACGATAGGGCGAACCGCGCGACGCCCACATTGAGCGCGCACGATAGGGCGAGCCGCGCGACGCCCACATTGAGCGCGCACGCTAGGGCGAGCCGCGCGACGCCCACACTGGGTGCGCACGCTAGGGCGAGCCGCGCGACGCCCACACTGAGCGCGCACGCTATGGCGAGTCGCGGTCGGCTGAGCATGCATCCAGTGTGGCCAGACCTATTGAATTTCACATTTCTTTTCATCATCTCTCATTTGTCCGTTTTACTTAAATTATACTAATCATACATTTTTTTATGTCCTTAATGATGGAAACTGTTATGAGTGAGAAATTATGAGTTCAAGCCTGTTTTTACTAATAGGTGCGTCCACACCAAATGCACGCTCACCCGAGCGGCTCGCCCGAGCCCTCCGCACGCTCACCCGAGCCGCTCACTCGAAAACGATAAATAAATAAATAAGTACATTGCCAGTAGCATGGCGCCGCGGCCCCTTTGATTTCTCCCAAAAAGCTGACAACGCTCGGGTGAGCGTGCGGCCACACAAAACAACCGTTCACACCGGCTCGGCTCGGGTGAGCGGCTCAGGCGCGCCGATCGCCGTCCACACTTAGCGCGCACGCTAATAGGGCGAGCCGCGCTCGGGTGAGCGTGCGTTTGGTGTGGACGCACCTAATGAATTTATGAACAAAAAGCGGCCAAGTGCGAGTCGGACTCGCACATGAAGGGTTCCGTGAAATAAATTGCGGTTTACGATTTATGACGTATTAAAAAAAAACTACTTACTAGATCTCGTTCAAACCAATTTTCGGTGGAAGTTTACATACACAATAATGTACATCATATATTTTTTTTAGTTTTATCATTCTCTTATTTTAGAAGTTACAGGGGGAGGGACACACATTTTACCACTTTGGAAGTGTCTCTCGCGCAAACTCTTCAGTTTAGAAAAAAATGATATTAGAAACCGCAATATAATTTTTGAAGACCTATCCATAGATCACACGTATGGGTTTGATGAAAAGAAATTTTTTGAGTTTCAGTTCTGTGTATGGGGACCCCTAAAACTTAATGTTTTTTTTTCGATTTTTGTGTGAAAATCTTAACGCGGTTCACAAAATACATCTACTTACCAAATTTCAACAGTATAGCTCTTATAGTTTCGGAAAAAAGTGGCTGTGACATACGGACGGACAGACAGACAGACAGACAGACAGACGGACGGACATGACGAATCTATAAGGGTTCCGTTTTTTGCCATTTGGCTACGGAACCCTAAAAAAAGTATGACGAAAAAAATTATGAAGGGTGATGATTATGGCCCATGTCCAGCAGTAGACGTCTTTCAGCTGATATGATGATGATGATTATGAATACAAATCGTTAGTATGACGGAAAATAGGACAAAGAATTTTATGAGAGCCAATATGGACTCCTACTATATATTTATTTTTGCGATATATTACTTGTGCAGGACGCTAGCGCTCGCCAAATATCCCTGCCCATGATGTAATTGTTTATCTTATAATACGCCTTTGAAATAATATTTGGTTTTACAACACATTTCAATTTAGAGGCAGAAATTTCCATAATATGTTTGGTTTTTTTTTTCTGGACTTATCATACAGTTGATATTGTTCAACCTCGAAATTTCGGGGGGTTTGATGAAATTTGGTACGAATGTTCGTTGGAAGCCCTGTTTTCGTCTTCCAAAAGTAAGAAATTCAGATGAACCTCAGAAGAAATTCAGTTAACCTCTATGGTCCCTAAAGATCAAATTTTAAGACATTTAAACAGAGGTTTCGGTGAGTGTGTGTAGTGAACTTGACCCATTTTTTGCCCTAAAATATGTTTTGACCATCACATTATGAAGTTCCAGTAATACGCCCCGCATCAGTAATGTTAAATGTACTAGCCCCGATGCAGAAGAGTTCGTCTAGTAATTAACAACTATTACATTTATTTTGATATTTGTTTCATGCTTAGATCAAACGACCAAGTAATAGGAACAATATTAGTAGGTAATGTTTAAGGAGCATTAATACATTTATTCATAAATACATTAATTACTATGTATATATACATTTATTATTTGCAAACGACTTAAAAATAAATTAAAATTACAGAAACGTATCAAAACTGCCCTTTAGGCAGGGTGCCCATCACACAGGCAGCATTCCCGCGTTGAATAGCAATCGCTATTCTTTGAGCGAGAAAGCTGCCTGCGCGAGGGTCACCCGTTGCGTCCCTCAACCGTTTTTCCCCAAGGGCCGAGTGTCTCGACGCCAAATGCGACAAAGGCGTACTGGGCGCCGAGACAGCTATACTTCCCGACCTTGGATCGCTCTCGGGCATCCGCCGCTGCCCCGGCTAGTTTGGACGTAATGTTTAATGTAGTTTATTTTCATTGTTAAATAGAATCCCTAAAAGGTTTTTATCGTAGAAAAAAAGGGCAATTAAAGACTATTGTCCAATTCAAATTGTGGTCTCCAACTGCACTTCTTGACTCATGGGCTCGAAGCAGAACCGTCAGCATATAGCTTTGCCGTGTCGCTTACTCTAGTAATGGCCCTTTTTTCGCCTGTTGAATTCGTTACCGAATTAGTTTGAAAAAAAAAAAACCGCAAAATTTCTTCTGCTCGTAAATTTAATTGTGTTAATGTGTCCTTATATTTTAATTGTGTTAATGTGGAATATTTTCATAAATAATGGAACTATGATACAACTAGTATTAAACGGTATTGAATTTGTATCGATCTCTTCTTACCAATGAAAAATGACTATGCTTTGGCTCGACTGTACCTCTAGTTTTAAAGTGCTGTTTTTACTGTGCCAAGAAAAAACCCTCACTCACTTTATATAGTCATGTAATATTAATTTTGTTAAGTATAGTCATCTGCTGCCAATATAAAATAATTATTGTAAGTACCAATACACACACAAACACACACAACTCTCACGTACACATTGTAAATGCCAAGTCAATATATCACTCAAATAGCTCTCATTGCAAATACTGCGAAATACGCCTATTTCCCCTGCTCACTGTGACTCATATCTCCAGTTCAGACAAAACATGACCTGCAACTCTAATATCTTAAATGAAATTGACGAAGTAGAAGTTGCGATTTCTATACAGTGTGACATCCAGGACCTACATAAACATGTACCTACAACAAACTCTAACTTAACCATCTGCTCACAAAATATTAGGAGTGTGTATTGCAATCTAGATGACTTCATGTTAAACTTAACCGAACTCAACCACTCTGTCGATATTATTATTCTATCGGAATGTCACCTTTTTTTTTTTTTTTTTTTTTTTTGTCGGTGTGAAAATGCTTTACGCATACCCCCGGCCTGGGGAAGGCTATTTGGGGGTTATGTGGGACTCTCTCCTCCCGCCGCCATCCGAGTGATGGTGACTGGGGGAGCATACCCACTAAAAACACACCGGCGTCACCCGCATTGCCGTTAAGGGGGCGCCATGGGATCGCGAACATTCTAACCACGGCACCCCCCGGCGGTCCTGGCTTCTACTCGTGCCAGGACACCCGCGCCAAAGGAGGGGAGGGTCAGGACGCTTGACCCTCCCCCCAGACGTGTAGGACCATGTGCAATGTGGGTCCCCAACCCACTGGTCCTACTGGAGGAGCACTGTCTTCGCGCTCCCGCTCCGCGGCCTCCTTCTGCGATATGACGACTTCGCAGAAGGAGGCCATCGCCTCCCAAGATCTCTCGCTACGCAACATGGCCGCCACGACGTTGGGCAGCGAGAGATCACTCACTCCAAGGGCCATCACCATTGTGCGGCGCTCGACGGTCCAGCGAGTACACCACTCCAGGGTGTGCTGGGCCGTATCATCTTCAGCGCCGCACTCATGGCAGGCGGGGCTTCCCTCCCTTTTGATTTTATGCAGGTAATGACCGAAACATCCGTGTCCGGTCATTACCTGCGTTAATCGGAAGTCCACCTTACCATGGACCCTATCCAGCCATTCGTCCAGCGACCCAAGGAGTGCCCCTACAGTTCGGATTCCGTAGGGGGAGTCCTCTAGGTCGCTTTTCCACCGTTCGCGTAGCCTACGCTCGGTCTGCCGCCGCGCCGCCCTCACCTCCTCAGGAGCGGGATAATCCCCGGTGGCTCTCCACCGCACCCGCTCCCTGTGCGCCTCAGCTAGCACCTCCGCGTCGAGCTCCCACGGAGGAGTGCCAGCCAAGGCGCACGCTGCCGCCCACGCCACCGTTACGTAGGCCCTGCATATGCGTATGGCCACCACCCTTTGTGGCCTACGCAGCAGGGTCTTATTTGCCCTGCTTAGCCTGTCTGCCCAAATCGGGGCCCCGTAAAGGGCCATACTTCGGGTGACACCGGCATATAGGCGACGGCACGCGATGGACGGCCCCCCCACGTTGGGCAGCAGCCGCCCCAACGCAGAGGCCGCGGCCACTATCCGAGGAGCAAGTAAGCGGAAATGCTCCCCAAAGTTCCACCGCTTGTCAAGGATGAGGCCCAGATATTTAATGTGGGGCCTCACCTGAACCATCTCTCCGCTCACTCGCAGCGCAGCACCCGTAGGCGGCCGCCACCCCCTCCCCTTGAAGATTATTGCGTCTGTCTTGGGGAGGGAGACCTCCAATCCCAGCAGCCGTATGCGGGTGATAGTTAGCTCCGCGGCCACTTCCGCCTGCCGCAGAGTCTCCCTCATCTCCGCTCCCCGAACAGCCACCATCGTATCATCTGCGTAGCAGATGACTGCCATTCGGGGAAGGAGGTCACCCCTGATGGCCCAGTCATACCCCAGGTTCCATAGAAGGGGTCCAAGAACAGACCCCTGGGGCACGCCGCAATCGGAATGTCACCTAAAACAACACAAACCAATTCCCCAACTACACTCATATACTGGCATTTCCACAGTTAATAGCTTAAATCAATGTGACGGAGTGGTGGCCTACGTAAAAACCGACCTTAATGTCCAAGCAATAGAGATCAAAATAGAACAAGCGACCTGTATACAATTAAAACTTGGAAACACCGTAATATTAGGCATATATCGTAGCCCCTCAAACTGTCACGCAGCAGACTTTATAAACTCATTAAATAGTCACCTAGAAAAATTAAATACCTATACGAATATTATCATCACGGGAGATGTAAACATTAACCTCATTCCTCGACAGCAAGAGTCAATATATGAAAGAACCAATAGAACCAGTTATTTAAATATGCTGTCATCCCATGGCGTACTCCCTGGCCACAGCTTACCCACTAGACTAGACAAACTAATTGCCTAGACCGCTCTATGCTGAAAATTGAATCTCAAATAACGACAGCCTATGTTGCTATCCTTAACACCTCTGTCACTGACCATTTAACTTTACATCTAACATTAACGTATAACAAGCCCTCTGAGCGAAATCCTGGTAAAATGGAAACAATTAATTATGATGACGCACTTAAAAAACGTATGGAAAAGAATATCGAAATTCTACTTTTGTCAAATGACCCATACTACGTGACAATTTAGCTTACAAACAAATTAAGACAATCCCTGGATGAAAGTAAAAGTATAAAATACATACCGTGTAGTCAACGAATAATAAAACCATGGATGACCCCTGGCATGTTGCGCTGTGTCAGAAATCGTAACAAACTTCAACTCAAGTCACAACTGGAACCATATAATGAAATTCTTAAAATCACATATAAAAGGTACCGTAATTTCTGCAATGACATAATAAAAAATATAAGACGGAAATATGACAAAGAACAGTTAGTAAAATCATCTAAAAATTCTAAAATGCTCTGGAAGACAATTAAAAGAAAAACACACTACAAATCCGATAAAATAAAAAAACACTGAACTGTTAAACTGTAAAACATCCCCAACTGCTTCTGTTGATTACGTAAATAATTGTTTTGCTGACGTTGGGAAGTCATTAGCAGAGGAAATTTTAAGTAATCCAAATCAACAGGATGTCCCTGCTGGAAGTAACATGCCAGATTGTAATACCTCCTCATTTGTTCTCCTGGACACTGACCCGCAGGAAGTACACTGCATTGTTATGGGCCTGAGAGCTGATAGCGCCCCTGGCTGGGATAATATTCCAACCAAATTCCTAAAGCACGCCTGTACTGTTGTCGCCCCTCTAATTAGCCACCTAACAAACCTGTGTTTTGAAAAGGGAGTATTCCCAGCCCCACTAAAACAATCTATTGTGACACCGGTGCATAAGAGTGGAGAAAAAGATGACGTAAACAACTATCGACCTATCTCAGTTCTGACTGCTATCTCCAAAGTTATAGAGAAAATTATAAATAAAAGACTTGTTTCTTACCTTAATAAATTTAATATCCTATCAGACAACCAGTTTGGCTTTCGGCAATCCAGGTCCACTGAAGATGCAGTACTGTCCTTAACATCCATAATCACTCACAAAATCGATAAAGGCAAGAAATGCCTCGCCATATTCCTAGATCTTAAAAAGGCTTTTGATACGGTCTCTCTCTCCACTCTTATTCAAAAAATGGAACGAGTTGGGATACGGGGCCTACCTCTGAAATTGTTGAGTGACTATTTACAGGGGCGTACACAAAAACTGAAAATAGGAGACTTCATAAGTAAGGAACTAGATGTAACTTATGGTGTCCCCCAGGGTAGCGTACTAGGGCCCACGTTGTTCCTTTTATATATAAATGACTTGACGAATCTCAAACTACAACGTGGGCACATCGGCTCTTATGCTGATGACACTGCAATTGTGTTTGATGGACAATCCTGGGAGTCAGTGTTCAAGAATGCAGAATCTGGCCTCTGTAAAGTCACTGCATGGCTTAGAAATAACCTCCTTACGCTTAATGTCAGCAAAACTAATTATATATGTTTCTCTAAATATGTTAGTACGCAACCTAATGTCAAGGACTATATATAATATGGACCGACAATCTCATACAAAAAAACGTAACTCTGAAAAAGCTCAAAATTCCGTATTAAAACTAGATGGCTCTGCTTCGTAGCCTGGAAGTGACAAAAACGTTATTCTCACCAATATTTCTCTATGTTTTATATTTTTTTTAAGAACAAACATGATACTGCTTTATTTTAAGACCATAATATCACTTCAAAACACAATTTTTAAAGATTATATTTTTTAGTCGTCAATAACGTAGTAATGATCAAATTTAATAGATGGCACTACCTCTGGAACCATTGATTGCTCGCGGGTTCGCCACTTTTTGCTACACAAAATTACTAGATGGCGTTTTACGTTTTGGCGTAGAATGTTGTTTATTTTTTACATAAATTTCCAGACTTTATAACAAACCTAAAAATAATAATTTGTGTCGTCCCATGTATTTGATTAGGTAGATATTTAGGTATTTCTTTTTTAAGTCAGCAGCAATTACTAAAAAAACAGGTAAAGTGCGAGTCAGACTCGCGCACCAAGGGTTCCGGACCACCCCGTACAATAGAAAATGTCCACTATAAATTGACGCTCACTAAGTATGTATTCACATACTTCGTGCGTGTCAGTTTATAAATACTGGACATTACATTTTCAGTGATATAACTAAAAATTTACTGTTTTCGCAATTTTTCCTTTATCTGTGCTATACGAGTAAGACGTTGCTTCTTACCAAATTTCAAGATTCTGAGTTTACGGGAATTTTGATTCCCTTGCGAGTTTCGAAAAATTGCGGAAATTAGCGGCATACCTGAATGGCTGTATCTTTTGATTGCGTTGGCTTAGAAGTTTAGTGTAGTCGTGGTGTTAAGCGTAAACATAATCCGGATGGGTCGCAAGGATCAAATATAACGTAACCGCGAGCACAAAACAATCGTTTGTGATAGGTGGCAGGTGGCAAAAGGACGTCGCTCTACACATGTATAGCGCTGTCTCACTTGCTCATGTCATTCCGTACGAATTTTTTTTGAGGTTACATTTTCATTTCAACTTGCGCAGAATATCCTATTGATCAAACTTTTGAAACTAAAATGCAATTATGGTAACAAGGTAAACGAATTTTAAAATATATTTCATTTGTTAGTAATTATGTACCGATCGGCCCATGAAAATGATGAGCATACTTAGAACCTTATCGCATCAAATTGCAAGCAACTTCGTTGACACTGAAATGTTATATACTTACATTTGAAACCTCCTCCGACTACCTAAGTATTAACCCGCGAGCATGACCCATGGTATGTCATACCCTGACAGTATTAAACACGTTTGTTATTTTTTTAATCTTAGAGTAAAACATATAAGCTCCTATTTTTTTTAAGTCGGTTAAAATAGTAGATTGTTAACCAAGGGTTGAAAGTGACCCATAGTACCCGAGATATTTCTGGCGCTCGAACGAAGTGAGAGCGCCAATAGTTCGAGGGTAAAATGGGTAATTTCACCCGAGTTAAACACTCTACTTTTCATTTCGACTGTGAGGAAAGTAAAATACTGCACGTACATTTTATAAAACAGGTATATTAAGAATAATCAGTTAAAATACACATACTGCCAACTTTAGAAAAGTTTAAAAAACGTATCTGATCTAATAGTTTTAATCTTATTTCTTGTATTTATATAATTCTATAAATAAATGTAGGTATAGAATGATTTGCTTGATATGAAATAAATTAATTATTCAATTTTAGATATACCTAAGTAAAATAATTAAAACTATATCCAACCTCTAACCTCTTTGCAGTGGCCACTTGCCGCGGCCTACTCGATTGTAATCGAGTAGGCCGCGACGACGCTACTAATCTAGAGGGCCATGACGGAACGTGAAAAAAAAGTTTTATAGCATTATTTCGGGCAGCCGATATTTACAGAAAGGGTTTTGAATGTTGATTTTCTGTAATTAGGAAGAAAAATACCAACAGTAAAATGATTTTTTTAATACAGTTGCTCAAAAAGTGGTACTTTTTGTGGCTGCGTAGCGTGCGAGAAGCTCAATTTCTCGCACTAGTGCTTTTTACTTTTTAGTTCCAAACTATACTTTCGAAACGCAGTAATTTTATATTAGATTTTTTACTTGGAAATTATGAAATTAAAAACGCTTACGAATACTAGGAGTATTTATTTTTGATCGCGTTAGTATGAAAGTCATTTTTGAAGCTGAAAATGTACGCATCTGTAGGTAGACCGCTTAACTCATTCCTCGCTTGCGCAGCGCGCGGGTGCAGGGGTATGACGATAACGGGGTGCGGGCGCCGGGGTTTGCCTTCCGCACGTCGCCCGCAGCCCGTTATAGTCATACCCCTGCACCCGCGCGCCGCGCAGGCGAGGACCTAGTTAAACGGTCCACCTATAGGTACCAGGAGCGCATACGCAAGCAGAAGTTTCGATGCAGCCACTAACAGTTGAGATCGAGGTACAATAATATAAATTTATTTAAAGAATTCATTAATATATAAATGACGAATATTAATTTATTATTTTTTCGCAATTGTATTAAAAAACGTCGTTTACAACACGTGTGAAATGTCTTTTACCACTCGTACCGAGTCTTGCCACTCGCTTTCAGCTCGTGGCAAGATACCTCGGTACTAGTGGTAAAAAGACATTCTTTTCACACTAGTTGTAAAATGTACTATTTATCAACATCGCTTAATGTATAGCTGAGTTTCGATATATGTAAAGCTTTTATTTTAATAATATGAAGTAACTCAATTATCTTCGACTCCGTGGCTGACCGTAACAATTAAAAAAAAATTACTTTCCACCCTAGGGGAGAAAACGCTATTTTCCACCCGGCTATATGCCCATGAAAAGTCAACTTTCAGAACAGGAGAGATGAAAAGTAAATGCTTGGGTTTTTACAGAAAATACACAACTGAAGTTATAGGGTCGCAATGCCACTCTTATCTTTCGAATTTCAGGAAATTTTTATATGAGTAGGTTTCCGATTGTAAAATCCTACTTCCCACCAAATATTATATACTTTGACTTAAGGTTGACTGACAGATAATGCTTTGTGGCACTAAGTCCAGCTTCAGTCTCCACTCACGCCCGCCATATTGTTTTTTTTTTAAACTAGTTGTGCGCCAACACGTTGTCAGCATTAAGATAAATCTAACACCACCTCATTTTTTTGGAATTCATCAAGCATCTTGACCTGGAGGTGGTAACAAACTATCACTACTTAACGAGAAATTTAATCCATTACCTTTCTTTTGGGTTAAGCCGTAGTCGGGTAAAATGTTATTATTAATGTAGTTCATATCCTATTATGTAAATCAAAGTGGATTTGAAATTCTCCCGAGCTCCAAATTCGGAGAATCTTCCCTGGAAGGACATTGAGGGAAAATCTCACATGTGGATGCATTTTTCTCCACGAAGACACGTTTTCTCGTCAAGGTTGTGTACTACAGGCTTGTGCAGAATTTATTCAGCTTTAATGTTGCTGTAGATCATGTTTTCATAGAATACGTAGTTTTCGAACAAAACCTGAATTTCTTACGAATGGAGTACATTTCCCAAGATAGCGGCCGTTCTACAAGGTCCTGACCCGGGGACTTTTGGGAGACGAAAACAGGGCTTCCAACGAACATTCGTACCAAATTTCATCAAACTCCCCGAAATTTCGAGGTTGAACAATATCGACTGTATTATTATACAATTTAATAATACAAATACAAAATATTTTATTTTGTTAAACATAGGTATGTACATCGGTGTTACAGTTTATGGTTTGTCTCACTATGTGTTGCCTGTTAAGGCATACAAATAGCCACAAAATAGCATGCAGCATGCACTTACACACTAGATATAAGTCGTTAATTATGCTATCATTTGCTAACGTTATGCTAGGGTCATTTAAATATTCTTGTATGGAATAGTATGCTTTGGCAGCTAGAAATTTAAACAATGCTTTTTTAAATAAATGAGGGTCATGGAATTTCAAAATGGCTCATGGCAATTTGTTAAAAATTCTAGGCGCCATTCCAAATATGCTTTTTGAAAGTAGGGCAGTTTTGTATGGTCCATGGTTTATCTCACCCTGCATACGGGCACTATTAAAGCTCGAGAACTGGTTACTGTTCTGTTTAACATACATTGCTGTTTCAAAAATATAGAGTGATGGGAATGTCAAGATATTTAATTTAATAAAATAGGGTTTACATGATTCGCGGGGGTGCAGGCTGCAAACGGATCTGATACATTTCTTCTGACCTTTGAAGACTAGGTCTCTATCTGTGGAGTTGCCCCAAAATATTATTCCGTACCTTAGTGTAGATGAATCATAGGCATGATAAGATGTTAAGACTGCAGATTGGCTAACTTTTTTACTAAGATGATACAGAGCATATGAATATTTATTTAGTTTCTTACATAGAGAGTCAATTTGGTTTTTCCAGGTCAATTTATTATCTAAGCTTAAACCTAAAATTTTTGATATGTCCGTTTCATTAATCCTATGGTCCTTATAAGTTACATTTAAATTAGTGATTCTGTCAATTCTTTGTTTAAAATTCATAATGTTAGTTTTTTCTAAATTAATGTGGAGGTTGTTCCTGTTTAGCCATTCAATGAGTGATTGCAGAGATCTATTGACGTTGTCCTCGTAGTAGTGTAGGTCTTCTCCTGTGAATATCACAGTGCTATCGTCAGCAAATAGAACCATAGATTCTTGGATAGCCAGCGCAAAAATCGTTGATGTAAATTAGAAAAAGTAGTGGGCCTAAGACACTACCCTGTGGGACGCCAATATGTGTATCCCTAAGATCAGATGTATACGTTATTTGTTTCTTAGCTTTAATGTTGCTGTAAGAACAAGTGTTTCGCTTTTAGCCTCTAAAAAGTTATTTTGAGCTTCCCTGTGTTGCAAACACTGGTTTACCAGTAGAACATGCCACTTGAAATTATGTCGGTATTTGTACATAACTTGGTTTTAGCCTAGTAAAATTAAAAATTTGATTGTGTATTGTGAATATCTATCTGCAGCGGCACCGAGCAGCACAGAGGAGGCTCGCCGGCGGGCTTGCTCGGTCAGGCTGGAGCGCCTGCTCGTGGACGCGGAGCGGCGCTCGTGCCGGGTCGGGCTCCGCACGTACACGCTGCGGCGCACGAGCGGCCCACGCGACCACACCGACACGTCGAGCAGTTATCAGTGCGACGAGTGTGGCAAAGGTTTCAGATATAAGTCAGTTTTAAGGAAACACATACACACTCACTTGTCAGGGCCTTCACGTGATTCAACCCAAAAGGATTTCAATTGTGATCTCTGTGATTCTAAATTCAACACTAAAGTGCTTATATTAGAACACGAGAAAAATAAACATGGTGTGACAAATTTCACGTCATCAACAGTTATCAAAATTAGTTCGAAAAGCCATTTAAAAAGTCAAACAATTCGTTATTTTCAATGTAATGATTGTAGTTTTTCTACTACATTTAAAGGAAATTTCCAGTCTCATGTAATGATACATACAGGTGAGAAACCGTTTAAATGTAGCCAATGTGACTACAAGTGCAGTCGGAAGGAACATTTAAAAATACACGAAAGGAGACACACAGGAAAAAAACCATTTAAATGTAGCCACTGTGACTACAAGTGCAGTCGGAGGGCAGACTTGAAAAGGCACGAGTTGATACACACAGGAGAAAAACCATTTAAATGTAGCCAATGTGACTACAAGTGCTCAGTCAAATACGATTTACGAAAACATCAGAGGATACACACTGGAGAAAAGCGTGTAGGACAAAAATCTATTGAATGTAGCTACTGTGATTTCAAGTGTAATTATAAATCAAATTTAAAAATACATCAGAGGATACACACTGGAGAAAAGCCTTTTAAATGTGGCCACTGTGACTACAAGTGCAGTCGGAGGGCAAACTTGAAAAGGCACGTGTTGATACACATGGGACAAAAACCAATTAAATGTAGCCACTGTGACTACAAGTGCAGTCAGAAGGAACATTTAAAAAAACACGAAAGGAGACACACAGGAAAAAAACCATTTAAATGTAGCCACTGTGACTACAAGTGCAGTCGGAGGGCAGACTTGAAAAGGCACGAGTTGATACACACAGGAGAAAAACCATTTAAATGTAGCCAATGTGACTACAAGTGCTCAGTCAAATACAATTTACGAAAACATCAGAGGATACACACTGGAGAAAAGCGTGTAGGACAAAAATCTCTTGAATGTAGCCACTGTGATTACAAGTGTAATTATAAATCAGAATTACAAACACATCAGAGGATACACACTGGAGAAAAGCCTTTTAAATGTGGCCACTGTGACTACAAGTGCAGTTGGAAGGGAGACTTGAAAAGGCACGAGTTGATACACACAGGAGAAAAACCATTTAAATGTAGCCAATGTGACTACAAGTGCTCAGTCAAATACGATTTACGAAAACATCAGAGGATACACACTGGAGAAAAGCGTGTAGGACAAAAATCTTTTGAATGTAGCCACTGTGATTTCAAGTGTAATTATAAATCAAATTTAAAAATACATCAGAGGATACACACTGGAGAAAAGCCTTTTAAATGTGGCCATTGTGACTTCAAGTCCAATTATAAGTCACGCTTAAAATATCACGAGAGAAAACATACATAAGAGACAGTTGTTTTAAATGTAGCCATTGTGATTTTAAGTGCATTCTGAAGCCACAATTACGAAGTCACGAAAGGATACACAATTACACAGTGCAGAAAAACCATTTTAATGTATCCAGTGTAACTACAAGTCCAAACGTCAAAGAGATTTTCAAACACCTCAGATGATACACACAGGTGAAAAACCTATTTGTATGGGCACGGCTCGCGGTGTGTCTCCCGGCAGAAAACCACCAGGTTATACACACTGGGGAAAAATTATGAATTTTAATGTGTTGTATAACTTTGTTCGTTGATGTTAAATCATGAATGTGTACTTAATAATCAAATTATCTGTTGAGACATTGCCATGCCCTACCGGGGCTCATATGAGACTCAATGTACCTGTACTGTTCATGGTTCATGGCAGTCAAAGTGTTACGAATGTTACAATTGATACTACTGACCAGGTTTTTGAGTGCCTTTTGTACTTTACAAAACAATACCTATATTCACCGTCAAAAGGGCTTGCCGGCTTCGTATCACTATCCCTACTCATATACCTACTCACCCGGCAAGCCCTTCTCTCCCGGCGTCTGCAGTAATGTACTATTATTGCGTACATCTGTCGTATATTAATAGCAGGTACAGTCAGCATCAAAAGTAACTACGCAATCGAAGACGTCAAAATTCTTATTCACGTTTAATAAAGATTTTTGACGTCTTCGATTGCGTAGCTACTTTTGATGCTGACTGTACAAACGATTAGACAAATATAGAGGGAAACAGAGGCTCTAGTATAAGTTTTATCCATACAATACGTTTTCGAAGGTGTTTGCGTTTAGTCTCAATTTGTATGGCAACGCGAAACGCGCCTCTGGTGGTATCTATTAAGAACTACGCGTTTTCATACAAATTGAAACTAAACGCAAACGCGTTCGAAAACGTATATGTACCGATAAAACTTATACTACAGCTACAGAGGTAACAACAGAGAACCTTTGATTTTTTAAATTTATTTATTCTCAAAAAAAAACAACAATGGCTACTTACTTAAACAGCTTTACACAACGTTAGCACAGTCCGTTATGTCTTATTGTATACCAATATGGGGCGGAGCAAACAAAACTAAATTTATTGATGCTGAAAGGAGTCAAAGGTGTCTTCTTAAAGTCATGTTTTCGAAAGCTTATAGATATCCCACAAATGAATTATACAAGGGTTGTGAACTCCTTACTATGAGGAAGCTTTACATCTTAAACACACTTTTAAAACTACATAAGACTCTACCCTTTAAACCTGCAACATCAACACGAAGAAGGAAGGATAAAGTAGTTGTGACGCCCTACACTAAGTCAGTCTTTGCTAAAAGGCAATTTGCAAATCAATCTGCCTACCTATACAATAACATAAATAAAATTATTTCTATATACCCTATGCAATTGTTTAAATGTAAAAAAGTTGTGATGGAATGGATAAAAGAATTAAACTATGATGAAACAGAAGCACTCCTCAATCATACAGTGTAAAAAATAAGTAACTACATTATACCTACACATGTACTTGCATATTTTAGCTCTCACGCTCAAACAAATACACACACATGCACGCATGCGACCGCGCTCACACACACACACACACACACATACATGCACACACACACACACACACACTCAAATATACACACACATATTAGATTAATTAATTTAAATTAAGGAAAAGTGTACATTTACTTTCATTTAAATCACTTTTATGTAATGGTTACATTATTGCTAGGTATTATAGGAAGAGCGGGATCTTCTGCCACAAGTATTTATAATACTTACTAGAAGATTCCAACCCTAAACTATTGTACATATTTTTGTAACCAAATAAATATTTTTCATTTTCATTTTCATTTTTTCAATGGCAAGTACATCCCTTCCTGCTTCGCCAAACTGAGGACAGTTTGTCGGCGAATGTGCGCTCCCTTCCAAAAGTCAAACATTGTTGTGTTTACCTACTTACTAAATTACCTACTTAACCCATTGACTGCCAACTACGCAATATTACGTAGTCTACCTACGGTACCTATTACTAACACTAAACTTAGTGTACCATACCATCGACGACACACTCAGCCGACCATTTGTGAACCTTATTACAACAGCACAAAGTCCACCAATAGTCATGCCCTGAAGTATTCAGGTACAAACCGGGGTTTGTTCATGTTTCCGTAGCGTTTTGGTATGCAAATAAATATGTAAGTATTACGCGGAATTTACGGGTGAAGTATCTAATGGAATTATTCCATTCCTTTTTTTTTATATACTACAACGGTTACAAATAATCGTACGACTTGCCAGGACGGTCGATTCTCCATACAAAACTCCTTTTAGAATTGCTCCTTACAAAAGTATTATGGTTCTCCTTTTAGAATTGCTCCTTTAGGTAGGTACTATTAATTATTTTGTGATAACATTTAGTTCACAATGGGGTCCGATATAGCGGGTTACTATCAAATTTACCTTATCGCCAAACGATAATATAGCTCAAACGTCTGGATTGTGTAATGTCTTTGATACTATACAGACATGAACGCTAAACGCCTCTTTAGCAAAACGTCTGGATCTTAGAACGTTACGATCTAAAATACTCTAGCAGCAAAACCCCTCTATCTTAGAATGTCTTTATTACTTAATAGACATAAACGCTAAATGGCCCGGTAGCGAAACGTTTGTATCTTAGAATGTCTTAATTACTAAACAGATATGAACGCTAAACAGTCCTTAATCAAAACGTCTGGATTGTGTAATGTCTTAATTACTACATAGATATGTATTAACATTTAATTATATGGAGTAAGTATTACATTTCCAGACGTTTTGCTACTAACTCATACTGTGTTCAGGTCAATTCACTAATTTTACTTTCAGCTAATTACGTTTTCTAATCATACGGACTATTTATATTTCCAGACGTTTGGCTACTTGCTCATTCTAATTGTGAGCCGTCCAGCTAAATTGACTCCCTGCTGACTTAGTATCCTACATTCATGTCGTCCAGATAAATTGACTCTCTGCTGACTTTGTATTTTACTTTTATGTCATCTAGCTGAAATGGTCCTTTGGCGATAAGGTAAATTTGATAGTAACCCGATATAGCTACTAGGCCTACCCCAGTAGCTTGGTACGTTGTATCGATATGTTTTACGTGACGTTTTAGTACTTCTTGGCCGTAAAACTTGACGATAAAACCTATCGTGCCTCTTAATTGTACTTGAGATATTTTGCCGTGTCTTTATACTGTTTTACTCATAATTTATGCTATTTTATTTTAAGCAAGTACCGAGCAATTCTAATAAGGTGATCGGTGGGACATTCCTACGGCCCAGGTCTCCCAAATGCTACGGGATTGTCTGAAAATAGAATTATATAGCATGTTAAAAATACTTTGAGGTTGCACATTTTATTCATGATAGAGCTGAGAGCCCTCACAGCTGCGTCATCTAAGCTCTTAGTCCATAAGGGTTAGGTCCGTACACGTACGAAATTGGCGGACATGTCGGCGCACTCGAGTAATGTGAGTGCGATAGAGATGGAGATAGGCAGTCCGCCGCGTGATTTCGGCCCGTAGATAGATGATATATAGATGGCGTTCTAGCGTATACCGAAAAGGGACGATGGTAAATTAACCATACTAAATTAAGAAGTATCAGAAGCTAATACACTCTTGACGTCTAATGTCATTTATAATTTAGTCGTATTATGTCGGTGACGTCATGGTGGTGTCAGTTTCAATACAAATTTTGACAGGTGTGGTGGCAAACAAAAAATCCGTATACGCGATGAGTGTGTATGTGTGGGTGACTCCCTCTATCTATTCTACCTCTATGTTTCGGCCCGTGTGGATACGTGCCGGAAGCACGGCGCGGCGGCCGGCCAAACCAAGGTCACCCCGAACTACGTTTTCTGTGACCTTGCTTGGCTGTCGCTCTTTTTGCGTATATCCTATAAAATTAAGTATACGAGTAATTCATTTACTGTGCATTGAAATCACAGATGTATGAATATAAGGAGATCGGACATGCCGGCCGATTTGTATAGAGTACGCCTGTCGCAAGTTCATTAAACCACACAACGCCCAAGTAATTGACAAGACAAAGCACGCACACATCTAAAACACACACACTTGTATACCTACGCGCTTATTGAACAATACACGCGCATCATATCAGGCATTTTGGGAAAAAAACGAAATATTCTCTGCTCGCAGCACGCGTGCACAGTATGGCAGAGTATGCCCATTGAGCTAACAGCTGCGACACGGCCGCCGGCGGCTTGTCCTCTCTCTAGTATTCTATGCTCTGAGATTGAAATAAATAGTTTGCTTAAAAATGATGCTTTATTCTACTTACACTCCCCGGCGCAATGCATGCCACCAGCCATAGTTTTAACCAGCGCCATATAGTATTCGACCGTGCAAATGATTTTGTTAAATAGCTTAACTAATAAAGAGTTACTATTTTGTTTTAAGTACGACGGAACAGCAATGCGCAATTGTTTTACTTATATGAAAAAAAAACCGGCCAAGTGCGAGTCGGACTCGCGCACGAAGGGTCCCGTACATTTATCTATAAAAACACAAAAAAAAACACGTTTGTCGTATGGGAGCTTCCTGTAGCTTAGTTGGTAGTGACCCTGCCTACGAAGCCGGAGGCCCCGGGTTCGAATCCTGGTAAGGGCATTTATTTGTGTGATGAGCACAAATATTTGTTCCTGAGTCATGGATGTTTTCGATGTATTTATTTATCTATATAAGTATGTTTATCGTCGATCACACGATATTACTGGAAAAATGTTACAATTATGGTTTCCGGGGCGGGGCTTATAACTGGATGCAGACATACTTATCAAATAGAAGCCAATGTGTAGAAGTTAGTAGACTTAACAATAAAAATGAATTGACGCAATATAGATCGACGTTTCAAAATACACAAAGAGGCGTGCCCCAGGGTAGCGTTCTGGGACCGTTACTTTTTGTACTCTATGTAAATGACATTCCTCAGGTGACATCGAATGAAATTATTATGTATGCTGATGACTTATCAATTATTGTAGCCGATAATAGGGACATTTTGACATTAGAAATAATAGTAAATAATGCAGTTAATGACATCGAAAAATGGTTAGATAATAATAAATTAGTATTGAATGTAGATAAAACACATTGGGTTCAATTTTCTAATTATAGGACTAATCAAGCATCTCTAGCTGTGAATTGTAAAGGAAAACCCATAAATAGTTGTGATGACGTATGTTTCTTGGGTCTCACACTTGACAGGTGTCTTAACTGGAAGCAACAAATTACTAATATCTGTAACAAGTTAAATAAATTTGTTTTTGCCTTAAAAAGACTGAGGAGTGTAACAGATGAGTCAACCGCTCTTACGGCGTATCATGGCTACGTTGCATCTGTTCTCCGCTACGGAGTTATCATATGGGGGAACTCGACAAATGTCACTTTACCTAATGTCAAGCACGTAAACAATACCAGGATCAAAAGGGCGATGAACTGGAATTTGAAGATAGAACAGTGTTTTTAGGCATCACCTTGGACTCAAAACTACAATGGCATGCGCATATCGACACCCTAGCCGGCAAACTTGGTTCTGCAGCCTATGCAGTAAGACGTATAAGACAGTTAACAAACGTTGAGACGGCCAGGCTGGTGTACTACAGCTACTTCCACAGTGTTATGTCCTACAGAATCCTGTTGTGGGGTAAAGCGGCTGATATCCAGACCATCTTCGTGCTACAGAAACGAGCTGTACGCTCCATCTACGAACTAAAAGCCCGAAATTCTCTCAGGGACAAATTTAAGGAGGCAAATATTCTTACTGTAGCATGCCAATACATTCTTGAGAATATTATGTATGTGCGGAAAAACCTTCAGGACTTCAAACTCAACAGTGATATCCACGACTACAACACCAGAAGTAAACACAAGATCGCAGTGCAGTACAGTCGTCTTCGCAAGGTTAGCACGTCGTTCGTGGGGAACTGTATACGTTTTTACAATAAAATACCTACTGAAATTATTAATTTGCCGTTAAGTAAATTCAAGTCTCATATAAAAAAATATTTGCTAAGCAAGGCGTATTATAATGTCAACGATTTCATAAACGACAAAAATGCCTTTAAGCCAGTAGCAGTCAAATTCTATTAGAATTAATATACCTTCGAGTATGATTGTCTTGGCGTATTACCTTTGTAATTATTATAAGTACCGGAAATAGCTGTTCCGTTTTATGTAACATGAGAGCACGTAATGCTTTTTCTCGCCGAACAAGTCGCTTTAATCTTTGCTATTATCAATGTCCAGTGTGGCTTGAATATGTCATGCTCGCTTAAAGGGCTTTGCTTACGGTGGCGTCGTTGATCGGGTCGCCACCTTCCCTAACATATGGTTGAGGGAGGCGATGGCTGAGATATGCGTCATACTCGTGATCGGGTGCTGTTTGTGGAGTCCGGTCTGTTCATGCTTGCAAGGGCATAGTAACTACCTAAATACTAGTGTTATTATCATTATTTTGACGAGAGACATCGTTCTGTTCTTGACACGTTTTATTGTTATTGACCCTGTACATCTCTGACAATATTACATTAATGATCCTTTTTTTCTGTTTTAACGCTTAGAGACAGTATACATCTCTATAAGAACATTAGAATAATTATTAATTGTATTTGGATGCTCAGAGACATTATACATCGCTGGGGTACTAAATTAATATCATAAACTTATTGTTAATTCTGATACAGACCTTATATCGAATGTATTTGATAATATTTTACAATTTTGGATTTTTTTAGTTTTCATTTAGTGACATTTAGTTTGTTAACCATTTAGGTACTAATTGGTTAAAATCTGCAATTTTAAAATGATTATTGTGTAAGATTATTAATATTATATTGTAGAATACCATTTGACATGTAAAAGTGCCCTTGTGGGCCTATTTGCAGAATAAATAATTGATCTTTGATTTTGTTAACCAAGTGTTTGTGACGCAAAAACGCTGTATTCGTGCTGTCTGTGGAGTTGGATCTCAAATATCTTGTAGACCGTTTTTTAAAAAGCTTAATGTCCTTACATTGACAGGAATTTTTATCTATGAGCATGCAAAATTTGTAAGAAACAACCCTGAGCTATTTGAGAAACCAACCCAAAATCCACGTTTACGCAACAGGGATTTGTACAAACTTAAGCAACCAGTTTTTAAGACAGCCTTGTACAACAGAAACTGTTACATGATGTCTATCAGAGTTTATAACAATATTCCCATAGACATAAGAAATCTGCCATATACATTGTTCTTGTCAAAACTTCATCGTTGGCTCCATGACAATTGTTTTTATAATATGAATGAATTTATGCATTTTAGAATGTAGAATTTATAATTTATTGTGTATTTAAAATGAAATGAATAGTCGACGCGAATTGGGGAAACAAAGTTTATTAGTATTATTGTTATTGTATTGGAGTCTAATGAACACTGGCTGGAAAACAACGACAAAACACTGCACTAATAGTTAACTCTATATTTAAACATGGAAAACTGTAATACCCCGGCTATTGGCTCAGTCTGAAATAGGTAACTAATTAGGATAACAAATTAATATAGTTAAAATGTATGCACGTCGATACAAGCTCAGCGGTGGACTGATTTCGCGGAAGCGGGCAGCGCGCGTCCTTTGGGCGCGTGCTGCGCGAATGTCAATCTTAAGGCTTCTATGCCGCGAAATTTAAATATCGTCCGTTTGGTCTTTTGGCGCGCGTGGAACGGCGCGTAGGAGAAGTATTTACGTTATACTCCCCCTCTAGTGTAGGAGAACGCCCTCGTTCCTGGACTAGCTCGTTTTGCTTCTCCTTCGGGCGTCCACGACGTCGCTTCGGTATAACAGGAGCTGGCAGGGTGTCGAGCTCCGTGTCGGTATTAATAAAAGGTGTCAAATCCTGAACGTGGTATTTCCCTAACGTCTCTTCAGGCTTCGTTACGGGAGCAATAATGAAAGTAGTGGGACTAACCTTCTTTGTTATTATGTAAGGACCGTCGCGCTTAGGTACGAACTTGGCACTTATACCTTTCTTAGCATTACTCAAAACATGCGACTTGAGCAACACCCGATGGCCGACATCATACACGGGAGCTGGACGGCGAGATTGGTCAGCTGTTTCCTTAGACTTGTCCTGTTGTGTCTGCACACGTTCCCGCACGGCAGATAAGGAACTGATGAACGAGCGGAGGTAAGGAGTGATTTGCGGGACAAAGTTCTCTTTATCTAATATAGCTCGCAAATCATGCCGGAGCTCAGTGGGAGACCTCATCTCTCGTGCGTACATTAGATAAGCTGGGGTAACACCAGTCGTACGGCAAACGGCGCTGTTCATTTCAAATCTGATGACTGCTAAATTGGTTGGCCAGGAGGTATGTTCATTCTCTACTAGTTGGCTGAGTTGAGTCTTTAAATCCCGGTTTTTGCGTTCCGCGGGATTTGCCTCGGGATGGTAGAGTGGGACCAGACTCTGTTTGATTCCTAGAATATACATGCATTGCTGCATAACAGCTCCAACAAACTGTACGCCGTTGTCGGATACTATTCGACGCGGGAAGCCGTATCTAAGGAAGTATTCCTCGATGAGAGTACGGGCACATATTTCTGCTGTAGCTTCCTGTAGTGCATATAGTTCCACCCAGCGGGTAGCTGTATCCTCCACCAGTAGGATCCATCGTTCACCGCTTTCGCCTTCAGGTAAGGGTCCAAACAAATCTATAGCGATTACTTCGTTCCGTTGGTTAAGAACGGGAGTCTGGAGAAGGCCGGGTGGTTTCTCGTTTGTAGATTTATAACGCTGACAATCGATGCAACTCTTGACATATTCTGTAATAACTCTCCTCATCCCTGGAAAGTAGTACAGCTGAGAAACTTTATAGTAGGTGCGATAAATTCCAGGATGTCCTGCTATCGGTGAGTTATGGCAGTCTTTCAGGATTTCTGCTCTGAGACTAATGGGAATAACAAGCTGTGGGGTCTCACTATCTGAATCGGGATTATAGCGATATAGTACTCCCTGCTCCATCAAGTATCCACGCTCCGTCCACCGTCGAGCTGCCACCTCGTCTGCACCTTCAACTTCAATAACAATCTTCTCCACTTCGGGGTCGGAGAGTTGTTCTTTTCGCAGCTCTGCCGGATCCTTCGTTGGCAGATCTACCACTACCGAGCAGATGCCGCAGTCTTCTATGACGTCTTCTTTGAGCATTTTCTCGCTTTCTTCGCGCATCAGTTCCTTCTTGGCGGGAGTCAAACGATACGGAGGCACAGATATAGGTACATGGTCACCTGTGTCAATACGGTGCTCAGCATAGGGTGTCGGTGCTCCCCCTGGCTGGAAAATGTCCGCATTGTTTGACAAGACACGCGCCAGCATGTCTCGGTCAGGTGGTATAAGCTGAGTGCCCTCGTCAACTCGCAGAACATCAGCAGCAGCGCAGGTTAGTTCCTGAGTGACGTTGCGTTCGAAACGAAGTTGGAACTCACGATGCTGACTGTCGCCTGAAAAACGCCATAACCCGCGGTAGAAATCGATAGCAACACCAACGGTCACAATAAAATCAATACCTAGTACTGTTTCATTCCCGCTGGCTTCTGGAAGTATTATGAACGGAGCTCGAATGTTTTTACCCTCCAAACTCACTTCTAAGGTGGTAGTAAGAACATCGACTTCACGCGGGTGACCGTCGGCGAACTTAATAAGTTTTCGCGCCGGTTGAAGAGAGTGACCCTTGCGAAGAAGAAGCATATACAGAGTATAGCCCGCAATACTATGTTTCGCTCCCGTATCAATAAGCGCCGTGCCACGCGAACCCAGAATTTGTATGTCAAAAATAGGTCGATTTACCCTACGTAACACGCATTCAGAGCTGGTACCGGCGCGCGAGGAAGGAACTTTACGTTCGACATTATTATTATTTGCATTAAATTCAACATCGGTATTATTATTATTACAAGAGTGGATTGAGCCAACTCCATTTGCAAACACATTTGACAAATCCATTTCAGTTATACAATTACTAGGTGCAACAGGTACAGTAAAAATATTTTCATCAGCTATTACAGTGTAAACATCGTTTTCTACATAGTCAGTATTAATCTCGTCATCGGAAGTTACGTTACTAAAACTATAAAAGCATTGTTCCGCATTACACTTCGGGCAATTATCGCGCGTAACATTTTCCGCACCACACTTGTAACACGACACTGGATTAGTAAGTAAGTTTGACTCACCCTTGTCCGCCAACTTACGACACTGGTCACGATCGTGTCCGTAGTTCTTGCAGTATACGCAGAACGAGCGCGCTCGACTAGGCGCGGCGGTCGTCGCCGGTGTCGGCGGGCCGCGCGTGGCCTGTGCGCCGAGCGGAGTAGGAATCGCCGCGCCGCGCGCGGTCGGCCCGCCGGGCGGCGGCGTGAAACGTACACTCGATGCGCCGCGCGAGTATTGCGGCATCGATGGCAGCGGCGACGGCGGCGGCGGCGGCGGCGGCGGCGGCTGTTGCGGCGGTGCCGTTGCAGTGCTCGGCGTACTGGTGTAAATGGGCGGCGCGCGCGCGCGCGTAAACGGAACGTTTCGTGCGGATGATTTCGCATATTCTGGAACGCTCTGTGATGCTCTTTGCATTTTTGCCGTACGGGCACGGTCGGAATCTTCAATTTTATGGGCTTTTGTTAGCAATTCTTTAAATGTAGAAAACTCTTCTCGCCTTAATGTTTTAGTTATATTGACATTGAGCAAACTATAAATCATGTCCAGTTGTGCTTTGGCGGATAAATCACCCGGTGGAAGGCGGGCAAGCAGGGCGCGGCATCTTGCAACGAATATGTCAGTTCGTACATCGTCACCCTGTTCAGAGTTGAATAACTCCCTATATATAGTGGATTCTGAGCGGCGGTCGCCATAAGCGTCGCGTAGGTATGTTAGGGCTTCATGCCATGTCGTGACCTCGGCGCGCACACTTTGCCACCAGGTCGCGGCTTCATTGGTGAGTAACATCGACATACCTTTCAGAGCGATGTCGTCTGAGACATTTGCGGCTTCTTTGAACGATTCAATTGCGTCTATAAATGCCTCAATGTTATCGGAGTGACCCGCGTAGCGAGATGTACAGGTCGCGAAGGTGCCGGCTGGCGGTGGAGCCTCGCCCGCTGAGGAACTCGGCGACGCGCTGGGCCGCCGGGCGGGGGAAGACGATCTTGTCGTCAACTGCTCCAACCGTTCGAAGACACGGTCACACATTTGCGATTGCGACTGCTGTATTGTCTCTAATAAAAAGGTGAAATTTGCTTGAGACATTGAGATGTTCTCATCTTCATCACGAACATCGAGTTCGTTCACTCTCTGCCGTGTTTTACGCGGCATTTTCAATAATAACTATGTCCCTTTTCACTTTTAAACACTGAAACTGGTTCACTTAGTCACTTAAACATTCTGCCCACACTTGGGACGCCATTTATTGTGTATTTAAAATGAAATGAATAGTCGACGCGAATTGGGGAAACAAAGTTTATTAGTATTATTGTTATTGTATTGGAGTCTAATGAACACTGGCTGGAAAACAACGACAAAACACTGCACTAATAGTTAACTCTATATTTAAACATGGAAAACTGTAATACCCCGGCTATTGGCTCAGTCTGAAATAGGTAACTAATTAGGATAACAAATTAATATAGTTAAAATGTATGCACGTCGATACAAGCTCAGCGGTGGACTGATTTCGCGGAAGCGGGCAGCGCGCGTCCTTTGGGCGCGTGCTGCGCGAATGTCAATCTTAAGGCTTCTATGCCGCGAAATTTAAATATCGTCCGTTTGGTCTTTTGGCGCGCGTGGAACGGCGCGTAGGAGAAGTATTTACGTTAAATTTTTGTTTTCTGGTTTTTGATTATTTTTTGATTGTAATTTGCATGCCACTAAAATGGTGAATTATGCTGACCATATTATTTTAAAAATCCATCAATTATGTAATGTAATGTACCATAATTCTGCAATTAAATAATTTTTGATTTTTTTGATTTTGATTTTTGGTCGTCTAGTACCCATAGTGCAAGCTTTGCTTTGTTTGAGACTAAGCCGATTTGTGTAAGATTGTAAAAGAAAAAAATATGTATTAAAAAATATATATTTATTCTATTTTTTTGTATTTGTTGTTATAGCGGCCACAGAAATAAATCATATGTGAAAATTTCAACTGTCTTACTATCACGGTTGTTGAGATACAGCCTGGTGACAGATGGACAGACAGACAGACGGACAGCGGAGTCTTAGTAATAGGGTCACGTTTTACTCTTTGATTACGGAACCCTAAAAGCGGCAAAAAAAATCACGTTTGTTGTATGGGAGCCCCCTGTAGGTTAGTTGGTAGTGACCCTGCCTACGAAGCCGGAGGTCCCGGGTTCGAATCCCGGTAAGGGCATTTATTTGTGTGCTGCAGTACTGTCGTAAAGCAAGCCGCTCCCCTCTTCGGGAGATGGTTGTGTAAGGTGGAACATTCTTGAAAGTGGAGAGTTGCGCCCCAAGTTTGTCTTTCTAAAGCGATCTTTGAACAGCTGTTATGTTATGAGTTGACGGCGAATAAAAGTAAATTGATGTTTCTGGATATCGATGACTTACCTTAAAAGTACCATCCACATAAATCTCGTCTACAGAATAGTATATTAGTATTACATTCTCGTCGCAGTTGTTTAACCGTTTAACTGCCAAAACATCAGTTGCAAACACAATCGCATGGTACAACTTGGAAGAATTCTCTTCTAATGCTAGTGTGTAAGTAAGCGAATTGCTGTATTTTACTGTAATGTTTAAATTTAAAGCACTTGGGCTAATTTTATAGAAATCACGAGTAAAGAGAATATTGAATATCTCATGAATACCCTGAGAAAATTACGGTTTTTTTGGAAATAATTCAATATCAGGCTAATTATTTGTATACTGCTTTTATATGTTATTTTAAACAACTTTTACTATTGAAGTCAATCATTCTATGGACCGGAAATTAGGAAAAAAAAAATCGCAAGAAAAAATGCTATCAGTATTTTTGAGTACACAAATTTGGAGACTTACTACCTGAATCCAAAAATATATGCATCAGAAAATAACGACATTTTAATTAAATATTTACGACCTTGAGATAATATTGAATTTTATCTGGCCTATAGAAAGGTTTATTCATTAACAAAAACTCGGCGCATTCTTAAATTGACCGGGTTATACAGGTTTGTTTTTAATTGGGAGGCACACTAGAAGCTCAAGGCAGATGGCGCTGCAATCGACTATACCTTGTTTACGTGTCGTGTCAAGTGTATGGTTGCTATATTTTCAGTATTCCTTGCGATTAACAGCTTAAAATGTACGCGTTTATGACTGTACGTGTTCTTCAAGCTGAGCTTCGAAGAAGAAAAGCGTCAGTGGCAGGGAAAAAAGCCGACTTGATACAAAGGTAATCGCCTCAAGTATTTGAGGTTATGTTACCTAATTTCGAGTGTTAATAAAAAAATCGATGCTCATGTGTGGTTTTTTCTTTCAGGTTGGAGGCATATGATCGCAACCAAAACTTTGGTGCCACCCTGGATGTTCCAGAAGACCGCTCATATGCGTGCCCACCCTCTGATACATTCAGAGATATTAACGCTGATTCGCCTATTCCCAACATCAGCAAGCATGAAATACAAGAATATTTTCAAAGATTCAACACTCACCCAAAAGGCCAACTTTTATATGAGTCCCGTCACCTTGTAACTGCTCGTTTCTCGTCCGATGGTACGTACACGTATTTACGTGGACAGTGCAAAGCTAGTATGAAGAGCCTAGCGTACCTTGTGGATGTGAAAGTGTCTCAAGAAGGTTCAATAGAAGCGTGCCACTGTGAGTGTGCTGCAGGGAGTGGTACAGAAGCGAGCTGCAAGCATGTTGCTGTACTATTGTTGGGTGCACATGATATTGTAAATAAAAGTTACATATTGTTACATCAAGTATGCACTCAACAGCTGATGATGTTTAACCAGCCTAAAAAGGTGTTTCAAAAATCACCCATTGCTGCACAAAATTTACCCAGCAAGAGATTGAAAACGTGCAATTTTGAACCCCTAAAAAGGGAAGACATAATGGATAATTATGAAGATTATGTGAGGAACTTGGCCATAGGTTATGGGGATACATCTATGCCTCTACTGCAAACATTCGAACCGGCAAATCCTCATGGGATAGAATGGGATCACTCCTATACTTTGGAGACTGCAAAAGAAAATCTACTAAAAGATCTATTCTTAAAAAATGTTACTGCGAAAACAATAAAGGAAGTGGAACAAAACACTAGAGGGCAAGATACTTCTGCTGAATGGCATGTAATGAAATGCCAGTATGTTTTATACTGTAAGTCATTGCACCTATGTTGAAAAAAAAGCAATAGTGGAGAAAATTATCTCTCCCAAGCCGGTGCACACAAGAGCGGTAACCCATGGGAAGATACAGGAGCCTATTGCTTTACAAAAGTATGAAGCAATGTATGATGTAGATGTGCAAAGATGTGGATTATTTATTTCACAAGAATGTCCATTCCTTGCCGCCTCTCCTGATGGGTTACTTGGTGAGGAGACGGTGATTGAAGTGAAGTGCCCATATGCAGCACGGTATAGCGAGATAAATGAGGTAACAGTGTCATACCTAGAAGTGATAGATGGGAATTTACACTTGAAAAGAAGACACCCTTATTATGCTCAAATACAGGGCCAGCTTTATTGCAGCACTAGGAAGTACTGCAATTTTATAGTATACACTTTCAAAGATATGAAAGTCTTATTTATTGAAAGGGATGAGTCCTACATAGCCGAGATGCTCACAGCATTAATAAACTTTTATGTGCATGACCTGGAGTCTGCCATATGTAATAAATATATATATAAAAATTACTTGTCACTAATAAAAAGACATTGAACTGTTGTATGTTTTTATTTTGGATCCCTTCATTATTAAGTATTTCATTAGCTATAAAAGTAATTTTCTATGAAACCGTAACATTTCCAGGACAATTTCAATAAACTTTTTATAGAGCCCTGAAGGTTGGGTTGGGTTAGGTTTGTGTACACTTATAACAATCCTGAAAAAGTGGTGATTATGGCAAATTAAATCGTGGGTTTCATCATAACACTTTTTTATTGGCTTCTCTTCATTATACATTCTCTGAAGTTGCAACACATAAAACATACAAAAAATATTTTACTTGCTATTGGAATGTAACTATGGTCCAATTCTGACTTTAATATTTTGTAGGTTTTTGTTAGCCCAATAATCCTTTCTATATGAACACGTTTACTAGCAAGTTCTCTATCTTTTACGATTGTTAGTCCTGGTAACTGTGATTTTCCCTTTAGAAAAGTAGGTATCTTTACAGTAACATTTTTGTCTGCAAACATGTCCTGTATTGTGAAACCTCTATCCGCTAGTATGCTATCACCACTTTGACACTTCGACACAAGACCACTTCTTTCAACTGTTTGTCTGTCACTAATAGATCCTGCATATGCCTGTGAACAATAAGACAGCAATCCACCTGGTGTCGCTCCGACTAATACTTTTAGAGTATTAGCATGTTTGTAACTACTCCAAGAAGCTTGCTGGGAAGTTGGATTTTTTGGTTTTTGAACAGTTATTTCAGTTCCATCTAATATGACTCTAACATTTTAATCATATTTTTTGAAATTCTTAGGCATGTAATATTGAATCAATTCTTTACTAGGCCAAATATTTATTATACTCCAGAGTTGGTACATAAAATTTATCCATGTTATAAATATATTCGATACAGTAGTTTCACTTATGTTAAAAAACCTGCTCAGCTCAAAAATGCATTTATTCTGTCGTAGTTTCATCATAGTTAGGAATAATTGGTCTTCGGTAGATAGACTAATTACATTGCTGCCAAAGTATCTAATCTTGTGTGCCATCGGACTAAGTGTCGAGTAGACAAAATGGAATTTCTTATATGTTTCAAAACCTGTATAGAAGAGTATGGACTTATCATCATTCTTATATCTGTTTATTGAACCATATACATGCACATGATCAATATGAGTGCTCTTTGACAAAGTTTCAGGCTCTGTGTGTTCACTTTGAGCTGGTTCTGCAATTTCCACAGTAGTACATAATTCTTCTTCTCGCCCTACTTCTGGAGTAGTCTGACTATTTATTGATTCTGTCACTGTTGTGTGTTCTATCACATTATTCTCTTCAAACAGCTTTCTTCGTCTTCTTTTTTCACAACGCTGCTGACGGACAAAAGCTGCTGGTGTTTCCTGTTTGGTTGTAGTGAAACAGAATACAGACGGTACAACAGTTTTTCTTAAAAATTTGGCTAGTGGTACAGCATCTGTATATCTACTTTTTCCGAAATAATCATCTGCCTTAAAATGCAGCCTACATAATCGGGCTGTGTCACTTGCCCTAAAGTTATTGATGCGCAATGCACTCTCCCAACGTTTCCTGCGAGTTGGGTCCTTGGGAAATAAGTGGACTCCTCTATTTTTACAATTTGGCGCACAACATTGAGGCATTCTTGAGAAAAATATGGAAAAATACTTATAAGAAATTATAGAAGTTTGCAATTTGACAGTTCTTATGTCAATTGTCAAAGCTGGGTACAGTAGCTTATGCTTCTCTCTTTATGACCTACTAACAAAACTTAAAGTCCAACTCCCTACAGTAGACGGCAAACTTCGTGCGCAAATGAGGGGAAGTGGGGGGGCAGCTTGCACGTACAATTCGCCTTTGCGCAGGCAAGGTCATTTGCGCACGAAGTTTGCCGTCTACTGTACTAATGTTAAAACTCTCTTGGCTAGTTTTGAGCCCAAAGTCGCTAAGGCTTTGGCTTATTTTATAGATAAAAATAATATCAAATTATAACTATTTATGAATATATATAAGCACTCTTTTATCCACTTATTAACAATATACAAATATGGTCGTTACGTACAATTAGTCCCTGGGGCAAAATTATTAGGTGCACTCCACGGAACCGTAAAGCCAAAACTTCCCCCACTTGACATTGGCAAAGTGCCTAAGCAGCAAAAAGCCACAACACGGAAAAAAAAAAAAATGCGCCACCTGGCGTGAGAAAATGTCAGTTTTCCTCCTAATTGTCGGCAAATGGATTCTTACTCGACTAAACAAATTAAATCCTTCTTGTGGATTAATTGATTCTTTCTTGTTGGATATGATATAGAAACGTTTAATTTAGTAAAACTATTTACTTTTGATAACATTTTACATGAATTTATATTGAATAAGAAAATATTTATTTTATTTTGTATTGGCTGTTTAGAGATTTCATCTAAGCCTCGCTGCGGGCGCACTGCGCGAACTTCACGAAAAAAAATTGTTGCGCGCCATTATAGATAATTTCACAAATATTTGTAAACATTGATGATGCGTGTTTGGTTATTGTTAAAAATGTTGACTCGTATAGTAAATAGAAAAGTGATACATAGAGTTGACGCCACTTGTACATTCTTGGAGATGTACAAATATGTGAGTAAAAACCTGTTGTCATTAATAACTTAAGGAAACAACTTAGGAGCCTGTAACATGTTCATTTTATGAAAAGGATTTTTTCCTCGCAAATGTGTTGAAAAACGTCGTATGACACGCGTGAGCTTTGATAATTACATCCTCGGCTCTATTATCACGCTCACCTGCGGTTCGCGTAACAATTCCGCCTGTGATGTAATGATCAACATACCTCACTTGTATCATAATGTACTATTATACCATTTTCGCCTGATTTTTACGGAATTTATAATGATTACTTTTCATTATTTTTTACCGTTGCGGTATTAAATTTAGGTGGATTATTAATGCATATTTAGTCATATTACCCAATCTATTTTATGGTGTAAAAATATGGCTGATATCGATATATTGTTGTGTTTTCATAGAGAGAAACCGTAAAGTTCTCAGGGTAGAAGCGCTCGGGCATCTCTCGATGAAAGGGTTAACGAAAAAAGCGGCCAAGTGCGAGTCCGACTCGCCCATGAAGGGTTCCGTAAAATAAATTGCGGTTTACGATTTATGACGTATTAAAAAAAAACTACTGACTATAGATCTCGTTTAAACCAATTTTCGGTGGAAGTTTGCATGGTAATGTACATCATATATTTTTTTTAGTTCTATCATTCTCTTATTTTAGAAGTAAGTACAGGGGGGACACACACATTTCACCACTTTGGAAGTGTCTCTCGCGCAAACTATTCAGTTTAGAGAAAAATTATATTAGAAATCTCAATATCATTTTTGAATATATATCCATAGATACCCCACACGTATGGGTTTGATGAAAAAAAAATGAGTTTCAGTTCTAAGTATGGGGAATCCCCAAACATGTTTTTTTTTTCTTTTTCATCTACTTACCAAGTTTCAACAGTATAGTTCTTATAGTTTCGGAAAAAACAGGCTGTGACAGGACGGACAGACAGACATGACGAATGACTAAAAACATACCACGAAAATCTCAATTCGAACGTGAACTGTAGAAAATCGGAGCGATAAGAACATGGCAACATTTTCTTACGCTCCGCCATACTAGATATTTTAAACTAAACTCTACTGGTACACGATAATGAATAAAATGCTTTGACAGTTCCTGTTACTGTGTAGAAAATATGGGCAATGGGCAGAACTGGAACTGGCAGAAGTGTCTCAAGCAAAGAGTAAGGATATATAACTGAAAGTTTTGAGTGTGCCTCCCCTGGTCTCAAGTGTCAAGTCAACACAACGAAGTGTCAAAGGCGATTTCATTTGTTTTTATTAGTGATTTTTATTTTATTTATGAATGAAAACTACTAAATGAAGTAAAATGACAACGATTAAATTGGAAGAAGAGGAATTATTGGCGTGCCGAATATGTCTCGCGACGGATTTGAAGCTATACGGAATTGCTGAGCATAAACTAGATGATGCGTTCGCCGATATTTTGGGGACTCCTGTGAGTATAATAAAAACTTAAATTAAAAAGACCAGCCACATGGGCGAGAAACACTACACATACAATGTGAGCTTACCGATTCATTTTAATTTGCAAGAATATGTGTTAAGTCACGAGAGTCCGCTGGATGTGGGTGGCGTAGGACTTTGGCACTCTTCACAGAAGGGACTGGTTAGATCGGTTCCCCAAACGTTTTTCCCCACGTGTGTTGGGACCTGTGCATCTCTATACTATTTGCTTAATTTGACTGCTGGATCATATTTTTCCCTGTCGGAGGTTTCCCCAACCTCAGCTTAAATCTATACAGTTTTGACGGAGCTCTGCTTACGCGGAGCTTCTATCTCCTTGTCCTTTAACCCTTCGGGCCACCGCAAAACCAACATAACCTACACCTATGTACCTACTTTAGCCCATTTACTTTATAAAATTGCATTTATTAAACATAAACTCTATGTTTTTTAATCAAACAAGGAATTATATAGTAGCAGTAGAATACTAGGAGGAGATAAGAGGAAGAATATTAATTGAGAAAATATGCTATTGGAAGAAATAGCGGAAAGGAAATCTGCTACTACACAAACTTACAAAGGAGGCAAATTACTACTAGCAGAAAATTGCAGTGGGTAGAGATCCGAATAGAAATTTAGCTATGCAGAGTTTGGGGAACCATGGTATACAGTCACAACCCCTAAACTACACTCAAGGAGTAGTTGATTACTGTGTGAAATATATACAGTGGGCATTAAAGTCTTGGACCAATAAATTTTGACAGAAATTGATTTAAAATGCAATGTTAATATGTGACCCAAAGTTCCAATTTATTGACACTGAACCAGATATGGCAATATCACCCAAAAATCACAATATAGAGTTGTGAATATTTGAAATTTAAAGTGTTTTTAGTTGAAATTACTTAATGTGGCCAAGTTTTTGTAAAACTGTCATTGTATTTGGAATCTAGGAGGACATCTAGCTTCATAGGCAGAGTCACTACCAACTAGGCTATACCAGTTGTTGCTATGTCAATTAGTATGAAGTGTTTTGGGTTGCCGCCAGTGAGGTCAATCCTTGTCTCAAATTTTTGGGTATTTATGTTCTTGAATTGTAGTTGCCCGGATACAATCATTTGTTCCTCTCCAAAAACTGGTTCAAATGGCATCTTAAAAAAATCTTAGTCTATAGCCCTATTATGTAACATCGAGTTCATTATCATTGAGTTTATGACGACCGCTTTAGCCTAGTTACTATTGCCTACGAAGCTAAAGGTCCTGGGTTCGAATCCTGGTAAGGGCATTTATTTATTTGTGTGATGAGCACAAATATTTGTTCCTGAGTCATGGATGTTTTCTATTATTAGTATTTATTTATCTATCTATATTATTATTATTAAGCCTTTATATTCCATATTTCATTTGTAGTTGAAGTTATATTTTAATAGTTTTATATCTGCTGAATATGGATCCCTTTTTGGGTGAAGGCCTCCTCCAAACTCGTCCACTCCTCTCTTTGTCTTCCTATCTCTGTCCAATGTTTGCCAGCTGTCTGGATGATATCATCAACCCATCGCTTGTAAGGTCTGCCAACATTTCGTTTATTTATCTATATAAGTATGTTTATCTTCGTCTAGTACCCATAGTACAAGCTCTGCTTAGTTTGGGACTAGGTCGATTTGTGTAAGATTGTCCGCAAATATTTATTTATTTATTTGTTTGGAGTCAAGTGATTTGGGCTATATAGTTGAGAAGTTTCAGGGTACACTCCCTTGAAGAACCCCATACTGTAACATTTACCCTACATGCGCGGTGCGAACCCTGAATGTTTCCAGCTGTGTGAGGGCGACGGGCTGCCGCGGCGCGTGTGCGGTGCGTGTGGCGGCGCGTTACAGCGCTCTGTGGAGCTGCGCGCGCGCTGCCGAGCCACGCACGAGCTTCTGCGGCAGCTGATGCACAAACAACACTATGTGAGTCATCTGTTATTATTATTCTGGTAGTGGCTTCTGGGCTGTCAATGCCCTTGGTATCACTGCGACAATCGCTGATCTATTGTGATCGCCACTTACTACAATGGGGAATGGATGAAAATTTTAGAAACACCTGATTTTTTTTTGGTGGTAGGAATAACCTTGTACCAAGAAAAAAGTTGCAGACTTTTCAGATGCGTCAATAATTTTTAAAAAATATAAACAGTTTCCTCACTTACGTTTTGTGGTTAGGACGGCGAATGAGACAATTTCCTTGATCCGTCACATATTACATAAAAATATCATAAAAATCAGTGGTAAACTGACACTGGCAATGATATTGACAGCTGCAGCAGCTATATTGGTCATTGCCAGGGTCAGATATTTAAAATATTTTTTGTAATATGAGACGGATCAAGGAAAGTGTCTCATTCGCCGTCCTAACCACAAAACGTAAGTGAGGAAACTGTTTATATTTTTCAAAAATAATTGACGCAGCTGACAAGTCTGCAACTTTTTTCTGGTGCTAAGGAAGGTTATTCCTATCACCAAAAAAATATTCAGGCATTTCTAAAATTTTCATCCATTCCCCATTCTTGGTCAAGTCCTGCAAACTCAAAAAATTGCAGGATTTTGTAGATCTCAAGTAATTTGATCTCCTCCGGGCACATGATGTGTTTGCCCAAGAAGGAGTTACGACTGCGCATGAGGCAAGGGCAATCGGTTAGGATGTGTGTAGGCGTCTCCTCTGCTTCAAAGCAGAATCTGCACTGCCTTGTATCACACAGTCCTATCGTTTGCATGTGCTTATTTAGGCGGCAGTGCCCAGTAAGCACCCTGACCAGCATGCGTAGGCGGTTCCTAGTTAGCGCCAAGGCGTCAGAAGACGCCTTTTTGCTAAAGGCTCTGTTACACTTTATTATTGACTTATTTTTTATTGACTTATTATTAGGTACTCCATACACGACACGCAAAGAGCCTTTAAGGTGGGTACGAATTTGAGTGGCTCAGCCTGAGGCATGCTCGCCACACGCGGCGAGCTGCTCGCGAACATTTTGTTGTAATTTGTTGCACATAAACATGCGACTCGGCTGGGCAGCGTTCGGGAAGCTACTGCACATCTTTTCGTCCAATATTCCGCAGTGTCTCAAGACGAGAGTCTTTGACCAGTGTGTGTTGCCAGTGATGACATATGGCACTGAAACGTGGTCGCTTACAATGGGCCTCATAAGAAGGCTCAAAGTCACAAAGGGCAATGGAGAGGGCTATGTTGGGAGTTTCTCTGCGTGATCGCATCAGAAATGAGGCTATCCGCAGCAGAACCAAGGTAACCGATATAGCCCTCCCAATCGCTAAACTTAAGTGGCAGTGGGCGGGGCACATTGCACGTAGAACTGATGGCCGCTGGGGCGGAAAGGTACTTTAGTGGCGACCACGTACCGGAATGCGCGGCGTTGGTCGGCCTCCCACAAGGTGGACTGATGACCTGGTAAAGGTCGCGGGAGTCCGCTGGATGTGGCGCAACCCCGGTCATTTTGGCACTCTTTGGGGGAAGCCTATGTCTTCCAGCTGATATGATGAATGTCAAATTTAAACTTGTTCCTGACAGTGAAAGTGTGAGTTTACGTAATATGCTCCAAATTATGTTTTTTTCTTATAGATCACCACCGACAACATTCGGGCCATCGACCGCACATCCCTCCGACTAGCCGACGACAAGACGCACATTCTCGACAATTTCGACAAGAAACTCGACAACATCGACAAGGCACACGTTGCCGAATACCCTGTCGAAACTGAATACACCTTCCCCGATTCGGTAGTAAGCGACCATGATGCCAAAAGCGACCTCGAGCCTTTAGATACGATGGTAGAAACGGAAACGTTGGTAGAAAATGGTAGAAACAACTTAACCGAAGTGAAAATGGTAGAAACGGAGAAAATAGTAGAAAATAGCAGTAATCTGAAAAAAGAAAAGAGAATTAAGAATGAAAGGAAGAAGGTAATTAAAGTGAGAGCGAAACCGGAGGTCGAATGGGTGGTGAAAAAGAAACCGGTGCGGAAAAGAAAGGGGTTTAAAAGGTATTTCATGTGCGATGAGGATTACGTTAAGTTTGAAGAGAAGTACAATATACAGGTGAGTTTTTTTCTTAATCGACTGAATAAATATTGTTATCGCTTATACATGACAAGTAGGCCGCGTATTAAAAGAATACAGGCGGAGTCGCGGGCAAATTGCCAGTTACCTATGTCTATCCCTTTGCAGAGGCCTAAGTGTTATACGGCACGAATGGTACAGATACCTCTTCCAACAAATCTAGTTTTCCCACTGGGTAGGTAGGTTAGAGGGCGGTTGCTTCCTAAAAAAATATTTCGTATCATACATGGCCTAAAAGCATAATACACTCTTCTAGTCTTGTCAGTTTCAAAAGCAGTTTTTAGACCTTAAATATAAAGCTGCGTACGAATTAGAGCAGCCTCGGTTTGAGGACGCGCCGTGTGCGAGCAGCGCGCGAGCGGCGCGCGGCGAGCCGCCGAGAGTCGGTCTTTTGACCGTGCTCAAAGGTGCCTCAGTGTGAGTGCCTCGCGTAATTTGGACGTGTATCCGAGCGTGCCGCGGGCAGAATGACAGGTTTATGCTTGTCTGTGGGCGGGGCGCGTACAAATTTGTTAAAGTTGCTGAACCGTATTAGTAAATTAATAAAATAAAACAGTATCAATTCAAAATTGTTAATAATTCGGTGAATTATGATCAACGCAGCCGCGGCTGTCACCGTGTCCGACGCCATTTTGAATGACGCACAATGTCGGCTCACCGCTCGCACGCTGCCTCACCCGCCGCGCAATGTTTATGTGCAACAAATTACGACAAATTGCTCGCGAGCAGCTCGCCGCGCGGGGCGAGCATGCCTCAGGGTGAGCCGCTCAAATTCGTACCCACCTTAACAATGAATAGCGACCTAAGCTTATTTTAATACCTATAATGTTGACTTGTAGTTTTTATTACCAACTAGCTTTTGCCCGCGAGTTCGTTCGCGTCGACTTTATTATGTTGAACTTTTGCTAGGATAAAAAGTGTTATATTTGTTAATCCAGGCGTTCAGCCTTTTTTGCCTGTTTTAGTAACAAACATCCCAAACTTTCGCTTTTATAATATTACTAGGATAAAGAATAAGTATGAGTAAAACTAGTGCCTATGCCAAATCTTGGGATTAGCCCAAGCGGACCCCGGGCTCGGTTAAGGATTTTTGTATGGGCAGGTGATCCGTTTGTCTGAAGAGGAGCAAGCGGCGGAGATGGAAGCCCGGCGCCGCGCGGATAGTTACCTGAGCGCACTGGTGCGCTGCGAGCGCTGCTGCAAAGGATTCTTGTCAGCCTTCACTTATGAGAACCATCTGAAGGTGCATGATCCGGTGAGGGTGTATCATATCCTATCCTATCAGCCGAAAGACGTCCACTGCTGGACATAGGCCTCCCCCAAAGAATGCCAAAGTGACCGGTCCTGTGAGGGTGTGTATGTCACCGTTAGATTGTGAAAACCGTCAGTTTATGATCTTACCCGTTATATTGTAAACTGACGGAATATTGTGAACTGCCAAAATAATTCATAATTTTACGCATTCATTTTCGTTAGTTTATAAACTAACAATGTCATATCGTCAAATTGTGAACTGAATCAAATTTGCCTGATTCGGAACGCAACCTGTGCGCGACAACACTATCAGCGACATCGATACGAATACATATATGTACCAGTGTGTAACCGCCATACGATAATTAAATTCCATTTATTTCGGCATCCAGCAGCGTCGACGGAGCCCGCGCAGCGGGGCTCCTATTACTGGGCGCTTTGCCCTTCGGGCAACTGAAGATACCTTACCAACCTAACCTACCTAGTCTTTGTGTACGTTCCGTAGCAAGCCCATTTGATCTCAGTTCACAATTTGACGATTCGACATTGAAAGTTTATAAACTAACGAAAAATATTGCGTTCAATTGTGAACGGTTTTGACAATTCACAATTTTTCGTCAGTTTATAATATCGTGAGTAAGATTATAAACTGACGGTGTTCACAATCTAACGGTGACATATACAAGCTTTAATTAACTTGCCTTGTTGCATGACCACGGCAGAGACGAAAGGAAGAGATATCTTTTTAACAGTCTATGTTTGTATTTACGTGTTCTAACGTAGCGGGACACTGAGCCGATTCTGGTAAATGGGGTGTCAATCGATTCGAAATTACGCTCCTGGTGAGGATATAGAGGCGACGTTTTTTACAGTCATCATCAAAAGCCATTCCTGTTTACCGCTAATATTAAGCATAAAAAAATAAAATTAAAATCATTGATTGTATGTACACAAACAGAATTCAAAAACATAATTAGAGTGTATATTCGCCAACAAACTGTTATGCAGTTTGTTGGCGAAGACTTATACTAAGTTTATCGTGATTTTGTTGAGTACGAAAAATTAATAAATCAAAAAAAAGTAACTAGTCAATCGAATAAAGATCTTATTCCCTTTTAATAAAGACTTTTGCCGTCTTCGTTTGCGTAGATACTTTTGATGCTGACTGTATAATAATAATAATAATTATTTATTAATTAAATTTCACGTCCTCTGCCTACCCCTTTTTGGGATACAGGCGTGATTAGATTGTTTTTTGGTTGGTCAGGCGGTGTCGGGCCCTAACGAGTGCCGCTGGTGCGGCTGCCGGTTCAAGTGGCCGAACAACCTGCGCACGCACATGATCGAGACCCATCAGCACAAGTACGTGTGCAAGCAGTGCCAGCGCGTCGTCAAGGGCAGGTGGTCTTACTCTAACAATACAAATAGTATGTGCAAAATTCTAATTCAAGTATTTTTTTATACAACGACGGTGGCAAACAAGCTTACGACCTGCCTGATGTTAAGCAGGCACCGTAGCCTATGGACAAGAATCACAAGCGCGTTGCCGTGATTAAAGCACTTGAGGATTCGCTGTGTTGGCAGATAGAGACATGCAGGTCCCTCACTCCTAGGGAGCTCTGGCGACCTTACTCACAATCAGGAACACAACACCACATGCTTCATAGCTACATATACTACAAAGCAGTGGTGCTATTATGGCTAGGGTGTTCTGTAAGGTGGAGGTACTTCCCCAGTTGGGCTGCTCCACATACGAGCGAGATGACATTCCGCTGTGCCCTACCTTGTATTTATTCGTGGCAAAAAAATAAAAGAAAATAATAATAACACGTACAAAAGAAATAATATAAAAACACACTTTGTCACGAAATGGACCCTGCTCAGCATGTTGCTAGCTTTACAGCCAGCGCTGGTCTTCCACATGTGCTACTCAACAATATTATTTCTGTCTTGGTCTGTAAACACTTTAATCCCTCGTTACGAGCAATATCTTATTTTAGAATCGCAGGATTCAATATCATTCATCATCCCTCGCCCTAATAAAATAAAATATATAATTTTGATCCCTTGAGACACAACTCAATGTAGTATGTCACATTTGCTATTCAGAAAATAGTAATTGTCCCTCAAATGAAGGATTTAAATTTTTCTCATTGTAGCCCAAATAGTAGAAATGTGTTGACCATGGTAGAAACGGAGCAAACATTAGAAATGTATTGACCAAAGTAGAAACTAAGAAAACAGTAGAAAAGTATTCACCATGGTAGAAACTAAGGAAAAATACTAGATATATTATGTGTACGCCATGGTAGAAACGGAGGAAATGGTAGAATTTGTTGACCATGGTAGAAACGGAGAAAACAGTAGAAATGTGTTGACTACGGGTTGTCGGGGGATTAGTATAAATGTATCGACCATGGTAGAAACGGAAGAAATAGTAGAAATTTTAATGACAAGCGTACATTGCAGACATGAGGCGCTACTGCACGCTGAGTACCACGCCGGAAAGACCTGGGAGTGTGGCCATTGTTCGCGCACATTCAAGTAAGTAATAAAGTAGTTTGGAGGATGAAAGCTCTCATGTGAAATCTTGTGATCACTAGTAAATTCTATACATGTCTCACGAAAGTTTAAATTAAATCACCATTGAGGTACCTATTTACTAGCAGAAGAGTTCGTCCAGTAATATTCTTATTGTTAAATAGAAACCCTAAAAGGTTTTAATTGTAGAAAAAACGGGCACTTAAAAACGATTGTCCAATTCAAATTGTGGTCTCCAACTGCACTTATTGACTCATGGGCTCGAAGCAGAACCGTCAGCATATAGCTTTGCCGTGTCGCTTTCCCCAGTAATGGCCCTTTTTTGCCTGTTGAATTCGTTATAGAAATAGGTTGAAAAATAAATACACAACATTTCTTCTGCTCATAAAAGTGGTATCCTTATATTTTAATTGTGGGGCGTACAGAATTGAATTTTTATCACGCCCTGCAAGGGTGTTTTAATTTGCGGTGCGCTTTTTAGTTTCCCTTTTCAGAGATTAGCGCGTTAGTGGACTGTATGTAGGTATCCAACCGTGTGGTCTATTGTCGTAGCTACTTGATGCGAAATTGTGCAGGAAAGTTAGCTGCCTTTGGAAATCGGAACAGGTGGATGAATCAGCTAACAGAAGGTTATAGGAGCCATGCGCACTTACTTGTGATTTGGGTGAACTCCTCCTTCACGCTAGCGTTTCGTGGCACACCATGTGCTCGTGTGGGGCGCGCAGCGCAATCCCAAATTGTCCAAAAACACCTTCACTTCACGAACAGTCGAACACCTTTTAATGCTGAGCTGACAGCATATATAGTTTTCAAACGATGTACAGAGATTTGCGGCGGATTTAATAAGATTTATTGTCTTTTATCAGCGGAGGATGTTACACGCACGCAGGAGAGAATTCAACAACACTTTACTCTCGCCAGGTGGGGCGAGCGTTGCGCACACGTCGTGTATGTGACAAGGACGAAGCGATATATCAGTGCGCATGTTGGAAAGGGATGATGTAGGTATAGGAATCGCGAGTATAGACACGACAACAGATTAAAGTCGGACATACCAACATACGAAATCCAACATCTCCCCCGGCTTGAAGGGTTCCCTTCAAAGAGAAAAATAATAATTATATACATATGGATGTACATAGGAAAAGATGATATCGCACCATATAACTAAAAACAAGCGAAGTGTACAATTTACCTATCATTAGGTAATTATACTAAAAGAATTACTATTTATGGTAACTTAAAATATATATGTATACATAGATATGTATGTGGTGGCAACCCTACTGCGTAGGCAGCGGGCACAGCCGAACGATCGGTCGCTCGAGCGTACCGTTGCGGGTCCGCACTTCAGCAACGCGGACAACACCGTCTCGCCCAGGGAATACACGAGTTATTATTCCGAGCGGCCACTGCAAGGGTGGCGCGTTAGCAACGTTTATTAAAACTATTGTTCCCACCGCTATCGGCTTGTCTGGAGTATTCCATTTCTCTCTGCTTTGTAAGTTGTGAAGATACTCAACTCGGAACCGTTTCAAGAATGATTGGACAAGCGAGTCTAGCATTGAAAAACGAGTTAATTGATTCGGTCGCTCCTGGCTTAAGTCGGCGGCGGGCAAACGCGGCAACGGCGAGGTTGACATGAAATGAGCTGGCGTTAGCGCGGTGGGTTCTGACGGGTCAGAACTTAGTATATAAAGAGGGCGGCTATTAAGAATTGCTTCGATCTGAGTAAGCACGGTAAGTAATTTTTTGTATGTCAGGATTTGAACACGATGAAGATGAGTTTTAAAGCATTTAATGTTACCTCCCCAAATGCCTCCAAAATGAGGCGAGTTTGGGGGGCTCATACGCCAAGTAATTCGACTTTTTGCAAGTTCTTCCTTGAAATGCGTATAATACGGATCAGACTGAAGAAACGTGTGAAGCTCATTTAGGTAAGCTTTAGAAGCTGCAAAATTATTTTGATATTGAGCAATGCGATTCGCTACAAAAGTTGAGAATCTGTGAGGTGAAGAGTGCACCCAACATAAGACAACTTCAGAGTCAGAAAATGCAAACGTATCCGCAATTGGATGACGCTGAGACAAAACATCGTCAAGCTCGACACCGAATTGACGCGGAAATTTAAGAGCTGAAATCAGTGGAAGCTCACTGATGAACTGCTCCCATAAATGCGATATGTGCGGTGGTGGCAAATCGTCCCAATCCATCCTTAAGAGCCATAGTTCCTTTAAAGGAAACTTGGAATAAGGTATGACAGGGCCGACGAGTGCTAGCACGTCATACAAACGAGCAGTAGCTGAAAGAATAGAACGTTTCGTGCCACTGAGTTGCGGAGGAGAAACGTCAAAGACAAATTCATCCGAAGCGGGAAGCCGTCGAAGACCAAGAATCTTCAAAGTGTCGCCGTCACCGAAGGAGACGTCTTCCGACTGGCGGTGAGATATGGGAATGTGCTCTAGCAACTGCGGAGAGTTGCTAGTCCATTTGACCAGATCAAACCCGCCAGCCTCGAAGAGACTGATTAGTTGATTCGCTATCGCAACTGCTTCCTCGGACGAAGAAGCAGAGGAAGCTAGATCATCCATGTAAACGTCCCCTTCGAGAACGGCGGCAGCGTGCGGGAATTTCTCGCGTTTGTCACTAGCGAGCTGGCGGAGCGTGCGAAGCGCGAGGAATGGCGAAGACCGGAGTCCAATACAGACCCGGTTGAAATTATACATCTCCAAAGGTACTTCAGGCGAAAAGCGATACAAAAATCGTTGAAAAGAGCGGTGGTGCGGATGTACTTCTATGCATAAGTACATTTGGCGGACGTCAGCAAAAAAGGCAACGCGGAATATGCGAACATTCAAAAGAATGTGAAAAATGTCTGCTTGCAAATTACAGCCGGTATGTAGGATGTCGTTTAATGACAGTCCACTGTCAGATTTGCAGCTGCCGTCCAGAACTTGGCGGATTTTTGTCGTGGATTTGTCGTTCCGGATGACCGGGTGGTGAGGTAGACAAAACCCTGGCTTAGAGTACTCTTCGGGCGGAACCAAAGAAATAATCCCCTTATCCAGGTAATCCCGAATGACGTCATCATATTTGTCGCGGAGTTGCGGGTATTTTAAGAATTTATTTTCGAGCATCGAAAATCTTCTTTTAGCGGTTACAAAAGAATTGCCCAGATTATCTGGCGTTTGCTTGAACGGAAGATCGACTGCGTAAGAACCATTATCGTTACGCGTCGTCGTTGCGGTAAATATTTGTTCACATTCCTTGTCATCGGGACTTAGAAATTTCTTTGAGGGTACTTCCTCCAAGTTCCAAAACTTTTCCAAAGTTTGGTTAAGCGGTTCGTGCGTAAGCGCACAGAGAGCACGAGTCGCGAGCGGAGGTGTCGTCACAGTGACGTCCCCCATTATGACGTAACCCAGGGTGGTTTCCAAAGCCGAAGGCAAGCCGGCACTTCGGACTTTGTCAGAAAGTAAGATGTCACAGAATAAATTTGCTCCTATAAGCATATCAATGGGCCCGGGCTCATTAAAACAATCATCGGCCAAAGGTATATTCTTAAAACAATCAAACAAAGATATGTCGATAGGCGAGTCAGGCAAGTGTGACGTAATGGATTCCACCACCAGAGGCTGAATAGTGTAAGAGTTATCGCCATTACTGTCGAATCGGGAACTAAATTGCACTATTGACATCCCAAGTATTTTTTGGGACGAACCCCCAATACCTTGAACCCTGGCAAAACGATTCTGTTTCGAAATCGGTAGCGCTAATCGATTACAACACTCGAGTGTTATATAATCAGATTGGCTTCCAGGATCGACCAGAATCCTTGCATAATGAACCTTACCGCTTGCGTCATAAAGTCGAATTTTTGCGGTCCCTAATAAGGTTGTTTTATGCATAAGCGTTCTCAAGTTATCATCATCATTTGCACTCCGAGCCGACAAATGATTCAACGTTGAGTCATGCCTCCAACCATTATCAACCCTATCGGCCGGGTGATAAGATTGCAAATTGCTTGCCACCCCGTTACTACTGCTAGGCCGCGGTGTGGAATTCGCCTTGTCAACAAAAGTGTTGGTACTGGTTTGATGCGAGTTAGGTAAATAAGTTTGTTTATGCGGCGGATTAAAATGTAATAACGTGTGGTGCTGTGCATTACATATACTACACGTTCTGTGTGACATACAAGCGGAAAATTTGTGTTTATAACTAAGACAATTGTTACACACGGAATTAGTTTTTACAAAATTAAATCTTTCGTACGGGGACATTTTTGTAAAAGCGGCACACTGATATAAGTGTTCGTGTTTATTAGTTTTACACAACAAACAAGAATCAATCGCGGGCGTTTGCGTATTAACGAATGTTTTCGTCGAATTGTTTTTTGGTAGCGGTATATTTTTATTGTTATTAGATCTCGGTTGTGATTGTGAAAATGTTTGTTTTGTTGTCGAATGCGATGCAACCCTGGATTGTTCTTTGACGAAATCAATAAGATTTTTGTACGAAGGACACGTTTCCTTGCGATAAAACATCTCAAATAATTTTATCGATTCGGGATCTAGTTTTTGTAATGCGATATGCAAGAACAAAAAATCTGCTAAATCTTGTAATTTAAGCGCTTTAAACGCCTTAACGGAGGCGTCGAAATTACATAGAAAATACTCCAAATTAGAAGCGGACCCATTCGCTATGGGTTTAAAGTCTAACAGCTGATTAATATAGCCGGCTGCCATGGCGCGTTTGTCTTCATATTTATCAACGAGCGCTTGCCAAATTATGGGATAGTTTTCCCCTGTGGCTGGCAGCCCCGCGCATACCGACCTAGCCTTATCAGTCAGTTTACCTACTAGGAACTGAATACGTTCGCTATCTGTTAAGCGTGAGTTGTTATGAATCACACTTTTAAATTGTTCATAGAATAATGGCCAATTACGAAGGTCGCCATTAAATTCCATTAGCTGCATAGGCGGGAGATTTTGCTTCAGAGCGGAATGCAAAGGCCGCTGAGACTCTGGCGAACTTTCGATTTCAGACTGAATGCGTTTGATTTGACAATACATATCCTCAAACGCGATCCAGGACTGATAATTAGCGGTTGCATCAGGCGTTAATCGTAAAACGCATTCATTGTACGAGTCTAAAACACGCTCAAAATCTGATCGCAATTGGTCTAGATTTGATACGCTATTTAAGAACGTTTTACGTTGAATTTCGTCTTCGTACGCCTTAACCGACAATTTGTATATGGTTTGTAAGCGGGCGAAGAAGGCACTGCGCTTAGCTTCTAAAATAACTAGTTCATTTTGGACGGGGTCCCTAGCCGCCTCGTCTTTAGGGTCTTTTTTCGGTGGCATGATGTTGCGCGTTGAGTGTGACTATAAAACTTAGCCCACACAAATAAAATATAAGTAAACACGATTTGCGGGTATAAAAATGCGGTTCAAATAAATGTCCGTAAACACGATTTACGGGAATAACGATGCGGTTAAATAACTGTGAGTACCTACTCGTAAACACAAGTCGCGGGAAAAAGCGGTAATAATAAATGTTTGACAAAAGTCGCGGAAATAAAAGTGCGGTTAAATAAATGTGAGTACCTACTCGTAAACACAAGTCGCGGGAAAAAGCGGTAATAATACCTAAATGTTTGACAAAAGTCGCGGAAATAGAAATGCGGTTAAAATAGATGTAGGTATGTAACACGAATCGCGGGAAATAAAAGTATACAAAGGAAATGTGTTACAAAAAAGAAACAGTTTGTGAGAATAAGGCGGTTTAACTATCCGTCTACAAAGTAAGTTAAGCGATGACCGTGTAGGTATTGACGGCACAGATCGGAGCGCGCGGCACGCGGTAGTTCGAGAAAAGATTAGAACGAAATAAAAGCGGGTAGATATGAACGAAACCGGTCAGCGCTCCCGAGCCAGTGAGAACAATAGCATGTATTTGTGACGTGTACATCAATTGAAAACTAAGAATCGTTAATTGCGTTGCTGAAATGTTAGTATCTTTAGAATAATGATACGAAGATATGATGCGAAGTACGTAGATTTTACGTATCTATGGGTAAATTATATAATATAATGTCAAGGAGCTACTTTAAATAGATATAAATCCTAGGTTGGGAATGAAATATAATTATCCGGATCGTTAGTGACCAAAACTTGGGGCGTACAGAATTGAATTTTTATCACGCCCTGCAAGGGTGTTTTAATTTGCGGTGCGCTTTTTAGTTTCCCTTTTCAGAGATTAGCGCGTTAGTGGACTGTATGTAGGTATCCAACCGTGTGGTCTATTGTCGTAGCTACTTGATGCGAAATTGTGCAGGAAAGTTAGCTGCCTTTGGAAATCGGAACAGGTGGATGAATCAGCTAACAGAAGGTTATAGGAGCCATGCGCACTTACTTGTGATTTGGGTGAACTCCTCCTTCACGCTAGCGTTTCGTGGCACACCATGTGCTCGTGTGGGGCGCGCAGCGCAATCCCAAATTGTCCAAAAACACCTTCACTTCACGAACAGTCGAACACCTTTTAATGCTGAGCTGACAGCATATATAGTTTTCAAACGATGTACAGAGATTTGCGGCGGATTTAATAAGATTTATTGTCTTTTATCAGCGGAGGATGTTACACGCACGCAGGAGAGAATTCAACAACACTTTACTCTCGCCAGGTGGGGCGAGCGTTGCGCACACGTCGTGTATGTGACAAGGACGAAGCGATATATCAGTGCGCATGTTGGAAAGGGATGATGTAGGTATAGGAATCGCGAGTATAGACACGACAACAGATTAAAGTCGGACATACCAACATACGAAATCCAACAAATTGTGTTAACGTGGAAAATATTCATAAATAATGGAACATTTTTATCGAAAACATTATTTCTAGTGACCGACCAAAACATGTTATTTTGCCGAAACCGAAACCGAAGGTTCGGTTTCATTGTAGTTTCGGCCGAAACCGAACCTTTTATAAAATAAAAAAAAAGTCCTTAAAAAGTCGAAAAAATTTTAGTAAGCCCGTTTTTTTCTAAAATTAATATCTCGCCGACCTATAATTACATTACAAGTTTCTACTTTCAAAGCACAGTTACAGAGGTTCTGTTTGAAAATTTAACTACCCTATAAAGTGAAAAAAATACATTATTTGTAACACAAAGTTAGCGATTTTTTAATGGTGGTATAAAATAAAAAAAAAATTATTATTAAAATATGATGCTCATATATTATGTTTATTTATTTTCAGTTACTTACATTTTAATTATACTCACAAATATCAAAATCAGTTAGCCTCGAATGGCTAATTCAAATATAATTAGATAATCAAAATAATCACACAACACGTATTGACACGTCTACACGAGCAAAGCGCACTGATTTAGGTAGTTGCCGGCGGAGTCAGGCGAGCGACGCCATATTGCCAGCCGTGCCGAGCGCGCCCGACGTTAGCCGAGCGCGACCCGAAGGTACGATGTTGTAAGTTTCGGCGCGGCCGAATGGTTCGGCCGTTTTTGGCCGAAACCGAAACTCGGGCCGAAACTTGATTTTTTGGCCGAAACTGGCCGAAACCGAAACCGAAATTTCGGTCGGACACTAATTATTTCCTTACAAATGGGAGAACATACAAAACTGCTCTGACTAGACGAAAACATATGCATCGGGGGTATAACTTTTTATGTAAAAAATTTGTATACCATAAATATGGTAGACTATGGTCTTGGTAATTATAAGATTCGAAACACGTTTTTTTTTTTTTTATATATATTATGGGACAATCTTACACAAATCAACCTAGGCCCACGGTAAGCTCAGTAAGGCTAAACGTTTTCATGCACAAAACGCCACGCGTCATCTAGAAGCTTAATTTTTTAATATGTTGTAAATCAGTCCGGACGCGCCGTTAACTATTGTGCTGAACGTATGTAATCGACTTGTCATATGTTAAAAGAAAGTAAGAAAGAAAGAAAGATACATTTATTCACTAACACACAGGACACACATATAAAAAAAAATAACAGTAAAAAACATGTAACAAGTGTGTCTCTGCGGCCGTGAACCGGACACTGGCTCAGCATTATGCTGAGGTGTCAGTCAGACACCTACAGCGCTGATTTTCAGCCAGCACCGTTGGTGACTCACGGAAACGTCTTACAATTATAATTACACAACTATATAATTGTTTACTTCTATATATCATAATAGTACATTACTTACCTAGGGCGGTTAAACAAAGAATGTCTCAGATCGCAGGTATTTGACGCCCGATCCGGAGGCAAGGGCGATAAATATGCGCTCTGAGGCTTTCTTTATTACCGCCCGTGGTAAGTACAAAATTTTGCGTTTCTATCTGGCCAGGAAGTGGGGTTTTCCGCACGCATAGCGTGCGGTAATTCCTACTTTATGGCCAGGTATGACGTAAATAAATGAAATGGTTGTTGTCTCAGGAAGAAGTCGACATTCTACACGCACGTGCGCATGAACCACGCGACGTCCGAGCCCGCGTCGAGCACGTGCGGCGCGTGTGGGGAGAGCTTCAAGGGTCCTCCTGGACTCAAGCTGCACCAGATCAAGAAGGTCAGTCGGTGACAAACAAACATACGGCCTGTCTGATGATAAGTAGAATACCGTAACCCAGTAGCGGTTCCAGGATTTTGCTCATCGGGGCTTAAGCTCGCTAATCTCGCTATTGAATTGAATTGAAAACATTTATTTCAGGCAGAGACCATAAAGTGTTAGTACAATCATCATCATTCTTTTTTTTTTGTGGCACGTCTCGCTAGCCTGACTCTAAATAGTCATCACCGTAGTCAGATTTGACAATAGTACATTACTTACCTAGGGCGGTTAAACAAAGAATGTCTCATATCGCAGGTATTTGACGCCAATTAAAACACTTGACCGTATTAAATCCACCAATCACAACCAAATTAATTTCAAACATCGGGTGTTTTTTATTTCCTAACTCACAATCATGCCGTTTGGACGTGCCTATAAACGGCCAGAGGCGTTTATTCTTTGTATCTGTGTCAAAGCAGTTTGTTAAAAAATGCATGCCGCCAAATTGGACAATCTTTTTGCCGTGGAATTTATTATTGATTAATAACCTTTGTTTTTACTATTTTCTCGCAGTCGAAGTGAAAAGTAGAGTGTATAACTCTGGTCTAAAAGCCATATTACCACTCGAACAATTTCCCCTCACTTCGTTCGGGGAAATAACCATCTCGTGCTTTGGCTTGTTTGTTTTAGACCCTTGTTATTATTGTATCTACTATTATTTATATTGTGTGCAGTGCAATAAGAATATGAAGCCGCAAGAGCCCCCGGCGCCGGCGCTGGTGGCGCGGAAGGGCTTCATCTGTGAGGTCTGCGGGAAAAACTGTACGGTGAGTGATCACTAGGGTACATTCTAAGGTTAAGGCACACTTATTGCCCCCTCACCCGATCGGTGAGACACTCCGACCAGTGTTGCGAGTTACAGCTCCGCCATTGCCCCCTCACCCGATCGGTGAGACACTCCGACCAGTGTTGCGAGTTACAGCTCCGCCATTGCCCCCTCACCCGATCGGTGAGACACTCCGACCAGTGTTGCGAGTTACAGCTCCGCCATTGCCCCCTCACCCGATCGGTGAGACACTCCGACCAGTGTTGCGAGTTACAGCTCCGCCATTGCCCCCTCACCCGATCGGTGAGACACTCCGACCAGTGTTGCGAGTTACAGCTCCGCCGCAGAGACCGCGGCCGCCAGGGCTAACGCAAGTCTTCTGCAGGGATGTTGCAGACATTCGCATCTGCATCTGCAACCGCGGAAGTTCCGCATACATTTCAACATCCGCATCCGCATTCATCATCATCATCAAATCAGCCGAAAGGCGTCCACTGCTGGACATAGGCCTCCCCCAAAGAGTTCCAAAGTGACCGGTCCTGCGCCACCCGCATCCAGCGGACTCCCGCGACCTTTACCAGGTACCTTGTGGGGGGCCTACCCACGCCGCGCCGCGCCGGTACGTGGTTGCCACTCGAGAATCTTTCCGCCCCAACGGCCATCAGTTCTACGTGCAATGTGCCCCGCCCACTGCCAAGTTTAGCGATTCGGAGGGCTATATCACCATTCGCCGCATCCGCATTCGCAATTCAATATTATGGTATCATCGAGCTGATCTGATGATGGAGACAGAAGGTGGCCATGGGAATTCAGTACTTAACCGACGTAAGCCCGTTGAGTTTGGGGTCGTTACGTATACAGAAAAGTACAGTCGGCAATAAAAGCTGTTGACAAACCTCTTACATGTTATTCAAGACGAAATAAAAAGGCACTAGTTTTGGTTGAAGAAAACAAAAGTATAATGATGTCAAATATGACAATAAAAAGTATATAAAAATCAAAGACAATAACGATATACAAAAAGGTAAAAATACGATAAAAAGTGGTGCAATCTTGCACACATGTCAATGAAAAAAACAAATGTATATACCTAGGACATGAAATAGAAATAGAAAAAACTTTATTGTTTAACCGTGTTACATAGATGGTATTTTATACAAGTGTTAGGTCCCAACGTACATGTACAGTTGCCATCAGATATATCGGAGCGGCCAAAGTGCTCACAATTATCTGAACACGTCTCTATTGTCGAGCCATTAGAGACGTGTTCAGATATTTGTGAGCACTTTTGCCGCTCCAATATTTCTGATAATGTTTATATTAGATATGATTATTCCTATAATGTTTATATTGGGTATGATTATTCCTTATATAAGATTATTCCTTAATATAATAGTTTTTTGATTAGTTAAGTTAAGTAGCAATCAAATCTTTTTGTTTCATTGTGTACAAATAAGCACCCCGTTGTTCATGAACCTTTGCAAGCCTGTGTTAGCTTTAATTGTTTTTGTCTCTTTCCGACGATAGGAAATCTAAGTGAAAGATAAAGACAAACGAATTGTTACGGCATTTCAACTAGAATAGGATTGATGAACTTTCATTAATAAGGGTATTAGCACAGTATAAAGAACTACAACCAGTAGGCAAGCTTCATTCATCTTTAGAATTTACGCAGCCGCCTAGCGTAACCGCTCAAGAGTCAGGGTTGTCAAAATCTGATTTGTGAGATATTCATTATCTTATAATTACCTACTTGTTTCATTTTTAAGCATTTCATATGTATGTATGTACAGACTACAGAGGAGTAGAGAGAGTAGTTAGTTATTTAATAAATAATCGCTCACTTAGATCTTTAAATAGAAATAAATTAAGAAAAGGCGGCCATATATATTTTTTTCGTTATAATGCGGTATCTGAGGGTCTGAGTGGCTTTTTAATACGAATCTGAGGTTGGATTTTCAAAAAGTGGCCGCTATATGAAATTCTTATATACGGTATGATTTTGGTTCAAATCGATATGTGAGGGTCCGAGGGGCGTCTTTTTTTTATTTAGAAACAAACGGTCTTAAATTATATACAAATTAATTAGCTAGTAGCTATACAGTAACAATATGATGACACAAGGCAATGATTAAATGAATTATGAATATTACTAGACCTACAGTTTCCTTATTGTTATTAAAATAAACATAACTAAATCACTAGGTATAACCGTTATCATAACATACATTAGTGCAGTTATATTACTCGTACAACAACCTTAAGTAAAGTAAATATTATGCAAAGAAAATATATTTTTTTGAACTTTTACCATTATAAAATCCCGTTTTTTAAGGTGTGATATGATGACTGAGATTTAGTACATAGCCCCTTACGAGGGCGATAAATCAATCTAACTAAGTTATATCGGGGAAAAACCGTTTTCCAGAATTTCAAGTCCGCGGCCACTTTTTTTTAATCCAACAGAATTCATATTAAGAGGCCGTCTGACCCTCAGATATCGATTTTAAACAAAATCGGACCGTATTTAAATAATTTCAAGATGGCGGCCCTTTTTTTTAAATCCAAGCTCGGATTCGTGTTAAGAGGTCCTTCGGACCGTCAGCTATCGATTTTAAACGCAATCGGGTCGTATTAAAAGAATTTCAATTAAATTCCCACGGATTCATATTAAAATACCTCTCGGGCCCTCAGATATCAATTAGGAAGAAAATTTAAGTGATATTACTAAAAAAAAAATACCTTTACCTAATTTTTATCTTATCGATATTTAAAAACGATTTTATAAAGTCATACTTGACACCCCTTCAGAATAGTTAGCGCAAACTCATTGAAATTTCCTCGCCTCCCGTTTTCCCGCGTACCCCCCATCGTTGGCCCGCGCAGCCTCGAGCTTGCAGACTGTGGTATTAGTATTAATTTTAGCCCTATCATGTTTGCAGTGTCCTTGCAGGGCGTATGTATACCTATTTTGTTGTTTCCACCATCTGTAACCCGTAATGCACGCAATACACATTTATATTCTATTATATTCTATAGTCGCTGTCGATACTGGCGGTGCACCTGCGGGCCCACAGCGGCGACCGGCCGCACGCCTGCCCCGGCTGCCCGCTGCGGTTCGCCAAGAAAGACAACATGGAGAAACACCACCGGGTGGTCAGTACCTTGCTTAATACATATCTTTAGTAGGAGACTAGCCTGTTGTGGGAAGCTTTAGGGTCCGGGACAACGCTATCGAGGATCTTGTCCCACGTCGCACTCAACAGCATCGGAGAAGCGCTGGCTCAACGTATCCGCTGGCTCATCATTATCATGTCATCATATTAGCCGAAAAACGTCTTAAGGCGACGTAGGTTCGTGGTCTTCTCTCCCTCTCATTGAGCATAAGCGTGAGCGAGATGGAAGCGCGTGTTTGGAAGCGCGGATATCATGTTTTTAAATTTTAATTTTTTGTGCGTTTTAATATATAAAAAAGTAATAGCTGATTTCCCTCAAACATGACATTGCCGATTTTCAGAACCAAATTTAATATGTTTAGCTGTTGGGCATAACTTGTTATGATTTTTTGAAGTGTATTTTAGACCTATGTTCGCGATTTTTTTCTATCGAACAAAAGTCAAAAACTCAGGATTTGAATAGCTGATTTCCCTCGAGAAAGGCCTTAAGATTGCTAATTAAATTTAAGGCAGCCGTATTATAATCCAAACAAGAGCTACGATTTTTTTAAAATTCGTTTTTGGAGCTCACGTCGCCTTAATTTACGCGCTTAGTGGCGGCCACTAGTGGCTGTAATGCGATCGCTCTTTGAGTCCGGAAGAACGCTATCGGGGATCATGCGGCCGTGCCCAACATCATCGCAGAATCGGTGGCTCATTATCATCATATCAGCCAAAAGACGACCACTGCCAAATAGTGCCAAAAAACCAGCATCCAGCATCCAGCGCTCCCGCTCCCGCGATCGTTACCAGGTCATCAGGCCACCTTGTCCCCACAAGGGACGATTACTTTCATACACTTTGTATAGCATCGGCGCACGCCGGGAGTTTAGTGGCCGCGTGCGAGCCACAAGCTGCGGGAGTGGCTCGCGAGCTACTAGCGGCTTAATGTGCGGCATACTGGTCGCGCTTAGTGCCGGCCCTAGTGGCTGTGATGTGCGGCATACTGGTCGCGCTTAGTGCCGGCCCTAGTGGCTGTGATGTGCGGCATACTGGTCGCGCTTAGTGGCGGCCCTAGTGGCTGTGATGTGCGGCATACTGGTCGCGCTTAGTGCCGGCCCTAGTGGCTGTGATGTGCGGCATACTGGTCGCGCTTAGTGGCGGCCCTAGTGGCTGTGATGTGCGGCATACTGGTCGCGCTTAGTGCCGGCCCTAGTGGCTGTGATGTGCGGCATACTGGTTGCGATTAGTGGCGGCCCTAGTGGCTGTGATGTGCGGCATACTGGTCGCGCTTAGTGGCGGCCCTAGTGGCTGTGATGTGCGGCATACTGGTCGCGCTTAGTGGTGGCCCTAGTGGCTGTGATGTGCGGCATACTGGTCGCGCTTAGTGGCGGCCCTAGTGGCTGTGATGTGCGGCATACTGGTCGCGCTTAGTGGCGGCCCTAGTGGCTGTGATGTGCAGCATACTGGTCGCGCTTAGTGCCGGCCCTAGTGGCTGTGATGTGCAGCATACTGGTCGCGCTTAGTGCCGGCCCTAGTGGCTGTGATGTGCGGCATACTGGTCGCGCTTAGTGCCGCCCTAGTGGCTGTGATGTGCGGCATACTGGTCGCGCTTAGTGCCGGCCCTAGTGGCTGCGATGTGCGGCATACTGGTCGCGCTTAGTGCCGGCCCTAGTGGCTGTGATGTGCGGCATACTGGTCGCGCTTAGTGGCGGCCCTAGTGGCTGTGATGTGCGGCATACTGGTCGCGCTTAGTGCCGGCCCTAGTGGCTGCGATGTGCGGCATACTAGTCGCGCTTAGTGCCGGCCCTAGTGGCTGTGATGTGCGGCATACTGGTCGCGCTTAGTGGCGGCCCTAGTGGCTGTGATGTGCGGCATACTGGTCGCGCTTAGTGCCGGCCCTAGTGGCTGCGATGTGCGGCATACTGGTCGCGCTTAGTGCCGGCCCTAGTGGCTGTGATGTGCGGCATACTGGTCACGCTTAGTGGTGACCCTAGTGGCTGTGATGTGCGGCATACCCGGCGTCTGCAGTAAAGCAGTAATAGTGCATTACTGCAGATGCGGGGAAAGAAGGGCTTGCCGGGTGAGCAGGTTTAGATGGCTGACCGTAGGGATACGAAGCCGGCAAGCCCTTTTCACGGCCAGGCATGTAGATTGTAGGTATGTTATTATTTATTTATTTACAGTTCTCTCGAGTTGATCCACCCAAAACGTGATACATTGAAGCCTGATATAGCCCACGTAATGACTTCATTTCATTGCATGTTTGAGAAATGTACTATTATTATGCCGCAGGTGCACCTCGGGCAGCGGCCCGCGGTGGCGTGCGGCGTGTGCGGCAAGCTGCTGGCGCACGCGGCCTCGCTCAAGCTGCACGTCAACACCGTGCACCTCAAGCTGCCCGCGCCGCCGCGCGCGCCGCGCCCGCCGCGCAGGAGGAAGGACCAGTGTTAGGCCTGCATCACACTGGCGCGGCCCGCGGTGGCGTGCGGCGTGTGCGGCAAGCTGCTAGCGCACGCGGCCTCGCTCAAGCTGCACGTCAACACCGTGCACCTCAAGCTGCCCGCGCCGCCGCGCGCGCCGCGCCCGCCGCGCAGGAGGAAGGACCAGTGTTAGGCCTGCATCACACTGGCGCGGCCCGCGGTGGCGTGCGGCGTGTGCGGCAAGCTGCTAGCGCACGCGGCCTCGCTCAAGCTGCACGTCAACACCGTGCACCTCAAGCTGCCCGCGCCGCCGCGCGCGCCGCGCCCGCCGCGCAGGAGGAAGGACCAGTGTTAGGCCTGCATCACACTGGCGCGGCCCGCGGTGGCGTGCGGCGTGTGCGGCAAGCTGCTAGCGCACGCGGCCTCGCTCAAGCTGCACGTCAACACCGTGCACCTCAAGCTGCCCGCGCCGCCGCGCGCGCCGCGCCCGCCGCGCAGGAGGAAGGACCAGTGTTAGGCCTGCATCACACTGGCGCGGCACGCGGTGGCGTGCGGCGTGTGCGGCAAGCTGCTGGCGCACGCGGCCTCGCTCAAGCTGCACGTCAACACCGTGCACCTCAAGCTGCCCGCGCCGCCGCGCGCGCCGCGCCCGCCGCGCAGGAGGAAGGACCAGTGTTAGGCCTGCATCACACTGGCGCGGCACGCGGTGGCGTGCGGCGTGTGCGGCAAGCTGCTAGCGCACGCGGCCTCGCTCAAGCTGCACGTCAACACCGTGCACCTCAAGCTGCCCGCGCCGCCGCGCGCGCCGCGCCCGCCGCGCAGGAGGAAGGACCAGTGTTAGGCCTGCATCACACTGGCGCGGCACGCGGTGGCGTGCGGCGTGTGCGGCAAGCTGCTAGCGCACGCGGCCTCGCTCAAGCTGCACGTCAACACCGTGCACCTCAAGCTGCCCGCGCCGCCGCGCGCGCCGCGCCCGCCGCGCAGGAGGAAGGACCAGTGTTAGGCCTGCATCACACTGGCGCGGCACGCGGTGGCGTGCGGCGTGTGCGGCAAGCTGCTGGCGCACGCGGCCTCGCTCAAGCTGCACGTCAACACCGTGCACCTCAAGCTGCCCGCGCCGCCGCGCGCGCCGCGCCCGCCGCGCAGGAGGAAGGACCAGTGTTAGGCCTGCATCACACTGGCGCGGCACGCGGTGGCGTGCGGCGTGTGCGGCAAGCTGCTGGCGCACGCGGCCTCGCTCAAGCTGCACGTCAACACCGTGCACCTCAAGCTGCCCGCGCCGCCGCGCGCGCCGCGCCCGCCGCGCAGGAGGAAGGACCAGTGTTAGGCCTGCATCACACTGGCGCGGCACGCGGTGGCGTGCGGCGTGTGCGGCAAGCTGCTGGCGCACGCGGCCTCGCTCAAGCTGCACGTCAACACCGTGCACCTCAAGCTGCCCGCGCCGCCGCGCGCGCCGCGCCCGCCGCGCAGGAGGAAGGACCAGTGTTAGGCCTGCATCACACTGGCGCGGCACGCGGTGGCGTGCGGCGTGTGCGGCAAGCTGCTAGCGCACGCGGCCTCGCTCAAGCTGCACGTCAACACCGTGCACCTCAAGCTGCCCGCGCCGCCGCGCGCGCCGCGCCCGCCGCGCAGGAGGAAGGACCAGTGTTAGGCCTGCATCACACTGGCGCGGCACGCGGTGGCGTGCGGCGTGTGCGGCAAGCTGCTAGCGCACGCGGCCTCGCTCAAGCTGCACGTCAACACCGTGCACCTCAAGCTGCCCGCGCCGCCGCGCGCGCCGCGCCCGCCGCGCAGGAGGAAGGACCAGTGTTAGGCCTGCATCACACTGGCGCGGCACGCGGTGGCGTGCGGCGTGTGCGGCAAGCTGCTGGCGCACGCGGCCTCGCTCAAGCTGCACGTCAACACCGTGCACCTCAAGCTGCCCGCGCCGCCGCGCGCGCCGCGCCCGCCGCGCAGGAGGAAGGACCAGTGTTAGGCCTGCATCACACTGGCGCGGCACGCGGTGGCGTGCGGCGTGTGCGGCAAGCTGCTGGCGCACGCGGCCTCGCTCAAGCTGCACGTCAACACCGTGCACCTCAAGCTGCCCGCGCCGCCGCGCGCGCCGCGCCCGCCGCGCAGGAGGAAGGACCAGTGTTAGGCCTGCATCACACTGGCGCGGCACGCGGTGGCGTGCGGCGTGTGCGGCAAGCTGCTGGCGCACGCGGCCTCGCTCAAGCTGCACGTCAACACCGTGCACCTCAAGCTGCCCGCGCCGCCGCGCGCGCCGCGCCCGCCGCGCAGGAGGAAGGACCAGTGTTAGGCCTGCATCACACTGGCGCGGCACGCGGTGGCGTGCGGCGTGTGCGGCAAGCTGCTGGCGCACGCGGCCTCGCTCAAGCTGCACGTCAACACCGTGCACCTCAAGCTGCCCGCGCCGCCGCGCGCGCCGCGCCCGCCGCGCAGGAGGAAGGACCAGTGTTAGGCCTGCATCACACTGGCGCGGCACGCGGTGGCGTGCGGCGTGTGCGGCAAGCTGCTGGCGCACGCGGCCTCGCTCAAGCTGCACGTCAACACCGTGCACCTCAAGCTGCCCGCGCCGCCGCGCGCGCCGCGCCCGCCGCGCAGGAGGAAGGACCAGTGTTAGGCCTGCATCACACTGGCGCGGCCCGCGGTGGCGTGCGGCGTGTGCGGCAAGCTGCTAGCGCACGCGGCCTCGCTCAAGCTGCACGTCAACACCGTGCACCTCAAGCTGCCCGCGCCGCCGCGCGCGCCGCGCCCGCCGCGCAGGAGGAAGGACCAGTGTTAGGCCTGCATCACACTGGCGCGGCCCGCGGTGGCGTGCGGCGTGTGCGGCAAGCTGCTAGCGCACGCGGCCTCGCTCAAGCTGCACGTCAACACCGTGCACCTCAAGCTGCCCGCGCCGCCGCGCGCGCCGCGCCCGCCGCGCAGGAGGAAGGACCAGTGTTAGGCCTGCATCACACTGGCGCGGCCCGCGGTGGCGTGCGGCGTGTGCGGCAAGCTGCTAGCGCACGCGGCCTCGCTCAAGCTGCACGTCAACACCGTGCACCTCAAGCTGCCCGCGCCGCCGCGCGCGCCGCGCCCGCCGCGCAGGAGGAAGGACCAGTGTTAGGCCTGCATCACACTGGCGCGGCCCGCGGTGGCGTGCGGCGTGTGCGGCAAGCTGCTAGCGCACGCGGCCTCGCTCAAGCTGCACGTCAACACCGTGCACCTCAAGCTGCCCGCGCCGCCGCGCGCGCCGCGCCCGCCGCGCAGGAGGAAGGACCAGTGTTAGGCCTGCATCACACTGGCGCGGCCCGCGGTGGCGTGCGGCGTGTGCGGCAAGCTGCTAGCGCACGCGGCCTCGCTCAAGCTGCACGTCAACACCGTGCACCTCAAGCTGCCCGCGCCGCCGCGCGCGCCGCGCCCGCCGCGCAGGAGGAAGGACCAGTGTTAGGCCTGCATCACACTGGCGCGGCACGCGGTGGCGTGCGGCGTGTGCGGCAAGCTGCTGGCGCACGCGGCCTCGCTCAAGCTGCACGTCAACACCGTGCACCTCAAGCTGCCCGCGCCGCCGCGCGCGCCGCGCCCGCCGCGCAGGAGGAAGGACCAGTGTTAGGCCTGCATCACACTGGCGCGGCACGCGGTGGCGTGCGGCGTGTGCGGCAAGCTGCTGGCGCACGCGGCCTCGCTCAAGCTGCACGTCAACACCGTGCACCTCAAGCTGCCCGCGCCGCCGCGCGCGCCGCGCCCGCCGCGCAGGAGGAAGGACCAGTGTTAGGCCTGCATCACACTGGCGCGGCCCGCGGTGGCGTGCGGCGTGTGCGGCAAGCTGCTAGCGCACGCGGCCTCGCTCAAGCTGCACGTCAACACCGTGCACCTCAAGCTGCCCGCGCCGCCGCGCGCGCCGCGCCCGCCGCGCAGGAGGAAGGACCAGTGTTAGGCCTGCATCACACTGGCGCGGCCCGCGGTGGCGTGCGGCGTGTGCGGCAAGCTGCTAGCGCACGCGGCCTCGCTCAAGCTGCACGTCAACACCGTGCACCTCAAGCTGCCCGCGCCGCCGCGCGCGCCGCGCCCGCCGCGCAGGAGGAAGGACCAGTGTTAGGCCTGCATCACACTGGCGCGGCCCGCGGTGGCGTGCGGCGTGTGCGGCAAGCTGCTAGCGCACGCGGCCTCGCTCAAGCTGCACGTCAACACCGTGCACCTCAAGCTGCCCGCGCCGCCGCGCGCGCCGCGCCCGCCGCGCAGGAGGAAGGACCAGTGTTAGGCCTGCATCACACTGGCGCGGCCCGCGGTGGCGTGCGGCGTGTGCGGCAAGCTGCTAGCGCACGCGGCCTCGCTCAAGCTGCACGTCAACACCGTGCACCTCAAGCTGCCCGCGCCGCCGCGCGCGCCGCGCCCGCCGCGCAGGAGGAAGGACCAGTGTTAGGCCTGCATCACACTGGCGCGGCCCGCGGTGGCGTGCGGCGTGTGCGGCAAGCTGCTAGCGCACGCGGCCTCGCTCAAGCTGCACGTCAACACCGTGCACCTCAAGCTGCCCGCGCCGCCGCGCGCGCCGCGCCCGCCGCGCAGGAGGAAGGACAACTGTTAGCCTTCAAGCCCAACTTCCTCACTGTACCAAAAACAATAGACAACATGCATCTTTTTTTTAATTACGAAAATCAAAAGTATAATCCAGAAGAATATCAACTGTAGCATTAAAACTTTCTTATGATTTCTATTTCTGATGTTATATGCATTTGAAATCAGCACGCGGCGGCTCGCACCGAATACGCTCTATATTAAACGGGCTTATACTATGAAGTCACAACTCATATTCTCGGCGCGTTTACTATGGAGTAAGTCATTAATTTGCAATTATCTCCACAAAATTTGCGTTTAAGTCTATGCTTATCATACAAAATATCATTTCTAATTAAATATTCTGTCTAAATGTTATGTAATTTTATCGAAAAAATAACAATTATTTTTTGGTCATTTTAACGTGACATAAGACGAATACAATCGTTTTTTTTATTTATTTTTTCTTTAATATGATATTTCTACGTATATCCGCATCTATTGACATTGGCATATCTAGCTAGGCTTGTTTGCCAGGGGGGCACTTTTTTTAATGACTGGTATGTCATTTTGTACAAGTGACCCAGCACCCTGGAGTGGGCACCAGAGCATTTTAGGGTGGGCACGAAATTTCATAGTTCTAGGTCAATAGAAGGTAACCCAATACATTTTGATTCCCTTGAGTGTCGAAATATACGTTTTATGCGGAATAAAGGACCGTATCTTATTCTTACGTTAACATAGAGAAGTATGATTTTTTCACAGCTTCAAGGGACTGTAGACCTTAGTATAATGGCTCTAATTTCAACTCGATACCTCCAGGCGTTCCCGAGATAAAGGGTCTTGACAGACAGACAGACGGACGACAAAGCGATTCTATCAGGGTTCCGTTTTTCCTTTCGAGGTATGTATGTATGTCCAAGAACTTTCTAGTCATGAAATGTATTACCGCGAAACAAATCAACGCATATTTGTTATTTAATTGTAACAATGTAATACAACAGTGCAATATATTGTTGTAGATAGAACCTATTGTACTTTTAAGTAAAGGTAAATTGTAAGTGTATGTTAATAAAGTATTGAATAATAATAGAATAATGTAAATAAAGTATTGATACAGATGATGTACGTATTATTTCCCTAGAAGTATTTTTTGCTGAGAATGTGTCCTGTGTGCTTGGCGGACTGCAATCCTGCAGGCTATAACGTTTAAGGCGACGCCAAACGAACGAAATCCCCGGACAGCCAAGTAAGGTCACAGAAAATATATTACCTACGGACATCCTACGGAGAACTTGGAGCCGATTTTTGACTTTCGAGCGCTCGAAAATTAAATAAAAGTAAATACGATTGTAGTGTCAAAATTTCAAGCACTAACTTTCTACCGATAGAATTGAATACAAGTGTTCAATACCACTCGGTTTTAAATTTTCTATCGCTATTTTAAAATAGCATTACATCATTTTTGAAAGAGGTTAGCGCTCGAAAGTCAAATTCGGTTCCTTGGTTTGGCTTTCGGCCCTTATCCAGACCTATATAAACCACGCGGCAGACTACGCAGTCCGCCAATTTCTCACGTGTAGCGGTAGCTTTACTTTAATCGAGCTCTATAGTAGGTACATAGATACACTCACTATTAATATAAACAGATAGCAAGCCTCAACAGTTCAGCACAGTGGGCCATCACGTGTTGGACTATTGTAGAGTCAAAACGAACGTGCCGGCCGGGCTATTTTCTACTTGCTTGTAGGGATCGTTTTATTGCCCGGCCGGCACGTTGGTTTTGACTCCACAATAGTCTGTAAGCGATATGCATATTTTTGCAACTAAATAAGAAAAAAAAACATGGCCGCCGCCGGTTATGCGATGGAAGTATGCCTTTCTCCCCCTAATCGAACACTTAGTTTCCTGCATGATGGGCTATGATGGCCCGAGGACCTCAAATTTAGTTAGAATTGCCCATTGCCTATCCTGGGATCTTACTATGTAGAGATGGCCCGACTAATCGGCCCTGAGGTGGCGCTGCGATACAGTACGTGAATAGTATTTTTTTTTTCTCTCTCTCTCTCAAATCTATCCCAATCTATCCTACTAAAATCTAAATGAAATGGTAGAAATTTAAAATAGGTTATGGCAACATTACAAGATTGGTCAGCATATACTTTCATTATTTTTTTTAGCTGTTTAGTGTACATGATCTGAGTTGTAACTTGTACTCTAACTGTATGTCATAAAGATCATTCTATTTTGCACATATCTCGTTTATGAAATAAAACCAAGTCAAATAAGCTATAGCTAACTACCCAGATATGTCAGTTCGCCTACAACAGTGTTTACCTATCGATTTTACTTGTAAAGATTTATAACAATAATCACACAAAACCGCCGTTTAAATGAGTTAGCAGGCTCAAAATGTTGAACAGCCTTAAATTGGAGGACTCAGAGGACATCTTAGCGTGTAGAATATGTCTTGCCACCGACACACATTTGTACGGGATTTTGGATCAGCGTTTGGATGAAGCTTTCATTGATATTACTGGTTCCACGGTGAGTTACACGATATAATTATACAAGTTTACTGTTGGTATACTGGTCTTTTACATATTGACAGACTTCGGTGTACAGTTTTAGTGATACGAATATCAGGGGACGATCTTACACCAATTGAAGTAGCCCCTTACTACCTAAGCTCAATAGGGCTTGTGTTATCGCCGTTGCCAGCAAGTCATGTCAAGATCTTCCCAAGTGCTGTCGTGTTTCACGCAGTCCTAGACTAGGCCTACTCTATCCTGTCCTCACTATCTATCCTGGTTAAGTGGTCAACATACAAATCTTTTCAACTTTTATCCCACAGAACACTAGTTCTGTGTTTCAACCCGAAGAGCTTGCCTTGTTGAACAACCAGGAAAAGCGAACAAAGTTCTATGTTTCAGCTTGGGCCAAAATTCTTTCACATACCCAGAATTATTGAACCATAAAACTACACAACTATAGTCCACTACCCCAACTATGGTCCAAAAGTAAAATTTGTGAGCAGGTTCAATAATTATATAATTTTTTTTTGTTAATTTAGTATTCAGATTTTTTTTAAAAAGATGCTCTTGAGTTCTACTTCTCACAGAGCTGACTCTGTAACTAACTGAGTTAGTTAGTATGTGCGGGTCAAATTCACAACTGAATTTTCATCTGATAGAGCCAAATTTGTCATACTTATGCGTTCAGAGACAACCCAATATTATGCAACAACCTAATAATACCATTACTTAAGTTACATCTTAAAACAGTTTAAATACATGTATGTAAAAACTTCACATTCAAAAACTGTTTGCCATGAATTAATTTTGAATATGTATAATTTAAGAAAGCAGAATGATGGTAGCTGGACCGAAAAGGTGCCAGATGGGTGGACGATATTAGGAAGATCGCGGGTCACTTCTGGATAAGATTAGCTCAGGATAGGGACGGGTGGCATACTTGAAGAGAGGCTTGTGCTCAGCAGTGGGTGATTACGGGCTGACAATGATGATGATGTATAATTTTGATTTGACTTTGATGATGGAGCTCATTGGAACATTTTGTCTTTAAAGAAACTTTGTTCTTACATATAATTTTTCATTGTAGTTGTCGGCATGGGACGGCTACCCGCAGCACGTCTGCGAGGCGTGCCGCGTGCTGCTGCGGCGCGCCGCCGGCCTCCGCGCCCGCTCGCGCCGCGCGCACACCGAGCTTCGGCGGATACTCATGCTACACCACACGGTGAGGGACTTACTCGGCTCAGTGCTGGCGAGCGAGTGACTCGCAGCACAGTACGTCTACAACTTGCTGCCAGGTCACGTCTCGCGTGACTTGGCGACTCCTGTCTCACTCCCACTGTACAAATCAGAAAGAGGAGGATACATTTTCTCGTCCCGCGACGCGCTCGCGGTGTCACTTGTGCTAGGCCCGCAGAGCGACTACCGTGATACAAAAACGAAGTCCTGTCATATATGTTCCTCGCCGTCGCACATGCTAATTCGAGCGACAGGGAGGGAGCTTAGATGCCTACACGAACGAACTTCATTTTAGATACGTTTTAGCAGCTCAGAAAAAATACTGCTCTTTCGAAATTATGACCACAAGCGAAAGGAAACGCCTAAAGATAGTCATTAGACTGTATTCATTAAAACACAGCATTATATTGATGTAAACTTTCACGATTCCCCCTTCATATTTTCAAGAACGAAGCCTCAGAGAGGTGGATATGTAAGTTAATTTAGTTATACGCGATTAAGTCCCGTTTAGTAAAAATAACACATAGCATTATTATGCATTTGACGTAGACATAATTAGTAACATGGAAGTAGCAGTGAAAATAACATTTTCCGAGAGATTGATCGAGAACTCACTCTAAAAAACGGGTGATCCTACCTGACTGCGCCAAAAAAGGAAATTTGAATGAAACGCAACAAATGTAGATTCTAATAAAATAATTATAATTTTTGGCAAATAATACTGGCTGTTGCAGAAGTTCATTTATTCTTTAACACTCACTGCCAGGAACGGTTTTTTGCATTAAATCGGCTCCGAGCGTAGCGCGACGGAACCGTTGGCACTAAATGAGCTCTATCTCTATTTGTAATTGCCCCAGATAACGACGAACCTGATCAGAACAGTGGACAGGGGAACCGCTGGACTGGCTCTACCCCTGGTCGTCTCGGTGTGTCCGGAGCCTATTTACTCACAACATGAAGAAGTCGAGGAGCTGATTAAGGTACGTTACCACCACTAACATGTCAGTGCTTGTTTTACGCAGCTACTAGCCCCGATGCCGATGCAGAGGAGTTCGTCCAGTACTAAACAACTATCACATTTATTTTGATATTTATTACATGCTTAGATCAAACGAGTAAGTACGCAGTCAGCCAAAAATGTGGTCTACCACCCTACTGTCAAGGATCATGGGGTCTAATTAGCAACTCGTCTATGTCGCATTTGGTCTAAATATCTGCTGGTCTAAAAAGCAACTGGTCTACAATTTTTTTCGGGTAGCAACTGTCCTAAGTAGCATCTGGTCTAAGTAGCAACTCGCCTAAGTAGCAACTGGACTAAGTAGCAACTGGAATAAGAAGGAGTTCGTATAAAGTCGGTTCTGGCGCTTCGCCGGCCGCTGCCGCGGCACGCTCGCTTTGCTCGCTCGGCTCGCGCGCTGTAGGGTCGCTGTTCTTCCTAACACTCCTCCTCGCTTCGCTCGTCGTCGTACCTACACCGACCTGCCTTAGTGTAGAATAGGTAGGTGATTAGTCGCTAAATAGACGACTGGCTACTTAGGCCAATTGCTACTTAGGCGAGTTGCTACTTAGACCAGATGCTACTTAGGCCAGTTGCTACTCCAAAAAAATTGTAGACCAGTTGCTTTTTAGACTAGCAGATATTTAGACCAAATGCGACATAGACGAGTTGGCTGCTAGTCCATCGTCTTCAACACACTTCACCCCCGACGTAGATAGAGGGGTGTTATATGTTTGACGTGTCTGGGTGTCAGTCTATCTGTGTGTCTGTGTGTGGCATCTTAGCTCCTAAACGAATGTACTGATTTTAATGCGGTTTTTATACCCGAAAGCTGACGTGATCGAAATGGTTCTTAGCTACGTTTCAACAAAATCGGTTCAGCCTTTTTTGAGATATTGAACTTTGAAATTAAAATATCGGGAGATTTTCAACTTTTCTTAGTTGTAAATTATTACAAGCTTTTATTTAGCTTCCCTTGTTAGTTCGTTCATTAGTATTTTCAGGTAAATTTTCAACTTGTCCAATATCTTTGTCCAATGTGCATTGCGTCTCACCCACTCTTCAAGCAAAATGTGAGACGCAAATACATTTAATCAAAGATCTTGGACATAAACCTCCTCCTCCTCCTCCTCTCCTCCTCCTCCTCCTTTATAATAGCTAATTAATTTTATAATAGCTATGTCCGAAGTCGATTGGAATTTGCTTCTGTAGTGTGGAATCCCTGCTTTACTGTACACGAGGTTAGAATTGAAAGACTCCAGAAAAAGTTTGTTAAGACAATGGAATTCCGAACAGGTGGTAACTATGAAGATTACGCCTTATCATCCACAAGACTCCATATCCAACCCCTTTCACTCAGACGCACTTGTACCGATTTACTTTATCTGTTCAAAATTATGAATAATCTAGTTGATGCCCCTGAACTATTACATAATATATTTTTTCATGTTCCCCGTAGATTAGAACGAAGTTGTCGCAAGAAGGCCTTATTTAGTATTGCAAGCAGCAGAACTAAATACGCACAGCATTCATATATTAAGCGCGCATGTAAACTGTATAATGAAAAATGTATGGACGCAGATTTGTTTGGCAACTCATATAGTATATTTAAAAGATTAGTTTTTTCTTTAATCTAAGAATGTTAAAACGCAGTTACCTTAACCTTTTCATTAACTTTTTCTTTCTTTTTTTGCATTGTATAATGGTGTAACTAAGTTGTAAAATATACTTAACTGTCATAAGTGTATTTACAACACATATATGTATATATATATTTATATATTTATGACATTTGGTATTATATTAAACATATTTTCCAATTTTTAATATAACTTGTAACTTTGTAAACATTTATGAAACTATAGGTCTATTATAGCATTACTCACATAGCCATAGCTAAGTTACTTATGTGTTTTTTAAGACTGTTTGTTTCTCAATTAAAAAAAAAAAAAAAAAAAAAAAAAAAAATAATAAAAAAAAAAAAAAATTGACATGTAGAATACCACACTAAAGCAATGACTGAATAGAAAGAAAGAAAGAAATATATTTATTTGGTATCACAAAGAAATTTCACATGTGTGTTTCATACAACTCAAATGCACCAAAATGGATACCATTCAGCATATGCCAGCAGCAATATATGCTAAAGGCGCTGGTTTTCAGGACACCCAGAGAGAGATACAGATCTTATAGAATAAGCGAGTGTTTAATGATGTGTAACGGTATGTCACAGGTGGAGGTACCTCTGCTGTCCCCCTCCCCAGCCTTCCAAGTCCCCTCTCCTGTCCCCTCTTCAGTGTCCTGCAAGGACGAGCACAGCGTCAAGTGCGAAGACGACTCCAACGACGACGTGGCGCTGAGCGAGCTGCAGCAGTTTAAACCGAGGCAGCGGAAGAAGAAAGTTGTTCGGAAACCTAAGGTAACGTTTAAGGGCGGGTTGCACCAACTTACGGCCAGATCAACGTTAAATATGGCGCCAGCAGCTGTTATCCCATATAAACTTGACAAACTTTCCATACATTCAGATTTGAACGAACACCGCTTTTACGATTAAAGGCCGAAACGCACAGAAAGCGGTGGCGGTGCGGCGCGGTGCGGTGCGGAGGCGGTACCGGTTGTAATGTTCGAACTAATGCGAACGGGTCCGCACAGAATACCGCGGCGGGACGCGGCGCGGCGCGGTATTCTGTGCGGACCTTTTCATATTAGCTCGAACATTACAACCTGTACCGCCTCCGCACCGCACCGCACCGCGCCGCCACCGCTGTCTGTGCGTTTCGGCCTTAAGGTTGATTTAGACGGAGACTATTTTGAGACGCCTAAATTAAGGCGCCAGTTTCTACCGTACAGTCCACACATCTTCAGACCGTTCTTCGCCGCCAGTGACCAGCAAACCGACACTTTAGTCGTTTAAACGGAGGTCACTGGCGCAAAAAACAGACTCGTGTTCTATTCCGTGCCAGCGCTGGCATGCCGCGAAAAAATGGCGCCGAAAGTTTTTATAGGGTGCCTTTTTCAGGGGCCGTAATTTAGGCGGCTGGAAATAGTCTTATCGTCTGTAAAAGTCGACTAAATCGACCTTTACAGACGAAGAATTTAATTGTAACTCAATACTTAATCATTTATTGCATTCAACAATGTTAGTTTGCAGGGTATTAGGTGAACTTAAGTTTTAGTTGCTAATTAATAATATTAAAACTTAATTGTGGACCCTGTTGGGCACCGCAAAAATTAGTGAAGAGGTGAGGTGTGTACGGTTATATTTCAAGTCTCGTGACACTATAAGTCCCCAGCACTCTCTGCTCCTGCCATACAAATGTACAGAAAAAATTCTACTTTACTCTCTCAATATTAGTAATATAGGAAAGGTTATGTTTTTAGCAGTCTTTGTTAGTATTTACGTGTGTTCCACTGTAGCGTTTAAGATACTGAATGAACCGATTTTTTTTCTATTATAATTTCTAGCAACAGAATCTAGTTTCCGATCTAGATATCGCGGATCCCATTGTGTATACAAAGATTAATGTTATTCCAGCGTACCGTTTTAAAATGAGAGTCGAACTACGTTTGTATGGAGAATTGACTTTATCCATCCAGACAAGCTCGACCTGCGTTCTGTGTAATACGCGGACGGGTTAGTCTTTACTGTAACATTCTAAAGAGGGAACACACTGATATTGTAGCTACGAGTATGTAGGTTTGGATGTGGTCCCTTCCGGCCCCCTCCTGCCCCTCTCCTGTCCCTTCTACGGTCTCTCCTGTCATGTCCCCTCTCTTCATTATAGTCCTTTTCAGTCTCCTGCAAAGACGATGACGTGGCGCTCAGCGAGCTGCAGGAGTCTAAACCGCAGAAAAAGAAAGTTATTCGGAAACCTAAGGTAAGCAGTTCTCTGTACAGTCGTCTAACTTTTTATTTAATCGTATGGTATACGTTATTTGGCCTTTGAGTCTGTCACTCTTTAGTACCACCCAGGGGACACGTGCAGGGTTGTGGTAGGTAGCTCCTGCGGACGCAAGTGACAGTTGTCCCCCCTTTGTCAAGTGAGTGGGCAACTCGACTGTTAGAGGTTCTTAAGCCGCCCGAAGGCCTCTAACTCGGCGTCATAGACACCATCCGGGATCAACTGCTTAGCGTGCCTTCCAAAGCACGGAAGCGCTCATTTATAGTAACCACTCAAACAGGCGGTCACCCATCCAATGACTGACCGCTGCCATCTTTGCTTTACCTGCGTTATTCGCAGGCGCCGCTGGGCTATGAACGCTTCGTCGTCTCACTAATCCGGCACTTCAATAGTGTCGATTTGACGACCGGTTAACCTAGTGGGTAGTGACGCTGCCTACGAAGCTGATGGACCTGGGTTCGAGTCCCGGTAAGGGCAATTATTTGTGTGATGAGCATGAATATTTGTTTCCGAGTCTTGGATGATTTCATATGTATTTAAGTACTAGCAAACAGTTATTTAAACAAAGGCTGAAAACAATACTTTTAGATAAAATTAATTTAGACGTAGATATACGGTAGATATAAAATAGTATTTTTCACAATCGTGTTATAATAGAGAGCTTTTTAGTCGAGTACCGTGTTTAGGCCACGAAGCTTGCTGAGTGGCCTAAGTAAGGTACGAGATTAAAAAGCTTGATTATAACACTATTGTGAACAATACTTTTTGTACGAGTTCATTAAAATTAATTTTCTACGAGTCAACTGAACTAATTAAACAAACTCGATACTGTTGAAACGAAGTGCAGCTCATCGCTCGTACGCTTGTTGATATCTTAAAAGACATCAACGAGCGTACGACATCAAAGCGATTCTATTGGTCCAATTCATTACAGTTCAGTAAAGCAGCCACGTGATTGGTCGAATTTATTTTAGTTGTCTGGAGCGTATCGAAAAGTAGTTATTTCGATTGTTTCGACAGTAACATGGACTACAACTATGAAAAGAGTGACGTTGCAGTATTCTCTATGAAATCTTAATACACATATTTTAATCGTCGAGTACAAAAAACATTATTTCGTAATTGCACCAGTCACACGCACTAACGACGACGCACTCGGCGGACTATTGGTGAACTTTGTGCTGTTGTAATAAGGTTTACAAATGGTCGGCTGAGTGTGTCGTCGATGGTACACTAAGTTTAGTGTTAGTAAATTAAGTATAGGTAAACACAACAATGTTTGATTTTTGGAAGGGAGCGCACATTCGCCGACAAACTGTCCTCAGTTTGGCGAAGCAGGAAGGGATGTACTTGCCATTGTTGTTTTTTTTTTGAGAATAAAAAAATAAAAAAGTAATTATGTCTATGAAATATATCATATTCTAGTACTCATAACACAAGCCTTATTGAGCTCACTATGGGACTAGGTCGATTTGTGTAAGATTGTACTCTAATACGGCCTAGTACGTCCAATCATTCATTTAATTTATTTATTTGCATTCATGATCACACAGCTACAGTACAAATCAGTAGTAATCTGGCACTCTACGCCTCCTTCTTTATTTCGCCCCACGCTTGCTTTCTGGCATCACTTTAACATTGACTTTTCAATATAATCCAGAAATTCGATAATTTCAATATGCTTGCACTCACTACTTTGCTACTGTAGGAATCTACTGTCCTAATATTAAATAAACAAATAAATAAATATTATGAAACAATCTTACACAAATCAACCTAGGCCCACGGTAAGCTCAGTAAGGCCTGTGTTGTGGGTACTAGGCGATGATATATATAATAGATAAAAATTTGATCTAAACGGAGTCCATCCAACATTTGCCCCCCCCCCCCCCCCCCATTTCACCCCCTTTTGGGAAGATTTCCGGAATAAAAACTATCCGATGTCTTTTCCCAGAACTTAAACTACCTCTAAACCAAATTTTATCAAAATCGGTGCAGCGGTTTAAGTAGCTCCATACAAACTTTCACCCCCCATTTCATCCTCTTAGGGGTTGATTTCCGGGATAAAAACTACCCTATGTCCTTCCCCAGGACTCAAACTATCTCTATACTAAATGTCATCTAAATCGGTACAGCCGTTTTCACGTGATGCGCGGTCACATAAACAGACAAACAGATAAACAGATAAACAGACAAACAGACAAAAATTCTAAAAACTGTTGGAACGTGTTCTGTTGTCGATTCTAAGTATCCCTAGCCAATTTTTTTTCGAATCCATTCCATGTACAGACTTTCGACCCTCTTCAGCTTTATTATATGTATAGATAGATATAACATCCATAACTCAGGAACAAATATTCGTGATAAACACACAAATAAATGCCCTGACCGGGATTCGAACCCGGGACCTCTAGCTTCGTAGGCAGAGTCACTACCCACTGGGCTACGGAGGCCGTTAATATACAGAGAGAAGAAGAATATTATACAGAGGTACAGTTTAATTTCCAGTTCATCATCATCATATCAGCCGAAAATCGTCCACTGCTGGACATAGGTCTCCCCCAAAGAGTGCCACAATGACAGGTTCTGCGCCCGCATCCAGCGTACTCCCGCGACTTTTACCAGGTCATCAGTCAACCTTGTGGGGGGCCTACCCACGCCGCACCGCCCCGGTACGTGGTCGCCACTCGAGAACCTTTCCGCCCCAACGGCCATCGGTTCTACGTGCAATGTGCCCCGCCCACTGCCAGTTAAGTTTAGCGATTCGGAGGGCTATATCGGTTACCTTGGTTCTGCTGCGGATAGCCTCATTTCTGATGCGATTGCGCAGAGAAACTCCCAACATAGCCCTGTCTGCGGCCAGTCGAGCTATTACTTTATCCCGCGACTAACACCATATTCTTTGCCCGCAGACGAAAAAAGCTAAGACTGAGAAGATTAGAGAACGGAGAAAAACGGAGAAGATACGCGACGAGGACTTCCCGGCGTTCGAGAGAGAGTACAACTTCGACGTCGTCATTCTGTCGAGGGAGCAGCAGGTGGGTTGTTTATTCGCTTAAACTTTATTGCACAGTAACAATTTACAAACACAAAATGCGAACTTAATGCCATAAGGCATTCTCTACCAGTCAACATTTAGGCCAAACAGAAAATGATCATAGTTGGTGCGGGATATGAGAACAACACTGAATTAAAAAAAATTACAAATTACTGGAATTCATTAATTTTGAAATGTTTTAGAATATAAGAATTTCTTACCCTCTTATTAAATTAAAGTTTAATCTTCTTTGTTTAGAAACAAATTTTTTTTCTTTCCCTTTATGCATGCAATTATAATGAAATAAAATAAATTAAAACAATGCTACCTATAAAATAAAAAAAATTGGGAGAAATAAATGAATAAAAAGCGATACATCTATTATATTAACATTAAATGTGAAAGTGCGTCTGTCTATCTGTACCTCTTCACGCTTAAACCGCTGAACCGATTTAGATGAAATTTGGTATAGAGATAGTTTGAGTCCCGAGGAAGGACATAGGATAGTTTTTATCCCGGAAATCATCCCCTAAGAGGGTGAAAGCGGGATAAAAGTTTAATGGAGCTACGATATAGACGAGTCACGGGCAGAAGCTAGTACATTTGCCATCACATAAATCGATACACTACAGGGTGTTCAAAAATATCGGAACATACACCCTAATGCCTTGAAAATAGAGTTGTGTTCGATGTTTGTGAGTTGCTTGTTTGCTCCGATGTATGTGATGGCGACTGTACAATTATGATGATTTCAGATCGAAGACCTGGCGTCGCGGAAGAGCAAGGACAACTATATGAACTCTGTGTTCAAATGCGACAAGTGCTTCAAGGGCTTCTACACGGAGGCCACGCTCGCCAACCACAACGCGAAACATCACCATGACGTAAATATCATGCATACATATGTCAGAATAATAATAAATACATAAATATTAGGGTACAATGTACAAACTTATTTTATATTATTTATAAAAAAAAAACTTAATTTATGATACTTATTACTTACTACGCTGCTCGATGACCCAAAGAGAATTATAATAGAAAGAAAAGGATTTAATTAACAACCATAAAATGGCTATTCTTTGAGCGAGAAAGCTGCCTGCGCGAGGGTCACCCGTTGCGTCCCTCACTAGAATATAATATAATTTTATTGCATATCACCTTTCAGACAAAGGTGAATTTAAAAATAAGTCAGTAGTATAAAATCCTTATTTTTGCGAAAATTTAGGCGCTTCGCGAAATTCCGGCTTTTACTTAGCGACCAAACCCTTTTACGACATCTTACTGAATTGCCTCGCGTTTTCTGAAAAAAACGGATTGAATTCAGGGTTTTCTACTACGAATAGATTAGTTTGTTGGAATAAACGCGGTATCGATCTCTGGGGTCTGTCAGCCGATAGGGACCGGCCATTTATATTACAGAAAAAAGTGATCCATTTAATCTGCCGTGTCCGATCAGATGAGACAGCACGGCCACTTTTTGCGACTTCTCTCTACATATTCGAGGTCGGTAAGTATGTTTTCTCAAACATGCAATGAAATGTCGTCATTACGTGGGTTCAAAGTATCACGTTTCGGGCGGATCAACTCGAGATAATTTTTATTGTATTTTCATTTGACTATTTGTATCACGGCATTCAGCCATAAAAAAATAGTTTGATTTGAAAGAAAGAAAGAAATTTATTTGCTAGAGACATGGTACAACAATAGATGGAACAGTGTTTTAGTCATGATCAGCACATCACGCCAACATATTTGGTCATGCAAATTTTTTAAAAACTTATATTTGAATATTATTTGTCATTTCTTATACAAAATTACAATTGAATGAATGAATGAATGATATTTATTCAGGTAACACAAGACAAAATAAATTAACAAATACATCGAAGACGTAGATCGGGATGTGAACCTGGAATGGCCTCCACTCAGCAATGCAGTTGGCACGGCTAGCGTGATCAACGGCGCTGATTTTCTGTGGAGCCAGCGGGGTGTGCGGGAAAGCGTACTGTGCGACATGTGTCGGATGATACAATAATGTTTTTAATATAAAATTTAATTATATATATATATATATACATGTTACAACGATAAAAGTATCTATTTTATACATATAATTAGCATACTTAAAGAATAAATACAATTAAATGACATCAATATTAAGGAATAATTAGGTTCTAAAATAATGCTGCACTGATTAAAACATTTTTCTAGTAACCAATTGTATAATTGAGCAGTGAAATGTTTGAGGAGTTTTTATTTATTTATTTCATTGCATGTTTGAGAAAAGCACCATACATGCCTGGCCGTGAAAAGGGCTTCGTATCACTATCCGGGCTCCCTACGGTCGGTCTATACCTACTCACCCAGCAAGCCCTTATTTCCCGGCGTCTGCAGTAATGTACTATAGAAGAAACTCCGAGGAGTTCCCTATAGGTAACTATTATTCAGCAAGATGGAAACTGGGACTGGCCGCCTCCGCGCACAGGCTCCAGAAGACTGGCAAGTCTCTTGGTGTAATGGGAGCCATAATTTACAATAAAATACCAGAGACAATCAGTACTTTAGACACCATAAGTAGCTTTACACATAAACTTAATACATTGCGCAGCCAAGGCTCACTACTCTGTGAAGGAGTTCCTAGATGAATAAATATGTCGAGCTGACACTTAATTAGAAATTATATTTATAATGAATTTTAATTGTATCATCATCATCATTACTTAAGAGCCTTGCTCTTGTCGGTGGAGTAACCGTCATTTTTCTCTGTCCATTGCCAGCCTCTTGACTTCCTCATATGACTCGACAATTGTATCATATTATTTTAATTTTATTCATAGGACATTGTATCCCAGTATTTTAGTTATTAATTTAAATTAATTTGTAAGATGTATACTCAATCGACAATATATGATTATTACAAATAAAGACTTTAAGTGTATTTAATAAAACTCACAAACAAGAATGATTACATAAATAAAAGTATCCGCAACGCAGGCTTCGTCAAATGTTTACAAAAACACATCTCCCTAGGCATTGTTAGGTTTATTTAAGACAATGATAGAATCCGCAACATAAAGTATTTGACTAGACTCTACGACTAGGATCGCGTAAAAAATCACTCTTGCAAGCTAAAAACCGAAATTTCGCAAAACACCTACGTTTTTCACAAAAATATGGATCACGCTATGTATCCTACGCGTCAAAAAGGGCCAATCTCAAAGACCTCGTAAATATTTTAGCAAAAAATACATATGTTCCACAATTTGTTTGTCAGAGCGTGGGTCCTCACGAGTGCGAGCTCTGCCTTTGCCGGTTCCGTATTCCAGCCATCCTTCGGAGGCACCTCGCCACGCATCGCCTTAGGTTCCTGTGCCAACACTGTGGCTTCACGGCTAGAGACAGGTACGTTGTATCTCCGAATAAGACAACATGTACATGTAACTATGTTCGGGTGACATCTTGCAACTTAATTTTGAAGCAGTCAATCTTCAACCGATTGAACTGAAATTTTGTGTAAAGGTAGTTTGGATGACAATTCAATATTATGATACCATCGAGCTGATCTGATGATGGAGACAGAAGGTGGCAATGGGAATTAAGGACTTAACCGACGTAACCCTGTTGAGTTTGGGCTAGTTAGAATCGTCTCAATGAGTAGTTGGATGACAGTATACAGAAAAGTACAGATGGGTACATACATACATTGCATGTTAATAGAAAGCTTGTAATGAATAGCGTTGAAGATTATTTAATAGGATGAGGAATATTGTTCCAGTATTCCGTGGCAGAATAGCTAATACTACCAAGAAAAGCTGCACTATTGGATACCTACGTTGACCGTTTTCTGTCAAAATTATAAATTAATAGCTGCCCGCGCAGCTTCGCCCGCGCAATGCAAGAAAAGCAGGCACACAACACAGACTTTTCCTCTTTATAATATTAGCATAGATTACTTATTTCTCCATTGTGGCTTTATCTGTTGATGTCGATAATTGTTGCAGATCGCACGCGATGACTCACTCGAAAGAGCACAAAGGTTTGCGATACGAGTGCCAGTATTGCGGGGACAGTTTTAAGTGAGTGAGGAAATAGTAACTTAATATAAGGTTAAAACCACACCACAAACAGCTTTCAAATTATATCGGAATGTTACCGAAAAATTACCATTTGTAAGAGGAATCTTGGGAACTGTTTCCGTGCCCCCATTCTTCATAAAATCGAAAATATACTCTCTATCAGGACGTCAAATTATAATGATTGAATAAAGAATAATATATAAATAATACAGTGAATTATAATTATGAACAGGCAGCATCCTATAGTTAGTAGCAGCCAAATATACCGTAACACATCCTTACTCTTACGGTAATAAAGATGTATACCGAAAATGTTGGCTAACTACTTTAGCTGCACCTAACTATATGATGCTGAATTAACACTAAACTAGGTACTTAAAACTAGAAGTAGTTCAAATATAATACCAAAATAAGCAATAATTATATTTTTGTACAGAAAACGGTCAACATACGGCACACACGTGCGCATCCAACATCCGAATGAGAACAAATCCTGCGATGTATGCGGGGAGACGTTTCTGGGCGCTCTCGGGCTAGCGCTACACAAGAAGAAATCACATCGACAGGTAACCGGCGTCGTTACATTTTGGTGCCGAGACCAGGATACAACATTTGTATGTAATAAATCATCTAAGAACCGAATATAATTGTGTGATTGTGGTGTGACGCTCTCGGGCTAAGCAATGTCCCTTTTATTACATTTAAAATGAACAATATGATTGTATGGATGTATGTTATAGAAAATATTATGCTTAAAATAATGTAAAGTTATAATAATCATTGATTGTGAAACAATAAAAATGTAGGTATATATTTTTAGTACTCAAAGAGTAAAACGGGACCCTATTACTAAGACTCCGCGGTCCGTCTGTCTGTCTGTCTGTCTGTCTGTCTGTCTGTCTGTCTGTCACCAGACTGTAACTCACTGATACCGTGATAGTTACAGTTGAAATTTTCACAAATAATATATTTCTGTTGCCGCTATAACAACAAATACTAAAAACAGAATAAAATCATTATTTTTATAGATAATGGTACGGAACCCTTCGTGCGCGAGTCCGACTCGCACTTGGCCGGCTTTTTTAATCATGTTCGGGTTCTCTGTTATACATTTTTCGGGACAATTTATTAGATTTTTAGAAGTTAACGTGAATGTACGTCGTAGGCAGTGGAGACTGGGTCCGCGCAATGCGGGCAGTGCGGCGTTCGGTTCGAGAGCGAATATGCGCGCGAGCGGCACGTCGCGCTCGCGGTCAAGGGCTGCCAGCACGCCAGGTTCGTGCCAGAGCATTTTAAATGTACGTCGTAGGCAGTGGAGACTGGGTCCGCGCAATGCGGGCAGTGCGGCGTTCGGTTCGAGAGCGAATATGCGCGCGAGCGGCACGTCGCGCTCGCGGTCAAGGGCTGCCAGCACGCCAGGTTCGTGCCAGAGCATTTTAAATGTACGTCGTAGGCAGTGGAGACTGGGGCCGCGCAATGCGGGCAGTGCGGCGTTCGGTTCGAGAGCGAATATGCGCGCGAGCGGCACGTCGCGCTCGCGGTCAAGGGCTGCCAGCACGCCAGGTTCGTGCCAGAGCATTTTAAATGTACGTCGTAGGCAGTGGAGACTGGGTCCGCGCAATGCGGGCAGTGCGGCGTTCGGTTCGAGAGCGAATATGCGCGCGAGCGGCACGTCGCGCTCGCGGTCAAGGGCTGCCAGCACGCCAGGTTCGTGCCAGAGCATTTTAAATGTACGTCGTAGGCAGTGGAGACTGGGGCCGCGCAATGCGGGCAGTGCGGCGTTCGGTTCGAGAGCGAATATGCGCGCGAGCGGCACGTCGCGCTCGCGGTCAAGGGCTGCCAGCACGCCAGGTTCGTGCCAGAGCATTTTAAATGTACGTCGTAGGCAGTGGAGACTGGGGCCGCGCAATGCGGGCAGTGCGGCGTTCGGTTCGAGAGCGAATATGCGCGCGAGCGGCACGTCGCGCTCGCGGTCAAGGGCTGCCAGCACGCCAGGTTCGTGCCAGAGCATTTTAAATGTACGTCGTAGGCAGTGGAGACTGGGGCCGCGCAATGCGGGCAGTGCGGCGTTCGGTTCGAGAGCGAATATGCGCGCGAGCGGCACGTCGCGCTCGCGGTCAAGGGCTGCCAGCACGCCAGGTTCGTGCCAGAGCATTTTAAATGTACGTCGTAGGCAGTGGAGACTGGGGCCGCGCAATGCGGGCAGTGCGGCGTTCGGTTCGAGAGCGAATATGCGCGCGAGCGGCACGTCGCGCTCGCGGTCAAGGGCTGCCAGCACGCCAGGTTCGTGCCAGAGCATTTTAAATGTACGTCGTAGGCCGTGGAGACTGGGGCCGCGCAATGCGGGCAGTGCGGCGTTCGGTTCGAGAGCGAATATGCGCGCGAGCGGCACGTCGCGCTCGCGGTCAAGGGCTGCCAGCACGCCAGGTTCGTGCCAGAGCATTTTAAATGTACGTCGTAGGCAGTGGAGACTGGGGCCGCGCAATGCGGGCAGTGCGGCGTTCGGTTCGAGAGCGAATATGCGCGCGAGCGGCACGTCGCGCTCGCGGTCAAGGGCTGCCAGCACGCCAGGTTCGTGCCAGAGCATTTTAAATGTACGTCGTAGGCAGTGGAGACTGGGTCCGCGCAATGCGGGCAGTGCGGCGTTCGGTTCGAGAGCGAATATGCGCGCGAGCGGCACGTCGCGCTCGCGGTCAAGGGCTGCCAGCACGCCAGGTTCGTGCCAGAGCATTTTAAATGTACGTCGTAGGCAGTGGAGACTGGGGCCGCGCAATGCGGGCAGTGCGGCGTTCGGTTCGAGAGCGAATATGCGCGCGAGCGGCACGTCGCGCTCGCGGTCAAGGGCTGCCAGCACGCCAGGTTCGTGCCAGAGCATTTTAAATGTACGTCGTAGGCAGTGGAGATTGGGGCCGCGCAATGCGGGCAGTGCGGCGTTCGGTTCGAGAGCGAATATGCGCGCGAGCGGCACGTCGCGCTCGCGGTCAAGTACAGAAATTGCATTTCCTAGCAAAAACGGTGTTTAGGCATAAGGAACGCGCCCCGCCCACTGCAAGCCCCCTGCTAGTGGCGCCCACTAGTGGCTTAATGTGCGGCAGAGTGTTCGCGTTTATTGGCAGCCACTAGTGGCTTAATGTGCGGCAGAGTGTTCGCGTTTATTGGCAGCCACTAGTGGCTTAATGTGCGGCAGAGTGTTCGCGTTTATTGGCAGCCACTAGTGGCTTAATGTGCGGCAGAGTGTTCGCGTTTATTGGCAGCCACTAGTGGCTTAATGTGCGGCAGAGTGTTCGCGTTTATTGGCAGCCACTAGTGGCTTAATGTGCGGCAGAGTGTTCGCGTTTATTGGCAGCCACTAGTGGCTTAATGTGCGGCAGAGTGTTCGCGTTTATTGGCAGCCACTAGTGGCTTAATGTGCGGCAGAGTGTTCGCGTTTATTGGCAGCCACTAGTGGTTTAATGTGCGGCAGAGTGTTCGCGTTTATTGGCAGCCACTAGTGGCTGTAATGTGCGGCAGAGTGTTCGCGTTTATTGGCAGCCACTAGTGGCTTAATGTGCGGCAGAGTGTTCGCGTTTATTGGCAGCCACTAGTGGCTTAATGTGCGGCAGAGTGATCGCGTTTATTGGCAGCCACTAGTGGCTTAATGTGCGGCAGAGTGTTCGCGTTTATTGGCAGCCACTAGTGGCTATAATGTGCGGCAGAGTGTTCGCGTTTATTGGCAGCCACTAGTGGCTGTAATGTGCGGCAGAGTGTTCGCGTTTATTGGCAGCCACTAGTGGCTGTAATGTGCGGCAGAGTGTTCGCGTTTATTGGCAGCCACTAGTGGCTGTAATGTGCGGCAGAGTGTTCGCGTTTATTGGCAGCCACTAGTGGCTGTAATGTGCGGCAGAGTGTTCGCGTTTATTGGCAGCCACTAGTGGCTGTAATGTGCGGCAGAGTGTTCGCGTTTATTGGCAGCCACTAGTGGCTGTAATGTGCGGCAGAGTGTTCGCGTTTATTGGCAGCCACTAGTGGCTGTAATGTGCGGCAGAGTGTTCGCGTTTATTGGCAGCCACTAGTGGCTGTAATGTGCGGCAGAGTGTTCGCGTTTATTGGCAGCCACTAGTGGCTGTAATGTGCGGCAGAGTGTTCGCGTTTATTGGCAGCCACTAGTGGCTGTAATGTGCGGCAGAGTGTTCGCGTTTATTGGCAGCCACTAGTGGCTGTAATGTGCGAGCCTTAACAGCCAGTTTTGTGCAGGGCCTGCGCGCTGTGCGGCGAGAACTTCAAGGACGAGGAGGCCCTGCAGGCGCACGCGCGAGAGAGACACCAACAACGCGAGACGCAGTGCTTAGAGGTAAACTTCATCATCATCATCATTAATCCTGTAATCGCCCACCGCTGAGCATAAGCCTCACATCGATTACGCCATTTATCCCGGTCTCGTGCTAGTCTCATTCAGGGCATTTTTTAGGAGCGGTTTAGCCTAGAGGGTGCCGTGGCTGACGGTCCTAGATTTAAATCCCACTAAAAGAAAATATGTATTTATTGAAATAAGTCAATTTTATTCACAAACTAACGATTAATTATAAATTACGTCAAGTTAATGTGTGTCAAAAATTAATTATAAAGAAAAGTAAAAAAAATCGACATATTTATTGAAACGTTCGTGTAGAAAATAATACTTTATTGCGATTAAATGCGCGTGTGATAGGCCGGTTATCTGGTTTGTACGCTCTCCCGCGACCCTCTCGTCATAAAACAATCATCTGCTCTTGTTTTATGACGGAGAGATAAAAGACCTACATCCCTAAGATTTATGTATTGTTATGTTTTTTTCTTGTTAGTTTTCATGCTTTGCATTGAGTATTTTTTTTATTAAAATATATTTTTTAAATTACAAAGCCTGGTCACTTGGAAGGCGTGCGAAGGGACACGTAAAAGCCCTTTGGAGACGAAGTTTTTTGTGACACCACCTAGTAGTAGACCTGCTAAAATCCATTCACGGGTGCATCGGTAGATACTCGTATACCGGTTCCGACAGGCGCTGGGGCTATTGCAGGTGAAGTTGACGAAGAACTGGAAAATTTCTGTTTCGACACGTAAAAGTGCCCTTGTGGCCTTTTTACAAGCTTTATATTAACTTGACCCGTTCGTATATATGTAAGTATGTAAGTTGTCCATCAAAATTTGCAATCCATTTTTTTGTCACTTGCCGTTATTCGATTGAGCTGAAATTTTGGATATAATATAGTTTGGATGACAATTCAATATTATGGTACCATCGAGCTGATCTGATGATGGAGACAGAAGGTGGCCATGGGAACTCAGTACTTAACCGACGTAACCGCGTTGAGTTTGGGCTCGTTAGAATCGTCTAAATGAGTAGTTGATGATGGTATACAGAAAAGTTCAGTCGGCAATAAAAGCTTGTACCAAAAATGGAATTTTTGACAGCAACTTATTGGTCTTATACATCTATTTGCAGAATAAATGTGTGATTTAGATTTTTCTCGACGACTAGTTTAGTTTAGGACTAACTGTGTGTGTGCGATCATCCCCAAAACATCGAAATATCAATTTTATGTATTTTTTGTGCAGTGCGACATGACGTTCGCAAGCGAGGCGTCCCGCAGTGTGCACTACGAGCGCGTGCACCTTAAGGTTAAGGTGCGCCGCTGCCTGCCCAAGTCGGGGCGCAAGTACGACCGCTACGGGGACCACTTTATGTGCGAGATGTGCGGGAAGAAGTGCCAGGTCAGTACTGATATCCTGGTCGCGGCACCGACTTGTAACGACCCGTGTAACAGGTGACACTTTCGCACTTTAACGCATTATTGCGTGCTTTATGATGGGCCATGACTCAAAAACTATAATATGTACCTGTGGCGATTCCTTGGCCGCGCTATATATGCTCATCGACTATATATGATGACTACTGACCCATTTGTTACAGAATAACATCGCCCTGAAGTACCACATCCGCTCCCACACGGGTGAGAAGCCGCACGCGTGTCCGCACTGCCCGAAGCACTACTCCACGCCCGTCGCTCTACAGGTACACACACTGACACTTACACTGACACTGACCCCACTGCCCAAAGTACTACTCCACGCCCGTCGCTCTACAGGTACACACACTGACACTTACACTGACACTGACCGCACTGCCCAAAGTACTACTCCACGCCCGTCGCTCTACAGGTACACACACTGACACTTACACTGACCGCACTGCCCAAAGTACTACTCCACGCCCGTCGCTCTACAGGTACACACACTGACACTTACACTGACACTGACCGCACTGCCCAAAGTACTACTCCACGCCCGTCGCTCTACAGGTACACACACTGACACTTACACTGACCGCACTGCCCAAAGTACTACTCCACGCCCGTCGCTCTACAGGTACACACACTGACACTTACACTGACACTGACCGCACTGCCCAAAGTACTACTCCACGCCCGTCGCTCTACAGGTACACACACTGACACTTACACTGACACTGACCGCACTGCCCAAAGTACTACTCCACGCCCGTCGCTCTACAGGTACACACACTGACACTTACACTGACACTGACCGCACTGCCCAAAGTACTACTCCACGCCCGTCGCACTGCAGGTACCTACACACATACACACACTGACACTAAAACGTACACTGACGCTCATGGTGACACTAACACTGCCCGCACTACTACTCACATACATGTCACTCTGCACTCAAACTGTCACTAATACTTACATTGACACTGACACTTACACTTGTACTGACACTGTGTGCACTGTCCGATCGACTATTCCACGCCCGTCGCTCAGCAGGTACACACACACCAATACTTACAATTACACTCGTACTGACACTGACCTGTTACTGACACTTGCACTGACTCTGATACTGACATAAACTCACGCTCACTCATTAGTTAACAACGGTTTACGACATTGGCGGAATCATCAAGGCTTTGATGGAGCCATATAAACTAAAAATTGATTGAAACAACGGTTTAACGTTACGTGGTAACGTTTCGTCTGTTATTGTTGTGTGTTGTTATAATTGTTAGACACGAATAATTTTAAAGTTTGAGTTTAGAACTAAACTTAGGTATTGGCATCTATTTTTTTTTTATGAATTTGAGTAAAGCTATTTACGGGATCATGTGTAACAAATATATTATTATATGACATATGCGACATTAAAGTAAAATTAAAAATCATACACATCAATGAAATATTCATCAAGCCTTTAAAATTATAAAGATGTATGTGAGATTATGGGTTTGTAAGTTCTTATATAGGGGGTGATCTCCAGAACCACTTGTCCGATTTCAAAAAATCTTGCACCAGTTTAGAATTAACTAAGATGGATGTAGGCCATATTTTACAAGCTTTCTATTCACTTGCAATGTTACAATGTTGCAATTGTTACTCAATTTTGAAAGCAGATATATTCAACCGATTGAGCTGACATTTTGGGTATAAGTATAGTTTGAATGACAATTGTATATTACTAGCGGCCCGCCCCGGCTTCGCACTGGCTTTATATGTATAATACATGAATAACCTTCCTCTTGAATCACTCAATCTATTAAAAAAACCGCATCAAAATCCGTTGCGTAGTTTTAAGGATCTTAGCATACATAGGGACAGACAGACAGCGGGAAGCGACTTTGTTTTATACTATGTAGTGATGGTACAGTCGCCATCACATACATCGGAGCAAACAAGCACGTCACAAACATCGGAACACACCTCTATTTTCAAGGCATTAGGGTGCATGTGCCGATATTTTTGAACACCTATAGTGTACCTATGTATGTGATGGCGGCTGTACCATCGAGCTGATCTGATGATGGAGTGGGAATTAACTTAACCGAGGTAACCCTGTTGTGTTAAAATCATCTCAATGAGTAGTTGATGACGGTATACAGAAAAGTACAGTTAGCAATAAAAGCTTGTACCAAAAATTAAATTTTTGACAGAAACTTATCCATAAATATTAGCCGGTAGGGTGTAAATGTTGGGCTGTGGGCGTAAACGTACAGTTTTGTGGCCTTGTCCAGTAAAGGTTGTTGTTGTGCCCTTGGGCGTAACGCTTGTTTTTCTGCGCAGTACCACATCAGGTCCCACACGGGCGACAAGCCGCTGGCGTGCCCTCACTGTCCCCTGCGTTACGCGACTCACAAAGGACTGCAGGTACATCCAATGCATATCAATACTAATATTGGGTTGTTGACTCAAATTTTATTCATCATATCAGCTTAAAGACGTCCACTGCTGGACATAGGCCTCCACCAGAGAGTGCCACAATGAGCGCCACCCGCATCCAACGGACTCCCGCGACCTTTACCAGGTCATCGGTCCACAATCCAAATTTTATTATTACCCCTAAAATAAATAACTAATAATGTGCCTAATGCTGAAGATCCTATTAAAATATCTCATAAAACTAGAGACTCCGTGACGTCACGAGCCTCGATGGACATAGTATTTGTTTTACACAAGACGACGGCAACGCTGGAAAACGCCCAAGTATACATCCAGATTTGCCCAGCGTTTCAGCCAATTTATCTCCCCTCTTGTCCTAAAGACCTTCTGCAAATTTTATACAGCCCGTCGCCCCCCTAGTAGAAGCACTCTAACCAAATGGCTGCTGCAACACCACTACAGTGAGACTGAACTGCTCTTAACTGTTCTCTGTTAACAACAACAATTTAAAGCTATATTATATTATTAACCTCACCAGTATTCAATTGTTTATTTACTTATTTATACCTTCACTTCAAAATATTCATGATCACACACTCACTCTCAGTCTCTCACACACACTCACGCTCACACATTACACTGACAGAACTAAAATAATTTAGCTTTGTAATTTGTAAAACATCTATTCTATACTTGTCTCTTATTTAATATCGTATGCTTGATGTTCTACTGGGTCCCGTAACACAGGGAATCCTAGCTCGGGACCCAATGACTTTGTATCCTAGTATGTTTTTGTCGAATAAATATTTCTATTTCTATTTCTATTTAATATGAAGGTGCGTTTATATTAGCAGATACAGAATATACCCCTTAAAACATTGTACACTTATAATTGTGAGTTTTGTTTCTCTATTTGACTATTTTTTAGCCCTTTTCTCGAGTGTTCTAAATTATTTTTTTATTTTATTTCGTGTCAACAGCTCTGTATAACGCGAATATAACTCTGTCTGTCAGTCTTCACGCTTAAACCACTGATCTGATTTAAGATGAAATTTGGTATCCTGTTTGGTAAGATAAAATTTTATCCCGCGGGTTTGAAATCCTGGTAAGGCCATAGGATATTTTTATCCCGGAAATCATACCCTAAGGCCTAAGGTGAAATTGGGTGCAGATGTTTTTATGGTATTACGATATAAAAGAGTTCCGAAAAAAACCTAGTAACATATATGGCTTATGCGCCAAATGCCCTTCGCTCCCTTTTCCCTGAATAAAGAGTTCTGCGTGGGCATATGTTATAAGGTACATATAGTACTAGCTGAATATAGAGTTCTGCGTGGACATAGGCTATAAGGTACATATAGTACTAGCTGAATATAGAGTTCTGCGTGGACATATGCTATTAGGTACATATAGTACTAGCTGAATATAGAGTTCTGCGTGGACATATGCTATAAGGTACATATAGTACTAGCTGCTCGCGCGGCTTCGCCCGCGTATTGCAATAAGGTACATATAGTACTAGCTGAATATAGAGTTCTGCGTGGACATAGGCTATAAGGTACATATACTACTAGCTGCTCGCGCGGCTTCGCCCACGTATTGCAAAGAAGGTAGCCAAACCCACGGGATAAAATATAACTTCTAACTATGCAGAAAGTCCAGTCATAAGCGGTTCCGGAGATTACCCAAACTATCAGCCGTGAAAGGATAAAAAACGACTTTAAAAGAAAATTAAAACGATATTACTCAGGTATCATAAGGCATAGGTAACTGTATGCAATTGTATGTAACATGTATTTAACCTAAAACTATTTACAAATTAGTAATTAATTAATTGTTAACTATGTACTTTGATGTTAATAATCACACAGGCAAACTGTTCCGACAGTTTTGTGAGACCCAGTTAATTATTATGTTTATATACTCTGTTTATTAAATAAATAAATTACAATAATAATACAAACTTACAAAGCTACAAACTCACAGACTTTTTCTCTTTATAATATTAGTATAGATCTAATATTAGCATAGATATAATATTAGTATAGATCTAAAATTAGCATATATATAATATTAGTATAGATCTAATATTAGCATAGATATAATATAAGTATAGATCTAATATTAGCATAGATATACTATTAGTATAGATCTAATATTAGTATAGTAGCGACCACGTATCACAAGGCGCAGCGTGGGTAAGACCTCCACAAGGACCTTTTTTGTTTATACAACGACGGTGGCAAACAAGCTTACGGCCTGCCTGATGTTAAGCTGCTACCGTCGCCTATGAACACTTGTGACTCCAGAATAATCACAAGTGCGTTGCCGACCCTTTATTCACTCGAGGATTCGCTGTGTTGGCAGATAGAGACATGCAGGTCCCTCACTCCCAACACAGCGCACGCTAGGGAGCTCTGGCGACCTTACTCACCACCAGGAACACAACACCACATGCTTCATAGCATGCAATAATATAGGCCCCAAAGAGTGCCACAATGACCGGTACTGCGCCCGCATCCAGCGGACTCCCGCGACCTTTACCAGGTCATCAGTCCACCTTGTGGGGGGCCTACCCACGCCGCGCAAGCCGGTACGTGGTCGCCACTCGAGAACCTTTCCGCCCCAACGACCATCGGTTCTACGTGCAATGTGCCTACCACTTAAGTTTAGCGATTCGGAGGGCTGTATCAGTTACCTCAAGTTATGTTAATATGCGAAAGTAACCCTGTCTGTCTGTTATCTTTATACGATTCGACAAAACCAATGGAGATGAAATAATGCTAATAATTACACGGTTCAACTTGCGTATATACACTACGGGCGACATGTTTCGAACTCTTCGAAAGGGAAAAAAATAAAATATTTCGGTCCGCGTTACTTCCTTGGTCGCTAATCGTGTGTCGTTTCGACATTTTACTAGCGCGCTATTTGTCTCGGCGGTAAATCACTAGATGGACATTAAATAAATAATAAATAAAAATAATAGATAAAAACTATCTACATACCAAATGTCATCTCAATTATCGAATATAAAATTTCGTGAGACGTGTTGAAATAATGCTAATAATTACACGGTTCAACCAGTGGCGTGCACTCCATATAGGCAAAAAGGCGCTGCCTACCCTGTACTTTCAGTACAGTATAATACTAACGCAACACAATTAAATACTGCAACGAAAATAACAGTGTAATATTATTACCTAAACAATTACAGTTATTATTTCGTGAATTATAAATTTGAATTTCGCGGCATCACGTGGTGACCCACGCGCACGCCGGCGGCCGGACGGAAGACGCGGTCGCTTGCGCGTCATGTAGGCTAGATGATGTATCACGCCCACAATAAACAAGCAGTGGTATGCGATGCGATATCTTCTCTTTCTCTTTCTTACATTCCGAATAGTTCCGATATCGCCCGAGCGAGCGCCACGTTGTCAACATTAGGCGACAAAATTTAGAAACGGTATTTCCACAAGCGTTCTTTTCCAATTCAAATACATCGTAATTTTATCCTTCTACCGGCTTGCAGTCCAGTAGTATATTTTTTTTAATTTTTTTATTTAAAGTTCCAAATAATTCATAATTATCGCAGAGTTTCATAATTAGGTGCTAAAGCCATTAGTGGCTTATTTACAGCTATAGTACGGTCTAACTATTTACTATTTAAGTAGGTATGTTAGTTTACATCAATATATGTACTTACATTCCGTTTACTGTATCACTGATGAACAATAACTTGGTTGGTTACAAGGCGTAATCATAGTTGTTGCTTGACATATAATACTTGTTTACATCTTTAGCTGATATAGGGTTGGATAGGTATAAATCTTGTATGTGTTTTGGGAGACTATTTATTATTTTTGGAAGCATGTAATGATTGGTTCTCATGCCGTAAACGTTTTTCATTGCTGGTAATAAAAATCTGTGTGCATTAGATAAACTCCTTAGCCTATTGTAACGGTGGTATTCATTCAAGTTGGTAATGTATTTATATTCTTCCTTGAGTATGGAAAGTTTGACCATGTTTTGCATTGTTTTTTTTTGTTTAGTCGTTTCTTCTGCCTCCATGCACGCTCTGCACATGGGGCTGTCGGTGATACCTAAGTTATAGAGGTGTCTGTTCAAGGTGTTGTGTCCTGTTATTATACCCACTATCTTGCGCAGTTGGTTTCTATGTGTCCTTAGTAGTGCGGTGGTGAGTTTGTAGTCGCGTTTCGACAGAATCTCCTCCCAGTATCTTTGGTGTAGGTCTTCAGTGTGTTGGTCCAGTTGATTGTATATGTAGCTTTGTGGCAGGGGCAAGATTGGCTCCGGTCCGTATGCCGTTGTTTCTGAGCCTTTCCTGGCTAGTTCATCCGCTGCATCGTTTCCTCTTGAGCCACTGTGCCCCTTGATCCATTGTATAGTAACTTGGTTTTTATCTGCGCACACTTAACTTAATGTCACTTAAACCTCACAGAGGTTTAAGTGACATTCGTATATCAAGCTAGATGTGATGTTATCACTGCTCAGTGCTTGTAGTACCGATTTACTGTCTGAGAGTATCCGTATGTTTGTGTTTTCGACTTGTCGTCTCTTTATGGCATTGCAGGCTTCAATTATCCCTACGCATTCAGCCTGGAATACCGTGTTTTGTACACTCAGTGGTTTGGATATGTGTATGTTTAAATCCTCTGAGAACACACCACATCCTGTTCCCGTATTTGTTTTTGAACCATCTGTAAAGATTCTAAGGTCGGTTTGGTTTAACCCCTCTTTGGAGTCTTCCGTCAGTAATATTCCATAGTGTTTCCCAAAGACTGCAGTTTTTGGTATTTTGTTGATTGAAGCTTCCATCATAGGTAGGCTTGTGATCAGTTTGTTGTGGATCTTCGTGTGGGGTACCATACGCAGCTTTTAGTACTACCTATGAACCGATATTGTAAGAAAATTGGAAGTTAGTCATAATTAATTTTTGAAAATTTATCGAGCAGCAATGTAATGCTTGCACTCATTTGACACATTGAAGAAGCGGGTTACTTGTGACAGTTGTGACGTCACATCAGTAAGACAATGTAGTGGTACATTGCGTGCTGAATTATTTTATAAGGAAAAATAAAGTTAGTACTTGAGAATATTTTATTTGCAATATCGGTTCATAGCCCTAACACCTACCTCTGGTTACAATTTGAGGTAATATTAAAAATACATGCTGTATAGGAGGGTGAAAGTTTAGCTACGATATAAACGAGTTCCATCCACGTGCGAGTCGCGGCGCGGGCAAGAGGTAGTAATTAAACGAGCGAGCGAAGCGAACGAACTTCTATGCTTCAGCTTGAGCCAGAATTTGTTCGTATGTCCGGATGTCGCGCTGTCCGGCTGTTCTCATCTACAGGTCGCATTTCTCAACCGAGATTCTCAATTTTGTGAGCAAGTTCGATAATTATATAGAACTGGCTTTTGTCCACGAATCCGTCCGCGTGGAACTCTTTATATTGTAGCTCCATGCAAATTTTCACCCTAAAAACTATCGTTTGTCCTTCCCCGGGCTTCAAACTATCTCTATACCAAATTTCATCTAAATCGGTTCAGCGGGTTAAGCGTGAAGAGGTAGCAGACGACAGACAGACACACTTTCGCATTTATAATTGGGTATTTGACAACAGTGAAAATAAATTGTTTTTTCATTATCAACAGATAATCATTACGCAAATACTCGGAAAGTACCTATTAAGCTTTCATTTATTGCAATTTTAATATGTCTAAATTCATAAAAACAATCATTATAAGGACGTTGTTTGACTGTGAAGTCATAAGCAAGTAATCCCTACAAATACGATAATTCGTTTCTTATAAAGAAGCTGATTTGACTTTTGTCAAGAAGTGGATTCATGGAAGTATGGATTTTATTGTTGATTGAGCTTTTGGATTAAAAAAAAAACAAATAAATAGGTTCCCGATTTTTACCGCTCACAGAGCTAATAGTATATAATGTATTAATATATGTAATATATGTAATGTTGTATGTGCAGACCCATTTGCTGAAGCACACGGGCGAGCGGCCGTTCAAATGTGAAATCTGCCAAAAAGCTTTTACACAAAAAACTATGCTGCAGAAACACAAAACAGTAAGTATTGCTTTTTGAAGTTGATAATTCTTTGCTTGCGTTCTTGTATAGGTTGTATATGGTACAGTTCAAAATGTATCACGTGACTTCCGGAATAACTTTTTGTAGAGAAGCCTAATCTGATTTCAAATAATTGTTTGTTACATGTTTTAACCCTTCTTTATTTGCCATTAGTTGTTAATCACGAAATGTTATTTAGTTTATGTGGCGGACATGAAAATAATGCTGAAATGACCGCCATTATCAATGTATCGCGAGTCAAATGAGCTACGTCAGTCAATGTTGCCATATATACCGATTTATCTGTACTTATACGGATTTTAGTGAAAGAAAAGAAGAAGTTTCCACTTAAACTTAATTAACGGTTGTATCTCCGACACAACCCGCTTCTTTTTTAATTCTACGACGGTTGCAAACAAGCGCACGGCCTGCCTGAAGAGCGGACACCGGACACTTGCGACACCAGAAGCATCGTAAGCGCTGCCGAACTAAAAAAACCGGCCAAGTGCGAGTCGGAGTCGCGCACGAAGGGTTCCGTGCCATTGTCTATAAAAACGGCAAAATAATCACGTTTGTTGTGTGGCTCCCTTGAATATTTCGTCGGGTGACAAGCAAAACTCACTAAGTAACAAATACCTACTTAAATCAAAGGTCGTATCTCGATATGGACTACGTATCGAGATACGAGGTTTTGAAGAGCAGTGACAGTTTTGGTAGTGACTTTTGCTTGTCACCCGACGATTTATTTTATTCTGTTTTTTAGTATTTGTTGTTATAGCGGCAACAGAAATACATAATCTGTGAAAGTTTCAACTGTCTAACTATCACGGGTCATGCGATACAGCCTGGTAGCCTGGTGGTGCTGTGCCATTGTAATTCCTAAACGAATGGACCGATTTGAATGCGGTTTTTTTATCCGAAATCGGACATGATCGAGATGGTTCATAGCTACGTTTCAACAAAATCGGTTCAGCCGTCTTTGAGATATTGAACTTTGAAATGAAAATATCGGGGGTTTATCAACTTTTCTAATTTGTATTGTATTATCCCCTGGCTAACGGGGCAGAATAACGACAAGAAATAGTTGTTTGACCCGCCCATGTTTGTTCCGCAGGTCCATACAGGTGAAAAACCCTTCTCGTGCGACATCTGCGGGAAAACGTTCACCCAGTCCGGCTCGGTGCACACGCACGTCAAGTACGTGCACAAGAAGATGCCCGCGCCGCCGCGCAGCCGCGGCAAGCGCGCGCCCGACTGACATACGCGTTACTGACATACGTACGACGTTGGCGACCGCAGAGCAGAATGAGACATTACTGACATTGACATAATTATACACAAAGCGACTGACATACGCGTTACTGACATACGTACGACGTTGGCGACCGCAGAGCCGAATGAGACATTACTGACATTGACATAATTATACACAAAGCGACTGACATACGCGTTACTGACATACGTACGACGTTGGCGACCGCAGAGCCGAATGAGACATTACTGACATTGACATAATTATACACAAAGCGACTGACATACGCGTTACTGACATACGTACGACGTTGGCGACCGCAGAGCCGAATGAGACATTACTGACATTGACATAATTATACACAAAGCGACTGACATACGCGTTACTGACATACGTACGACGTTGGCGACCGCAGAGCCGAATGAGACATTACTGACATTGACATAATTATACACAAAGCGACTGACATACGCGTTACTGACATACGTACGACGTTGGCGACCGCAGAGCCGAATGAGACATTACTGACATTGACATAATTATACACAAAGCGACTGACATACGCGTTACTGACATACGTACGACGTTGGCGACCGCAGAGCCGAATGAGACATTACTGACATTGACATAATTATACACAAAGCGACTGACATACGCGTTACTGACATACGTACGACGCTGGCGACCGCAGAGCCGAATGAGACATTACTGACATTGACATAATTATACACAAAGCGACTGACATACGCGTTACTGACATACGTACGACGTTGGCGACCGCAGAGCCGAATGAGACATTACTGACATTGACATAATTATACACAAAGCGACTGACATACGCGTTACTGACATACGTACGACGTTGGCGACCGCAGAGCCGAATGAGACATTACTGACATTGACATAATTATACACAAAGCGACTGACATACGCGTTACTGACATACGTACGACGTTGGCGACCGCAGAGCCGAATGAGACATTACTGACATTGACATAATTATACACAAAGCGACTGACATACGCGTTACTGACATACGTACGACGTTGGCGACCGCAGAGCCGAATGAGACATTACTGACATTGACATAATTATACACAAAGCGACTGACATACGCGTTACTGACATACGTACGACGCTGGCGACCGCAGAGCCGAATGAGACATTACTGACATTGACATAATTATACACAAAGCGACTGACATACGCGTTACTGACATACGTACGACGTTGGCGACCGCAGAGCCGAATGAGACATTACTGACATTGACATAATTATACACAAAGTGACTGACATACGCGACTGACATACGTACGACGTTGGCGACCGCAGAGCCGAATGAGACATTACTGACATTGACATAATTATACACAAAGCGACTGACATACGCGTTACTGACATACGTACGACGCTGGCGACCGCAGAGCCGAATGAGACATTACTGACATTGACATAATTATACACAAAGCGACTGGCATACGCGTTACTGACATACGTACGACGTTGGCGACCGCAGAGCCGAATGAGACATTACTGACATTGACATAATTATACACAAAGCGACTGACATACGCGTTACTGACATACGTACGACGCTGGCGACCGCAGAGCCGAATGAGACATTACTGACATTGACATAATTATACACAAAGCGACTGACATACGCGTTACTGACATACGTACGACGTTGGCGACCGCAGAGCCGAATGAGACATTACTGACATTGACATAATTATACACAAAGCGACTGACATACGCGACTGACATACGTACGACGTTGGCGACCGCAGAGCCGAATGAGACATTACTGACATTGACATAATTATACACAAAGCGACTGACATACGCGTTACTGACATACGTACGACGCTGGCGACCGCAGAGCCGAATGAGACATTACTGACATTGACATAATTATACACAAAGCGACTGGCATACGCGTTACTGACATACGTACGACGTTGGCGACCGCAGAGCCGAATGAGACATTACTGACATTGACATAATTATACACAAAGCGTCTGACATACGTACGACGTTGGCGACCGCAGAGCCGAATGAGACATTACTGACATTGAGATAATTATACACAAAGCGACTGACATACGCGTTACTGACATACGTACGACGTTGGCGACCGCAGAGCCGAATGAGACATTACTGACATTGACATAATTATACACAAAGCGACTGACATACGTACGACGTGGGCGACCGCAGAGCCGAATGAGACATTACCGATACGTGATTATATACACACTCGGCTGACTTACGCGTTACTGACATACGTGCGACGCCTTTGAAAGCAAGCGCAGAGGCGACTGACATACATAACAACGTCGTTGTAAGCGATTATACTGTGTAAGTTTCAAATTAAAGGCAATAAAATAAAAATATTTCGCTCCGCGCAGGATTCCAACCTGCGACCTGCTGCACGTAGCGTCACTTGCTTGGTCGTGTGTTGTTTCGACATTTACTAGCGCGCTATTTGTCGCGGCGAAAAATCACTAGATAAATATTAAATAAATTTGGGGACAATCTTACACAAACCGACCTAAACAAAACTAAAAATAGCTTCTATCGTACCAGGTATTTATTTTTATATATATATAATTATATAGATAAATAAATACCTACGTATATACATGGAAACACCCATGACTCAGAAACAAATATTCTTGCTCATCACACAAATAAATGACCTTACCGGGATTTGAACCCGGTACCTCCAGCTTCATAGGCAGGGTCACTACCAACTAGGCCTAAGCGGTCCACGTTGACGGTGATATCCCAACATTGATTGATTGGGTTACCTGTCTGAATATTCTGAATCACTAAAAATTGTTTCCCAACTGTACCGTTTGTCCGAATTTTCATTTGTCCTAAAAGCAGTTTTTCTCTGAATCCATGACATTTTATAAAACTAACCTAACCTAATGGGTTCGACACAATAAGGGCCTACGCTAGCTGACGCGGGTGCACGGAGCGGGCGCACGCCTGCGGGTACCCGCTCTATGCACCCGCCGCGGGTTAGTTAGCGCTGCTAAGGGCCTACGCTAGCTGACGCGGGTGCACGGAGCGGGCGCACGCCTGCGGGTACCCGCTCTATGCACCCGCCGCGGGTTAGTTAGCGCTGCTAAGGGCCTACGCTAGCTGACGCGGGTGCACGGAGCGGGCGCACGCCTGCGGGTACCCGCTCTATGCACCCGCCGCGGGTTAGTTAGCGCTGCTAAGGGCCTACGCTAGCTGACGCGGGTGCACGGAGCGGGCGCACGCCTGCGGGTACCCGCTCTATGCACCCGCCGCGGGTTAGTTAGCGCTGCTAAGGGCCTACGCTAGCTGACGCGGGTGCACGGAGCGGGCGCACGCCTGCGGGTACCCGCTCTATGCACCCGCCGCGGGTTAGTTAGCGCTGCTAAGGGCCTACGCTAGCTGACGCGGGTGCACGGAGCGGGCGCACGCCTGCGGGTACCCGCTCTATGCACCCGCCGCGGGTTAGTTAGCGCTGCTAAGGGCCTACGCTAGCTGACGCGGGTGCACGGAGCGGGCGCACGCCTGCGGGTACCCGCTCTATGCACCCGCCGCGGGTTAGTTAGCGCTGCTAAGGGCCTACGCTAGCTGACGCGGGTGCACGGAGCGGGCGCACGCCTGCGGGTACCCGCTCTATGTACCCGCCGCGCCGCGGGTTAGTTAGCGCTGCTAAGGGCCTACGCTAGCTGACGCGGGTGCACGGAGCGGGCGCACGCCTGCGGGTACCCGCTCTATGCACCCGCCGCGGGTTAGTTAGCGCTGCTAAGGGCCTACGCTAGCTGACGCGGGTGCACGGAGCGGGCGCACGCCTGCGGGTACCCGCTCTATGCACCCGCCGCGGGTTAGTTAGCGCTGCTAAGGGCCTACGCTAGCTGACGCGGGTGCACGGAGCGGGCGCACGCCTGCGGGTACCCGCTCTATGCACCCGCCGCGGGTTAGTTAGCGCTGCTAAGGGCCTACGCTAGCTGACGCGGGTGCACGGAGCGGGCGCACGCCTGCGGGTACCCGCTCTATGCACCCGCCGCGGGTTAGTTAGCGCTGCTAAGGGCCTACGCTAGCTGACGCGGGTGCACGGAGCGGGCGCACGCCTGCGGGTACCCGCTCTATGCACCCGCCGCGGGTTAGTTAGCGCTGCTAAGGGCCTACGCTAGCTGACGCGGGTGCACGGAGCGGGCGCACGCCTGCGGGTACCCGCTCTATGCACCCGCCGCGGGTTAGTTAGCGCTGCTAAGGGCCTACGCTAGCTGACGCGGGTGCACGGAGCGGGCGCACGCCTGCGGGTACCCGCTCTATGCACCCGCCGCGGGTTAGTTAGCGCTGCTAAGGGCCTACGCTAGCTGACGCGGGTGCACGGAGCGGGCGCACGCCTGCGGGTACCCGCTCTATGCACCCGCCGCGGGTTAGTTAGCGCTGCTAAGGGCCTACGCTAGCTGACGCGGGTGCACGGAGCGGGCGCACGCCTGCGGGTACCCGCTCTATGTACCCGCCGCGCCGCGGGTTAGTTAGCGCTGCTAAGGGCCTACGCTAGCTGACGCGGGTGCACGGAGCGGGCGCACGCCTGCGGGTACCCGCTCTATGCACCCGCCGCGGGTTAGTTAGCGCTGCTAAGGGCCTACGCTAGCTGACGCGGGTGCACGGAGCGGGCGCACGCCTGCGGGTACCCGCTCTATGCACCCGCCGCGGGTTAGTTAGCGCTGCTAATACTATTTTTCAATAGGCGTCCACCCGCTCCGTGCAAACAGCGTCAGCTAGCGTAGGCCCTAAGTATAAAAAAAAATTAAAAGCTTTTGGGTTTTTTGCCGAAATGAAAATTCGGACAAACGATACAGTTGGGAAATGAAATTTAGTGATTGCGATAGGTTACCGATTGATTGTCATTCACGACCGTTCCGTTTGGATGGCGCTTTAGCGCGTCACGCTTCTTTTGGATATCCCCGGGCCGCGCCAACTATATTTAAACGTTACAGTTTTGACATTCGTAGACCGATTTTGGAGCTGCGCCATTGGCTTTTTGGAGCGGTCGGGAATCGCCCCTGGCGCGTTTTGCGAAGCTACAAGACTAAACTAGTAGACTTGTAAAATTGTTACTTGTAGATTCGTAAAATGGGTCACAGCTTGGGCAGCTATTAATTGTCACACAATTCTCGTTGCGATTCACGAGTATTTGCCATTATCATGTAAGATATTTATTTAAGAGATATGTATGAGATTGTATGAAAAATAGTGTATTAACAATATTTAACTGTACAAAGTAGTCTTTTAAGGAATATATTATGCAATAACATTGGTATTTTATTTAAAAAAATATGTTTGAATCGTCGTTACTCAAATTAATATTTAAAAACTATGAAGTGTTTTGTTTCCGACCGAATTTAAATATCATGTAAGGTTTGTATCGAACTTTCGCCGCATAGTGCGGAGCGACGGTTTTCTCGTTGTATGCAAGGAAGTACCTCAGTTTGTACATATAAAATCCGCACATTTTATAATAATCCGTATCCATACTCAAAATTTAATTTATTCTGCAAATAGGCCGGCCACAAGGGCACTTATACATGTCAATCAATAACGTACAATAAAAAAATATATACTTAACCTTACAACAATAATTATTTGAAAGTTGCGGTTTATCAGATCTAAATGTCACTAAATGAAAACAATATTACAAAAAATTATCCATTACATTAGATACAGACTTCTATCAGAACTAACAAGAAGTTTGTGATATCATTCTATATCCCAGAGATGCATAAAGTCTCTGAGCGTCCAGATACAATTAATAATAAAATAATTATTCTAATGATCTTCGAGATGTATACAGTCTTTAAGATAATATTACTAATATTATACAAAGTGTTCATGACAATTTCCGGTAATTGCAAGGGGGCATAGTTTAGATCAAATAAAGTTAATTTCTCCAAGACAGTAGTATCTTAACTCTTACTGTTATCAAGATATTCAATGTATAATTTTATCAGTTTTGCAGATTTAACCAGTGTAAATGGCTCTTAACGGTGACTTCATAACAGCTTTTTAAATTTTGTAAGGTTCCTATACACTACAAGAAGGTTTGCAAAGTGAGTTCGTTCGATGTTACATATTTTTTATTTCACGTGTTTCAAGACCCTTGGACAATAAGACAATAACCGTTAATGCTACATTAAATGAATTTGTACAAAAATCGAAAAAAAAACGTTTTTTTCTCAAGAAATAATTATGCTTATTTGTTTCTGTGAATGTACTCTGCAATAACCGAAGTTAACGGAAATTCCCGGGGACACCCTGTATAACAATACCAACTATCCATACTTGTATTATAAATGCAAAAGTGTGTCTGTCTATCTGTCTGTCACCTCTTCACGGTTAAACCGCTGAACCGATTTAGATGGGTATAGAGATAGTTTTAGTCCTGGGGAAGGACGGTTACTTTTTATCCCGAAAATCATCCCCTAAGGAGGTGAAATGGGGGGTGAACATTTGTATATAGCTACGATATAATCAAATTCCACGCGGACGGAGTGTATTTTTGCATTGCTGCAGTCCCTCTTGCACTGTGCATGATACTGAAAAGATAATGTGCCTGATGCACCTATGCACTGGTTGTGCAACTGAATTAGACGGGATTCCGATGAGGGAGCAGCTGAGTGAAAGACTTGTTTTCTTTTCCGAGTTGATGCCGTTTCGTAGGTATTTGTAGAACTGAATTTCATGAGGCCCGGACGCCATATTTATACCATGAAATTCCTTGCCCCGCAGCCCGCCCGCCCCGTGCTTTTGGCGGGAAATATGGGCGGGAAAGTATTGGCGGGAAAATTTTGGCGCGAAACGACATCTCATTTATTTATGACAATAATCTTAGGCTAATACGTTATTTACAGTGTTTTATACTTATTTCTATGACATTCGTAATGCATTTTCACCCGAGATCCTCTCCGTTTGCCGGCCAATCGCATCTAAAGCGCGGGTTTTTCGTGTCGCTGTCTATATACGTACCTCGGCCCCCACCTGGGGTATAAATACCGAGCTTCCCCCCTCGCTCGCCCATCAGTCTATGCTTGGCCAGCGCGCGGATAGGATCTAAAGGCTTCCTCTTAATCTATCTATATTTCTAGTGGAAACTTAGTGTTTAGCCACTCTTTACTTATGAAACCAACAGTATATTACCTCTTAACTAGGTAGGAATGAAGTGTGAGACCTATTATTATTTATTTCGACTACAAATTATATAAGGCGAATGTAATACAATGCTTACGTTGTAAGAGGGTTATAAGCTAGGTTACAGTCAGTCTATTTTATCAGTATTTACGTAGACGTTGTCCTGCACATTTCTCCCGCCGTGGAACACCCGGCCGGTGTTCCAGCTCGCTGGCGTGCAGGTCGTCATCCTTGGTAGGTAAAATTGCGAGCTTCTTGGTCGGTCGCCGTAGCACTCCGCCCTTTGTTCTGACGTCCACCACTCTTGTCTCGCCGTCGGGTCCCGGATACTTGGCGATCACTCTACCCATGGGCCAAGTATTGCGTGGGAGGGTCCCGTCGCCGATGAGTACGATGTCGTCGATTTCTATGGGCCGGCCGCGCCTATACGGCTCCCGCCGGTCTTGAAGTGTAGGTAGGTACTCGCGGACCCATCGACTCCAGAAGTGGTCCGCGAGTCGTTGGCTCGTCCTCCACGTTGCTCGGCCGGCTAGGTCCTTGTCGTTGAAGGTACCGGGCGACTGCATTCTGCCGGATCCGCCGAGTAGGAAGTGATTCGGTGATAGGGCTTCGGGGTCATCGGGCTCCACGGACACGTGTGTGAGGGGGCGGCTGTTCACGATGTATTCTGCTTCAGCCAGGGTCGTGGCGAAGACCTCCTCCGAGGGGTGACGCTCTTTCAGGACAGTGTAAAGAGTGTCTTTTACCGCTCGCACCATTCGCTCCCACGCCCCGCCCATAAATGGCGCCGAAGGGGGGATGAAGCGCCATATTATTTGTCGTCGCCCCGCCTCCTCTCGCATCGCGTCTTCGGCGGCCGCCCGCAGCATCTTATCCGCAGAGTGGAAGTTCGTCCCGTTGTCCGACCAAATCTCCGTAGGTGTGCCTCGACGCGCGATCATTCTTCGTAGAGCCATTATGGCGGATTCGCCGCTTAGACTGGGCACTATTTCCATATGTATAGCGCGCGTTGTAAGGCATGTAAATAGCGCTACATATCTCTTCTGTGTCCCTCGGCCTACTGTAATAGTCGCGGGGCCCCACAGATCGACGCCCGTGTATGTGAAGGCTCTCTCGTGATGTGCGAGGCGGCAGCGCGGCAGATTTCCCGTCGGAGGTACAGTCGACTTCGATTTTCGTCGCCGGCATGGCAGACATCGATGGATAATCATACGGGCGACTGTACGTAGTCGTAGTATGGCGTAGTGTTGTTTGCATTCGTTCACTGTCGCTTCAACTCCGTGATGGTTCATTTGTCGGTGCACGCAGTCGATGTACAGTCGGATGGCCGCGTGATTTCCGTCTAATACGGACGGCCGTTTTTGCGTTGTGGTTATGTCGTTTGCTTCGTTGATGCGCGTTTTTAGCGTTATCACGCCGTCGATGAGTTCGATCGCTAAGGGGCGTAAGCGACTATTCATGGCCGGCGGCTTGCCCTGCATTAGTCTCTGAATTTCGTCGCTGAAGCTGTCTCGTTGACTCTCTCGTACTATTAGGCGTTCCGCTTCTATTAGGTACCGCGCGTCAATTGATAAGTAGGTTTTTGATGCGGGCCGTGCCTGTCGCGGCGCGGCGGGTGCGGGTCGCTTGTGTTTTCTGTTCCACTCGGGGTCCTTTTCTTTGTTCTTGAGTGTTCTTTTGTAGTGAGTTCGGCCTTTGTTAGGACGACATAGTTCTATGAACTGTAGTACTCGCGCTAGTGTGCGTAGTAGGCGCTCCCAGCGCGAGAACCTTTCCGCCGGCGGTAACCACGGTGTGTGCGTGATTTTGTTACAAATTTCGGTTGCTATTTTATTTTCTTCGCCGGTCGGTGCATTATTTTGTTGCTGTGGTTCGGCGGGCCATGTTGTGTAGTCATCGTACAGGAAGTCTTTATCTCGATCCAGTTTTTTCTCGATGCTATGTAGGCGTTTTTTGAGTGCGTTCTCGTAGTTGTCCGGCAGTTTGTCGTCTTCGTTTTTCCATAGTAGAGGCACTTGATAGTGACCGTCGGCCGTGAGCGTGGTTGATCGCGCGAGCTGAGCGAGGGCGCGTTCCTCCGGGTCGGATTTAGGTCGTTTCGGCTCTATCATCATAACTTCGATTGCGAAGTATTCTTTCAACTGCCGGTCGATGTCTTCTTCGCTTGTTAGCGATTCCCTTTCTTCGGCTGGCTGGTTGGAGATATGGCTGACGATATGGTGGATGACCTCGCCTTGTAGGGGGGCGCGGGTGTGTGCGCCGTGTAATACCCATCCGAGCGGTAGTCGGCTGGCGACGGGTTGATTTCTGTCGCCGCGTCGGATTTCTTCTGGTATTAATAGATGCCAGTTGTCTTGCCCGAGCAGTATTCCCGGTTCGGCCGTGTCGTATCTCAGTAGGTGCTCTATGTCTCGTAGGTGTGCACACGTACTGATATCGTCTTCGCTTATCGTTTGGGGTGATAAGCGTAGGTCGGGAATTGTGCGGGCGTGTATGCGCATCTCTTCGCCTTGTCCGCGTATGAGGAGCGGGACTCGGCGGGATTTTCTGGCGTTTATTTTTTCACAGGTGATTGCCTCTATGCGCAGCGGCGTTGTAGGCCCGAATATGGGAGCGTGGGTTCCCCCGGCGGGGGGAGGGGCGGGGACGGCGGGGCGCACGGCGGCGGCGCCCTGTCCCGCGCTCTCGGCGGTGCTCCTCTCTTGGGCCTGCTCGGCGTACTGTGGGGTTTCCCGCCGCGGTGTTGCTGCAGGGTGTAGGCTCTCCTGCAGCGGCGGGACTATGGGTGGCAGCGTTGACTGTGGGGTTTCATGAGGCAGTGTTCTCCACTGCGTGGCATCATGAGTTCGCTGCCGTTTGGGTGACCTTGGCTGTAGGTCTGGACGAGGCGCCGGCGTCGCAGGAGTGCGTGTCTGTGGGGTTTCCTGCGAGGGCCTCGAGCCGTCTTGACACGTAGTTCTTGACGGCACTATGGGTGGCAGCGTTGACCGTGGGGTTTCATGAGGCAGTGTTCTCCACTGCGCGGCATCATGAGTTCGCTGCCCTATGGGTGACCTTGGCTGTAGGTCTGGCCGAGGCGCCGGCGTCGCAGGAGTGCTTGTTCGCGAAGTCTCCTGCGAGGGCCTCGAACCTTCTTGCGTCGTAGCAGTTCCCGACGTGGACGTGGTTGCTTGTTGTGATGTTTGCGGCACTGCGTGGGTGGTGCCGCTTTGTTTGTAGCGATTCGCGCAGGGCGGCGCGGGAGTGAAGACGGGGGAGGGGTCGCTGAAGGGGGCGTTCCCCGCTTGCGCAGGCGTCGCGACGGCAGCGGCGACAGGTGCGCTGGGCGGCGGGGGGAGCTGGGTCTCGGCGCGCGGCAGTGGCTGCTGGACCGTAGCTTTTTCTTCGTCAGGATTGTTCCCCTTTTCTTCTGGAAGGTGTGGTTCTTGAGTGATGGCGGGCATCTCGTGGTTTTTCTTGAACCAGGCGTCGATTTGCTCGTTCACTTGAGTGGCGGAAACCACAGTTCCTTCGTCTTCGTCGCTTTGTTCGGCTTCTAGTGTGGCGATGTGTGCTTGGGCGAGTTCAAGCTTGATGTGTAACATCTCTTCTTTTGCTTTGGCTAAGCGTTGCGCACGGCGGCTCGTGGTCGTTGCGCGTGACTTCGACGACGGTGGCGGCGCGGGGGGACGTGGCGTCGTCCCCGTCTGTGACGATTCCTGAGATAACGGCGGCGTCTCAGTGATCGTGTCCGTGCTCGTCGCGTTGTCCGTCGTCGTCGCGTTGTCCGACGCCGTCGGTGGCGTGTATGTTGAGTCTCTACTTGTTTCTTCTCTTGAGGTCCTCGGCGGTTGCTCTGTCCCGAAGATGAGCTGGGCTAACGACTGCCCCGGCGCCGATGACCTTGTGACTGGACCCATTTTCGACGATAATTTCTCGGCAATGTTCTTTCACTTTCACTGGAATCTTCTTTTTTTTCTTGAGGCTGTAGCTTTCGCTTAAACTGCAATTTCTTTCTTGAATATCCGGCTTACTGAAGGACCATTATGTGCCTGATGCACCTATGCACTGGTTGTGCAACTGAATTTGACGGGATTCCGATGAGGGAGCAGCTGAGTGAAAGACTTGTTTTCTTTTCCGAGTTGATGCCGTTTCGTAGGTATTTGTAGAACTGAATTTCATGAGGCCCGGACGCCATATTTATACCATGAAATTCCTTGCCCCGCAGCCCGCCCGCCCCGTGCTTTTGGCGGGAAATATGGGCGGGAAAGTATTGGCGGGAAAATTTTGGCGCGAAACGACATCTCATTTATTTATGACAATAATCTTAGGCTAATACGTTATTTACAGTGTTTTATACTTATTTCTATGACATTCGTAATGCATTTTCACCCGAGATCCTCTCCGTTTGCCGGCCAATCGCATCTAAAGCGCGGGTTTTTCGTGTCGCTGTCTATATACGTACCTCGGCCCCCACCTGGGGTATAAATACCGAGCTTCCCCCCTCGCTCGCCAATCAGTCTATGCTTGGCCAGCGCGCGGATAGGATCTAAAGGCTTCCTCTTAATCTATCTATATTTCTAGTGGAAACTTAGTGTTTAGCCACTCTTTACTTATGAAACCAACAGTATATTACCTCTTAACTAGGTAGGAATGAAGTGTGAGACCTATTATTATTTATTTCGACTACAAATTATATAAGGCGAATGTAATACAATGCTTACGTTGTAAGAGGGTTATAAGCTAGGTTACAGTCAGTCTATTTTATCAGTATTTACGTAGACGTTGTCCTGCACAGATAACTAACAACATAAAAAAGTTGAAAAACCCCCCGACCTGTTCATTTCAAAGTTCAATATCTCAAAAACGGCTGAACCGATTTTGTTGAAACGTAACTAACAACCATCTCGATCAATTCAGCTTTTGTATAAAAAAAACGCATTTAAATCGGTCCACTCATTTAGGAGCTACGATGCCACAGACACGTCAAACTTATAACACCCCTCTTTTACCGCTGGGGTTTAAAAAGAAAGCGCCGGCTTCATGATGCGGTGACGCCACTGAAAAGTACCTACTTATGTAAGAATATATTTGTCCTCCACTGATTTAAAAGTCAGTTACAGCCGGTATTAGCTTATCGATTCTGGGTATGCAATTTTAAAAACACTTTGGCACAAACAAGTGCGGGGCAGAGGTTATCGATCGCTTTCGATTGCAACTCCGTTACCAAGCAAGATTTAGCATCGGAATATTGTTTGAAAAATATGGTTATATTTAGACGTCGTTTTTTTTTGATACTACGCCAGTGGCAATCAAGCGTAAGGCAAGTAAACACCGATGACAATCGACGCTTATGACTCATAAGCTCGTTGCACGCAGACTAAAACGCCGACGTCGATACGGCCTGTAGTTTTTTTTATAAAAAATATTAAAATATGCTCATAACCGGGTCACGAATTCCACACAAGGAAAGTGTGTTGAAAAATTTAATTATTCTTAATTTTTTGTATATACCGATTGAACATGCGTAAAATGTGACCTTTTCACAAGTTTTTGTATAATTTATCTAATCAGATAAGGAGAATTCGTTTTTTTTATTTATTCCTTTTTATTCTTATATGACGCCGTATTAGCACGAAATTCCAAAACTAAACGGTAGCTTACAAAAGCATTTACCAACAATATTAAAATCACATGCTAATTCCGTGTTATTCAGAAGTTATAGAAGTAATATAAATTTTATCCGTAATTCTTGTGGCTAGGGTTGTCACTTCAGGTTTGCTATACCCGGGTCTGTTTTTTAGGGTTCCGTAGTCAAATGGCAAAAAACGGAACCCTTATAGATTCGTCATGTCTGTCTGTCTGTCTGTCCGTCCGTATGTCACAGCCACATTTTTCCGAAACTATAAGAGCAATACTGTTTAAACTTGGTAAGTAAGTAAGATGTATTCTGTAAACCGCATTAAGATTTTCACACAAAAATAGAAGATAAACAATACATTATGGGGCTCCCCATACTAAGAACTGAAAATAAAAAAATTGTTTTCATCAAACCCATACGTGTGGGGTATCTATGGATAGGTCTTCAAAAATGATATTGAGGTTTCTAATATTATTTCTTTCTAAACTGAATAGTTTGCGCGAGAGACACTTCCAAAGTGGTAAAATGTCCCCCCCCCCCCCTGTCACTTCTAAAATAAGAGAATGATAAAACTAAAAAAAAATGTATGATGTACATTACCATGCAAACTTCCAACGAAAATTGGTTTGAAAGAGATCTAGTAAGTAGTTTTTTTTTAATACGTCATAAATCGTAAAAAGCAATTTATTTAACGGAACCCTTCATGTGCGAGTCTGACTCGCACTTGGCCGCTTTTTTTTTAGTTTCGATCGTATATCGGTTCATGAAAGTGTATGTACTGTTATTGCATTGAAATCCTTAGGTATATTTTGGAAATAACTGCACTTTTCTATCGTACAAAGAAAAAAAGCCGGTATTACTCACCAGTAAACTGATGGTACACTCAGCGTCAAATACTTTGTAGCAACCAAAGTAGTCAAATAGTTCGGTACACCATATATTTAGTATGGTGTACCGAACTATTTGGCCACTTTGACTGCTACAGAGTATTTGATGCTGAGTGTACATTCCGTGGGGCCCTGGCGCTCTGAGCCTCTTTAAGGACATGTCGAAGAGGCTCAGAGACGCCACGGGAGACCAAAGAGCTGGCAGTTTCCTCGCTCAACGCATCGGCCTGGCGATCCAGCGAGGAAATGCTGCCAGCGTCTTCGGTACCATGCCGCAGGGGCCATTTTTAGATATATTTTAGTTTTATTTAGATGTATTTTAGTTTTAGTTTAGTTTAATTATAGTGCTGTATATAAAAAAAAAAACATTGTTCTATTAAAAAAAAAAACATTATGATTACAACAAGAAATCTATCAGCGGTAATTTATGTAAGTTTATTAAGAATGTTTATTACAAGCTTTTATTTAACTTGCTGTTAGTTTGTTAGTGAGGAACAAATCTTGCATGTCAAATTTGACCCACTTCCCGGTTACCGATTGAGCTGAAATTCTGGGTATAAGTATAGTTTGGATGTCAATTGAATATTATGGTACCCATCGAGCTGATCTGATGATGGCGACAGAAGGTGGCTGGTGGTGGTGACATAACCCCGTTGAGTTTGGGCTCGTTAGAATTGTCTGAATGAGTAGTTGATGAGATGGGACTGCCTAGCAGGTGCTCTTGCATCGGGCGTGTCTGTGGCAGCTCGCACGGATAGTTTTCAGACCATAATAAGAAAAAATATAGTCTCTTTACTAAGTCTATTCCTATGTCAAAACCAACGTGCCGGCCGGGCAATAAAACGATCCCTTTGTTCGCTTTGACTCCACAATAGTGGCCGGCCCGGAGTTTTATGGCCCGGTCGGCACGTTCGTTTTGACATAGGAATAGTGAGGCATAGTCTTGACAGCATTCTAAAGGAAATTGCTGACAGGTTTGATTGTCCGATATAAAACATTGGTCTGAAAAAAATGAAAAGCATAGCGCAATTTTTAGGGTTCCGTACTCAAAGAGTAAAACGGGACCCTATTACTAAGACTCCGCTGTCCGTCCGTCCGTCCGTCCGTCCGCCTGTCTGTCACCAGGCTGTATCTCACTGATACCGTGATAGTTCCAGTTGAAATTTTCACAGATGATGTATTTCTGTTGCCGCTATAACAACAAATACTAAAAACAAGATAAAATAAATATTTTTATTGATAATGGTACGGAACCCTTCGTGCGCGAGTCCGACTCGCACTTGGCCGGTTTTTTTAGATTTTTTACAATTCGAACAAGCCATTCATTAAAAATAAGTCAGAAATACAAATATACGTTTTATTTACTCGGAGACATAGATGGAAATAGTTGTCTATGCTACGCCACTGGCAACTCTTTCTCTCTTCCTTTTTCTACTTCAAACCAAATGTATCGCTCTTCAATATATTTAATCTTATAAATTCATAAACCCTTGTTTCCTTGACATGGTGCCGAAAAAGATGTTCAGTTATAGTGTTATTTCTCGCGTGTGAAGTTATTTCGAGTGAATATACCAATATAAAAACATTAATTCAATATTAAAATCTCCAAATTTTTCCGTAAGAAGATTGAAGCGTGTCAAATTTTGACAATCGTAATTTATTCCCGAGCTCGCATTAAAACTCCTTCATAATAAATTATATTAAACGCAAATTGTCAAAGTGTCAATTCGAACTGGATAGTGACACAGACATATCCATATACAGTAGCGCAACTTCATATTGCACATGCAAAATGGAGTTTGAAAAAAAGAAATGGCTCGCGGCAAAAAATCAATACAAATTTTCTATGGAACGTGTTGAAAGAGCGTTAGCACGACACAAGGATCTCACAACGGAGGATTTGGAGGTACGAAGAAATATTTTAACGGAAGCATATACGAAACACAAAGAGTCGATCATTAATTTGCTGGCCTTAGACGAACCCTGCGAAGAAGATGATGATACCGAGGACTGCTTCATGAGTTCATTAGCAAATATCGAACGTCAGTTAAAGTCAAGAGTCGGTTCAGTTAACTCCAAGCAAACAGAAAGTTTCCGAGGCATAGCAAATTTACCATCTCTGGATATTCCCATTTACGACGGAAAGGACATATCCAGCTACAAGCCGTTCATTGAAATGTTCCGTGCTGTTGTCCATGAAGACACCCGGATTTCAAACATTCAAAGGCTTTGTTTCTTAAAGAAGTATTTAAAAGAAGAGCCATTACATATTGTTGACAGCTTGCCGATCGTTGGTGAGTCATACGAACCAGCCCTACAGTTGTTGGACAAACGGTATGATAACCCCGCCTTACTTATTAACAGCCACGTCACCAGCCTACTGGATCTACAAGGTTTGCATCGAGGTACAGCCCAGCAACTGAGAGATTTTGTAGCGTCCGTCAGGCAGCGCGTTAAAGCACTAGAAAACCTTAAACAGCCTGTCGGTGAGTGGAACGCGTTATTGTCATGTATTTTAATACGCAAGCTTGACCCATTCACTGCCAGATTATTTCACAGTGACAGGGATACCACAACAGTTGCCACTGTTGATGAGTTATTAGAGTTCCTGGAGAAACGCGCTGCCACTCTCGAGGCCAGCCCGGTTGTCAAAGACAAATTGCAGAAGTCGGTGAATCTTGCTACAGTAAACAAGATGGAAAGGTCACAAGTGTCTCAGCAACAGTGTTCCTTTTGTTGTAGGGACCATAAATTATTTAAATGTCCCGAGTTTACTGCTCTCAAACCAGAGCATAGGAGTGAATTCGCTGTGAAACATAAGCTGTGTCAAATCTGCCTTACCTCTCATGTCAAAAAGTGTAGGTATAATTTTAAGTGCAATATTTGTCATTCCAGCCTTCACAACACTTTGATACATGTGCCTGTCGACCAACCTGCACCGGGTGTACAGGAGGGTGAATGTGAGAAACCTGTAGTAAGCATGCATGTCGCTCAGCCTCAGCATGTCAGCAGTTGTGTGCTTTTACCCACAGCCAAGGTAACAGTAGTTGATTCTAATAATAAGAGACACACTGTGAGGGCACTCTTGGACAGTGCTTCTCAAACGTCATTTTGTACAACTGCTTTCGCCAATCAGCTAGGGTTGCCACAACATGAACTTCGCAAAACTATAGGAACATTAGGGGACGTTTACAACAACAGCTCAAATAAAGGGATCAATCTGACAATAGAGTCAATGGTTCGCGATTTCAAAATGAGTGTCACGTGCTCAGTTATACAAAAAATTACATCAAAGTTGCCTCAAAAACAAATAGATTTGAGCAATTCTGTAATTCCAAAAAATGTAGCCTTAGCAGACAAGGAGTTTCATATTCCAGGAGAAATATCACTGCTTCTAGCCAGTGATGTTTTCTTCAAAATAATACAAGACGGCAAAATAGAAGGCGGACCAGCGGATCCCATCCTGCTCAACACTCAGCTGGGATACATCGTGTCGTCCACCAGCCAAACCGGTACCACTTCAGCTATTGCTATGCATACAGTCGTTGAACCCGATCTTGACCACTGCGTTCGTCAATTTTGGGAGGCAGAGAAGGTTCCTGATACATATCATGAATCCCTGTCAGAGCACGAGTATAGCGAAAGGGTATTCCAGGAGTCGGTCACCTTAGAGAATAATACATTCGAGGTCAAATTTCCGCTCAAGGTTGAATTGCAGGATGTTGACCCGTCCAATTCATTATTTGACATAATAATGCAGTTCCGAACGCATAAATACACACTGCAATGTGACATTCGTCACATGTATCGAATGATTCAAGCGCATCCAGATTATAGAAGATTGCTGAACATTCTATGGCGCGAGAATGGGATTATGAACATTCTGCAATTGCAAGCAATTACATATGACTTGACATCGTCCTCATTTTTAGCTACAAGGTGCCTTATTGAGCTGGCAAGGAGGTACAAAACTGAGTACCCACTTGCTAGTGCGGCCATTATAAATAGTTCGTATGTTGATGACATTCAAACCGGCAATGACACCTTACAGGGCGCAATGCAGCTAAAAAATGAGGTCATTTCAATTATGAAGCTAGCTAATTTTAAGCTTCACAAATGGGTCTCAAACAGCTCAGTGCTGCTAAGCGATTTACCTCAAGAAAGCTTAGGTTTCAAGGCCAAAGACATAGATCAGGACAAATCAGTGGTCAAGATATTGGGTTTATCTTACGACGCGAATGGTGATGAATTCCAGCTGAGTGGTCGAGTTGTCAGTCCTGTTGAATCTCCGACAAAACGAAGTGTTCTGAGTGCTATCAGCAGATTGTTTGACCCGATGGGATACGTTGGTCCCGTTACTATGAAGGCCAAACTTATTTTACAATTGATATGGCAAAATATGCAGATGAAGTTCAACTTATAGGTTACTGCGATGCATCTGCTGAGGCTTACGGCTGTTGCATTTATATCCAGGTCAAAGTCAAGGGTGTCACTCACATTCACTTGCTTTGCTCCAAGTCCAGGTTGGCAGGGATTTTAAGTATTTTAAACATTGATGATGTACATATGTTTTGCGACTCAAAGATTGTACTTTGCTGGTTGGAAGCTCAAACTGTAAAGGTTCCTGCTTACATAGGCAATCGGGTTCGCGAAATAAATAAACTGGTTGAAGGCATGCACTGGCATTTTACACCCGGATTACTCAATCCAGCTGACATTCTCTCAAGGGGATCAAATCCACAAGATATTGCAGACAATTTCCTATGGAAGCATGGACCTGATTACTTGACTGATTGCGATACTTATAACTTATTTTTATCGGCGTATGTATTGAGATTTATTAATAAGTGTAAAAAGAATATCACGGAGACCGGAAAGGTTTCTCTTAAAGAGTATAGAGCAGCTTTTACATATTATTCAAGCTGTTCAACTTCACTATTTTGCTGAAGAATTGAAATGTATTGCAGAGAAAAGGCAAATTAAAGGGCAACTTTGTCGTATTTGTCCCTTTGTAGACAAAGATGCAATATTAAGAGTGAGCGGTCGATTACAGCACTCTGATTTAGACTTTTCAAAAAAGTTTCCCATTATTTTGCCTAAACATTGCCATATATCCACATTGATTATAAGGCAAGAGCATTTAGCAATGATGCACGGTGGATTAAAGCTTATTCTGGGCAATCTGTTTCAGAAGTATTATATTGTCAACTCGAGTTGTCACAGTAAATGTCGAGGAGTACCCTCTGACATTTACTGTGACAACGCATCTACTTTCAAAGGTGCCAACAATCAGCTGAAAGATCTGTACACTTTACACAATAGTGAGGATTTTCAAGGTGCAGTTCACAACTATACACTTCAAAAGGAAATACCTTTTCACTTCATTCCACAATTTAGTCCCAATCACGGTGGTATCTGGGAGCATGGAATACAATCTTTTAAGTTCCATTTGAAACGAATTTCTTCATGTAAAGTATTTACTTATGAGCAATTTAATACCATAACAATAGAAATAGAAGGTATTTTAAATTCACGTCCACTCATGCAGCTCACTACACAGGACAGTTCAGATTTTTCTTGCTTAACTCCAGGGCACTATTTAATAGGTAGTCCTATTATGGCTATACCTCAGCATGATTTAACTGAGATACCTACCAATCGTTTGCAATTCTGGAGAACTTGTGAACAAGTAAGACAGCATTTCTGGAAGGTTTGGTCGAAAGACTACTTATCTTCTCTAAATGAACGCACTAAATGGTACAAAGATCTGCCTAATCTCAAAGAGGGTGCTGTAGTTTTACTGATAAATTTGAACAACCCACCTCTTCATTGGCCTCTGGGTAGGGTCACTAAAATATTTAGTGGCAACGATAATAAAGTCAGAGTAGTAAGATGTTCAAACAGCAGATGGTAAACTGCATCGTAGGGCTGTATCTAAGTTAGTTATTTTACCAGTGGAGTAAATGTTATATTTTCGTTCTTACAGACTTTAAGCAAGTATTTTGAGTTTTGACAATTTATGATAATACTTTTATGTACCTAAGGAAATGATGATGACTTTTATGTACCTACATTTATTAAGATATGATTAATATTTCTTTCTCCGGGGCAATTATGTCGGAGACATAGTTTATATATATGGAAATAGTTGTCTATGCTACGCCACTGGCAACTCTTTCTCTCTTCCTTTTTCTACTTCAAACCAAATGTATCGCTCTGTAATATATTTAATCTTATAAATTCATAAACCCTTGTTTCCTTGACAAAGGACTTTAATAATAATTACTAAAAGGTAAACATTCTGTCTGTCTGTCTGTCCGTCCGTCGGTCTGTCTGTCTGTCTGTCCGTCTGTCACCAGGCTGTATCTCAACAACCGTGATAGTAAGACACATGACATTTCCACAGATGATGTATTTCTGTTGCCGCTATAACAACAAATACTTACTAAAAAAATGCGGCCAAGTGCGAGTCAGACTCGCTCATGAAGGGATTTTTTTGAGTTTCAGTTCTGGGTATGGGGACCCCTAAAACTTAATTTTTTTTTTCGATTTTTGTGTGAAAATCTTAATGCGGTTCACAGAATATCTTATCTTATCTTATCTTATCTAGGTGAGGGCCCTTTCGGATGCACTTCGACCCAGTGGGATCTTTTGTGCATTTGCCCTCTCCTTTATACCTGCTCCCAGGCTTGCTCCATCATTTCCACAAAGCGGATGATGCAGTTCGCCGGGAGCACCTTGAATTCCTTTGGTTGCGGGTAATCGTTACCAAAGTAGTTCATTCTTTGTCTGGCAAGGGCATGACATTCACACAATAAGTGTTCCATAGTCTCGTCCTCCTCGCCACACATTCTACAGTCTAAACTATCTGATAGTCCCATCTTGGCCAAGAGATCCTTGACCCCGAAGTGACCTGTGAACACCCCAGATATAATTCTGAGTTGCTTCCTACTGGATTTCCAGAGTTTTCTGGTCCAGCGCGAGTCCACTCCTTCTATGAAGAGCTTAGAGTGCCTTAAGCCAGCCTCATTCCTCCACTCGTGTTGGTGTTTGGTTTTGGCGTAGGCTTTAAAGGCCGATATTATGGTCCCCTGCGAGAGTCCCACAAATGGTTCTGGACCTACAAAGTGATTTGTAGAGCCCCCTCTTGCAAGCTCATCTGCTCTTTCGTTGCCGATGAAGCCCTTGTGCCCTGGTATCCAAACTAGTTGCACCTTATTGTGCCTTCCAAGTCTGTTTAGTGCTTGGACGCCATTATAAATTAGTCTAGAGTCCACTTTCGGCGCCGTAAGCGCTTTAAGGGCCGCTTGACTGTCACTGAGTATATAGATAGTCCGCCCTTTGGTTCGCCTGTCTATATTCTCCTGTACACAAGCAATTATGGCGTATGTCTCCGCTTGGAAGACAGTTGCCAAACTACCCATGTTCACAGAATACATATCTATTCACCAAGTTTCAACAGTATAGCTCTTATAGTTTCGGAAAAAAGTGGCTGTGACATACGGACGGACAGACAGACAGACATGACGAATCTATAAGGGTTCCGTTTTTTGCCATTTGGCTACGGAACCCTAAAAACAGAATAAATAAATATTTTTTTATATTTTTTTTTTCTTTTACAATCTTACACAAAACGGCTTAGTCCCAAACTAAGCAAAGCTTGTACTATGGTTGCTAGACAACGATAAACATACTTATATAGATAAATAAATACTTAAATACATAGAAAACATCCATGAGTCAGGAACAAATATTTGTGATCATCTATACATCTATACATATAATAAAGCTGAAGAGGGTCGAAAGTCTGTACATGGAAGATATTCGAAAAAAAAATGGCTAGGGATACTTAAAATCGATAACAAAACACGTTGCAACAGTTTTTAGAATTTTTGTCTGTTTGTCTGTTTATCTGTTTGTCTGTTTATGTGACCGCGCATCACGTGAAAACGGCTAGACCGATTTAGATGAAATTTGGTATAGAGATAGTTTGAGTCCTGGGAAAGGACATAGGGTAGTTTTTATCCCGGAAATCAACCCCTAAGGGGATGAAATGGGGGGTGGAAGTTTGTATGGAGCTACTTAAACCGCTGCACCGATTTGGATGAAACTTGGTATATAAATAGTCCCAGGGAAGGTCAAACAATAGGTTTTATTCCGGAAAAAAAACGGGGGGGTGAAAATTTGGATGTAACCCATTTTGATAAAATTAGGTTTAGAGGTAGTTTAAGTTCTGGGAAAGGACATTGGATTGTTTTTATCCCGGAAATCTTCCCCTAAGGGGGTGTAATGGGGGATGAAATTTTGGATGGACTCCGTTTAGATCAAATTTGGTATAGAGATAGTTTGAGTCCCGGAGAATGACAAAGGATACCTTGAATCCTAAAAATCATCCCCTAAGGGGATGAAATAGGGATGAACATGTAGATAAATCCCATTTAGTTAAAATTTGGTAAAGAGATAGAAGGAGTCCCAGGGAAGGACAATGCATAGTTTTTATCCTGAAAAATCATCTCCTGACGGGGTGAAATGAGGGGTGAAAATTTAGATAGAACCCATTTAGATGAAATTTAGTATGGAGATAGTTAGTCCTGGGGAAGGACGTAAAATAATTTTTAGTCCAGAAATCATCTCCTAAGGGGCTGAAATCATCATCATCATCATATCAGCCGCAAGACGTCCACTGCTGGACATAGGCCTCCCCCAAAGAGTGACAAAATGACCGGTCCTGCGCCACCCGCATCCAGCGGACTCCCGCGACCTTTACCAGGTCATCAGTCCACCTTGTGGGGGGCCTACCCACGCCGCGTCTTCCGGTACGTGGTCGCCACTCTAGAACCTTTCCGCCCCAGCGGCCATCGGTTCTACGTGCAATGTGCCCCGCCCACTGCCACTTAAGTTTAGCGATTCGGAGGGCTATATCGGTTACCTTGGTTCTGCTGCGGATAACCTCATTTCTGATGCGATCACGCAGAGAAACTCCCAACATAGCCCTCTCCGTTGCCCTTTGGGTGACTTTGAGCCTTCTTATGAGGCCCATTGTAAGCGACCACGTTTCAGTGCCATATGTCATCACTGGCAACACACACTGGTCAAAGACTTTCGTCTTGAGACACTGCGGAATATGGGACGAAAAGATGTGCTGTAGCTTCCCGAACGCTGCCCAGCCGAGTCGGATTCGACGATTGACCTCTTTCTCAAAGTTTTCTGGAACTGAAACTGAGTTTTTAGGGGCTGAAATGGTGGATGGAAATTTGGATGGAACCCATTTTCGGTATAGCGATAGTTGGAGTCCTGGGGAAGGTCATAGGATAGTTATATCCCGAAAATCATCCCCTACGGAGTTGTAATTGGGGGTAGAAGTTTGTTTGTGACCTATTTTGATAAAATTTAGTTGAAAGATAGTTTGAGTCCTGGAAAAGGACCAAAGACAGGTTTTATTACGGAAATCATCCGCAAAGGGGGTGAAATGGGGATGAAAATTTGGATGTAGCCCTAAATGAGCTACATCCAAATTGCATGTTATTTGGTATAGAGATAGCTTGAGTCGCGGAGACGGACAACGGATAGCTTTTATCCTGAAAATAATTCCCTAAGGGGATACAATAGGGGGAGAATATTTGGATATAACCCATTTAGATTAAATTTTGTATAGAGATAGTTAGAGTCCTGGATAAGAACATAAGATCATTTTTGTTCCAGAAATCGTCCCCTAATGGGTTGAAATTGGGAGTAAAAATTTAAATGTAACCCATTCAGATGAAATTTGGTATAAAGATAGTTTGCTTCCCGGAGAATGACAAAGGATAGTTTTTATCCCGAAAATCATCCTCTAAGGAGGTGAAAAATTGGATGGAACCCGTTTACGGTATAGCGATAAATGGGAGTCCGGAGTCCTGAATGAAAATCCTCCCCTAAGGGGGTTAAAATTTGGATGTGATGTGACCTATTTAGATGAAATTTGGTTAATTCAATTCAATTCAAATTATTTATTTCAGACTTTGTCCTTATCATGTTAGTAACAATAAAAACTTATAAAACTTAAGTTTACAGTTAAGAGATAGTTTGAGTGCTGGAAAAGGACATATGATATTTTTTGTCTGGGAAATCAATGTGAAGTGAAAATTTTGATGGATCCCATTTTGATGGGATTTGGTATAGAGATGGTTTGAGTCCTGGGAAAGGACAAAGGGTAGTTTTAATTCCGGAAAGGGAGTGAAATGGGGGTTAAAATTTGGATGGAACCCATTAGGATGAAATTTGGTACCTATAGAGATAGTTTGACTCGCGGAGAAGAACAACGGATAGCTTTTGTCCCGAAAAAATCCCCCAAGGGCATAAAATAGTGAGTAAATATTTGTATGGAGCTATACAACCCATTTAGATAAAATTTGGTATAGAGGTAGTTAGTAGGCGCGGCGTTGGTAGGCCCCCCGACAAGGTGGACTGTTGACCTGGTGAAGGTCGCGGGAGTCTGCTGGATGCGGGTGGCGCAGGATTAGTCACTTTGGAATTCTTTGGGGGAGGCCTATATCCAGCAGTGGGCGTCTTTCGGCTGATATGATGATGATGATGATGATAATGATAAAAATAGTTTAGGTCTCGGAGAAGGACATAAGGTAAGTGTACTAAATTCCGTAAGTGAACATAATTCCGTTAAAATTGCGTGTAAAACCGTAAAAAACAAAATAAATATTTTATCAATCTATTTATTCAAATCTTCAAATAATATAGTTTACACATGTGGGTAAAATTGCTTAAAATCATTTATAACTATTTTATTCTATGGTTTTAAAAACGAATTCACGGGATTATGTTCACTCACAGAATATGGTACACTTACCTTATGATAGTTTTTATATCGGAAATCTACCCCTAAAAGGGAAATGGAGGGTGATAGTTTGTATCGAGCTACAATATAAACGAGCTCTACGCGGACGAAGTCGCGGGCAAAAGCTAGTCACACAAATGTCCCACGTGTCACACGGAGGTCCCGGTAAGGGCATTTGCCCTTACCGGGACCTCCGGCTTCGTAGGCAGGGTCACTACTAACTAGGCTAAAGGAGGCTATACAACAAACGTGATTTCTTTGCCGTTTTTATAGATAATGATACGGAACCCTTCGTGCGCGAGTCCGAGTGGTACTTGGCTGGTTTTTAATATAGATACGTTGCTAGACTTACGTATGTATATTGCGAATTTTCTGTACATTCCAATTGCTTATAAATGTATAAATACTAACACTAGATTAAGATATTTGTTATATTTACTAACACTCTATGGATACTTTGTACATCCGAAATAAAGAATTTTAATAGTACTGAATTGAATATGTTATCTAGACAGTATTGTCCAGTGGCTGGCCTATCGATATCACAAAAGCTGGCAAGTTTTGTAGTAATAAAACATTTTTAAAGTAAGGGATTTGTAACTTCGGTGTTAGACTGTTTACTAAAAGACTACAAAACTTATTTCAGTGTTTTTTTTAAGAGGGCGCTCGTTTTTTGGTCAGGAATAAGCGAGAATGACGGATTTTTGACGTTGTAATTCTAAGAAACGGAGAGCTTTTTCTAGATCCTGATTACTTATTTGCATAGGTAAACTCCTCATATTGGTCCTAGCGGCCTCCAATTTACAAAGAACTGAACACTTTAACCGAAAATACCCGATTACCGACAGTAGTTTTCTGAAGAGAGCGCAGAGTCATAAGTTTGAGCCCCTAATACTCCATGATGTTATATCAGAACCTACTTGTTTTTTTCTATTTTCACTAGCGTAATATGTTGCCATTGCGCCTAGCCGCCTCGAATTTTCCTTATTCTGCACGTATATATATGTAAACTGTTCTCAATTACACCATATTTGTCAACAAAATCGTACTGAAAACTCAAGGATTTTCTCATTATTGTTGAATTATTTGTGTATTGAATCTTACACAACATTAAAGTTCATGCTTGTACCAACAAGATCCAGTCCAAAAAATATAACTTTTGTCAAAATTTATATTTATAAATAATTATTCAAAACTAGTATAAATTTACCGTCGCGCGGGAATATATCTCAGTACCGGCTGAATAGCCCTCCGAGACAGTCGTGTAGTGTGTTTATTTGTGGCTATTCACGAAGCTAACCGGCCACTCTTCAGATAAAATAATATTATTTTTGTTGGAATTGGGACGCATAACTACAGCGCCTGATAAATGTAGGCGGGCAAACACGCACGACCACTGTCTCGATATTTTATTTAAAGACGTATTCACTCTCGCCCTTGTAAGCGCAGTAGCACGTTCATAGTAATCTGTATTTTCTATTTTAATAAACTAAATCCTTTTGTTATAAACAAAGTTCGTATTATTTCATCAGGTTATGGGCCGCCCCGTACCTGCCGTAAAACCAAAATGACTGTAACAAGCAGAGATGTCGTATTTCTCGAGGCCACTGTAATAAGAGATATTGTTAATAATGAGTCTGTACCTGAAAAAGAAGAAACAAGTATTAATGAAAGACAAACCAGTACGCATGAATCAGATAGTAAAGTAATGTCTTGTAATAAAAAGGAATTGAACTTACCTGAATCTAAAATAGTTTACTTACCTTTTTCTGAAGAAAATGCTAATGAAGAAAAAGATGATATCGGAGATGCTAATAAAGAAAATACCAATGACGAAAAAGATGAAATCGGAGAGGATAATGACTCTGTTATAATCGACGAGTTGAATACAACGTCTCTAAATGTCGATTCGTTTTCTTCACCAGCATCGGTTGATTCAGATCCTGCCGATGAATCTTACAATCCTGAAGAGAGCATTGTTATTCCAGAAATTAACATGAATCTTCGTCCAAGACGTCGTCGAAATGAATTTTACGAAGCTAATCCTCCCCAAGAAAATGCATCTTTTATGTGTATGAATGGCGAATCAGCTATGAGTATCTTGGACAAGGATCCACAAAGCCTTTCCGAAGCATTAGAGAGCAATAAGGCAGATCAGTGGATACATGCCATGGAGGAAGAATATAAATCATTACTACTTAACAATACCTGGACATTAGTTGACATGCCGAAAAATAAAAAAGTAATCCCTTGCAAGTGGGTTTACAAAACTAAAACAGATGAAGATGGCAATGTATCAAGAATGAAAGCACGACTTGTCGTGAAAGGTTACCAACAAAAAAAAGGTATAGATTATCATGAAATTTATGCCCCTGTAGTACGCTATACCTCCATAAGATATGTGATTGGCTTGGCTGTAAAATATAATTTGAAAATTCACCAGATGGATGCAGTAACAGCTTTTTTGCAAGGTGACATTGAGGAAGACATTTACATGTCGCAGCCACCGTATTTTGGGGAAGGCGATAAAGTGTGCTTGTTAAAAAAATCCATTTATGGTCTAAAACAGGCAAGCAGGCAATGGAATAAAAAGCTCAATGCAGCTTTACTAGAAATAGGAATGTCACGATCAAAAGTAGATCCATGTATATATCACCGCATAGTCAACGAACAAAATATACTGATCCTTACAGTCTATGTTGATGATCTACTATGTTTCTATAATGATGAAGAAACTGTCAAGATGATAAAGAAAAAACTGAGCACCAAATTTCATATGAAGGACTTAGGTGAAGCAAAGTGTTGTATTGGCTTTAGAATTATGCATAACACTTCAACGAAAGAAATTTCTCTGGATCAGGCTGCTTACATCGAAAAAGTACTTACTCGTTTCAATATGAGTGACTGCAATCCAGTCTATACTCCGTGCGAGGCTAACCTGCAACTGAAAAAGGCTGAAAAAGACGACGAGGTCCTAGAAAATGTTCCATATCAAGAGTTAATAGGGTGTCTCTTATATTTATCAAGGAACCAGACCAGACATAGCCTATATTGTAAATCAACTAAGCCGATTTAATAATAGACCTACAACACAGCACTGGATGGCATCAAAAAGAGTATTAAGGTACCTGAAAGGAACACAGCATCTAAAACTTACCTTCAAGAAAGATGATGCAAACATTGTAGGCTACTGTGATGCCGATTGGGCTACATATACTGAAGATAGAAGATCATGTTCTGGATATGTTTTTACTTTTCAGGGCGCTGCCATTAGCTGGTGTTCTAAAAGGCAACCTACAATCGCTCTGTCAACAACCGAAGCAGAGTATATGTCACTATCTACGGCAACACAGGAAGCTATCTGGCTCAAGCAATTGGAAGAGGACTTTTGTCCTACTATGTCAAGTATACCAATTGTTATGTTTTGCGATAATCAAAGTGCTATCAGCATTTCAGGTGATGACATCTACCATGCCAGAAGCAAGCATATCGATATACGCTATCATTTCGTGAGGGAGCGTATATCCAAGAAACAAATATCCGTTCGCTACAAAAGCACTCAAGACATGTTGGCTGATGTGTTCACAAAGGGATTGCACCGGCCAAAGCATCTGACCTTTGCAATGGCAATGGGTTTGCGTCCAGAGGAGGGTGTTGGAATTGGGACGCATAACTACAGCGCCTGATAAATGTAGGCGGGCAAACACGCACGACCACTGTCTCGATATTTTATTTAAAGACGTATTCACTCTCGCCCTTGTAAGCGCAGTAGCACGTTCATAGTAATCTGTATTTTCTATTTTAATAAACTAAATCCTTTTGTTATAAACAAAGTTCGTATTATTTCATCAATTTTGATCTCCGACTAGGCATAGTTGTTACCAACCTCGGGGTCAAACTATACTGGGGATACATTCTTGAGGCTAATCGAGACAAGTTATGAATTGCATAGCTGCCATGCTTTGACGTAGTATAGCGAAACGGCTCAAACCCACAGGATGTGTAACATTTAAAATTGAACCTTCTACCTAATACAAAAGTCATGCATTTCAATGGTGATGTCTTGTGGGTTGGATCCTTTTGTCTAAACTACGCGTTCTATAGTCAATTATTATTGTACGAGTGATCGTGATACTTGATAGATTTAATTTATTTACTTGTTACTATCAGTCCACCTTGTGGAGGGTCCGCTGCAGTTTCCGGTACGTAGTCGCCTCTCGAGAACCTCCCCGCCCCAACGGCCATCACGATTACTTAGTATGTATGTATGTATGTTAGTTTGGGCGAAATCTTCAAATTAGGTACAATTGCGTATCTTCGGTGACAATGTCATAATATCATAGAGCTGGTCTGATGATGGAGTCGGAAGGTGGCCATAGCAAGTCCTAAACTCAACAAGATAAAGCCGTCGAATTTGGGCTCATTTATTTGGTCATGGCACGGCAAGACTTTGGTGCTGGATGATTTCCAGAGTCTGATGATGGAGCTGGAAGGTGGTCATGGAACTCCTAAACTAAACTAGATAAACCCATCTAGTTTGGGCTCATCTGTTTTGTCTTGGTAAACACTTTGGTGATGGATGATTTCATTTCCTGGATCTGACGATAGAAGGTGGTCATGGGAACTCCTAAACTAAAATAGATAGACCTATCTTGTTTGGGTTTGTGTGATTTGTCTGTACAACTACCCACGAACCAGCGACATAATATGCAGGGTTATTGAAAATAACAAGATGAATAAAAAACATTTTAAAAAACAAGCTTATATGGCGTTTGTTAAGTACAGCACGATCCTACCTTGCATTTAGTTATTATTTTCGTTTATATATAATAATAACACACACTGGGGGTTTACACTGGAAAGGAAGATTTTTACGTGGTTTTATTACATTTCCGAGTCATCATCATCATACCAGCCGAAAGACATCCACTGCTGGACAAAGGCCTCCCCCAAAGAGTGCCACAATGGCCGGTCCTGCGCCACCCGCATCCAGCTGACTCCCGCGACCTTTACCAGGTCATCTGTCCACCTTGTGGGGGGCCTACCCACGCTGCGCCTTCCGGTACGTGGTTGCCACTCGAGAACCTTTCCGCCCCAACGGCCATCGGTTCTACGTGCAATGTGCCCCGCCCACTGCCACTTAAGTTTAGCAATTCGGAGGGCTATATCGGTTACCTTGGTTCTGCTGCGGATAGCCTCATTTCTGATGCGATCGCGCATAGAAACTCCCAGCATAGCCCTCTCCATTGCCCTTTGAGTGACTTTGAGCCTTCTTATGAGGCCTATAGTAAGCGACCACGTTTCCGTGCCAAATTTCTCACTGGCAACACACACTGGTCAAAGACTCTCGTCTTGAGACGAGATGAGAATGCTGCCTCGTCGAATCCCATTCGACGATTGACCTTCCCTTTAACATTTCCGAGTATCACTCTTTATTTCGAAATAAATGTAAAAAAAAAAAGTGCGAGTCGGACTCGCGCACGAAGGATTCCGTACCATTATCCATATCTAAAAACGGCAAAAAAATCACGTTTGTTGTATAGGAGCCCCCTGTAGCCTAGTACAGTACTTACGGCGGGGGATCTATGACTATGTTAAACAACATAGCATGCTACAGCGTTGACGAATTTGTTGAGACGTGCACTGGCCCTAAGTATTAGGAGCACCTACATAACCTTACAGTTAAGGCATCACAATTTAGTAACTAATATTTTTGAATTGAAACTTCCTGTATCACTCAGACATATAAAGCTCTATGCGACCTTATTTGACATCCGATGTAATTAATAAATAATACTACTTATTATGTACATACCTGACTTGTAAAACATTAACTTTTATGAATAAATATCTTGTATCTTGATCATTTGACCTCCAGGGATCGTATTCCCTCACCTTCCCCTAAATAAGTTTCTGTCAAAAATATAATTTTTGGTACAAGCTTTTAATGCCGTCTGTACTTTTCTGCATACCATCATCAACTACGCATTGAGACGATTCTAACGAGCCCAAACTCGATGGGGTTGTGTCGTTTTTCTTGTGGAGTTCCTAAGGCCACCTTCCAGCTCCAGCATCAGATCAGCTCCATGTCATCATAATATTGCATTACCATGCTATATACATATGCATGCAAATTTTCAGATCAATCGGTTGACAGGAAGAGGGTGAAATTTCAATTACTAAATTTGACCCAAGAAAGAATAAAACAAACGGGGTGAGCTAAATAAAAGCTTGTAAAAAACTCCACGGCGGCCACCATCTGCGGTCCCATGCGAATAACTCCAGGTTCTCACACTGGAGTTGCGTTTATTTGTTAAAATATTAGTTTTTACTGACTTAAGTGAAAATACTAATACTAACATGTGGTGCGTGACTCCGTGGATTCATGTAGGTTTTAGTTTCATTCCTATGTTTGCATGTAACCACGCTACAATTCGGCATTTTGAGTAAACGTGGAAAAACATTTCAGATTCACGGCAAATAGCGACTAACATGCGGTGGGCAGTGACATGCCCATTTGGCCATGTCGCACCGACACGCGCCAAGCCCCCGTTTCATATCAATTCCTTTTTATCATCTGAGGTTTTAGGCTTTTGAATAAAGTCACGCATTAATTAATTGTATTCTAGATAAAAAGCTGTGTTTGTATAATTTATAATTTTCAGTTCCTTTGGTAAGAAACGGACATAGCAATTTCTATGAAGGGCAGTTTTTTTTTTACTGTCCATAACAAAAAAATATTTCTTCATGAAATGAATACGTAAGTACCCAGTTATTTCCTAGTGGTGGGTCTACTGGTATAATTTCATTACATAACTATATATAAATAAGACTCAGATAACATGCAAACTATTATTATCCGTAAAACAAATTATTATTCTTATTACTGACAACTTTAAAACTCGTTAGTTTATTTTATACTAAAAAAACGAAACTAAATATACTTTGTCATATCATAGTATTTTAATACAAATAGAAAACTTGTGCTCAAAAATCAAATACTTACTTTATTCAAGTTATCTAACTTCGCTAGCATGATGTTCTAGAACATTATGTTAGCGACGTAATACTTACCACTTTTTAGTGCAAGTATCAATATCGGTCACGGAGTGAATTCCAACGGTGCGCTATACAGCTATTTGCATCGGCAAGCTCCGCGGTTAGTTCTATCCCGATCGCACTTACATATAGCTAGAAAGGGACGGCACCCGCGGCTGGTGCGATCTCGCTGTGCATGTGGGGGTTAGGTACGTTTGTGTGGGTGGTAGTAGTATTTACACACACAAACGCACTACGCGTGTCAAAATACCGAATTCTGAGCGAGCGCTTTTTTGAAGAGCACTCTTAATTCATATTTTAAACAAACGTTTAGAAGATAACCTGTTCTACGCAGATGAAGTCGCGGGCAACAGCTAGGTGTGTAAAATAATTGAATTATGCCCAACTCCTATTGGTATGCTCTCTGAACACGCTCTGAGTAGACGCCCGAAATAGATACTGGCGGTTTGATAGGGAGAACCATAGCAGGAAAACAAATCGCAAAGCACAAAGCTGCTACTACTTTCATAGATCACATCTGGTTACAGTGGTTAGTGTGGTTACACACCATTACTGGCATCCGGATAAATTAGGTGACAACCCTTAAGACAAATTTAAATTGTTGATTTCTTCTGAATAACAAGGAATTAGCATGATGATTTTAATACTGTTGGTGTAGGCTTTTTGGTACCGAACCTATTGAAGAATAAAAAAAAAACGAAAAGGGAAATAAAACTAAGTATTTTTCATATCTTATTACAGATACCATACAAAAACTAGTAGAAAGGTGAGGGATTATACGCCTGTTCAATCGGTATATACAAAACTTAAATACTTAAGTAGGTAATTCAGTTTATAATCAACAATATTTTATTTTGTTAAATTCATGACCTGGGTAAAAAAGGCATATCGACGGCGAACTAAGTAGTTATATGATTAAAAAAAACTAGGTGAGACAAAATAGATGTTTTTAACCAACTGTGCAGTCGGTTGCTAGCGACGAATGCGGGTCCCTTTAACCACAACACGGCGCACCCTCGGAAGGTTATGTTGATCTTACTCATTAGTTTCGCGTCCTCTTATATTTTGAAGAAAATAACGTAGACACATAATCCTTTACTATTAAACAAGCAACATTTATTTATTTGTTTGTTTGTTTATAAATGGGTTTGTGCGTGCGTGCGTGCGTGCGTGCGTGAGAGATTTGACTAAGTGTGATTTATTGACACATGTCATATGATGATATCATATTTAAGTACGTAGGTATATTATTCTAAGTCAGTGTGTAATAATCGCTGCATCACCTATTATGAATCAAGCCTACTGGTTAGATTTGATCTCCGCTACTTCTATTGTCTGTCGTTGTCTAGAAGAGAGCGCTCTCTAGCGATAAGACCGCTTGTACAGTGTTCTTGTATAGAGGTGTGCAAGTCTTTGTATTGTTTAAGTTTGTTGTAACTCTTTCGTTAATGTGATTGTTTTACAAAAGTCATTACCTTGGTACGATTAATGAATAGCTATTTGTACACACAGGGATAAGTTCGCCTTTGTACCGTTTTTACTTATTTTTGTCTGTATTTTTACCTGTGTCTTGTGTACAATAAAGTTATTTACATACATAAATAATAAGGATACTCGAATGACTTTTAAGTAAACAATTGTCTCGATGACGTTTCGCGCTAGATTGTTTTCGGTTATGTTATGTTATCACTAAGGTCACGGTATAAAAAGCGTCGCGCGCCGGCCATTCCTCACTCTCCCGTCTGCTGTCCACTCCAGCGCCGCTGCTAAACATTAAAAACAAGTAAGTTCATTTTTTTATTTGTTTTTCACTCATTCGATTCCCTGTGATGACAGTACATAGTATTACTTTCTTTTCAAATAGAATGTAGATTTGATTTTTGTTATTTGTTCAAAACGATTTTAAGTAACTCTATAAAACCAAAAAGTCACCATAAACTAATAGGTACATTTAAAAAACGATCCATTAATTGGTCAGTTAACTTTATCTCTGTGTTGATTAAGCTAAAGGTTGACTAGTAAAGAATGCATTATGGCATTAAGTCAGCCTTGTGTATTTTTACTTGTTACTGTACAATAAAGTTGAAATATATAATCACAAACAAGCTAAAATCACATAACTCAAATTAGTTAGGTTGTCTGTTAGAGATCGCTTTAAATCCATATGACCGCCTGTTGTTACTATAATTTACTAAGCAATTTTTTGTGAGATGTCTCATATCATGGTGCAATAAAGAGTTATTATTATTAGTTTATACGCCGATATAAGTTGGGACAGGCACTTAATGTTGACAATCCTGTCAAATTGTATAGGAATACAAAAAATATATCTATTGCGAAAAGAGTCCTAAATAAAAGAACGCGACCGTATCGTATTTCATAAAATACACAATAAACAAACTAAAATCATGCAATAGTAGACACCTTTTTGGTTTTACTTCGGTCACTGTATCCATTATTTATTTAAAATAACGTTAAAACACCTTATTAAAAACAAGTATCTCAAGTTATATGTTCTAGCGTGGATATTTAACTATTTTGTGAGATTACCAAGCTACAAAAGATTCAGATACCAGCTGCATCACCGTGATATCTTCTGTTACAGGTTATTAAAATAATTCACGTTAAAGTACCGCATGTAAGTACAAATCTTAAGAGAAAAGTGGGTTTTTGATAAAGTTTTGGTTTCCTGTAAATCTAAAACCCAGTTGTTTTTGATTTCCAGCAGCCGAGCCACCTCCTCTGCTCACCGCAACTAGCTCCACAGCCGACTCCCGCCGTCGTCGCTGAACCCCGCACCCGCCGGCAGCCCGCTCCTGCGACTCTTCCTAATTCTACTACGAACGAACGATTTGCATAGTAAGTTACACACAAAATTCTATAATGAACCCAACTCGAGCGGTTAGATTGGTTCCCCAAACTCGTTAATTCCACGTAGCAGAACTTCCATTCGCGTTATTCATCACTTTATTTTTTCTTACTTTATTTAAATGCAAGTGTTGGCAAACCGATTGTTCTCTAGTCACGTTTTCCCTCAATTGATTATTTTTCTAGACGATATAAGTACTTCATAATCCCACGTGTTGATAGACTGACTGTTTTCTAGACGATATAAGTACTTCATAATCCCACGTGTTGATAGACTGACTGTTTTCTAGACGATATAAGTACTTCATAATCCCACGTGTTGATAGACTGACTGTTTTCTAGACGATATAAGTACTTCATAATCCCACGTGTTGATAGACTGACTGTTTTCTAGACGACATAAGTACTTCATAATCCCACGTGTTGATAGACTGACTGTTTTCTAGACGATATAAGTACTTCATAATCCCACGTGTTGATAGACTGACTGTTTTCTAGACGACATAAGTACTTCATAATCCCACGTGTTGATAGACTGACTGTTTTCTAGACGATATAAGTACTTCATAATCCCACGTGTTGATAGACTGACTGTTTTCTAGACGACATAAGTACTTCATAATCCCACGTGTTGATAGACTGACTGTTTTCTAGACGATATAAGTACTTCATAATCCCACGTGTTGATAGACTGACTGTTTTCTAGACGATATAAGTACTTCATAATCCCACGTTTTGATAGACTGACTGTTTTCTAGACGACATAAGTACTTCATAATCCCACGTGTTGATAGACTGACTGTTTTCTAGACGATATAAGTACTTCATAATCCCACGTGTTGATAGACTGACTGTTTTCTAGACGACATAAGTACTTCATAATCCCACGTGTTGATAGACTGACTGTTTTCTAGACGATATAAGTACTTCATAATCCCACGTGTTGATAGACTGACTGTTTTCTAGACGACATAAGTACTTCATAATCCCACGTGTTGATAGACTGACTGTTTTCTAGACGATATAAGTACTTCATAATCCCACGTGTTGATAGACTGACTGTTTTCTAGACGACATAAGTACTTCATAATCCCACGTGTTGATAGACTGACTGTTTTCTAGACGATATAAGTACTTCATAATCCCACGTGTTGATAGACTGACTGTTTTCTAGACGACATAAGTACTTCATAATCCCACGTGTTGATAGACTGACTGTTTTCCAGAAGCGTTTCCTCCTGCCTACTTGTTTTGTTTTACAATCAACATAATTATGTAACATACTCTACTTTTTTATTTAAATTTCTTCTTTTGGCATACGAACATATAACACCTAAATTCCTATTCACTAGATACTGACCAGTGAGTCATATTGTTTCCATTTATTTTTTTAACAATTAATACCAAGTTACAAAAGAGTTTCAGCTGAATGACCGTGAAATCTTCAGTTACTGGTGACCAAAATATGTTACGTTAAAGTACAGCATGTACAAACAAACCCTTTTTAGAAAAAAGGGTTTTTGATAAAGGTTTGTTTTCCTGTAAGTTTTTCTAAAACCTAGTTCTTTTTGATTTCCAGCAGCCGAGCAGCCGTTCCCGCTCATCGCAGTTCACGTCACTATTTCTACTACGAACGAACGATTTGCATAGTAAGTTAAACACTAAATTGTATAATTAGGAAATAAGATGGTATAGGCCGTGTCACGAAATGGACAGAGCTGGAGCGGTTATATCGGTTCCTCAAACTAGTTAATTCTACTTTGCTGAATTTCCTTCCATTCACATTTTCCCCACTTCTTATTATTTTTTTTGTTTTGCTAAACTCACCTCAACAATTATATACATACCCTTAACACTTACCCAAACCTATATAACTTAACCGCAATCAACCTTCTACTTAAGCATTAACCAATTATTATTTTTTTAATTTGCCTACATTTTAGTTTTTGTCGCGAAACAGTACCTACTTGTACAGAACTCAAAACAAAATTAGTACACACGTTCACATACCAACAACACTTACCGAGATTTCCACTGAAATCCTCACAATATTAACTTGCGTTTGGTGTTTTTAAAACTCTACCGAGTCACCAAATCATACGTCAATACTCACTTCCGGGAGTGCTGCGGGAGAGTATCCTGCAGCGTATCCTACACCGATACCAACACTAGAAAGGGTGGTCTCCTAGGACTTTGTTTACAATGGTCGCTTACTAGAGGCACCCAGACTAGACGAGGTTGACATTCACATACTCATGTGGAGTAACGCATGCTGGTAACACGAAGTGCATAGCGTCGTAATAGGTACTTAAACTTGGAGCTTATTTCATAGGTAATATTGTTTCCATGTATTTTTTGACGAATTACCAAAATACAAAAGATATTCAGCTGCATGACTGTGAAATCTTCAGTTACAAGTGATTAGAATGAGTTACGTTATAAAGTACAGCAAGCACATACAAGCCTTTTGAGAAAAAAGGTTTTTTGACAAAATTTCGGTTTCCTGTATTTATTTCTAAAACTTAGTTGTTTTTGATTTCCACCAGCTGAGTGGCCGTCTTCGCTCCCCCGCCGGCAGCCCGCTGCTGCAACACTTCCTTGTTCAACGAACGAAAACAAAAATGGCCAATCTATTGAACATCTCCGGTGAGTCATTTAACAATAGTTGTGCGCTCGGGCTTTGCTCGGGTGTACTAATGAAGGACATGACCCTAAGCACTACGCCTACGTCTCATGACAACACGATAAAATGCATGGCAGCAGGTCGAGAGAGTTGTGCTGAGCAAGAATCAGAACAGTATCGCACCTAAAATTTGGTCGAAAGTTTTAAGAAATCCTTCACTTTCGGTCATAATTTTAAGGGTAGGTCATTGTATATCATGTGACAACAGTAAGAGACATGTGTGTGCTTTCATCGGAGAGAGAGTAAACCTTAGTATGTCAGTCCTTAAATGCACCGTCTGCCAAGTACTTCCGGCCGTTTGTAGGTAGGTACATAAGTATTCTTGCTCAGCACAACTTTCTAGACCTGCTGCCATGCATTTTATCGTGTTTTCATGAGTCGTAGGCGTATTGAGAGTGGGCTCACTGTATATAAGTATCCATCAAAATTTGAAACTCAATTTTGAAGCAGATATCTTTAACCGATTGAGCTGAAATTTTGGGTAAAGGTATAGTTTGGATGATAATTTAATATTATGGTACCATCGAGCTGATCTGATGATGGAGACAGAAGGTGGCCATGGGAATTCAGTACTTAATCGATGTAACCCCGTTGTGTTTGGCCTCGTTAGAATCATCTCTATAAGTATATACATAGTTACAGTTAAGGTATACAGAAAAGTACAGTCGGAAATAAAAGCTTATACCAACAATTATATTTTTGACAAAAACTTATTTTATAATATTAAGTAGTATTTATAAATGCGCAAGTTTGTGAGTTTGAATGATTGTTACCAACTCAGACACGCGAAAACGACAGAACAGATTTGGGTGAATCTTGAACCACAGGTAAATCTATAACAATCTATACTCTATACTAATAATATTCTAAACATTATTGCCAGATTGCAGCTTTGTAAATTTGTTTGTTTGTATGTAATGGGTTATCTCCGGAAACGCTCATCCGGTGTAGATTTTTTCTTCACCTGCATATAGAATGGACTTTTTGAAAGATCATGGGCTATGTTTTATCCCACGGGTTTACCTACGACCTTCGCAATACGCGGGCGAAGCCGCGCAGGCAGCTAGTAGTGTATAAAGAGGTTGCGACTGTAATAAAACGCATGACAAGGGGTAAATCTCCAGGGCATGATGGGCTCAGCATCGAGCACCTGCAGCACGCCGGAGCTCATATACACAGACTATTGGCCATGTTATTCACCTTCGGAATCAGACACTCGTATTTACCGCATGATCTCATGAAAACAATTATAGTTCTTATTGTTAAAAATAAGATGGTCAATTCGGGTTTCGGTCAGGTCTATGCAATCCTGGTCCTCAAGCACACCGTGCGGTACTATACTGACAGGAATACGCCTGTTTATGCTGCTTTTCTTGACCTGTCAAAAGCATTTGATTTGGTGTCGTACGAAAAGCTTTAGGAAAAGCTAAAAATAGCAGGAGTCCCGGCAGAGATCATTCGTTTGTTTAGTTTTTGGTACGGCAACCAAGTCAATCACGTCAGATGGGCAGATGAGTACTCTGATGGCTACAAGGCTGAATGTGGAGTACGTCAAGGGGGGCTAACGTCCCCGTTACTGTTTAACATGTACGTTAATCAGTTGATTGTTGAGCTCAGTGATACCATGGTCGGTTGTTCCATAGGCGGTAAAATGATAAATAACATCAGCTACGCCAACGACATGGTGTTACTGGGTCCAACAGTTGGTGCCATTGACAAGCTGTTGCGAGTGTGTGAGGCTTATGCTAAGTCTCATGGACTCTGCTATAACGCCAAGAAGAGTGAGTTACTCATATTTCGGGCAGGACGCAAGTCCTTCGGTAGTGCCACCAGTGACTCTTGGAGGGCTTGCCTTGAACAGGGTAACTCATTTTAAATATCTGGGGCATGTACTAAACGAGGATCTCACAGACGATGCCGATATTGAGAGGGAACGCAGGGCACTGGCAGTAAGGACGAATATGTTGGTCCGCAGGTTTGCACGCAGTACGGCCGAGGTGAATCGAACGCTGCTCAGGTCGTATTGCCAAACATTTTATACGTGCAGCCTGTGGATCAAATATACGAAACGAGCTTACAGTGCCTTGCGTGTCCAGTTTAATAACGGGTACAGAATGCTGATGGGGCTACCTCGGTTTTGCAGTGCATCTGGGATGTTTGCGGAGGCTCGCATGGACGATTTCCATGCAATAATGCGAAAACGCATCTTTTCCCTGATGTGCCGAGTGAGAGACAGCTCCAATAGTTTTCTTGCCGAGATAGGGGAGAGGCTTGATAGTCCCTTTTACCTGCACTGGGTATCAACTCACGTGCCTTTACATAAATGTCCTAAATAAAAATAAAGTTAACTAAAATAGTGATAAGGAATTTGTAACTAACACTCTATGGATCGTTGAAGTCCGAAATAAATTATTAATATAATAATAAATAACACATGCACTGCCGACACCCGCTGCGCTGGGAGCCGATCCCGTGGTGTTTCTCGTAGGTAGCCGAGAAAGACGATGGCCTCGGCGCCCGCTAGGCGGGTCCTCGCAGTGAAAGTGTTAATGCATACAATAAAGCTCCAGATATTATGTCCGTAATGGTACAAAAAAGGCAGTAGAAGTTGACGCGGACGAAGTCGCGGGCAAAAACTAGTGTGAAATAAATGTGAGTCGTCCGCTACGAATGTCTACGGCGCTACGTAGCACATGCGTAGCTTCTTAGTAGACGTCACACATACAGTGCTACGCGGCATCTCGTAGCTGTCTTCTAGCTAACCTAAAAAAAAGTATGTGAGCTTGTCACTTAGTAAGTTTGTATGCACGGGATAATCTGCGGAACCGGTTGTCCGGTTTAAGCCTGGTACCAGCCAGTGCATAACATTAGTCTTTATAGATGACGTATATTTACTAGTATAAGCTATTCTATCTCGTGGGTTTGCCTGCGTGCTTTGCAATACGGGGCGAAGCCGCGCGGGTTCGATTCTAAATCTAGGTAGAATGATTTCTAAATCCATGAATGGAGTTTTTATTGTTTAACACATTCACTGCTAAACCACGGGATCAGCTCCGAGCGTAGTGCGGGGCGGCTCTTGGCAGTTAATGTGTTAAAAATAATATTAGTAAGTCTTCTTTGCGTATAATTGTATATTTTTATTATTTAAGGTATTCGCCCTACATATGGTGTTCGTTTTTTCCTCCCTGTTTAAGTTTCGCCAATTTAACACACTAACTGCCAAGAATTGCCATGCTATACGCTCGTCGCCTATTCAGTATGTACACGTATCTAATATTCTGGTTAAAGATCTTTTATTCTCATAAGAAATTACAATTTCACTTATATGAGAACATTTAAGACTATTACAATTTACGGTTAAACGCATGGTGCTTAATTCTAATAAAGTATACAAAACGGCATGCTACGTCGTCGGGCCGAGTCGGGACGGTATGCGCTCAGCGATAACGAACTAATAACAATGTTGTTCATGCAATGGATGCGGCATTTGCCCGAGCATTCATTACCCTATACAAGTATGTATATGTCACCGTTAGATTGTGAAAACCGTCAGTTTATAATCTGACCCGTTATATTGTAAACTGACGGAATATTGTGAACTGCCAAAATAATTCATAATTTTACGCATTTATTTTCGTTAGTTTATAAACTTACAATGTCATATCGTCAAACTGTGAACTAAATCAAATTTGCCTGATTCGGAACGCAACCTGTGCGCTGTTTGGTTGAGCGAATTATTCCACTTGCATCAGTTTCCACTTACGTCAGAACATGATTGTTTTTTATTGTTATTCAGAGATTTTATTCCATTTATTTCGGCATCTAGCAGTGTCGACGGAGCCCCGCTGCGCGGGGCTCCTATTTCTGGGCGCTTTGCCATTCGGGCAACTGAAGATACCTAACTAACCTAACCTACCTAGTCTTTGTGTACGTTCCGTAGCAAGCCGAATTGATCTCAGTTCACAATTTGACGATTCGACATTGAAAGTTTATAAACTAACGAAAAATATTGCGTTAAATTGTGAACGGTTTTGGTAGTTCACAATATTCCGTCAGTTTACAATATAACGGGTAAGATTATAAACTGACGGTGACATATATACATATTATATTTATTTATTTTCAGTGTTGATTGTTATAATGGTATGATTTTATTGAACATATTTAATGCAAGGAAGTATTCTGTACATAAGTATTCGTGTCTGTAAGTGTATGTATGAGAGAGAGAGAGAAAGTGTTTATGTTAATTTAATTATTAAGTATATTTTGTTATAGTAAGTTTAAGTTTCAATTTGTTGTGTACGTTAGTCGAGACCCCCCCCCCCCCCCCTCTGGAGTTTTGCCTGTGGTTGTAAAAGTTGCAGTAACACGGTAGATACATTCTTATGGCTTCTTCTTATTATTATTTTTTTACCCAAGTTTCTCTTCTGCTGTCTTCATCAGAGCGGTCGGCGTGATTTTTATTTTCTGCGTTTCCATAATCCTAGGGACTCCCTTCACATACAATAATGCATAAATTTTCTTCACCGTCAGAGGTACGTTGATTTAGTTCCTTTTTTAGATTTTGCATCACTTCACGCTGATACGGGATTTGGTCCGAGAATATTTTGATGTCGTTTATTTTCACATTATTTTTGTTTCGGAGTATATATTTTACTATTTCCTCCGATGTAAAGCATACTTTTAAAGCTCTCTCTGCTCCTGCGGACCACTCATGCATAAAAGAAGTACCTACCTAGGGCGGCACATAATGCACCCACAAGAAGTACAACATATCACCGCCCAAAGAATCTGGAATTTCCTGGAGGCAACGGGACTTAACGGTGAACTCTAAAACAAGGGCTGCCACAATAGATCACTTGCTGGTCGAAGCGGCATATTAAGGCCCACAAACAAAATAATAATAATAATAATACTTTTAAAGGTCGCGGTCTATTTTCTTGATGTTTTCCAAGGCGGAAGTTTTTTACCGGTTCTGGACAATCACTGAAGATGGCTTTAGTTATCTTAGCAATTTCTTGATTATCGTATTTCGCTTTTTCTGGTAACTCGGGGTCCGGTTCCGGAATTCCTGCTATTATAATATTTTTAGCTCGCAAATTACGTTCCTGACACTCTGTGATAACATTTTCATAACAGATGGGTACTCCAGACGTGTTTACTTGGCAAGAAGAAGTTTTCAGTAGTTGGACATCTGATTCCAACTGTTCAATTCGTGTATCGGTAGTATTAATAGATGTCGCTAGGCTATTTAGTTTAGTTTTTAGATTATCTTGCTCACCAATTATGCTATCCATGCTACTACGGATATTGGTAATTTGGTCCTTTATATTGCCGACATCTTCACGAAGTACGTTCATTGTATCTGTCTGTGTTTTTGCACTCCTCTAAAGGTAGTTGACGAGTTTAAATACCTGGGCCATTGGGTTACCGCGTCACTTAGCGACAACAAGGATATCGAGAGGGAGCGTAGGGCGCTGGCGGTTAGAAGTAATATGTTGATCCGTAGGTTTGCTCGGTGTACTAAAAACGTAAAAATCACTCTGTTTAAGGCCTATTGCCAGTTTTTTTACACCTGCAGCCTATGGATCAATTATACTCTTAAAGCTTACAGCGCCCTGCGCGCCCAGTATAACAACGCTTTCAGGATGCTGTTGGGGCTGCCGAAACATTGCAGCGCGTCAGGAATGTTCGCGGAGGCGCGCACGGATGGATTTCACGCAATATTGCGAAAACGTGTTGCATCTCTGCAGAGACGTATCGGCCTTAGCCCCAACAGCCTCCTGGAGACAGTGGCAGAAGGGAACGATGGCCCATTTCTGTATCACTGGAATAAATTGCATGTGATATCCTTGTAGCCAAGCATGCCTTTTAGTTTGTCATATATGTATTAATGTTTAATATAAGTGGATAATTTTGTAAAGTGTACTAACATTACATTTAAGTTATTCATTGTAATTAACCAAATATGGATTTATTCCGAAATAAAATTATTGATTGATTGATTTGTTATAAGCAGACAAAATGTGCATCATTTCAGACATTTGTTTTTTCAGGTCTGCTAGTTCTGATAGGACGTGATCATTGTCAGTAGAGAGCTTACTTTTGCTACGGAATGTGATTTGTGCCTTATCATGCTCAGAAATCAACGTTAAGTTAGGTTGCGAGCTACTGAGCTCCGCGATAATGCCGCCTCCAGGTGGTGTGCGTTGTAGATTCATAGCTCATTGGCGTTGTGCAGTCACTGAGATAATACACTGCTGAGCACTCATTACCGCGGACACAAAATGTTGTTAGCACCGCCGGCTTTGCTAATGTAGTTTATCGCTACTGTTAAGATAGCAGAAGGTTTAAAATAGGTTGCCGAAATATTAAAATATTTTAAATAAATTGCAATGCGTCCGCACCGTGCGCGTAATCGACACGACTGTTTGTATTAGGTTTCGTCATGAGGGCGTCGAAACAATTCCATGTCGGAGGTGACATGGTTTTGTACTGGGACTGTTATTTGGGATCCCTACGAGTATAAATACTTTCTGTTTGCGGAAAGAGTGCAGCGTAAATTCGCCCGCTAGTTGTATTGCAAATCCTACGGGTATTACCCATACATGTACCCTTCATTGTTTGTCTCCGGGATGGTCGGGCTAGACACGCTTCGGAGGAGGAGGCAGTTGTTGCTGTTAGTCCACTATCGGTCTATTGTCCATCACAGAGTGGACAGCCCGGCTGTGCTCGAGAGGATCGGGTTAGTGGTTCCGAGGATCCCCCAGGATTTGGATGGCGTGGGTAGCGCCTCGCCGCCGGCCGCGCCTGCTGCAGCATGTGTCCGCTCGCACGTGCTACGCTCGACACGCTCCTACCGCGCGCGCAACATCCTTGTTACACCAAATGCTCACTCAGCACGAGGAGGCTGACATGTTTGCTGATCGCTTTCCTAAATTATGCCGTACAGCTAAGCAGTTTCTTGACAATTTGAATGAATAATTATTTATTATTTGAATGTATTTCGAATGTTCCCCAATGGACGACTTTTCTTTTTGACATTGTGTATTGTTTTCTTTTATTTGTAACTAGCTGTTGCCCGCGACTTCGTCCGCGTAGAACTTTTTATCGTCTTAGAAAATGATTTCTCTCAATACAAAATTTGAACCCTCTTTTAGGGGATAATTAAAAAAAAGTTGATGTTCATTTTCTAGTTTGTGAACAAACAGTCTAAAACCAAAGTTAAAAATCTCATACTTTAAAAATGCCTTGAAATACTCAAACTTTGAACCAATTTTAACACTCTTAGGGGATGAATTTGGAAAAACTCTGGAATCAGTTTTGTAGTCTTTTAACGTACAGAATAAGACCGAAGTTAAAAATCTCTTACTCACACTTTAAAATTTTATTGCTCGCCATTTAAAATTTGAACCCCCTTTTAAACCCCCTTAGAGGTTGAATTTTTCTAATCGCTGAAAGAACTTTTTTCGTAAACTTTTAAGTCTCTAGCTCAAAAAAAGTGTTGCCCATACAAAGCTTTCTTAACCCCCTTAGGGGTGGAATTTTCTAAAACTCTGAAAGTACTTTATTATTAATTTTAATAAGTATTTGTGGGTACATTTTGAATAGTTTTAAGTCTAGTAAAAAAAAAAGTTTTTCCCACACAACACTGGCTACCCTTCTTAAGGATCTTAAGGATCCCCTTAGGGATGGAGTTTTCTAAAACGCTGATAGTTCTTTTTTAGTATTCTAATAAGTAATCTTTTTGCAAAGTTTTAAGTCTAACTCAAAAAAAAGTGTTGCCCATGCAAAGCTTGCTCTCCTTTTTGACCCTATTAGGGGTGGAATTTTCTAAAACGATTTGTGTTCTTTTTTTGTATTTTAATAAGTAATCTTTCTACAAAGTTTCAAGTCTCTAACTCAAAAACATAAACTTTCCCTGATAAAAACTTTGCACCCCTTTTTATCCCCCTTAGGGATAGATTTTTTCAAAACGCTGAAAGTCTTTTTTTTGTGTTTTTATAAGTAATCTTTCTACAAAGTTTTAAGTGTCTAGCTCAGAAAAAGTGTTCCCCATACAAACCTTGCACCCTTTTTTAACCCCCTTAGGGAATGATTTTTGTAAAACGCCGAATGTAGTATTTTTCATGTTCTAATAAGTAATTTTTCGTCAAAATTTTAAGTCTCTATTAAAAAAATATATGTTTTTCCCATACAAACTTTGCACCCTATTTTACCCCCTTAGGGGTGAAATTTTCCAAAATGCTGAAAGTACTTTCTTTGTATTTAAATAATCTTTATACAAAGTTTTAGGACTCTAGCTAAAAAAAATAGTTTCCCACATACAAACTTTGCACCCCTATTTTAGCCCCCTATTTTTAGGGGTAGATATTTCTAAAACGCTGAAAGTACTTAATTTGTATTCTGATGACTAATCTTTCGACAAAGTTTTAAGTCTCTATTTAAAAAAAATATTGTTTCCCCCATACAAAATTTGCACCCCTATTTTACCCCCTTAGGGGTAGATTTTTTTAAAACACTGAATCTAGGTACTTTATTTGTATTCTAATGAATAATTTCTCTACAAAGTTTTAAGTCTCTATTTAAAAAAAAGTAGTTTTTCCCATACAAACTTTGCACTCTATTTTACCCCTTTAGGGGTAGAATTTTCTAAAACCCTGAAAGTTCTTTATTTGTATTCTAATGACTGATCTTTCTACAAAGTTTTAAGTCTCTATTTAAAAAAAAAATGTTTTCCCCATACAAACCTTGCACCCCTATTTTACCCCCGTAGGGGTGGAATTTTCCAAAACGCTGAAAGTGTTTCATTTGTATTCTAATAACTAATTTTTCTACAAAGTTTAAGTCTATAGCTCAAAAAAAAAAGGTTCTCCCATACAAACTTTGCACCCCCATTTTACCCCCTTAGGGGTGGAATTTTCAAAAATCCCTTTTTATCCTTGGCCCACGTTATAAAAGCAACATACTGTGCAAAAATCAACTCTCTAAGATTAGTAGTTTCGGCTGTGCGTTGATGAGTGAGTGAGTGAGTGATTGAGTGAATAAGTCAGTCAGGACATAGGCATTTATTATGTATAAATAGATAGAAGATAATGAAACTCCCATTCAAATATCTCAAAAAATTATGAAGCTACATCCGTTTTAATGTCGCTTGTTAGAGTGAGAAAACGATGAGGGACTGTGACGTCAATATACTCGAGCGTCATAGTAAAAAACAATCGTTTCATATGAAGGTGCGTTTTGCGGAAAAGGGACAGAACATACCCCCTCTTAAAACTTTGGACTCTTATAACTTAATCATTACCTATATAACCTCTTGCTTTGTTTTTTTCTCCATTTGACTATATTTATTTTAAATTCTTTTTCGAGAAAATACATTATGATTATTTACCATATTTTCGATTCCTGAGCTATAACCACGAACTTCGGAATTCGAAAATATTCGGGTATCTCTATCTCTATCGCACTAACCATACTCGAGTGACAGGGATGCAAATATATGAACATTGAGTATCGGTTTTCGTGGTAGCGCCGCAGGTACTTTGGCTGAATGCGCCGAGCGCGTGCCATTGTCATTCAAAAAAAACAAATTCGTGTTAATTATATTGTTCAAATTTGTTGATTTCATTTATTGAAATTACGACATAAAACGACATTTGCGCATATAAGTTCTCATATCAGAATCGAATATTTTTTTATGGTTTATATTTTAGCATTTGTCTCGTAAAGGTCTATCGTAGACGGGATTTAAATTATTAATAAGTGAAAGGCAAAGCAATTCCGCCATTTTGACGAAAATTTGACGGTTCTTATAGCTGACAGTTGGAGCAGCGTTTGATTTCAATAAAAATAAATGAAAAATTAAATGAAGTCGTATAGTTCGGAAAATTAATTAATTGTCGCAGTCGGATAAAAACTATCCTAAGTTGCAGCTAGAATAATAATGTACCTATATAAAATGTTTCATATTTTTCCGTTCATAGGATGCTGAGAACATTAGAACCGCGCAAAGCTTAGTTTCAAACTGGCTGATTCTTTTTTTAATTTAGAGATTTATTATAAGTGGAGATAATTTATCGTGTAAGTGTTCTGGTGTTACTGTATGCAGTAAACTTACATTGTATTTAAATGAATAAATGAAATGTAGCGGAGAGCGACTACGGCGTAGGCACCGGTTATGCAGGTTCCAGGCAGTGTTAATAATAGTATAAAGCGCGTGTTAAACAGCCGTCCACTGGTCGTGTTGCAGGGCCGGTGTCGGCGCTGCTGCTGCTGGCCGCGCTGCTGGCGGCCGGCGCGCAAGCTTACCGCGTCACCACGGACGAGTGCCAGACGCGCGGCGTGTGGCCTCGAGTCCGTCGGTACCCGGTGGACAGCGAGGTCACTCTGTTAGATATGTCTGGTTGCAGTTTAACAGAAATCCCAGAACGGCCATTACGCGGCCTCCCCGCATTAACTTGGCTGTACCTATCGAACAACAAGTTGCGCGAGCTGCACGTCGTCCACGAACTCACGTGCCACAAATTGATCAATTTGAACCTGGCCAATAACCAACTGACTTCAATTAAAAGCGGGACATTTTCAGCGTGTACAAAACTAAAAGAACTGCATTTGCAATACAATCAGATACAGTTTATCAGCCATGACGTATTTACCGCAATGACTAATTTGACGAATTTAAACTTGCATAATAACAAGATCAGGTTTATACCTGATCAAATGTTTTCTAACAACGGCAAGCTTGTTGGTTTAAAGCTATACGGCAACATGATCACCCACCTCCCTCCACACTTCGCCAGCAGCCTGAAGCGCGCAGCCCCCCGCCTAGACACGTTTTGGTTCCACAATAACCCGTGGCACTGCGCGTGCCTTATCGAGCTGCTGGCGGATGTGCGGCGAGCAGGTGTGCGTGAATACTACAGTGAATGGGTCTACTCCGGAGCTGCGCCTGTGTGCGGGTACGTGGGCGCGGTGCCGTGCGTCCGACCGACCGGGGTGCTGCGCGCCGCGCGGGGGGAGGGGGGGAGGGGCGCGTAACACACACCTATCCGGGTTGCTTATTAGTTTATATCTTACATAGTTAAATCATTTTTATACGACTATAGCGGAAATCAATCCTACTACCCGCTTGTCGATTCTATGGGTGTCACATGCGGAATGATTGGTAGATTTATAGAATACCTAATACTCTTTATAGTAATAATAACAGTAATCATTTTATTTCGGAATAAATCAATATTTGATTAATTACAATCAATTACTTAAATATAATAGTTAAAAACAATTTACAAAATTATTGACTTACATTAAATATATATATAACAAACTAAAAAGCACCCCTAACTACAAGGATATCACATGCAATTAATATAGTAATACAGAAAGCCAATTTCATCATCTTTCTGTTCTGCAGGCTGTTGGGGCTAAGTCCGATACGTATTTATTAGATTTGCTGTGATGACACCTTTTCACACATTAATAGCATTGTCCCCAGTACAACGCGGTAAACGGGTGATTCTGTTGTCGTGTAGCCGCGAGCTCAAGGCGCGCACTGTTGTTTACCAACAAATGGTTTGAGATGAATCTGCTCTTGTTATTATTCAGATAATGGCTCATCTGGACCCTATTTCACCAACTTGACAATTGTCACCTGACAACAACAATTCTCCGTACATTGCTGGTTCTACAAGTAACCTGGTGACCACCTTAACTTCTAGAACAAGCAATGTATGGTGAATTGTCAGGGTCAGGTGATAATTGTCAAGTTGGTGAAATAGCTCACCTGGTCGTGTTCATCACCTCACAAAGACAAGATAAGCATCCATCTCTTTTTATCAAATAGTGTCGGAACGAGATGAGTGTGTTATCATGTCTCTGTACGCGCTAAGCGCGACCGCGCGGGTCCGTGTTCGACTCCCGCGTGTGTGCCCGCGGTGTTGCTGACGGTGTTGCGTCTCTTTCTCACGTATTCAAAGACAATGCATCACATATGAATCATGCCACTGCAAGCGATTTTTGAAACAAAGAGGAAAAATGCTGCCACGTGCTACGGCGTAGCACACGATGCGTTTTGCTTGTAGCACTAAACAGCATTTTCCGCTTTGTAGCGAAAATCAATCATATACTATGTGAGTTATTGGTCCTGAATGGGTTAAGGTGCGCTTCTGTTGTCACCCGCTAACGGCTTCGTCTGACGTCTACGTCTGCCGGTGGAGACGGAATCATACCTTAACGCATTTGAGGCCACATATCACTACATGTGCCACGCAGTAGCCCGTAGCAGCGTTTATCAGCTCTGTAGCGATAATCGTTCGTAGAAGCATGGCTCATATGCGAGTCATCGTCCTTGAATGGGTTAAGAGGTAGTTTAATATCGCAGGCAATGTCGCAGCTGGGTTGGTGGCCATGAGTTTTAAATCGACGCATTACTTCAAAATAAACGACAATCATGTCAATACAATGTTGTCCTCGTTTGGTTTATAATGAAGTTATGCGACGGTGCAGATATCTTGGTAACGATCCCACATGTGTTATCACGAGTGGAATACAGCCGCGACAGTGAGCGGTGTAATACGGGGCGGGGAGGTGTTGTGTTCGGTGTTCGGACGCGCTGAGAGGGTTCTGTTAGCGTTAGATTGTTGTCCTGTTGGTTGCTGGCGGCGTGATGCGGTGCGCGTCACCTGGCAAGTTGAGGCGTGAGGTGCGGGGGTGGGCGGACAGCTGGGGGTCTATCGGACTGAACGTATTGGATTGAAATCAAAGAGATATTTGTGGCGCGCGCTCTATTCCGCGAGTTGTAAGCTAGGAGAGCACGCAATTAAAGTAAATTTTGATTTCAATCCAATATGTGTAGTCAGGTAGACTCCAGTAACTTGTTGGTGTGGATAATTACCAGTCTTCGGAATGAGGTGAGCCGAAATACCTATTGTTCGCAAGAGGACATAATATAGAGTAGTACAACCGGGTAGAAATAATACATTTTTTCAGGAATATAGTTAAATATCGTTTTTAGTAAAAAGGGCTAGAAATAAGATTTAATAGGTATATACAGATTGGAAATCCAATACGAGCAAATAATTCAACCAGAAAGAGGGTTTAGTATCGTAAACATTAATTAACGGGACTTTTTAAGTCACACTTAATTAAAAGACTATAATGATTTATGAAAAAAATCCGAGCTGCAATGTAACGCAAATGATTCTTGGTGGTGACAAGTACCTAACTGTCAACGAGACTTTTAACAGTTTTAACTTGAGCATTTAACGTTACATTGCGGGCTGAATTATTTTGTATGGTTAACTTTTTCGTTGTAATTATGGACAAAAATTATCTTAATACGCTTCTTAGGTCCTGTACTAACCACCATTTGCTCGTATTGGATTTCCACGCTGTACATATTAATCTTATGTCTAACCCATTTTATTACCAACTAACATAAAACATCCCGTTCTGTAAGTAAAAACATGTATGATTAACATTCTGACTAGTACCCGGAAAAATATCAAATACGGTAGGTATTCAAGAAAACATATATTTTTTCTACCCGGTTGTAACCACTCTGTATTATGTCCTCTTGCGAAGAATAGGTATTTCGGCTCGCCTAATTCCGATCACTGATTAAGTACAGACTCCAAGTTGGGGAGGCCAAGTCTCTATCATGTTACATACGACTGAAAAGTTCGCGGCTTTAGATAGAAAAACGAAAAACTTTTTTAATGGCGGGAATAGTTAAACTGCCAAAGAGGCGGGGAAAAAAGCTGCATAGTTTTTTTTTCAATTTTAATCTTGTTTCCAGCTTAGGCCGCGAACTTTTCAGCCACCCCTCGTATTGTTGTTACTATTCAAAGGTTTTTTTTAATGTTTTCATCTCTTATGTATCAAGTTAGTTAAGTTTATCTGTAGGTTTTCTCTTTCAAGCTTTTGTAAATGTGTACTGTAGGATAACAAAAATCATGTTGAAATGTTTATGAATAAAGGTAGGTATAATAAATGTCTTTTGTGAGATTATTTTTTGTTTAATTTCCATGAAACCACCAAACCATAGATACCTCCTTACTTCATGGTGAACGATTTGCATAACTTAACCTGAAAGCAACAATATTAGGTATACTAAGGTAAACGTCCCAATGTTCGACACTTTCATTACAATAATTGACACGCTGCTTGTCATCTTTATTGCTATGAAATAAGATTCAGGATGCTAACTATTGGGGCAGTGTCGAGCACAGTGACATTTACTTTAGGTTAGTATTCCACTTATCCAATGTCTTTATCGAATGTGTATTAGATCAAAGAAATTGGATGATTTGATCAATTCATATTAGAAACTACGTCAAAGAAATTTGATCAAAGATTTGATATAGAAATTGGGCCAGTGGAATACCACAGTTTACAGTTCTAAGACGAGGAGTCTATCCTGAAGTCGATTGCGTAACGCTTCATACGTACGTTAGGTAGATCTACATGTCATGTTTCCTATGGGAAAGTGACTGCTGAGTTGTCCTAACGCTCGTTCGAAAAGTTACGTAATGACGCCTCTGATGGCTATCATATAAGCGGGCAGGCGCGCGGGGGCGACTCGGCGGAGGAACGCTCTAAGAGTATTAGGTGAGTATCGTGAGTATCTACCAGAGCCGTGCGAGGTAACAGAGCGGGGTGTGAGGACAACAATCCATTGATAGGAAGAGATGCGTGAGCGAGGCTAGCAATGCTATTGGTGGATTTGTTCCTCGCACGCCGTTGCGCTACCTATAAAATAAAGAAATTTGGAAGTTTATGAAGACTAGGCAGTCTAAATGACACACACAGATACCTACTACCAGTGTGGGGTTTATTCGATGACTTATTCATGAAACATACATATGCCTGCACTTTTCTATAATACGCTAACTTAGATCTACACCATAAAACAATACAACAAGCTGTACACTACCTTCTTCATGCTGTTATATTTAGCAGAGTCTATTTTTGGGCGACTATCATATAAAAGAGCTGGTTCTTCTGACGCACGTTGCTCTGGTCTTCTTTGTGGTAAAGCGGTGAATTTATCAGTGTGCCGTAGTTTATAATTAACATCACCACTGCTGTACCATAGACCTCTAATGTCAGTCACTGTTGGATCGCCAGACCGTTTACCGGGCCTAATACTCAAAAAGTATACCCTTACATTATTATATTTTTTTAAAGAATGTAAGTAAGTATAATGTATTCCAGGAGGTAACTCAGGTAAAGGCTCCGACGGAAGACCAGCGCTGGCCTTCTAGGTTAGCACCATGCTGAGTCGGGGCCTTTTCGTGGACCATGTATTTTTAACGTTCTGTGTTTTGTTTTTTACACCCATTGTTTTGTCCACGAATAAATGTTTTCTTTCTTTCTTTCTTTCTTATAATCTAAATGTTTCCAAATTTACGGATATTTGGGTCTTGCCTGTCTCATTTGGGTTATGTACGGTAGGAGAGTAAATTGGAGGCTTAAATTAGCTTTCTAATGTTGAATGCACGCTATCAACTTCCATTTGAACAGTGTTTATATCTGTTTGGTCATTATTAAGACACATAGATGTGAGCGCGGGATTATTTAATGACTTTTTTGTACTCGACGATTAAAATCTGTGTATTAAGATTTCATAGAGAATACTGCAACGTCACTCTTTTCATAGTTGTAGTCCATGTTACTGTCGAAACAATCGAAATAACTACTTTTCGATACGCTCCAGACAACTAAAATAAATTCGACCAATCACGTGGCTGCTTTACTGAACTGTAATGAATTGGACCAATAGAATCGCTTTGATGTCGTACGCTCGTTGATGTCTTTTAAGATATCAACAAGCGTACGAGCGATGAGCTGCACTTCGTTTCAACAGTATCGAGTTTGTTTAATTAGTTCAGTTGACTCGTAGAAAATTAATTTTAATGAACTCGTACAAAAAGTATTGTTCACAATAGTGTTATAATCAAGCTTTTTAATCTCGTACCTTACTTAGGCCACTCAGCAAGCTTCGTGGCCTAAACACGGTACTCGACTAAAAAGCTCTCTATTATAACACGATTGTGAAAAATACTATTGATTTAACCAAAGAGGTGATAAACAGTCAAGTTGTTTTCTTTTACAGTATTTATGTCGATTGATCGGCGTGAAGGACGACTAATCGGCCTCATTTTCGTGAATTCTATTATGTGGAGAATGAAATGATCTCTCGGTCAGAGTTTCACTTACAGAATAATTAAAACAAGTTATTAGAAAGATTTCCAGGTGTCAAAATTTCAAAACTCGTCTAATAAGACGAATGCTAGGGTCATCCAAAAATAACATATTTAAGTTACAAACGTATTCATATAGAGAAGTTTTGGTTTGCATAGAATTTCGACTTTGATTTAAGGCGACGTGAGCTCCAAAAACGGATTTTTAAAAAATCGTAGCTCTTGTTTGGATTGTAATACGGCTGCCCTAAATTTAATTAGCAATCTTGGGGCCTTTTTCGAGGTAAATCAGCTATTAGAATCCTAAGTTTTTGACTTTCACTCGATAGACAAAAATCACGAATATAGGTCTAAAATACACTTAAAAAAATTCTAACAAATTATGCACAACAGCTAAACATATTACAGTTGGTTCTTAAAATCGGCAATGTCATGTTTGAGGGAAATCAGCTATTACTTCTTTATTTATACAAAGAAATAAAATTAAAAAACATGATATCCGCGCTTCCAAACACGCACTTCCATCTCGCTCACGCTTATGCTCAGTGAGAGGGAGAGAAGACCACGAACCTACGTCCCCTTAATGGCGGTTTCTCATCATGGAGCAGGTAGGTACAGTCGCCATCACATAGATCGGAGCAAACAAACACGTCACAAACATCGGATCACACCTCTATTTTCAAGGCATTAGAGTGCATGTGCCGATATTTTTGAACACCTATAGTGTACCTATGTATGTGATGGCGACTGTACATTGATTACACACAACGCCAACATTTTTTGCCCTCTTAATCATTTGTTTGCTGCCATGCCTGTTAGAAAATATAATTAGAAAATACAATCTTTGATATTTTTAGGTACTATGTTGGTACCTTTATTATTTATAAACCGAGCCCTACTTTTAGGTAGCATTTAAATCCCGATGTTTTAAATACATTCCTGTTTATAAAAAGATCAACGAGAATACAATAATCGCGGTGCTACTAATTCTGATTAAAAAATAGGTACCTAATCATTGTATGTAGGTATTAATAATTTATAGTTTTTAGGGTTCTGTACCTCAAAAAGAAAAAAACGGAAACCTTATAGGATCACTTTGTTGTCTGTCTGTCTGTCACTTTCTCCGATACCCAAAGGTTGTCCGGAAAAGATCGCTCTTCAGCGATAAGACCGCCTTTTGTCTACCTCTACCTACGTGGTTTTACTGTTTCTCTTTGTAACTGCTTTGTTTGTGTGAGGTGTGCAACAAAGAGTATTTGGATTGTATTGTATGAAATGGTCCACAAAAAGTTCGCTGACCCGAGTGAGGCGCTTATCCCACGATAGGTAGGTTTCGCAGTAACATCACAGTAGATAATATATACAATAGCTTAATGCAGTTCTAACGTCCAATTTGATGCATTTAAAACACAGAAAGGCGTCGCTACAGTCAACTTAAGTAAGCAGACTTCGGTGGACTCGGCCGCACATGTGCCGCGTAGAACTGAGGGGTAATTACTAGAGATGCGCCGAATATGGGTTTTACCGAATACGAATATTCGGCCGAATTTTCGGTCCAGCTTATGCCGAACCGAATATTCGGCCGAATAATTCGGTTCAAAGGAATGCCTTATGCCTTAATCAGCCGTTCCAAAACAGACTCATTTTTCAGTGGTAAAAATCTTGTTGATTTTTAAGTGAAACATTTATACTAAAGGTAGTTAAATAACAAGAAGAATCCGTTTTAGAATAATAATTTCACAGGACAATGACTATTTTACATTCTTACAACTTGCATACAAAAAACCTGCAAAATTATTCGGTAAATATTCGGCATTTGAACCGAATAATTCGGCCGAATAACGAACATTGAAAAATGTGCCGAATATGCAGAATACCGAATATTTACCGAATATTCGGCGCATCTCTAGTAATTACGTAACATTTTGAACGAATCAACTATCATTTTCCTGTACTAAAAATGATATTTAACTTCCTGACGTGTGTACTAAGCTTTACGCAACCGACCAGCGGGTCTTCAGTGGAACGCAGGTCTCAAAATTCTGAAAAAGGTCTAAAGAGAATGTAGGTGAGATACTGCTTTAAAAATATATTTTCACCTCAATAGCTCAAAAAGCTCTTATTAGGGTTCCGTAGCCAAAATGGCAAAAACGGAACCCTTATAGTTTCTTCATGTCCGTCTGTCCCTCTGTCTGTCTGTCCGTATTTTGTCACAGGCATTTTACGCGAAAAGACGAAAACCATAAGTAACCTACATGTAACCGAAAGTCAATTTATTTTTTTGTAAGTCTATGTGTGGCAAATCAATCGATGATGGCCTTTTAAAAGAAATATAACGTTTTTAAGCATTTTTTTGATTAAGTGAATCGGATATAATCGCCCCATGCCCCGAAAGTCATAAATATTGTGTGTCCGGGGCCCCTGTAATTTCCAAGACGTGAATAAAAAAAAATCATGGACATAGTACTTATTAAGTTCTTTCACCGAATATTATTTTAAACTAAATCGGTACAAAGGTTTTGAGATATTGTTGAAAAGCTGCCTTTCATATAGAAAAGGACGTAAGTGCCGTAAGATTTCTATGACGATACCATTACCCTTTTAATAGGCACGGAACCTTTCGTTGTGCGTGGTCTGAAACGCACTTGGCCGGTTTTTTGATTCTTTAAAAATAGATGAATAAGAGTGCAAAAAATATTTGAAATCCGAACGTGTTATTAGTTACTTTTTAGGGTTCCGTACTCAAAGAGTAAAATGGGTCCCTATTACTAAGACTCCGCTGTCCGTCCGTCCGTCCGTCCGTCTGTCTGTCACCAGGCTATATCTCACTGATACCGTGATAGTTCCAGTTGAAATTTTCACAGATGATGTATTTCTGTTGCCTCTATAACAACAAATACTAAAAACAGAATAACATAAATATTTTTATTGATAATGGTACGGAACCCTTCGTGCGCGAGTCCGACTCGCACTTAGCCGTTTTTTTTTTAACATAATAACATGTAAAGGCCAGTCCAGGCGTCCTGAGAAAAAATACAGATGGGCGAAAATTGTCCTAATTTTCGCCCATCTGTATTTTTTCTCATTTTGTATTTTCCTCGCTTTAATCAGGTGAAAATATTTGTGTTACATACGGGTGCAGTTATTTTACGTCTCGTGTGTTGCAACACTCGCTACGCTCAGGATTCTATTTTCGAACTATATAATCCATTTGCTAGCTCGTTAGTTCAACCCTGGAATCCATTCGCTAGCTCGTGTTTCAATTCCACACTCGCGGTTAAAATGCAACTTTGCACCCTTGTACAACAAAATATAAATTATTACTGTGGTACCAGTTGACTTTATCAGCTGTCCCGTGCGTGATGAAATGACGCAGAACAAGTACGAATATTATTGCACATAATGCTGGTACTAGTAGGTGACTAAACTGACAAAAATAAGCTTCTTATTTTTGCATATTGTAAGGTACAGTCAAACAATTATGCGCTCCTATAGCCTTTGATTCCTTACAATCGCGCTTCAACCTCGTTATCTAGAGATAACATTTCCTTAGAAGGAAAACAATTAGATTGTTGGAAGTAGCCTAATTAATCAGTATAATGAACGTTTATTTACCTTGTTTACCATGTCAATAGTAGCCCAAGTGTGTTTACCAAACAAATCATTATGTAACGATATAACTGTGTTCTTTTAATAAATCAATGTGTTAGTACCTAAGCTAGTCGATCAGTAGAATTAAGTTGAATTATTTTCACTCCTTCTATTCGAAAAACGGTCTTTTCTAGCCCGTTTATAAGGAGCAAAACTTGTTTTTAATCCCTATGCATATTATTTTTCAAGTCCCTGGGCTACCGAGCTCTGCTCGGATGAAAATGGGGAAAATACGGAGAAAACTAATTTTCCTGGACATGTGACCTATCTAGAAAGATTTCTCGCCCCCGTAACCACCTACACTCCACATTTCATCAAAATCGTTAGGGCCGTTTCCGAGAACGGGATTGCAAATATATATACAAATATTGCTCGTTTAATAGTATAGGATTTATCTTTTTTGCCCTAGGGAGCACGCTAGTCATAGACCCACATAGAGAAGAAATCATTAAAAATATTATTTAAAAAATCTGTGGGCCTGAGCGAGGCCAGAGACAATTATGTTATTTCAGTAGCGTGTTTAAGGAGATACTTTTATTAATTGTTTTTTTTAATACCGCGCTGTTTTGTTCTTGGAGCGTGTAGGGTCTCATATATTGTTTTCCTTGTACGCTTTTGAATATTAATATGCGTAATAAATATGGATTTATAGATACCTACTACTATCTAATAGCTACGTGTTATTTCAAACAAAGTTTATTTGCTAGGTAAAATATGATTACTAATAAATATAAATATATTAAGTATAAAAAGTTTAAGACCATGGAACAAAAAGCCGTAACAAAAAGTCCGTATTAAAAAAAAATACCGCCGTGACTAATGACTAGCAAGTAAAAGCGTTTCCTATACTAATATTTTCAATTTAAGATGATGAATTCATGCAGTTCAACTGAAAATTATACGTTAACACCGGATTTTTTTAAAAATGGAAGCAACAAACGTCAAAACAAAGCCATATTCTTTTGAAATACCTACTTATATTAAAAACCTTGTTCTTAGGTAAAAATTATCGTGTTTTTAAGTATCATGGAAGGAGTGAAAAGAAGAGTGTATTACGTAGGCGCAAAATTATTTATATCTCGGGCGACGTTGCTTGAATCCTTAACTACGCTCAGGATTCCACGTTAGAATCCCTCGCTACGCTCGGGATTCTATTCTGAAATCCTTCCCTACGTTCTGGATTCTCTTTACAATATATAATTTTGCTCCCTAGTAATACAATCTACTATTTACTATTTTACCTTACACTGCCGATTATTTTCATGTACCTAGTCAAGAATAAGAATTCTACACCTCAATAAAATAACACTGTGCAAGCAAGTAGAAGCAAACAACACGCAATCTTATCGCTAAAGAGCAATCTCTTCCAGACAAGCTAATAGACAACAATATTATGAATGAGAATGTAACTCTGTCTGTCTGTCTGTCTTTCTGTTACCTTTTCACGATTAAACTACCGGACTGATTCAGATGAAATAATTTGATATGGAGATATTTTGAATCCTGGGGAAGTACATAGGATAGTTTTTATCCCGGAAATCATTAGGTGGTGCAATGGGGTCGAAAGTTTGTATGGAGGTACGATATAAATGAGTTCCGCGTGGACGGAGTCACCGGCAAAAGCTAATAAATAATTTAATTTCAAAACAAAGTTAAAAACCGGCTTCAATTCAGTACTTCGCCAAGCCACTTAGATAAATAGAAAAGCCTTTTATTTCTTTCACAATTCACGGTTTACACAGTAGTTTTGCTAGTATCCATCGGATAGTCCAGCGGACTCCCGCGACCTTTACCAGATCATTAGTCCACCTTGTGGAGCCTACCCACGCCACGCCTTCCGGTACGTGGTCACTATTCGAGAACCTTTCCGCCCCAACGGCCATCGGTTCTACGTGCAATGTGTACTATTTAAATATGCCCACTGCCACTTAAGTTTAGCGATTCGGAGGGCTATATCGGTTACCGTGGTTCTGCTGTGGATAGCCTCATTTCTGATGCGATCGCGCAGAGAAACTCCCAGCATAACCCTCTCCATTGCCCTTTGAGTGAACTACTACAGTGAACACTGTTAAGAAGGTTAAGACCCGTGTATGGAGAATGAAAAATTATATATACATTTTTATTTTCTGTGTAAATGACGAATATGAGGGGGGTTAAAAATTCAAAGTCCAGTTAATAGATCAAATGGGGTATCATATGAAAGGGCTTGAGTTGCACTTTCTAAAACCATTTTTATTTTTTTTCAACAGTGGTTAAATTTTGATTTATTAAGTAAAATGTTGAAAAAAATACCATTCCCCCCCTTATCTCCGAAGTTTACCAAGCCAAAATTCTGAAATTATTGCATGTGATTATGAGTAACAAAACAAAATAATACAGGAAAAATAAAGCAATACCTCTATCTAGCGTAATTTTTTTTTAATTATCAAAAATCATTTCTTAACTAAGTTTGTAATTTAAATTATTTTGTATGTCTTCAAATTTCAAACAGATTATCGTAAAAGTCCCTACTTTCAAATAAAAAAATCATAATCGAAATCGGAACGCGTGATAAAAAATTATCGCTTATAAACAAACATACTAGTTGCAAGTTATTAGTACCAAAACGCAGAAGGCGCTGTACAACGGTAGGTAATACTCTACTATATGAGCTGTTATGATTGTTCAAGAATAAGAATGAATGGGCTTGTGACGTGACGGGCATGGTGTATGAACGTTTGCACGGAACCCTCGGTGCGCGAGTCAGACTCGCACTTGACCGGTTTTTTAATAGTTGGGTTTTTAGTATGTAGGTTACTTTCTTTCTTTGTTCGTTTTGTTATTTTAATATTATGTTTCTTTGTTACTTTAATATTATTATGTTTGTGGGTCTGTCCGCGAAAAATTGTACATTTATTTTTTTTACTTGACCCAATTTTGTTTTAATTTAGCGGTATCCTTATTCTATAATATGAAAGCTGTTGGATGTTGTATGCATTAGAATAGAATGTTCTTTTTTATGTTATTCTATGAAATTTGAGCCCTCTTAAGTTTTTATATATTTTTATTTATTTTATCAGTGACACTTACTTTCACTCCCATACTAAAATTATTTGTCCAACTAAGTACCCCCTTTTGCAGCAAAAACTATCATCACTTACGAAATGGAATCGCTATCCCGTATTTTTAAGTAAACATGAAGTTATATGATATTTAACCCACACGTTTCTGAAAAGCTTTCATCAACTACCGTTTTAATTATTATTTTTTTTTGGAAACGTGTCCAAATTTCGACATGTGTTACGTCATGTAAGTTACGATTATAACTCCTGAAGTAACTGATTATCCTCCCACCGGTAAATATGTTTCTCGAATGGCAATACCATTCAACATTATGGCAACATATAAAAAAAAGCAGTTATATTTGCTGAGTGAAATGATGTTTTGTGTCGACGACAGTTTTGTGACTCAAAAAAATATCTGTTTTGTGTGTTAACTTGCACGGTAAGTAGAAATAATCTATTGTCCTAATATATGTGATTACGCAGATCTACAATTCAGTAATATAATTAAAGTGATTCTCAATTCATTGCTTGTCCCAATTGAGAGCTATCTTTTTTTTATGTTATGTCCCGCCAGTTTTTTGTCATGAATGTTACAAGGTGTTACGTAAAAATCATAACAGATTGTTAAAATTTTGGCCGCATGATGGAAACTATTCTTTAGGCTATTTTTAACTAATATTGAGCTGCTATGATATAAAAAAAAATATTATTACTCAAATATACTAAGAGCTAGAAATATGTTCAGTACTTATCTGTAACTTTGCTTCTCATGACTTTTTTGATAAATCCTATAAGTACCTAGTTCATGAGAAAAATGCTTTATAATATGGCGTTTCTTGTTGTTGTACTCAAAAATCACAGAGTTTAATAAATATATAAATACATCAGTTCCATAAAAAATCTATGTCATGAACTAAGCTTTATAATTGTCATGTACGTTACGTTGAATATAACTGTGCACTTTTTCGCGGACATACCCTTGTATGTCGTTTAAATGACTGTGTGTGTTTAAATAAAGTAATCTAAGGCAGTACCATTAAGATAAGGCTACTCTAACGACTTAGTAGTAAACAATTGTCTCGATGACCTTTCACGGTATAGAAAGCGTCGCGCGCCGGCCGTTCCTTACTCTCTCGTGTGCTGTCCACTCCAGCGCCGCTGCTAAACATTAAAAACAAGTAAGTCCATTTATTTATCTGTTTTTGACTCATTCAATTTCCTTTGACGACAGTACCTACATAGGTAGGCCATTCTCGTTTTCTGTTTTTTTTTGTGCATGTGCGTTAAATGTTATTTTATTTCCACTGCATACATATCGCAGTAGTTTATATTCTTAAGATTTTTAGTAATACTCATATAAATACAATAATTATACAACGTGTAAAAAATGTTCTAATTCAATTTTTTTATTGATACTACGCGATACTACGGTTTTCAAATTTTTCCGCTTTACGGGTATTTTTGTAACAAACTGTATCTATTATAAATAAAAATGTATCGAAAATTACGTCACCTACAATAATTAAATAATAATAAATGTGAAAAAGGTTTTATAAAATGTACCTATTGTTATTTTTTAATACAATAAATAAGAAACAAACTCTTCTTGTTTGACGTTTATCTCGGTATCTTCGGTGAAATGTGGGTGAAATGCAGGTTAGTAAACTAGCTGAGTCGATAGTGCCTTTGATGCTCTGGAACGGTCGTGCTTGAGGTTGATGAGGAATAGCCGTCAAAGACGAAGATGGTAGTTTTTGTTTTCTAAAATTACAAATTTTCAAGAGCAGATATCTCGAAAACCATACAAGATCGGATAAAACATGTCGCAAATTTAATCAGCTTTAATTTTTAGGATTCCGTACCAAAAAGGTAAAAAAGGAACCCTTATCGTGTGATTCCGTCTGTCCGTATGTCACAGGCATTTTACTCAAAAACTATAAGGTGTATCTATATTATTATTACGCGAGCCCGATTTTTGTACATGCCATCAGATCTACAGTTATGGTCCGATTTTAATAAATGATATGTCACTGGATTCGTCTCATGCTGCAGATTTGCAATAAGGTCTTCGTTTTTAAATTTTTTATCGGTAAGTTACTAAAATATAAATTTAAAGAAACTACTGTGCGCTGACCACGTGACTTTGGCTGCGTGACATCACGTGGCGTAACTTCTGTTTTGACTCGAGATGACAATGTAAAATAATAAACAAGTATTAAACTCAAACCTGTACTACGTTCTTCAGCATGAGAAATTATAAATGTTGAGTCGGCCACATATGGATACAACACTAAGAAAAGTAAGAAAAATAGAATATAAACGGCCTTTTGTAAATATTGTTTATTTACATAAACTGACAGACGTATTGTGTCAAATGTGTTTTTTTTTATTGACAGAGACGTCAGTATTACTTGCCATGTTCTTTTTTACTTCAGAAAGTTTATATACAAACTTATTTTCCCATATTCGAGATGTTGGGAGAAGAATGAGGTTTAATTAAATCCATTAAGTGTCGTGGACCCCATAGACAGCTTTTTTAACCTTACTTAGTACAATGCCGTAGGCGCAGATAGGCTCCGCCTAATTTCCAGTATAAAGAAAGATGTAGAAAACGAAACTTGAATACAAAATTTTCTTTTGGCGACTTTGTTGACCTGACTTTAATACCATCCAAATTATTTCAGGTTCAGATAATTATATTTTGATTACAGGTTGGTCATATAAATTTTGTAATTAAACGAGCAATATTTGTACATGTATATATTTGCAATCACGTTCCCGGAAACGGCTCTAACTATTTCGATTATTTGGAATACAGGGGTTTACGGGGGCGAGATATCGATCTAGATAGGTCTCATGTCCGGGAAAATTCGTTTTCTCCGTATTTTCTCCATTTTCATCAGAGCAGAGCTCGGTTGCCCAGGGACTAAATTGTAATTTGTCAAAACGATAGATATTAAACTATTTAGCGGTACCTACCTATAAATAGCCTGTGCCGATACTAATAATAAACAGGTGTAATGTCTGTGAAATGTAAGTTTGTATGTTGGGGGTAATCTCAGAAACTATACCCATCCTATTCTAAAAACCCTTTGTTCAGTAGGTAGGTTATATGTATGTTTGTATGTAAGCACTTTATTGTACACAATACAGGTAAAAACATAAACATGATATGTAAGATTAAGTAAAGTAGGTAGAAAGTCGAACTTATCCCTATAAGGGATCTTGGGGGGAATATAAGGGATATGTAGAATGGTCCTACAGGATTAAGTGTGTGCTATATTTTATACCGTCGCTCCGCCTAGATTCTTTGTATACGCGGCGGAGCCGCGCGGGTGGCTAGTATAAATAAAAATTGAAGCATAGATGTGTTTTGTTAGCCCCTACATACCTAGTTATGTAATGACTAATGAAATGACAAAATTTTTTTTTGTTAGGTGTGCATTTCACTACATGTATACTGCAATAAAAATAAAACATAATTGCAAGTCCACGTGTGCCACATCAATCGATAGGCCTTTCAATATAAATATAAGGTAGGTATCTCAGCATTTTTTTTTGATTTGGTGACAATAGTCGGAGATAATCGCCCTGAAAGTCACAACAGTTGTTCCACCCTCTATTTTCTAAACAGTGTAAATTAAAAAAAAAAAAACAGGGATTATGCGTATTAAATTCTTTCCCCGAATATTATTTTGAACAAGATCGGTTTAAAGCTTTTCGAGATATTGCTGAAAATTTGCCTTCCCTATAGACAAGGATGTAAGTGCCGTAAGATTTCTGTGACGATGCGAACTTTTTAATAGGCACGGAACCCTTCGTTGTGCGTGGTCCGACATCACTCTACTTTTTTTGTGCTTACGTATTTCATTAAAATGTCATCTTTTGGTATACGAAAATATTACACCTAAATCCTTATTCAATAAATTATGACCAGCGAGTCCTGTCAAAAAAAGTGCGAGTCGGACTCACGCACGAAGGGTTTTTTTATTTATTTATATTTTATTATTAAGTATCATCAACAGCGGCAACAACAAACACAAGCGCTTAATACACATGAAAAAGTGGTTTAAATTTGATTGCGCCACCAATTACAGGTAAACACAGCATGCATAAAAGAAAGCATACATACAAAAAAAAGAGACATTACAGTAAGGGACACAATAGTAATAATATACTTATAACAACTTAAATTAAAAATCTGAGAGTCTAAAACTAATTCAAATTCCTGTGGTTATTATGAGGCAAGTAAACGATAATCAACAGCATTTTCGTTTTGAATAGAAGCAAACTATCATGGTGTATGTCCAACTCCTGCTCTGGATGGTTGCTCAGTTTATTGTATAGGCGCAACAGACGGGATACCGGCGAGTGGGAGCCTAGATTTGTGCGGCAGAATCGTATGCTAAATAGTGGACAACGGTATCGTGAAACGCGGGTGGGTACTTTGAGAGCAAAATTTAAAAGTAAACTTGGACTGTCTGTCATGTTATTTAAAGTTTTATACAGAAACGACATATCCAGCATATCCCTCCTGCTTTTAAGATACATCATATGAAAGCGCTTAAGCCTGTCTTTGTACGACTGAACTCGACTAGATATTCTGCATCGATATGCTAGATGTTTTGTAAGATATTTCTGTACGCGTTCAATCCTATCGATATGGACTTTGTAATACGGAGTCCAGACAACACTTCCATATTCAAGTTTACTTCGAACGAAACAGTTGAACAGGTTTATTAGCGTTGAGAGTTTTTTAAACGCTTTTCCACATCTGAGTACCCAGTGCCCTAAACGCCGAGTATATCATGGTGTCTATGTATTTATTGAACGGTAGTTTGCTATCCAGGGTAACGCCAAGGTCTTTTATTACATCAACCTCTTTTACTGGTTGATCCAAGATTCTGTACTCAGTTTTGAGCTCATAGCGTTTTCTGTGGAATTTTATATGATTACATTTCGTTGGATTTAAACACATCTTGTTGTTTGCACACCAGTCCACCAAAGAACTCACATCTTCTTGCAATTTAAAGGCATCTGTAGGGTCTTTGACAATGCGTGTGAGTTTTAAATCGTCCGCGAACATGTATGCATTCGAATGTTTAAACAGACATGTGACGTCATTTATAAAAATGTTAAAGAACAGGAGGCCCAGGTTAGGTCCCTGTGGTACCCCTGAGTATGCTATGAAATTGTAAGAATGCACTCCCTCCATAACTACTGTTAAAGATCTGTCTCTCAAGTACGACTTGCACCAATCATAGAGGGAGTTGCATAGTCCGTATCTATGTAGCTTTTCAAGTAGGATGCAATGATTGACCTTGTCGAATGCCTTCGAAAAATCAGTGTATAATCTTTCGAATATAACTCTTTCGAATGTGACATCCAGAATCTAACTAAATATATCCCTTTAGTAAAAAATTATCGAACTCTTCGAATATTGTCTCAAAACATACGGAGCATATATAGAAACCTAGACAACCTTCAAGTTACACTATCTCAACTAGACTTTTGTGTTGATATCATGGTCCTTACTGAGTGTAGACTAAATAAATCCAGGCCTGTGCCCAGCATACCTAACTACACTTCATTTGCCACCACTAATTACTATAACCAAAATGACGGTGTGGTTGTCTATGCGAGCTGTAGATTTAATGCCATCACACGTGAAATTAAACTTGACCAAGCATCCTGCGTACAAATAAAATTAGATAATGCTATAATAACTGGTATATATCGATTCCCATCTAACACAAATGCTACTAAATTTATAGACTCTCTCTGTGTACATCTTGAAACCATTAAAACCTTTAATACAATAGTAATCACAGGAGACATAAATATCAACCTTACACAACGCCCACAGGAAACCTCTCTGGATCGAACAAACAGAAATAACTATTTAAATATGTTATCCACCTTTGGTTTTCTTCCAGGTCACACATTTCCTACAAGGGAAAACAGCTGCTTAGACCATTTTATGTTCATCGCACCCCGCGCCGCAGCTGCCCTCCGCCGTCGCGTCGTCGCTATCCCGCCGGCAGTCCGCTGCTGCAACACTTCCTTGTTCAACGAACGAAAACAAAAATGTCCAATCTATTGACGATCTCGGGTGAGTCATTTTAACAATAAGGCTGGAAACAGTGCTCGACCAACGGACAGCGAAATGACAATGGAAATGTATAATGGAATACAGTGCAGCGCTGACAGGCTACTACGCGCGAACAGCTATGTACGTCGGTCGGCTGACGCGCGCGGTGTTTATTTGGGACCCTGATGGCCACTTTCCGCCGCTGATCCATCCTGCCTGCCTGCGGACTGTCCGAACTACCTCCGTGACACAACCGCCGCCGCACCACCACCACCTGACGCATGACCCGCCGCCGCACCACCACCTGCCGCGTGACCCGCCGCCGCACCACCACCTGCCGCGTGACCCGCCGCCGCACCACCACCTGATGCGTGACCCGCCGCCGCACCACCACCTGATGCGTGACCCGCCGCCGTACCACCACCTGCCGCGTGACCCGCCGCCGCACAGCTACAGGGAAGTGGTTGCCTTTTAGGACAGTGTTAAGTGGACACGGCTTACTTAGATAGTGAATTTCTAGCACTCACCCCTGAGACCTAATTAACGCATGGCTAATTGTTAGGTGTATATTAAAGTTAATTTATTAAAAATTGTATAAAACTGTTAGCTATTGTTTTATTATCTCTCCACCACCTACAAGCGTTACATATTGTATTGTCATGCGATATACATATGCTTGCAAAATTTCAGCTCAATTGGATAACGGGAAGTGACTGAAAAATGGATTGCAAATTTTGACGGACAACTTATATACTTACATACATACGAACAGTGCAAGTTAATATAAAGCTTGTAATTAATATCGATACCTAACGTTTAATAACTGAAGTGCATCTTCTTCGACCACTTTGGGAAGTTAAGCGAGTAGCTCGTCTAAACTTTTGCTAGACATCCTGAAGTAGTCGAAAAAATCCACGTGTTCTCGTAATTTCCAAAACAGCATACGAAACTCACCTTCAATTAGTCGATCTACAATTACTGGATGCACATGATATCTTCTCTTTTGTTGTCTTTTTTGCCGTAATCGTTTGCGTAAATAATATTGACATATTATTGAATTTAAAAGTCGATTCATTTTACTCTTTAACTGTACACGTCTGAAGCAATTTGTCATCAGTGAAGCACTAAACGCGTAATCACTACCGACGATCAGCGCGTACCGTCAGTCGAGCACTGTTTCCAGCCTAATAACTAGCTGTGCGCTCTCGCTTTGCTCGGGTGTACTAATGAAGAACACGAACCCAAGCGTCACTGTACACCCCAACTCCCTATAGTATTCTGACTATTCACTCTTTTAACGGAGAATTTTGAACTCAATTGGTATGGCAACGCGGAGTTCCTAATATATAACCACCAGAGGCGCTGTTCGCACATACAAATTTAAACTAAACGCAAACGCGTTCGAAAACGTATTGTATGGATAAAAGTTGTACGTACTAGAGCTACAGATTCAAACATGTATGTTCGTGAGTACCAGTTCATAATACGTTACTCATAAAATTAAATGATTGTGAAGTAAGATGGTATAGGCCGTGTCACAAAATGGACCCAGCTCAGCATTTAAGAAAACTTGTGTTGACTATTTTAAACGCAGATAAAGAGTAATTAGCTAAATAGGCGCAACCATTCTGAAGTTACGTGCCTAATACATAATCATCACCTACCTACATACATCTGGCAACAGATTTTTACAAGCTTTATAGGTATTAACTGTTCGTATGTAATAGACCGTAAGCCCACTCCCAATACGCCTACGTCTCATGACAACACGGCCAATTTTAGGTGCAATAATCTTCTGATTCTTGCTCAGCACAAGTTTTGAACCTGCTGCCATGCATTTTATCGTGTTGTCATGACACGTTGGCGTATTTGGAGTGGGCTTACGGCCTATAAGTATGTATGTAAGTTGTCCGTCAAAATTTGCAACTCTATTTTGAAGCAGATATATTTAACCGATTGAGCTGACATTTTGGGCAAAGGTATAGTTTGGATGACAATTCAATATTATGGTACCATTGAGCTGATCTGATGATGGAGACAGAAGGTGGCCATGGGAATTCAGTACTTAACCGACGTAACCCTGTTGAGTTTGGGCTCGTTAGAATCGTCTCAATGAGTATGTAGTTGATGACGGTATACAGAAAAGTACAGTCGGCAATAAAAGCTTGTACCAAAAATGTAATTTTTGACAGAAACACGTTTTATAATTATTTATTAAGTAGTACCTATATAAAAGCGAAATTTGTGCGTTTGAATGATTATTACCAACTCAGACATGTGAAAACTATAGAACAGATGTGGATGAATCTTGAACCACAGGTAAATCTATAATAATATATACCTACTCTATACTAATCATATTCTAAAACAGTACAAGTATGTGAGATTGTAGCTTTGTAAGTTTGTTTGTTTGTATGTAATGGGTTATCTCCGGAAATGCTCCCATTTTGATTTTTTCTTCACCTGCATATAAAATAGACTTTTTGAAAGAATATGGGATAATATGTTTTAATGCGAGGGTTTACTAGCAAAACCACAGGATCAGCTACCAGCTTAGCAATTCTTGGCAGTAAAAGTGTTAAAATTAAATTATTAGTCTTTAAGGTACTTGCCCTCCATAATATATGGCATTCGTTTTTAGGGTTCCGTAGCCAAATGGCAAAAATCGGAACCCTTATAGATTCGTCATGTCTGTCTGTCTGTCTGTCTGTCCGTCCGTATGTCACAGCCACTTTTTTGGGGTTCCCCATACTAAGAACTGAAACTCAATTAATTTTTTTTTCATCAAACCCATACGTGTGGAGTATCTATGGATAGGTCTTCAAAAATGATATTGAGGTTTTTAACATCATTTTTTTCTAAACTGAATAGTTTGCGCGAGAGACACTTCCAAAGTGGTAAAATGTGTGTGTCCCCCCCCCCTGTAACTTCTAAAATAAAAGAATGATAAAACTAAAAAATATATATGATGTACATTACCATGCAAACTTCCAACGAAAATTGGTTTGAACGAGATCTAGTATGTAGTTTTTTTTTAATACGTCATAAATCGTAAAAAGCCATTTATTTAACGGAACCCTTCATGTGCGAGTCCGACTCGCACTTGGCCGCTTTTTACTCCCTGTTTGAGTTTCCCCAATTTAACACATTCACGGCCAAGAATCGCTACGTTCCTCGCCTATTCAGTATGTAGCAGAGAGCGACTACGGCGTAGGCGGTGCTTTGCGGGTTCCTGGCAGTGAAGGTGTTAATAATAGCATAAAGCACGTGTTAAACAGCCGCCCACTGGTCGTGTTGCAGGACCGGTGTCGGCGCTGCTGGTGCTGGCCGCGCTGCTGGCGGCCGGCGCGCGCGCTGGCAGCTGGGTAACCACGGAGGAGTGCGCGGCGCGTAGCAGTACGAGGCGAGTCCGTCGGTACCCGGTGGACAGTGACGCCACTTGGTTAGATATGTCTAGTTGCAGTTTAACAGCAATCCCAGAACAGCCATTAAGCGGCCTCCCCGCAGTAACATGGCTGTGGCTGTCGAACAACAAGTTGCGCGAGCTGCCCGTCTTCCACGACCACACGTGCCACAACTTGACCAGGTTGGACCTGTACGGTAACCAACTGACTTTAATTAACAGCGGGGCCCTTTCAGCGTGTACAAAATTAGAAGTACTGTATTTGTTTAACAATCAGATACAGTTTATCAGCCATGACGTTTTTACCGCAATGACTAATTTGAAGTATTTAGAGTTGTATAATAACAAGATCAGGTTTATACCTGATCAAATGTTTTCCAACAACGGCAAGCTTGTCAAGTTGTCTCTACACGGCAACATGATCACCCACCTCCCTCCAGACTTCGCCAGCAGGCTGAAGCGCGCAGGCATCGGCCTAGACGGGGTTTCCTTCCACAATAACCCGTGGCACTGCGCGTGCCTTATCGAGCTGCTGGCGGATGTGCGGAGAGCAGGTGTGCCTCACTACTATAAAGAGGTATACTCCGGAACCCGGTCGGTGTGTAACTACAACAGCATGCGCGACTTCCCGTGCCACAAAATTAGGGAGATAAACTTTATGGCTCATGGCGTCCGCTAGACATCCATGCACACAGAAAGACAAGTACACAGACAAGTGCACTAGTTTGTCGCTTCACAACTCATTTGCATTTCAATATGTTGTACGCGCGCACTTTCTCGAGCGCCGAGCTGACGTGTTAGAGCGAGCCTTGTCTGTGTCCTTGTAAATGTTATACTATCAAATAATTAGAACACAATATACCTACTATTATTTATTTATCGTATGGCGGTTACACACTGCAAAGATTATTATGCACACTGGTACATTTATGTATTCGTATCGATGTCGCTGATAGAGTTCCAGTATCATTCATTACTACCATAGTCCATACTATCATTTTATAGATTCATATTTTTTTTACATTCGTTCATAAAATACAAAAAAAAAAAAAAATAACATAAATTGTAATATCTTCCTGATATTGATTAGCTTCGTAGACTAGTGTTCAGTGTATGACATTTCAAAGTTTTTTTTTCATGCACACTATAAAGGGCGTTAGCCATGTCCCCAGTAAAACGCGGTAAACAGGTGATTCTGTTCTGTAGGCGCGAGCTCAAGTCGCGCGCTGTTGTTTACCAACAAACAAATGGTTTGGGATGAACCTGCTCTTGTTATTATTCAGATAATGGCTCATCTGGTCGTGTTTATCACCTCACAAAAACAAGATAAAGCATCCATCTCTTTTTATCAAGTAGTGTCGGAAAGAGATGAATGCGTTATTATTTATTATCATGTCTCTGTACGCGCTAAGCGCGACCAGCACGGGTCCGTGTTCGACTCGCGCGTGTGTGACCGCGGTGTTGCTGACGGTGTTGCGTCTCTCTCTCACTTATTCCTTGCGACCCATTCAAGGACAATAAATCACATATGAGTCATTATGAATCTACGAGCGATTTCCTATACAATGAAAATAAATGCTGTTAAATGTAGCACACGTAGCTTTTACCGCAGTAGTTTGTAGCGAAAATCAATCATATATTATGTTAGTCATTAGTCCTGAATGGGTTATGGTGCACTTCTGTTCTCAAACGCTGAAAGCTTCGACTGTCGCGGCTGCGGGTGGAGACGGAATCACACCTTAACCCATTCGAGGTGACGGCGACGCATCACTACGTGTGCTACGCCGTAGCGCGTAGCAGCGTTTATCCGCTCTGTAGCATCATGGCTCATATATGAGTCATTTGCATTAAATGGGTTAAGGAAAGTCCAATATCGCAGGCAATGTCGCGATGGGTTAGTAGCCATGAGTTTTGCATCGACGCATTACTTCAAAATAAACGACAATCATGTCAATACAATTTAGTCCTCATTTGGTTGATTATGAAGTTATGCGACGGTGCAGATATCTTGGTAACGATCCCAAATGTGTTATCACGAGTGGAATACAGCCGCGACAGTGAGCGGTGTAATACGGGGCGGGGAGGTGTTGTGTTCGGTGTTCGGACGCGCTGAGAGGGTTCTGTTAGCGTTAGATTGTTGTCCTGTTGGTTGCTGGCGGCGTGATGCGGTGCGCGTCACCTGGCAAGTTGAGGCGTGAGGTGCGGGGGCGGGCGGACAGCTGGGGGTCTATCGGACTGAACGTACTGGATTGAAATTAAAGTTATATTTTTCGCGCGCGCTCGATTCCGCGAGTCGTAAGTTAGAACGAGAGCGCGCAACAAATGTTAATTTGATTTCAATCCAATATGTGTAGTCAGGTAGACTCCAGTAACTTATTGTTGTGGATAAGTACTTACAGACTCCAAGTTGGGGAGGCCAAGTCTCTATCATGTTACATATTGTTTTTAACATATTCAATGGTTTTAATGTTTTTATCTCTTAGGTATCAACTTAAGTAGTTAAGTTTATCTGTAGGTATTCTATTGCAAGCTTTTATCATGTTAATTGATTTAGTATATGTAACTAGATACACAATCAGCCGAAAAAAATGGCAGTCCAAAAGAACCGGCTGATGGAATTGGCCGGCTCTTTTGCGTTTAGTCTGGTTTCGACAAAAGGGTTTCGACCGTGAGACTTGTTGGTTGTCAGATATGTCTAAATGTTCAGTCAAAAATGCTTAAATACCAACAAAAAAACAAGAAAAAAAGATGGGATATATTTATTCCAGTAAGTTCTCTTGATAACGTAACGAAATTTGTGTAAACACGTTATAATTGAATAGTTTTAAACATGTTTTAAATAATTATGTTTGTTAGTTCAAATGACATACGTCGCAGAACATAAATCTAAGGAGTCGGTATTAGATACCTTTTTTTATGACGTCGTTACCTACGTTATATAATTTTCATATTTAAGATTTCCAAGGAATCCTCAGCAACATGCAAAACGGGCTGCAGTCATAGCACGCGTCAGTCGAGACGATTTATTTCAACCAAATGACTTTAAAATAAAAAGCGAAGTAAAACATTATTATGTTACAAAGGACACACCTGTTTAGCGGACATGATTGTAACACCGAAAAGAAAAACAATAAAGAACTTTCTATTCTATTCGCGCGTCGTTCGTTCGACTCATTTTCCTGCTTCGGATAATATATACGACAAAAAATGGATTAAACAGTCAACTAAAACTGCCACACCTGTCATGGATAGAAATGGACTATGTCATGGATAGAAATGGACTAACGAGTCCATTTCTTTCCATTACATATTTTAATATCAATTCTTTCCAATAATTTGTCAGGCAAAATTAATTAGTTTATATGGATCCAGTTTATAAAACAAACAAAATCATTTGGAAATTTGAAACTGTTTATTCCCCACTTGTAAAATAAAGAAACCTGATTTATTTGTGATATTGGTCTTTAAAATAATTTTATAAAGCGACTCCATTCATTCGCTATTTAGTTTTGACGTGAGCATTTAAGTCACATTGTGATAAAATCACAATAAACTAAAAAGTATTTCATCTGTTGATGTTGATTTGCTAATAAGGTGCTTAAAGTCAAAAAAACTGAGTTCTTTTTTTTATGAAACATATATTTTGATGCAGGTTATAAGTTAGCGCTATTAGCAACTACTGAACTATAGCTATTAGAATTGTCATTTTGGGGCACATTTCAAAGGCATTTTTGTTCGGCATTGTGAGTCTATTTACTTTATGGTACGTCAATGTGTTACATTCAAATGTTTTTAATGTTTTGTATCAAGTTAGGTTAGTTTATCTGTAGGTTTTTTATTTCAGGCTTTATAATGTCTTTAGGATTAGGTAGTTACTAGAAATTGTGTTGAACTTTTTATGTATAAAAATATAATAAATGTTATTGGTGAGCAAATTTTTTGTTTATTTCCCAAAAATCACTCTATATCTACTTCGTGGTTCGATGCTAATTATTGGGGCAGTGTCGAGCACAGTGACATTTACCTTTGGACAAGTGGAGTACCACCCTTACAGTTCTAAGAGGAGAAGTCTATCCTGCGAGTCGATTGCGTAACGCTTCATACGTACGTTAGGTAGATCTACATGTCATGTTTCTTATGGGCAAATGACAGCTGAGTTGTCCTAACGCTCGTTCGAAAAGTTACGTAATTACGTCTCTGATGGCTATCATATAAGCGGGCAGGCGCGCGGGGCCGACTCGGCGGAGGAGATCTCTAAGAGTATTAGGTGAGTATCGTGAGTACCCACCATGGCCGTGCGAGGTAACAGAGCGGGGTGCGAGGACAACAATCCACCGCTAGGAAGAGATGCGCGAGCGAGGCTAGCAACGCTATTGGTGAAGTTATTCCTCGCACACCGCTCTGTAAAATCCAGGAATATGGAAGGATAGGAAGTCTAGGCAGTCTAAATGACACACGCGGATATTATCAGTTGGGCTTTAATCAAAGAATAACCAAAAAGCCACTGTTAAATATCAAAGGATATTTCGTACATAAGTGGTACAGTCAGCATCAAAAGTAGCTACGAAGACGTCAAAAGTCTTTATTTAAAGGGAATAAGAGCTTTTGACGTCTTCGATTGCGTAGTTACCTTTGATGCTGACTGTACGACCCGGGGCTCGAACACGCGACCTCCGGATTGAAAGTCGCAGGCCTTGCTACTCGACTACAGTGGTTTTAAAAACGAGGGTTGTAATAGACAGATTATTCTTGATATTAATTAATCGGATAGTTATTATTCGTAATCGAACAAAGTAGCAGAGCATATAAAAAAATATGAAATAAATTGCATGGTGACCAGAAGTAGGCGTTTTCCTTGTTAGGTTAATGACAGCAGCGGCCTTCAAGGGCAGCGCAGGTTCATGTGGCTCTGTTGATGTTGGTGGCAAGAGCAGGCTCGCGAAGGCACATCTTCAGCTCGAAGTCTTATATCAATAATATAGAGAATAGATATATTTTTTTAGACAAGGGCTGGTGGAGCAAAATGCAATACACTACTTGCGAACTGATAACCATTTGAAACTGAAAGTAATATAGGTATTTTGAGCTTGCGAATCTTGGCAATTACTTTACATGAAATGCCTTCGTGAATATTTCATTCTGTGAGTGTATTTTGACAACAAAAGCGTAGCAAAATTGACATTTACGCAATCGCAATCACCTCGACTGAGAAGCCCACGTAGGACTTGACATAATAACCATATTTAGTTGTACTAGATAGTATGGATTTGCTGGTGCCATTAATCTAATAAATAAAGCGCCTACTTCTTGTTAGCATGCAATTACATTAAAAGTGTTAGTCATGTAAAATTTACCATCTGCCATAATAATAAATATAAATCTTTATTGCACTACGACATGAGAGAAATATCTTACAAGAAATTAGCTTAAGTAATAAATAATGGTCACAACCGGCGGTTTTATCGCTTCTTGACAATCTTTGGGTAGCAGGAAACACTTAAACAAGAATTGTAAACAGGTAGCTAGTCAAGTGCAGGAATAGGTACATCAAGAAGAGCGTACATACATCAATCTTTCAAATATTGCTAAACAGCAAACTTTAAAAAACATACGTTATAAATCAATAAATATGCAAACATAAATTCATACATTAGTATGTATATTACACATACATCATCATCATCATCATCATCATATCAGCCGAAAGACGTCCACTGCTGGACATATACCTCCCCCAAAGAGTGCCACAATGGCCGGTCCTGGGCCACCCGCATCCAGCGGACTCCCGCGACCTTTACCAGGTCATCAGTCCACCTTGCGGGGGGGGGGGCTACCCACGCCACGCCTTCCGGTACGTGGTCGCCACTCGAGAACCTTTCCGCCCCAACGGCCATCGGTTCTACGTGCAATGTGCCCCGCCCACTGCCACTTAAGTTTAGCAATTCGGAGGGCTATATCGGTTACCTTGGTTCTGCTGCGGATAGTCTCATTTCTGATGCGATCGCGCAGAGAAACTCCCAGCATAGCCCTCTCCATTGCCCTTTGAGTGACTTTGAGCCTTCTTATGAGGCCCATAGTAAGCGATCAATAATTGTGTCACCAAGGTTCCTTAGGTAGGTATGTGGTGCGAATAAGGAATTTGAACACCATTAAACATTACGGCTGGTAAGTTAATAAAATCAACACTAGAATGAGCTCCTGACTGCCTACGATTATGATCTGGGTTTTAGCAGAGTTTACCTTAAGCCCATAAAGTTGCACTTTTACCTCATGATTAAGGCGAAGTATGCCCAGCAGGGTATGTGCGTAATTTTTGTACAAGAGTTAAGCCATACTTAGAGGTGTCATTTTGTATCTGTATCCTCACGCTCGTTGGAGGCGTCACGCAATTACCCTGCACGCTGACTTGCGGTGCTACCTATTTGCGATTCCATATTATATCATAACTTTATGCAATCGTGTAACCATCTAGTACTAAAAAGATGAAACTAGCTGTCTTAGTTGAAGAATATCACAATATTACTAAACTCAAAGTTAAGAACAGATGTAGTAGATTAAGAAAGTTCCTTCATCATCCCAAAGCCAATTTTTTTTACCTACATACAATAACATATATGGTTCTCGACACTTACTGCCTAAAATTATAAATCAACTAGCTTTTGCCCGCGACTTCGTCCGCGTAGAACTCGTTTATATCGTAGCTCGATACAAACTTTCCCCCTCCATTTCCCTTTTAGGGGTAGATTTCCGATATAAAAACTATCATATGTCCTTACCCGAGACTCAAACTATCTTTATCATTATTATCATTTATCATCATCATCATATCAGCCGAAAGACGTCCACTGCTGGACATGGGCCTCCCCCAAAGAGTTCCAAAGTGACCAATCTTGCGCCACCCGCATCCAGCGGACTCCCGCGACCTTTACCAGGTCATCAGTCCACCTTGTGCCTACCAACGCCGCGCCTACTAACTACCTCTATACAAAGTTTTATCTAAATGGGTTGTACAGTAGCTTCATACAAATATTTAACCCCCATTTCACCCCCTTAAGAGATGATTTCCGGGATAAAAACTATCCTATGTCCTTTTCCGGAACTCAAACTATCTGTTAACCAAATTTCATCTAAATGGATCACTCATATCCAAATTTTCACCCCTTAGTTGAGGATTTTCGGGATAAAACAATCCTATGTCCTTCCCCAGAACTCCCAACTATCGCTATACTAAATTTTCACCCCCATTTCACCCCCTTAGGGAATGATCTCCGGAATAAAACTATCAGATGTCCTTTCCCAGGACTCAAATTATCTCTTAACCAGATTTCAACTAAATGAATTTCATCCAAATCTTCACCCCTTATCTCATCCTCTCAGGCAATGATTTTCGTTACAAAAACTATGCACTTTCCTTTCCCGGAACTCCAACTATCTCTATACCAAATTTCATCTAAATGGGTTCTATTCTAATTTTCACCCCTCATTTCACCCCCTCAGGAGATGATTTTTCAGAAAAAAAACTATGAATTGTCCTTCCCTGGGACTCCCACTATCTTTATACCAAATTTCAGTTAAATGGATTTTATCCAAATATTCACCCTCTATTTCATACCCTTAGGGGATGATTATCGGAATTAAAAATGTCGGTTGTCATTATCCGGGACTCAAACTAACTCTATACCAAATTTCATCTAAATGGATTCCATCCAAACTTTCACCACTCATTTCACCCTCTTAGATGATTTTCAGGGTAAAAACTATGCATTATCCTTTTTCGGAACCCCAAACTATCTCTATACCAAATTTCATCCAAATAGGGTACATCCAACTTTTTACCCCCTATTTTATGCCCTTGGAGGATTTTTTTCGGGACAAAAGCTATTTGTTGTTCTTCTACGCGAGTAAAACTATCTCTATAGGCACCAAATTTCATCCTAATGGGTTCCATCCAAATTTAAACCACCATTTCACCCCCTTAGAGGATGATTTCCGAAATTAAAACTACGCTATGTCCTTGCCCAGGACTCAAACCATCTCTATACCAAATTCCATCGAAATGGTTTCCATCCAAATTTTCACCCCCTTAAAGGATGAATTCAAAAACAAAAATTATCATATGTCATTTTCCAGCACTCAAACTATCTCTTAACTGTTAACTTAAGTTTTATAAGTTTTTATTGTTACTAACATGATATGGACTTAGTCTGAAATAAATAATTTGAATTAAATTGGATTAACCAAATTTCATCTAAATAGGTCACATCACATCCAAATTTTCATCCCTTTAGGGGGTGATTTTCGGGAAAACACTATCCTATGTGCTTTCCCAGGACTCCAACTCGCTATACCGTAAATGGGTTCCATCCAAATTTTCATCCCCCATTTCACCCCCTTAGGAGATGATTTCTGGACTAAAAATTATTTTAGGTCCTTCCCCAGGACTAAGTATCTCCATACCAAATTTCATCTAAATGGGTTCTATCCAAATTTTCACTCCTCATTTCACCCCCTCATGAGATGATTTTTCAGGATAAAAAGTATGCATTGTCCTTCCCTGGGACTCCTTCTATCTCTTTACCAAATTTTAACTGAATGGGATTTATCCACATGTTCACCCCTATTTCATCCCCTTAGGGGATGATTTTCAGGATTCAAAGTATCCGTTGTCATTTTCCGGGACTCAAACTATCTCTATACCAAATTTGATCTGAACGGAGTCCATCCAAAATTTCACCCCCCACTACACCCCCTTATGGGCAGATTTCCGGGATAAAAACTATCCAATGTCCTTCCCCAGAATTTAAACTAACTCTAAACCAAATTTTATCAAAATGGGTTACATCCAAATTTTCACCCCCACGTTTTACCCCTTAAGGGGAAGATTTCCGGGATAAAACTTATCCTTTGACCTTCCCCGGGACTCGAACTATTTATATACCAAATTTCATCCAAATCGGTGCAGCGGTTTAAGTAGCTCCATACAAACTTCCACCCCCCATTTTATTCCCTTAGGGGTTTATTTCCGGGATAAAAACTACCCTTTGTCCTTCCCCAAGACTCAAACTATCTCTATACCAAATTTCATTTAAATCGGTTAAGCCGTTTTCACGTGATGCGCGGTCACATAAACAGACAAACAGATAAACAGAAAAACAGATAAACAGACAAAAATTCTAAAAACTGTTGGAACGTGTTCTGTTATCGATTTTAAGTATCTCTAGCCAATTTTTTTTCGAATATCTTCCATGTACAGACTTTTGACCCTCTTCAGCTTTATTATTATGTATAGATGTATAGATGTATAGATTACCTGAACACGTACAAAACCTTTATGTGAAAGGTTGTAAAATAAGAACAAACATGAAAAAGCAAAGTCTTCTGTAAATTAAGTTATGTATACCTACTTAAAATATTTACTTTTAATCTTATACTTACTTGTCTTTGTTAAATTCATGTGGTTAGCCTTCCTATCGTATTTTTTTTTCAATTCCGTAATATTATAATTGGTCATTCAAACCGAACTTACTAAAGTTCATATAAATGTACGCGCTGTTTTAGGATATAACTTCAAAATAATAAGCGTTACAATCGCATGTCACACTTAAAATAAAAAGCGGCCAAGTGCGTGTCGGACCACGCACAACGAAGGGTTCCGTGCCTACTACTATACACTACTACATTACGACTAGTGGATCTCCTCAAACTGTGCACGTCTTGACTAATTTGATAAAATATTGTTAACTTATTCATTCGCCTAACAGATTTCGTACCGAACCGTGTATCAGCGAAGAAATATGTATACATACATACATACGTACAAATGTCGGATTGTTTTTCGATTTTGTTAGCGTCGTGATGTCATCAGTAATTCCGCTGCACAGCAGATCAGGTTTTAATGTGTTTCTCCTCGCGTGGTAACACAGAGGGTCGCAGAAAATCTGTTTATCCAGAATTTCGCATAAATATATCTAAACAACTATTACGAAGATAGTCTTCGTTAATATCTCCAAAAACTACAGAGTCTATTAACGTTTCGAAGGCGCATTTGGGAGACCTATAATTTGCAAATAAGCTTGTATTATTATATTTAAGTAAGAGAAACTGCTTCAACATGTCCAGCTATGTTGCTTGCTTGCTCATAATAATTTCTAGGACAATGTCTAAGACTTGTTTTTGCCCATGCTAAGACACCATATCCTGGATTCAAAGATGCGTGTTCAGAAGTTGTACTACTTCTACAAAACCAGGTAAGTTAATGGAGTCAAAACAGCTACTCTAAGTTTCTACTATAAAATAGATATCAGAGGCTAATATTTGTGAATCACTTGTGGCCCCATCGCATCGGTAAGATGATGTAGAAAATACGATAATAGAGAGATCTCTCAGGGACCGAAGTCCAATAAGAGTTGTTTGGATGTTATTATTTATGCAACTGATTTAAGAAACTTCGATAGTGCGATGCAGAACTCGTCAGATTTGACAGGAGTGACGCCACATCAGCCCCCCTTTGAGACAGGGGGTCAAGGATGTATGAAGAGTAGAGTGCAGCTTGCCAGTGCTCAGAGCCAGCGTGGCGAGCGAGCGCTCAGAGCCAGGGTGGCGAGCGGAGAGAGAGAGAGAGAGAGAGAGAGAGTCTGGCTTGCTGAGAAGAGTCGGGCGTCAGTCAGGATATTCAGAGTTGCGCTTATGTCCATTGTCGGGGTCACCAATGTAGAAAATACGATAATAGAGAGATCTCTCAGGGACCGAAGTCCAATGAGAGTTGTTTGGATGTTATATTTATGCAACTGATTTAAGAAACTTCGATAGTGCGATGCAGAACTCGTCAGATTTGACAGGAGTGACGCCACAATGATTTTTTAAGGACTGTAAATTATGGAATACGATTATACGATCGCTTGTTGAACGGGTGGACTGCCCGATAATGCGGTACTGGGACGAGGTGCATGCTCCGGTGCGTGCCCCCTCACGCCGATATTAGTTTTGCTAAGTAACTTGTTTTGTTACTAACACTAGTTTTTAAGTTAATATATTGTTACTAACAAATTATGGATGAATTAGTCCGAAATAAATGATTTTTAATTTAATTTAATTTAATTTATAACCTAGGTATCTCCTTGGTAAATAATTTCTGGATTAGTATTCTACGTCTCAAGATGCACCCAAATCGCACGGCAAAAATTGAAGACCAAGGCCTGACTGAGAACCTCTTATATTTCAGTGATTTGATATGAGACCGAAGGTGAACTGCAAGGTCCTACCGTAACTAATTAATAACTAATTAAAAATTCACTTCTTATCCAATATATTGCCGACGTAGGTGAATCGTTAATAAAACTTTTCTTACCTACAAACTACTTATTTAAGCTGTTTGTTTATTGGGCAGTTTCAGTTTTAGTTTAAGTAACGAATCATCTGTTGACTATTTTCATGTGGTATAGAAATACAGAACTTCGAGCTGATTAACAACAATTAATGATTAGAGGTTAAAATGCCGGTTTCAAAAATTGATCTTCGATTTCAATCCGTTTCTGCGGTTCTATATAAAACAATTTGTCAATATTGATCGTTCCTCGTTTTTCTGCAGCAAATTGTTTTTATTCTACGTACAATTGTTTTAATTATAACTAAACAAACTTTTAGCCGCGACTTCGTCCGCGTATACGATAGTCACCTTAAACGTATTCGAGGCATTCCACGAGCTGTCCCGTACAAACGCGTGTATTTTTATGTCTATAGAGTTATCTTTGCAATTTTTAATTGGAGTATTATAATTCTGACCATAGTTTGACTCTATTGTCGCAAAAAAGAAACTCCAAGACTTACCAATTTTCTGGAAAATCGTGTTCGTACGGGACAACGGTGGACTTTCCCGTGGAATGCTCCATATAATGTTGAACGCCTAAAAAATCTAAGAGCAAAAATATGCTATTACTGCTATTAGACATGAGCATGACAGCCGGCACAGGCGCCGCATCAATTATCGATTATCACACTTAATTCCATAATACTTACCTCTTTTCATCCCTTTAACTTCCACCATGAAAAAAAAACTATCCTATGTCCTTCTCAGGCTCTCAAAACTACCTCCATAACAAATTTAATTGAAAAGGTACAACAGACAGACAGAGTAGGTAACTTTCGCATTTATAATATGATAATATATTAAGTATGGATAGGGATTTATGTTTTGTAATCGAAATACGCTGATAATCAGTACCTATGCTTGTAATAAATAGTCGTAATTAAGCATATCAGTGAACGACATTATATTATATTAAAAAGGTCGTATCGTCATACAAATCTTACGGCACTTACTCGTAAACCTTTAAACTGATCTTTTTCAAAATGCTTTTCGGTGAAAGTATTTAATAAGCACTATGTCCATGATTTTTTTTTAATTTTTCACTTCCACCGTTCGAAAGTTAGAGGGGGGGGACATAATTTTCGTGCCTTTCGTGGCGATTATCTCCGAGTACATTCACATAATCAAAAAAAGTGCTAAGTAACTTTATAATTATTTTAAAAGACCTAACGTTTCATGTGCCACATATGGACCTAAGGTGAAAAAAAAAATTTGACATGGAGTTACAATTACAAGTATGGAGTGCCCCCGTAAAAAATATTTTTTTAGTAATTTCATTGCATAATTATATAGCGGTCATCAAAATACACCTTCACTCCAAATTTCTTTCAAATACAACTTATAGTTTTCGAGTAAAATGCCTGTGACATACGGACAGACGGACATGACGAAACTATAAGGGTTCCGTTTTTGCCATTTTGGCTACGGAACCCTAAAAAGGGTAAAAAAAAAGTAAAAAAAAAACAAAAAAAGTAAAATAAAGTTTTTAAAAAAGTAAAAAAAAAGTTAAAAAAATTTAAAAAAAAATAAAAAAACGTTTAAAAAAAAGGAAAAAAAGGTAAAAATAAAAGTAAAACAAAAATATGTCATAAAATATACCTACAAAAACAAAAATAAACATTTAACGTTCCACGTCATAGTACTTTTAACGTTCTACGTCTACTTTCTTCACATGAGGATAAAAAGTGATTTTCTCAATAGTTAACAAACATACAAAAAGGCCTTTCCGAGCTAGTGAGGTGAAAACACATATGTGGTGTACGGAGGAAGTTGGATGCGATGTCCAGCCAGTGGTCTCCGCCCCCGCGGCGCCGGTCGACTAGATAGATAAGATACTCGTATTACATTGTTCTCAAAACAAATAAGTTTTAAATTAAGGCAAGCAGCCTACGGCATAATATTTTGGGGTAATTCTGTACAAAACTCAATTCAAAGAATTTTTATAGCGCAGAAAAAGTGTATAAGGGCAATGTGCAATATTAAACAAATTGAATCATGTAAACCCCATTTTAAAACACTAGGCATACTGACTTTAACAAGCCTGTACATCTTTGAAGTGTCAGTCTTTGTTAAATCAAATCCGGTTCTATTTCCAATAGAAAGCTCCTGCGCAAGCGGAAGATCGATTCGGCATAAATATAAAATAAATGTGGCCCCTGGCAAAACTGCATTACTAAGAAAAAGTATATTGGGAATGGCAACTAAAATTTATAACTTTTTACCAGATGCTCTTAAATGTCAAGATCTTCACATATTTAAGAAGGACCTGAAAAACAAACTGGTCGAAAGAGCTTATTACACGCTAGATGAATTCTTTAATGACCAAGTCTAATTGCATGTTTATATAATTTCAATTTATTGTCATGTTTAAAATAGAATTCTCTTGACATTGTGAACTGTAATTATTATTATATATTGAATTTTTTATTTTCTAAATCTTTAATCGTGACATTCCTTATTTTTATTTTTGTTCTTAATTATGTATGACATCTACTTACTATTGATTTTGTATAAAGCAGTACGCTGCTAATTTATATGTTTAAATCTGTTTGACATATATAGGTATTTAATATAAGAACACATGTGCCATTTATTATTGTAATTGTTCTCCTGTTTTATTTTTTTGTACGCCGCAAGGTAGAACATAGAGGACTCTCAACCTAATTTAAGATCTACAATGTATACATTACCTATGTTTCACAAAATAAATTACTTACTTACTTACTCGTGAAGTGATCGATTAAAAGGCCTAAGGATATCAAATGAACCAACATTTGCTTAACTCAATATGATGACAACACTTTGATGACCACTCTACGTCTACTGTTGAAGGAAAAAACATTAGGTATTATTATAAAATAAGGGTAAGTTATAGGGTTTAATAATAAATAAACGCTTTTCGTCTATAATACAAAAGAAGTTCCCATGAAGTCTTGGCGGAGGTACCAGTCCCTACGGCGACGGCGGGGTTGGGCAAGGTTCGTGTGTTGCGAATGCACTTCGTTGTAACTGGCGAGCGTTTCTGGCTTCAATACTCATGAATACTTTAATTTCCGGGAATATTCCCGGAAAATGTTCTCTGTTGCCGGCAATGTTACCAGTTACCACTAACTTGACATTGTTGCAAATAAGTCTCGCTTCACGCTCACTAATGTGAAGAGGTGACAAGTTTTAGATGATTTGCAAACCCGACCGGAAAAAAAGGTGAAGGGTAGTGGAAGTTCACGATATTGAATAAACTATGGAATTAAATATAGCCTATGTATATGTAAGGTGATAAACCGTGTTTCATGGTATACGTAGACGGCTATCATTTACCTATGTGTGTGACAGAGACTTGACGAACTCGAAGAGTCGTCCACACGTGATTTTGTGCACTGCGCTAGCCATTCAGATAGATTCTCACAGACGTGGGTAGTATAGATACGAGTATAACTAACAACTTAGCAAAATTGAAAAATCCCCGACATTTTCATTTCAAAGTTCAATATCTCAAAAACGGCTGAACCGATTTTGATAAAAAGTAGCTAAGCACCATCTCGATCACGTCAGATTTCGGATAAAAAAATTGCATTCAAAGCGGTCACAGGCAGACAGACCCCTCTTTTTGCATTCAAAGCGGTCACAGGCAGACAGACCCCTCTTTTTGCATTCAAAGCGGTCACAGGCAGACAGACCCCTCTTTTTGCATTCAAAGCGGTCACAGGCAGACAGACCTCTCTTTTTGTGCATTCAAAGCGGTCACAGGCAGACAGACCCCTCTTTTTGCATTCAAAGCGGTCACAGGCAGACAGACCCATCTTTTTGCATTCAAAGCGGTCACAGGCAGACAGACCCATCTTTTTGCATTCAAAGCGGTCACAGGCAGACATACCTCTCTTTTTGCATTCAAAGCGGTCACAGGCAGACAGACATCTCTTTTTGCATTCAAAGCGGTCACAGGCAGACAGACCTCTCTTTTTGCATTCAAAGCGGTCACAGGCAGACAGACCCCTCTTTTTGCATTCAAAGCGGTCACAGGCAGACATACCTCTCTTTTTGCATTCAAAGCGGTCACAGGCAGACAGACATCTCTTTTTGCATTCAAAGCGGTCACAGGCAGACAGACCTCTCTTTTTGCATTCAAAGCGGTCACAGGCAGACAGACCCCTCTTTTTGCATTCAAAGCGGTCACAGGCAGACAGACCCCTCTTTTTGCATTCAAAGCGGTCACAGGCAGACAAACCTCTCTTTTTGTGCATTCAAAGCGGTCACAGGCAGACAGACCCCTCTTTTTGCATTCAAAGCGGTCACAGGCAGACAGACCCATCTTTTTGCATTCAAAGCGGTCACAGGCAGACAGACATCTCTTTTTGCATTCAAAGCGGTCACAGGCAGACAAACCTCTCTTTTTGTGCATTCAAAGCGGTCACAGGCAGACAGACCCCTCTTTTTGCATTCAAAGCGGTCACAGGCAGACAAACCTCTCTTTTTGTGCATTCAAAGCGGTCACAGGCAGACAGACCCCTCTTTTTGCATTCAAAGCGGTCACAGGCAGACAGACCCATCTTTTTGCATTCAAAGCGGTCACAGGCAGACAGACCCATCTTTTTGCATTCAAAGCGGTCACAGTCAGACATACCTCTCTTTTTGCATTCAAAGCGGTCACAGGCAGACAGACATCTCTTTTTGCATTCAAAGCGGTCACAGGCAGACAGACCTCTCTTTTTGCATTCAAAGCGGTCACAGGCAGACAGACCCCTCTTTTTGCATTCAAAGCGGTCACAGGCAGACAGACCCCTCTTTTTGCATTCAAAGCGGTCGCAGGCAGACAGACCTCTCTTTTTGCATTCAAAGCGGTCACAGGCAGACAGACCCCTCTTTTTGCATTCAAAGCGGTCACAGGCAGACAGACCCCTCTTTTTGCATTCAAAGCGGTCACAGGCAGACAGACCTCTCTTTTTGCATTCAAAGCGGTCACAGGCAGACAGACCCCTCTTTTTGCATTCAAAGCGGTCACAGGCAGACATACCTCTCTTTTTGCATTCAAAGCGGTCACAGGCAGACAGACATCTCTTTTTGCATTCAAAGCGGTCACAGGCAGACAGACCTCTCTTTTTGCATTCAAAGCGGTCACAGGCAGACAGACCCCTCTTTTTGCATTCAAAGCGGTCACAGGCAGACATACCTCTCTTTTTGCATTCAAAGCGGTCACAGGCAGACAGACCCCTCTTTTTGCATTCAAAGCGGTCACAGGCAGACAGACCCCTCTTTTTGCATTCAAAGCGGTCACAGGCAGACAGACCCCTCTTTTTGCATTCAAAGCGGTCGCAGGCAGACAGACCTCTCTTTTTGCATTCAAAGCGGTCACAGGCAGACAGACCCCTCTTTTTGCATTCAAAGCGGTCACAGGCAGACAGACCCCTCTTTTTGCATTCAAAGCGGTCACAGGCAGACATACCTCTCTTTTTGCATTCAAAGCGGTCACAGGCAGACAGACCCCTCTTTTTGCGTCGGGGGTTAAAAAGAAATCGAAGTCAACGCGAACCAAGTCGCTCGCAAATGCTAGTTGTTTTCCTATAATATGCATTACATAGATAGAATACTTTATACAAATACAAATAATACAAATACAAATACTTTATTCGTCGATCATAGGTACACATAACATAATATTGCAGACGGTGGTAAAAGCGGTATTGTTTCACTATGTCGTACCCGGAGGCATACGAAATTGTACATGCTTTCACTGAGTGATAAGAGTAGGCATGCATTAAATTTTAATTCATTTACGGTAGTCACAATTTAAAATGTCAAGTTTCAAAAAAGAAAAAAATAATAATAATAATAATTTATGAAGATTCTAATACAAATAAATAATTTTGTTATAATTAATGTCAAAAAAAAAGGCGTATTACTAGTACAATAAAATATGATACATTTATTCGATGTCTGACAGGAATTCGTTACAGGAGTAGTAAGCCTTTTTAATCAAGTATTCTTTCACATGAACTTTAAATTTAACAATGTCACATATTATCCTCAGCCGCTCAGGTAACTTATTGTAGATTCTGGGAGCCATACCCAGAACACTTTTGGATAAAAGAGCAGTTTTTGAGGGATGAGCACAGATCTTATGCTGCAAACGTTCACTGGTGAAACGATGAAATAAATGTGCATGACTCTTAACAAAAACTACTAAATCGTGAATGTATAGACAGGGAAAAGTTAATATTCTTAAGTTTACAAAGTATGGCCTACACGATATAGTTGGTGTTAAATGACATGCAGCTCTAACACATTTTTACTGAGCTTTGAAAACCAAGGGCCAGTTCGTTGAATTCCCCCAAAAAATTATACCGTAACGAAGTATAGACGACACATAAGCATGATAGGCCGTAAGTATAATAGACTGACTCGCGACTTTCCTCAACATATATATAGCATACGAATAGCGACTAAGTCTTTTGCATACAATATCAATTTGACATTTCCAATTCATGTTACTGTCCAAAACTAACCCTAAAAATTTTGTATTGCTGACTTCAGTAATTTGTTGTCCCCTATAACCTACATTTGTATTCATCAAATCATTTTTCCTTTGCTTAAAATTCATAATATTCGTTTTTTCTAAATTCATCTGCAAATTATTATTGCTTAGCCACGTAATTATACATTCCAAAGCACGATTCATTTCTACGTCATAATTATTTAGACTTGTACCACTAAATATAGCAGTGCTATCATCCGCAAAGAGAACCATCGGATATTTTGTAACATTTGGGAGATCATTAATGTAAATGAGAAAAAGTAAAGGCCCTAATATGCTCCCTTGCGGTACCCCATATAATGATTCTCTGGCCTGTGATTGAAATGGTATTTCAGTTTTTGATTTACTACATAATTTCGTTACTACTGTGTATTGCTTCCTATCACTTATATAAGACTTAATTAGGTCGAGCACATTACCCCTAACGCCATATTTATCTAATTTGCTAATTAAAATTTTTGGATGTACACAGTCGAACGCTTTTGTCATGTCCATGTATATGGCTGACACTGGTATTCGTTTATTCATGCAGATTATTGCTTTAGAAACCAAGTCATATATTGCTGCGTTAATAGACCGGTTTTTACGAAACCCTTTTTGTTCACTAGCAAATAATCCTTTTGTTTCAAAATAATTGTAAATATTTGTATAAATGACCTTCTCAAACACTTTGGATAAAACTGATAATAATGCTATGGGTCTATAGTTGGCCATGTTCTGTTTATCTCCTTTTTTGAAAAATGGTTTTATTTTAGTAATTTTTAATTTATTAGGAAAAATGCCATTCTCTATACATAGGTTCATTATATGGCATATGACTGGTGCAACTATTTTGCCCACACTCTTTAATACTCTTGTGTCTATTTCATCATGTCCAGTACTTTTAGTATTTTTTAATGACTTTATTATTTTAAGAATGTCAATTGATGTTACTGGTGGCATAAATATTGAACCGGATAAATTATTGTGTATTGTGTTATTAAATGTCATGTTTATATTAGAATTTTGATTGATATTCAGATTTTTACTGGCGATGTCATTAATTGAATCTATAAAATAATTATTAAAGGCATATGCTATATGTTTAGGACTGTTTAAAGTTTTTCCATTAACATTTACTGTTGTTATATTTTCTGTTGGGTAGTTTGTCTTAGCGTTAGTAATGATATCCCATGTAGCTTTCCCCTTATTTTGAGACTTTTTTATGAAATGATCATTCTGAGCTTATACTTATTCCAGGAATAATTTTCCGAGGAGATCCCATTTTGGGTTGCAGAAGTTGATACAAAAGTTCACGCGGACGAAACACACACAAACGGTTCACAGGCAAAAGTTGTATCATTCGAGGGGCGTTTTCAGATAACTGGAACTATGTTCCTATCTGTTGCGAAGACGCCCCCTAAACATATGATTCCTTCGATAACATGGATTGGCGCGTGAGTCAGTCCGCCTGCGTCCGCAATAATAAGCGGCCCCGTCGCTCCACGGCACACTCTGCTGCAGTCCCTCGCCGCGTGCGCCCGACCTTGCCACAGTGCGATCTTTCTGTTCTGGATTCTGAATTCATTTTGCACTTCTCTGAATTCGTTGCCTGTTTTTTCGACCTTTACCTAAACTGCTCCAGTCCTTCGCCGCGCACGCCCGACCTTGCCAACTGCAAACGCGACCTCACCGCCACACAGTGCCAACTTTCTTTTCCGGATTCCGAATTCATTTTGCGCTTCTCCAAATTCGTTGCCTGTTTTTTCTACGTTCACCAAAACTCTTCTAGCTACCTGTGCGATGGCTGCTGTGTCCTTCGGTATTTTTGGTAAGTGTTTTCTAGTATTTTCGCAAGTCCTTGTTTTTTAAGTAGGTACTGATTAGGCACTTTCCTGCTAGTATAGGATAATAAACCGTCACGTTATCGCAATAAATTTTAATTAGAAAATATAATCAAAATCATAAAAAAAAATACTTTGAGTATTAGAAAATAGGTTGTTTTAGTACCGTTTGAAAGTTAATCAAACGTTAAGTCTCAATAAATAAAATACCTAGAACAATACAAACTGTAACACCGATGTACATACCTATGTTTAACAAATAAAATATTTTGTATTTGTATTTGTTCTGTTAGGTACGAACACAACTGGCCAACTATACTGTCCCCCATGCAATAGAGTTTTATATGTGTACCTACACATAGTGCTAAGGAAATAAGGGTGTATTTGAGACATTTAGTTCTTAAAAGGTCTATGCCCACAGCAACGTATTATATATACAATTAATGTACACTTGTCCTGAAAACAATGTTATTTTATCTAGTCGGCCGGCGCCGCAGGGGCGGAGGCCGGCTGGTTTGGACATATCGCATCCAACTTCCTCCGTAAACAACATGTGTTTGTCGCCGCGAATAATAAACAAAATAAATTCAACTCTTTTCTCTACACTACTAGATTGATATTCCGTTGTACATTCTATTAGGTATGCGAGGGGCGTTGCCAGATAACTGGAGCTGTGTCATCGCAACAGCGCCTGAACCCGTTGGCCAAGAGCGCAGCAAGTCCGGTTAGTGTGACACGCGATTGTGACGCTTATCGTTGTAAACTTATGTCCTAAATTAGCGCGTACATTTACGTTAGCATGGGTATAATAATAGTGAAATGTTATATTTTATGATAAGGAGACCAAACCACATACATTTAAAAATACAAATTATGTATTTGCAACTAGGTACATTATCATCTATAGACTTACGGCGGAAAATGCCAAGACCGATGTCCAGTGTACTTCATGCAATCATGTATACTTAACCGTTCAGTAGTTTTGCTAAAGTTCACTATTTGAAGTCTTAATCATAGTGATGATGATGAATGAACATAAATATCAAGTATAGATTTTAATGAGCGTTTGCTCGTTTATCTACGTGAAAGCGCACAACAACTCTTATAGTTTGGAAGTTTTGAACCGAACCTCAATATTTTCCGGCACTGACAATTAAATTATCAAAAAAAAACAATCAGTGGCAAAACCTATCTCATTCGCTGTTGACTAAGATACCTATAGTTGAATCTGAATCGCGAGTAAGAAAAGAAATATCTCGAGTGTAAGTTCTTCTTTTGACACTCGCCATTTTACGAGCTTTCTATTAACTTGCGATGTATATAACTAACTAGGTATGTATGTCACCAAGTCACTATCTTTGTTCGGGTGGAATCTTGCAACTCCATTTTGAAGCAGATATACCTATCTTCAACCGATTGAGCTGAAATTTTTGGTTAAGGTATAGTTTGGATGACAATTGAATATTATGGTCCCAACGAGATGATCTGATGATGGAGGCAGAAGGTGGCCATGGGAATTCAGTACCTAAGCGACGTAACCCCGTTGAGTACACTGAAAAAAATGTTAGGTTGGATTTACCAGATTCCGTGTAAATGTTACCAAAGTTAGCGGTTGATTTCGGTCCTATCACGAATTTTGGTTGATTTTATCAAACTAAATAAGTTGGTGTTGTACCAAATTTATTTCGTAGATTACACCTATATTTTGTAGTAAATAGTAAAATTGTTTACCAAAGTACTTTAGTAACATTTCTCATCAAAGTACTTTAGTATATTTTTTACCAAAGTACTTTAGTAACGTTTCTCACCAAAGAACTTTAGTACATTTTTAAACAAAGTACTTTAGTAACCTTTTTATCAAAGTAGTTAAGTATAATTTTTTTCAATGTAGTTTGGTGTAATCTACCAAACGGATATTTTTCATTTTACCAAACATACTCGTCTTTTTTTACCAAATACCTTTGGCATGTTCTACTGTTACTATTTTTTGGTACAAATTACCGAAGTTAGTCAGTAGAAAATGCAAAAGTAATTTGGTAAAATCTACAACACAATTTGGTAGATATAGCACTTTCTATTGGTACAATGTATAAAAAATTTTGATTGAATGAGCTGAACTTAACTTGTAAGTATAATGTAATTTATTTGGTGAACTCTAACAAACAAAGTTAAGTAGTATTTACTAATCACGTTCGGTGTATTTTGTCAGCTTTAGTTTGGTAATATTTACCAGATTTATATTTTAGTTACTACTAAAGGTGTTTGATATATCTACCAGATATGTAACGCAGTTTTCATCAAAGTTAGTCTAGTATCATCTATCAGATTGGATCGTGCTTTATATCAAAGATAATATTGTATTATCTACTATAAGTGGATCGCAGATTTTATCAAATATAATTAAGTATTATCGATCATGTGTTTCGTATTTTTTCCTAAAATTGGTTTGGTAATATCTAGCAGATTTGTACTGTGGTTTTTACCAAATGTTTACTAGTAATATCTACCAAGATTTTATCAGTGCTTGTTCTGCTAATTGTACCGGTCTTAGTTTAGTAAGACGTACCAAATAAGTAGTGTAGTTTAAAGGTGTTAGTTTGGTTAATTTATCAAACTAACACTAGTAAAATGTACACATCTTTTTAGGTAAATATCACCAAACACAATTTTTGATTTCCAGAGTATAAATAGGGTGTGGTATCATTGAAAATTAGAAACTTGCAATATTGCTGACATGGTATGAGAGTAAAATTATATTGCAGTTTAGATTTTCAAACTACGTAGTTTTCTATGTAGATTGAAGATTATTCGTAGCCACACCCTAAAAATATTGTAGATGAAAAAAAGCTAAAGACAAACACTTCAAAAATATGCAGGCTTATTGGTAACCAACGTATTTCTTTTAAGGGAGATATAGTAAAGCTCATTTGCAATTAAAAAGGTCATGAAGGCTATCCGAAAATCAGCAATTCCTAGAGAGTGAACATTTACAAATTGCCTTTTTTAAATAGATAACACTGTTAAAAGGAATAACGTCGATTTACCAGTAGCCTTATTTAATATTATAAGGGCTATATAAATACGGTGGTTTAAAGAAAAATAGTCCGAATTTTGGTACATGTAATATAATTTATTTTACGAATCGATACAATAAACTGTAGATCACTTATTTTAAAATTATGTCAGTGACTTAGTAGGGTACAAAATCTTTCTTATAATAAAAGTCAAAAGGATGCCAGGTTGCGGCCCACATACTTTCTCTGCGGCTGACCGTACGTGAATCAAATTCCTTGGCTGTACATATCTTAACTTTAAGTTTACGAGATAGATACCTTGTTCACGGTATACGTAGTAAGTGTGAATCTTATAGGCTGAGTTACAAGTCATGATAAAATTTGCTGAGTAGTCTTATAGACTGGGCTCTCAGTGAAGTATCGTTTGCAAAAATAGCGCACCGTATTCTGACGTCTTTGTGTAGATTCCAGACATAATTCGCTGCCCCAATATTATAAGGTTCCATGTTGCAATTTTATCAACTTGAAATTTGAAGTTTATAATATTGGGGCAGCGAGATGTTGCCAACCATATTCTGCGTCCAGGCAGTGAAAAGTTTTGAAGCATACGTCCAGCGCTTTCAGGAATGAGTTTATATTATAAAGGATGTCGTCATAAGCAACATAAAAGTCCTTTAGGGCATCGATGGTCGGTCCGACAGCAATGATGATGGGTTGGCACCACAGTCCCTTAGCCATTTGGGCTTTTATCCAATATTCCAGCTGGGTGAGGACTTCGCTTTCGTTCTGGAAATTAAAATATATTGTTTACTTTTAACCGTATCCATACTAATCCTACTAATATTATAAATGCGAAAGTTTGGATGTATGGATGAATGTACGTTTTAATTAATCTCAAAAACTACTGGATGAATTTTTAAGAAATTTTCCAGTAATGTACCTTACGAGTATATATCAGAATATGACAGGCTATAATTTATTTCAAATTTCGTACCTTTTAGTATTAAAAATACGAAAGTGTGTCTGTCTGTATATCTGTATGTCTGTTACCTCTTCACGCTTAACCCGCTGAGTTGAAGGAGATGAAATTTAGTAGGTATCGAGATAATTGGGGTCCCGAGGAAGGAGATAGAAAGAAAGAAAGAAACATTTATTCGAGACAAACAACACACAGCGTTTGTCACGAAACGGTTCTATCTCAGCATAATGCTGGAATTGCTGCCAGCGCTGGTCTTCCGATAGAACTGATTAGGATAGTTTTATCCTGAAAATCATCCCCTAAGGAAGAAAAATGGGTAGTGAAAATTTGTATTGGAGTTTATATGAAATCCTTATGGCCGTTTGTATGGAAAGTCGTCATCACACAATAGTGTTAAAAATGAAATTATACCTTTGCATGAAGAATGAAACTGTTCATAGCTTCTTGAAAGCTTGGCTTTACGGTTTTTTTTTTACCATCTGTATCTTTGTAGTGTAATCTCACAAGTGGAACTATTTTATATCCAATTATTATTATATTTTATATCTGGAAAATAAAAATAAATATTTAGTTATGTATGATGCATATTTGTTGACTTAATTAGATCAAACATTATGTTTATACAATATTGGTTATTTTATTTTTTTACCAACACCCTATTCAACACTAATTAAACATCAGAATAATGATAACCAATCACGTAAAAGTACAATATTGCAGAGGGCGGAAAAAAGCAATTCGTGGATGGGTAGAGTTTGACGGACGAAGCGTAGCTTAATCCGTCAGTAAATACGAATCCACGAATTGCCATTTCCTCGACGTTTCGATTTTGGGGTGATATTCGTGATTTTTTAATAAATATTATGATAACCAACCTTTGCTTGGATTTTCTTCGATCAATTTAATGTAGACAGAAGCAGCTTTAATCGTTTTCAAATGATTAAACGCATTATCTAAGAAGTTGGGCCATTTCTTGAATAGTAGGAGCTCTGATCCTTTAAACTTGGTTTCAAAATCCAATTCAATCTGAAAAAAAAAAACGATTTTATGTATTTTACTTAATGTGCGAAATGCCTAGGTATCTTGTTCTTCATCCATCACGTTTTGTCGATTTGGCTTTGGTCAGCCAAAAACAAATATTGAATAATAAGAAATTCAAGTATGTAAATTATTTATCAGGGGGTGTTACCATACATTAAAAAGCGGTCAAGTGTCAGACTCGCGGACTGATTTCCGGGATGAAAGTATCCTACGTCCTTTGCCGGGACTCAAGCTAAATATCTACATCCCAAATTTCATCTAAAAAGAGCCCGTTCACGTACTGACTAGCGCCACTGGTAAATATTTGAGATTATTTAAATTTATGAATAAGTTTGATGTACTTGTTTTTACGTTGCTGGATTCGTCAATCTATGCGTCCAAAAATATGATGGCCGTTTTTCTTTTGATTTTATCAGCGGCCTACTTTTTAAAATATTTATCGTTAAATTTAAATAATCTCAATAATTTACCAGTGGCCCTGGTGAGCGCGTGAACGGGCTCTTATTAATTTCGGATTTTTTATGTTTTTCTTTGGTAGCTTCTGCCCGCGACTCCGTCCGCGTGGAACTCGTTTATATCGTAGCTCCATACAATTTTTTACCACCTACTTCACCGACTTAAACTATTCGATGTCCTTCCCCGGGACTCAAACTATCTTGATACCAATTTTCATTTAAATCGGTTCAGCGGTTTAAGCGTTAAGAGGCAACAGACAGACTGACACACTTTCGCATTTAAATGTAGTATGGATAATAAATGTAAAACAGACAAGAATACTTACATGAATAATGTTTTGGAGTTTGTTCAACCCCCGCTTGAATAATATTATTTCCTTTAAACTGGGAATCAGCTCCTTCAGTTCATTTCTTGAATAGAGTCGAGCAAATTTAACGAAATCTGATTTTCTAAAAAATAAGACATATATGTAATTCATCAGTCTTTAAACTCATTATTTAATGTTCAGTTAGTTACATGCAGACAAAATACAAACGCAACAATGGCCAACCAAACCGATTTGGTAAATTTTACTGAAATTCGATTTGTAAATAAATCAAAGTAATTAGGTAGGTAATACGTAACCAATATTTCTAGGTCAATATCTAAGCCTGAGTTAAGCTTCCTATTCATATTAAACTATAATCACAAAATTATTATATTTAATCATTAATAATAAGGAGGTATGGGTGGGGAATCCATATACGGTGTCAACTATAGGTTACCCTGTGTTTCAGACAAAAAAGAACTAACAATGGAATAAGTTATTCACATACAATATCATTCTTATTCACAATTAATTAGTAAGGTATCAGTGTTGCCAATTTAGCACTTTTAGTGTAATATCGTTCTAATGCTTACCTTCAAAACTTGTTATGGTAGATTGAGATAATCCCCATTCCTTCAAATATTCAGTCACCCCCACACTTAAGTCATCGTCGAGATCACTATCCATAGTTGGTTACACTTTGCAAACTAAATCCACCACGCACCAGCCGAAATGAAATGGCGCACCAAGAAAATTTCATTAAAACGCAAACAAAACAAAGTGACTATATACAATGAACTACCTCAACGCAATGAAGCCTGCCGCGCCGCGCGCGCATCGCAAGATGCTGTAGCCGGGGGAAGGGGCGCACCTCCGCAGGGCAGTCGGGGAGGGGAATAGTCACATCTCACTCTTATGTTTATAAATTGAGTAGGATGGAACTATGCATGCAGCGGTATTGTTTTGTAAAATGTACCAGACTTTTACCTAGTTATAATTACCAAACTCTTTGGTAATTTTAACAAGGTATAGGTCTGGTAGTGACTGCAGCGCTTTCTCAAAAGGTACGAGTAGATAGTTACCTATGTACCTACTAAACGCCAAATGTTTCGTGTTAATGTTGTTGGAAAAAATAGACTAGGTAAGTACTAAATACTATTTTGTGTGGCGTGAAAGGTTGCAAAATAACAAAGCAATAGAATCTCATTCCTACGACCAACAAGTAAAGACAAAACGATTTATTACTTGATTATATACTTATAACTAGCGACCCGCCCCGGCTTCGCACGGATTTATACGTATAATACATGCATGAATTATACATATAAACCTTCCTCTTGAATCACTCTATCTACTGAAAAATACGTAAGTGACTTTGTTGTATACTACGTAATGATTAGGTATTTAGGTAATTTACCAATTGTATATTTTAAGACGTCAATTAATCAATGATAAAGTTAAAGGTACATCCAGCAGCAAAAGTAGCTACGCGGGTCAAAGTGCTCAAAATGACCTACACATGGCTCTAATGTCAAGAGGATACGGACTTTCTAGATAATTTCGAGCGTGTTATTTTGTGTTGCTACTTCTGCTGCTGACTGTACCTACGTGGGTACACCATGTAGTATCTACTTACTAGTTTTGTCAGCGGCTTGGCCCGCGTGACAAACGTAAGTATTTTGCTTATTTATGAAGACGTCCAAACAAACACCAAGGAAGGACCAACCAATTAACACACTTTTACATTCATACTATTAGTAAGGATAAGGAAGGATATTACTTACTCGTATTTAGGAAAAGCCACGAAAACTTTAACGTCGTTAAAGCCTAATTACTACATAGATAATCATTAAGTAAGTACCTACGCAACTTTACTTTTTTTGTCTGGGAATAGGTATGGCAATCTGTGGTATGGCTCTGCAAATTATTAATTTGGGTATAGTCTAGCTAGGTAGGTACCTACATACAACGTGAAAGGCGGCCTAGATTATGATTTAATTTTATTTAATACACAGAGTATAATGAAATGAAATGAAATGAAATATTTATTTGCGGAATAAATATTTAATATATTTAATATAATAATAATATAAACATAATAACTAACATGGTCTCGCAAAACTGTCGGAACAGTTTGTCTGTGTGATTATAAACATCATAATAAGTACAGAGTTAATAATTAATTAATTACTAATTTGTAAATAGGTTTAGGTTAAATACATGTTACATACAATTATTGCATACAGTTACCTATGCCTTATGGGTTATGATACTTAAGTAATGTCGTTTTAATAATGATTGAAGCAAAACTAAGTCGTACGTAATTCTAATAATTGTGCTAACTACATTAACTATTATACCTATATACTAATAAAACCAAGAGTATCTTTTATATTAAATCGTAAGAGTATTATTTTAAATCGAAAGAAAACTCGATTTACTTCATATTTACGTATTTACACAATATACCTAATAAGTACCTACTTATTCCATTTAGCGTAGTGTAGTCTGAGGAGCTACCGCGAAACGAAAACAAACTAAGTTCGTTTATCTCTCTCTTTGTTGCTCTAACTAGCAAGTGCATTAGTTATTATTATTATTTATTCAGAAAACCAACAGCGATACAAAGTACGTTTTTTTACTATAATACACAGTAGTATGGCCAATTACAGGTTTACCTAGATAACTTGATATGTAAACAATTGAACGGACTATCACAACATTTGTGAAAGAGAGATGATTTTTTTTTTAATTAAGTTTGAGTAATTGTTTTTTTTTTGTTTTGAAGATGAAAGCATAACCAAGCATGTAAATCTATATAGGTTACTGCAAATGAGAATATATTGCTATAGTTTATCCTAATGACAATATTATTGTATACATCCCATATTTAGAGTGAATCAAATAGATTTAGTAACTTAAGTATAATACTACAACATTTTTAAACATGATAAGAGGTGAGATATGTATTTCTCATACTATTTATGCTGCTTATTCTTAACACTATTAATTACTTGCATTTTAAAAGATGCCTTTGAATATCTAAAGATATCAACGCTACTGAAATCCGCATTATATTTGTGTTAAGTATTATTTTGTAAAACCTTGTTAAACTGGAATAATAAACCTTGTAACAATGTCACTAGAACTTAAACTGAAACATATACCTACAACCATGGGCTTTGCCTTATTCGTACTCATCGCGATAATTAAAAATTATCCGACTTTTCTTAATAAGTAACTATGTCGCCTGAAAGTACGGGGTAGTTGGCGGGGTTGGTAGTTCTGATTTTTGCAGACTTGTTTATGAAGTTGGCGCTATGAATAATACAAGTTTGTGATCTCGAGCGTCGAACGTCACTTTACCAAAAATCGAAAATACCGCGTAATCCCTTAATGACTCGTTTTTAGGGTTCCGTACTCAAATAGTAAAACGGGGCCCTATTACTAAGACTCCACTGTCCATCTGTCTTTAATATTAATATTATTACTAATAATTGTTTTCGCTATAACAACAAATACTAAAAACAGAATAAAATAAATATGTTTATAGATAATGGTACGGAACCCTTCGTGCGCGAGTCCGACTTGCACTTGGCCAGTTTTTTGGTAGAACCTAACCAAATTGTTGAGACGTGTTTGGTAAAATGTTCATTTTTTTCGTTAATTTACACCAGGAACTCTGGGTAGGGACTATATTTTGACCTCAACCTTTTCAGTTTTGTAAGTTCAACCACAGGGCCATGTTATATTAATCATATGTTTATCATAAAATCAACCGAACCAAATTCTTGACATTTGTTTAGTAAAAATGTACAATATCCTTTGTTAATTTACACCATGAACTCTAGTAGGGACTATATTTTGACCTTAACCATTTTAGTTTTGTAATTTCAACCGCGAGGTCTTGTTATAGTTATCATATTTTAATTATAAAATAAACCAAATCAAATTGTAGAGATTTGTTTGGTAAAATGTACAATATTCTTTGTTAATTAACAGCATGAACTCTGGTAGGAACTATATTTCGAGGTCAACCATTTTAGTTTTGTAAGTTCAACTGCGAAATCTTGTTATATTTATCATATTTACAATATAAAATTAACCAAACCGAATTGTAGAGGTTTGTTTGGTAAAATGTACAATATTCTTGTTAATTAACAGCATGAACTCTGGTAGGGACTATATTTTGAAGTCAACCTTTTTAGTTTTCTAAGTTTAACCGCGAGGTCTTGTTATAGTTAACATACTTTTATGATAAAATCAACCAAACCAAATTGTAGAGATTTGTTTGGTAAAACTTACAATATTCTTTATTAATATACACCATGAACTCTGGTAGGGACTTTATTTTGGCCTCAACCTTTTTTAGTTTTGTAAGTTCAACCGCGATGTCTTGTTATATTTATTATATTTTATTTATAAAATCTACCAAACCAACTTGTAGAGATTTGTTTGGTAAAACTTACAATATTCTTTATTAATATACACCATGAACTCTGGTACGGACTATATTTTGGCCTCTACCTTTTTTAGTTTTGTAGGTTCAACCGCGATGTCTTGTTACATTTATCATATTTTTATTTATAAAATCTACCAAACCGATTTGTAGGGATTTGTTTGGTAAAATGTACAATATTCTTTGTTAATTAACACAATGAACTCTGGTAGTGACTATATTTTGACCTCAACCTTTTTTAGTTTTGTAAGTTCAACCGCGACGTCTTGTTATATTTATCATATTTTATTTATACAATCTACCAAACCGACTTGTAGAGATTTGTTTGGTAAAACTTACAATATTCTTTATTAATATACACCATGAACTTTGGTAGGGACTATATTTTGGCCTCAACCTTTTTTAGTTTTTTAAGTTCAACCGCGATGTCTTGTTATATTTATCATATTTTTATAATAAAATCTACCAAACCCAATGGTAGAGATTTGTTTGGTAAAATGTACAAGATTCTTTGTTAATATACACCATGAACTCTGGTAAGGACTATATTTTGACGTCAACCTTTTTAGTTTTGTAAGTTCAACCGCGAGGCCTTGTTATATTTATTATATTTTTATGATATAATCAACCAAACCAAATTGTTGAGATTTGTTTTGTAAAATGTAAAATACTCTTTGTTGATTTACACCAGAAGTCTGGTAGCGACTTCAACCTTTTTAGTTTTGTAAGTCCAATAGCGAGGTTTTGTTATATTTATCTTAGTTTCCATGTAATTCAGCCAACCTTAGCTAATTTGGTAAATCCAACAAACCATTTTTTTCAGTGTATGGGCTCGTTAGAATCGTCTCAATTAGTAGTTCATGACGGTATACAGAAAAATACAGTAGGCAATAAAAGCTTATACCAAAAATGATTTTTTGACAGAAAATGATTTACATCGAGATACCTCGAACGGTTTTAGAATTGGCCCTGATATACTATAAGCTGTCTCTTTTGTACAAATATACTTCATAGTTGCAGTAACATACATTATTTATTTATTATTTATCAGGCAGGCAGTTGAAATAACTGATGTCGCCTGTATCCAATTATTTCATCTTTAAGTACAATAAGATTAGGACTTATAATTGACTCAATAATACAGATATCCCATTTTTAGGGTTCCGTAACTCAATTGACTGATTTATATTGTTAAAGATTTTTGAATAAGGTAAGGGAAACCAAAGAAGGCTTTTTTAAAAGCTCTCCGTTATGGTACAGTCGCGGAATGAAAAGGTTGACCAGTTTTCAAATAAATTGATTTACGCGTTGCAAGCACATTTTACCTTTTTAAACTGTGTTACAGACGAGACTGTTGTATTGAAAATTATGGTCAAGTTTGTTAATCTAATGATTAAATCCACATCGCTTATAATGATTAAAACTATAAAATGTGAACAACAATTCCTGTCAATGTCATCATTGCTATTATTTGTGTTCACGCCGCTGCGTTCAGCACTTCATTTAGTATTAAGATTATTACTGTCAATCGATTATACACCTTATTTACACTACACAAGAAATATTTTCATTGTATCGAGTCTCTGCCAATCAGATAGCTTCAATATTGCGTGTTACATGTAATCGGCCAATCATAGCTCACCACATACACACGCCAGCCGTCAGAGCCCTCTGCTTGACACACTTGCCTTTCTATCGCATAGCGAAACACTCCACACAACAACTAAAAGATGTATTTTAAACTGCATTAAACAGTACTTTATTTACAAAGGTGGTTTAAATCATCTTCCCTTGTTCCCATCGGGAACAAAGTGGCGACCGTTTGACAGGACTCTGCAGCTATAAATCGGATTCCGAAGTCAGTTTGCAGTGCCCATTTCCCAAGCGAAGAGGTCATCGCCACGTGCACACCTACTCCGTGCAGCGCCTAGATGCCTGGATCAAAGCCAAGGCATTAGCTGTGCCCTATCATCGTGCATCGTGCAGCCAGACCCATTCGCTCCAGTTCCAGCGTCCGAGAGACGCATTTCCGACGGACCCACGACTTCCATGCAGCAGCCCGCGCCGTGCCTATTTTCACCTGCCTGCCCAATTTATAACGTGAGCCCGTTCCTTTACTTTTCCTAGTTGCTTCCTCTTTGATTTGTGCCAATAGTGATACCAGTTTCTCGAAGTTTCTAGCATTTTCGTAAAACTTCTAGTGTTTCTAGCTATCTGCACTAGCTAATTCAAGACTATACGCAACTGCCTAACTCATCTTACGACTTATAATTTATTACGGCCATAGAAAACCTAGTTACCTATTAATAAGTGGCAAGTGTCATCCAATTATTTAACCCAATTTGCTTTAGAGCAACTCAATCATCGCTTCTTTGCACTAGCCAATTTTCCAAGTATTAAAATAAAACCTACTTGCAAGTGCCTACCTAAATGTTTATGCCTACTTTCTATTAATAAAATTGTGCATCCCCATCAGCACTCGCTAGGACCCCGCGATCCTATTCTTCGGAGTTCTAAGCTGGGATGGCTTGTTTCTGGTCCGCTGCCTATACTAAACAATTCCAAACCACAATCATCAAATAAAACCACTCATTGTAACTTTTGTTACATGAGCCTAACTTGCCTAACCTAAATGATGAATTGACTAAGTTTTGGGAACTAAAAAATATACCCCCTATAGTATAGGGCCTATACCTACTCAAGAAGAGAAAAATGCGAACAACATTTTCTTTCTACCTAACACGTATCGCTTGACAAATACCTAGTCGCTATTGCGTTCGTGTACCTACCGCTTCGTAACGAAAAGGACCACCTAGGTAAGTCCTAATCGTTAGCCAAAAACAGTTTATTAGTCTAGTGGTTAGCTTTAGAAAGCAGCCCGAAATAAAATAAAAACCTGAGCCTTCGTGGCCAGTCTCGTCGTCAGAGGTCATTGACCTTCCCGAACTAAAAGCGTTGCCTGCTTTGGTGGCGGAGTCTGCACCTGCGGCAGCATGTATAGATATCGAAAGATTTTCGAAATTGACTAGGGCTCAGCGAGCATGTGCGCAAGTCCATAGATTTATTCACAATGTTCGAAACCCTCAAAACAAACAAATAGGTATATTAACTGTCGATGAACTCAAATGTGCCTTAAGGTGGTTCGATTGCCATACAAAGCGTTATTTGACATTCGCAGGCTAACGGCGTGATATTTTAAGAAACTAATGTATCAGACTTTTATCAATTGGCTTCCCATTTGCGCCAAATTCCCCCTTTCCTAGAATAAACTTGTATAAACTAGATTAATTTGAGAAAACTAGTTTTCCCAAAATATCACGTGACAAACCAATTTCTCAAATTAATCTAGTTTATACAAGTTTATTCTAGGAAAGGGGGAATTTGGCGCAAATGGGAAGCCAATTTATGAATGTTTGTTACATAAGTTTCTAAAAATATCACGCCGTTGGCCTGGGAATGTCAAATAACGTTTTGTATGGCAATCGAACCACCTTAACTACTCTAATTAGATTAGCTCAGCAAGTTTCCTTTCCTAATGAGGTTCTTTGTTTAAATACTAAAAAACCTTTACCTCACAAATCAAACTTAATCTCGTTAAATCCATTCATTGACGATCAAGGTTTAGTTCGCGTCGGTGGCAGATTAAACAATGCTAACTATCCCTATAACAAAAAACACCCGATTTTATTAAAGGCTAATCACCATTTAACTAAGTTGATATTTCAACAGGAACACGAGCGATTATTGCATGCTCCTCCACAATTATTATTAGCAACTGTTCGCGACCAGTATTGGCCGGTAGGAGGCCGTAAATTGGCGCGAGACACTTATGACCGCTGTTTTAAGTGTAGACGATTTAAGGGAGAAGGCATGGTCAATATTATGAGTAATTTACCTAATGATCGTGTTGAGCCTGACTTCCCCTTTAATACCGTCTCAACTGATTTTGCCGGTCCCTATTTAATTACTGACCGAAAGGGTCGAGGGTGTAAAATAACAAAATGTTATTTATGTATTTTTGTGTGCTTTAGGTATAAATGTATTCATTTAGAGCCAGTCAGCGAGCTAAGTAAAAACGCCTTTATTCTAACACTCACAAGGTTCATTGCCCGCAGGGGGAAACCAAGGTTAATCTATTGTGATAACGGGCGTAATTATGTTGCTGGCGCTAAGGAAATAAATAACTTTTTCAAATTAAACAAAACATCTATATGTGATTTTGCAGCTCAGCGAGGTATAGAATTTAAATTTTCGCCTGCATACTCTCCTCACTTTAATGGTCTTGCTGAAGCCGGCGTCCGTTCAGCCAAATTTCATATCCGTAGGATATTAGGGCAGACGCATTTAACATTCGAGGAATTGGCTTCTCTATTTGCCCAAATCGAAGCTATCCTCAACAGCCGGCCCCTTTGTCCCCTCAGTCCTTCACCTAATGATTTCCAGCCGCTTACCCCAGGACACGTTTTAATTGGCAGGCCCCTCACGTCGTTGCCGACTCCAACCTTCATCGACGTCACGACTTCACGCCTGAACCGGTTCCAGCGCTTGGAACAAGTCCGTCAACACTTCTGGAAGCGATGGTCCCTAGAGTACGTGGCAGAATTACAGCAGCGCACGAAATGGCGAGTTACATGCACACAATTGCAACTCGATGACCTCGTGCTTATCAAGGAGGATACTCCACCCCTGTATTGGCGCCTGGGACGCGTCAGCAAGCTGTTTCCTGGATCTGACGGGGTACCTCGAGTCGCCGACGTCAAGACAGCTCACGGAACCATTCGTCGAGCGCTGAATCGTCTATGTCTGCTCCCCTCCCCCGAGAACGAAGCTTGAAAGCTCTGCATGCTTCCAAGGGCCGGGAGGATGTTCACGCCGCTGCGTTCAGCACTTCATTTAGTATTAAGATTATTACTGTCAATCGATTATACACCTTATTTACACTACACAAGAAATATTTTCATTGTATCGAGTCTCTGCCAATCAGATAGCTTCAATATTGCGTGTTACATGTAATCGGCCAATCATAGCTCACCACATACACACGCCAGCCGTCAGAGCCCTCTGCTTGACACACTTGCCTTTCTATCGCATAGCGAAACACTCCACACAACAACTAAAAGATGTATTTTAAACTGCATTAAACAGTACTTTATTTACAAAGGTGGTTTAAATCATCTTCCCTTGTTCCCATCGGGAACAATTTGTTTTGTTTTTAATTTTAACTTGTCTTTCCAAAATGCAAAGAGGTCAATTCTAATAGTAATGACATTTATGATGACGGAATGTGTTATACTCGGTCGATAGCAGATAATGACAACTTGATTCAAAAGTTGCAAAAGGATATCGAGGAGAGGAGATTTGTCAGCGGAACGTCAAGTGCGGTTTTTTCCAAATTATTGCGCAATTATAGGTTTTTTTGCTTATAATCTCGGTGATTAGTCCAGATTTTCCTTAATTTTCTGTTATTTATATTATTCTTTAGTTTTAGATCTGAGTGACTTCTTTATAGCAGTCAACCTGTAGGTGTAATTATGGGGAATCACTCCCCTGGGGACCCGGGGGGGTCAAAGTTGACTTCTCCGGTTCCTCCTTCTCCTGGCGCGTACATAACTCTCCGGCAGTCTGAAGCCCGCGATCTTGATGCCCGACGTTGCAGAATGGAAAAGTCGGAATCGGAACACAAGGGTTTGAATTTAAATGTTAAATCTCGCTCTCGGTCGAGCTCTCGCTCGCGCTCATTGCGGCCTGGCTCTGCCTCTACGGACACTTCGGTCAAGTCAATGGTGGTTGCCAGCGACATTAGGCTAAGTAACTCGTTTGCAATTTTACCTGACTCGAATCCAGACTCTCAGGACTCTGTGTTGGTGTTGGGGCAGGCATCAGTCCCAGTAGCCCATTTATCACAGGCTGCCTCTCCTTCACTTTCGTATCAGAATACTCCCCCGGCCCATTTACAGGCCTCGCAGCCTTCCCTTCCAGCTTCTACCCCTCAACTGGTGACATCACTGCAGTCAACGGAGAGAACCTGTTACGAACGCAGTGATCCTGGCCCCTTCATAGTCCATGTACAATACGACAGTCAGTCCCTGGGGGCTACTTTGCATCCAGTCTCTTTTGGACAGTTCCTCCATTTCCACCACCGAGAATTCCCTAACGTGATTGACGGCTCGGTTAAAGGCTTAGGCCGGAACAGAGTATCGATAAGCTTTCACTCGTTCACGGACGCTAATGAGTTTATATCTTCTCCAACCTTAGCTAATAAGAAACTTAAGGCTACTATTCCCTCTTTTAACGTCACCAGGTTGGGTCTGGTCAGGGGCATCCCAACTAGCTGGTCCCTTGAGGATATTATCTCTTTTGTGAAAGTTCCAGAAGGGTGTGGCCGTGTTATCAAGGCCAGACGGCTGAATTTCAAACAAAACAATTACTCAGATGGCTCATACAAGTGGATTCCTTCCGAGACTGTTGTGGTAACATTCGATGGGCAAGTGCTCCCATCGAGGGTGTTCGCGTGTTATAATGCTTTAAAGGTGGAAGTTTACTCTTTTCCCACTGTTCAATGCTTTCAATGCTGCAGGTTCGGGCACACCAAGGACAAATGCCGTTCGACTCCCCGCTGCTTCCGTTGTGCTGGAGTGCACTCTGGTGAGACTTGCAATGAGGAAATTCTCAAATGTATTAACTGCAAAGGCGAGGTGGGGCACTCGGCTAAAAGCAAGTCTTGTCCGGAATTTACTCGCCAATGCAACATTAAAAAGTCAATGGCTGAAAATAATATTTCATATGCGGAAGCTGATAAACTCCAACCAATCTTTGGGAAGTCTTTCGCGAATGTAGTAGCTTCTGCGTCCCCGGGGACTAAAGGCAGCTCCTTCAGAAAGACAGTTTTTTCAAAAGCACGTTCTCCTCCCCCTCCCCGAGCTGGTTACGACAGGGGGGCTCATATGGGCCTTACTAATGAGCCCTCTCCTCAGCTTGCTAATGGAACTGCGCTGAATAATCCGCATTCGTCTGCGCCCACCGAAGATGTGGTGGCGATTCTTATTAGACTTTTTTCAGTCCTGTCTAAAGTGTTCTCTTCCTCCAATAATGATTTGTTGTCCCACGTTGCCCCTCTTCTCTCCTCTCTTTTCAATTCCCTCAATAATGGCGCAGTCAATTCTGCAATGGAACTGTAGGAGCATTCTAAATAAAAAATCAGATTTAATTTATCTTACTAACAAATACAGCCCTTTTGTAATTGCCCTTTCTGAAATCTGGCTTAAACCTGATTATAACTTCCGTTTTTCAGGTTTTACCTGTGTACGGGATGTAAGAGTTGATGGGTATGCAGGTTGTGCCCTGTTAGTTAAAGAAGGTACCTCTTTTAGTAAAATTATGATCCCCTCCCCAGAGAATTTTCATATCGTTGCTGCCCGTGTGAATAACTACACTTTTGTCTCCCTCTATATTGCTCATACAACTAAACCCATTCTTTTACAGCTCTCCTCTATTTTGGAATCTCTTCCTCCCCCTCTTTTTATCCTGGGAGATTTTAATTGTCATCACCGCGTTTGGGGCTCTGGGAAAACGGATTATTTAGGTGAAGCGTGGCTGGAACTAATGCATCCCCTTAACCTTTGCATTCTTAACTCAGGCTCACCTACTAGGCGCTCGAGGCCTAACGAGGTGTCTAGTGTGGTTGACCTCTCGTTATGCTCCCCTTGCTTGGCATCTCAGGTGACCTGGAGTACACTTGACTCTTCTTTTGGCAGCGACCACTTCCCGATACTGATTGAATTCCCTCTCCTTTGCCGAGAAAAGCTCACTCCTAATCCCCCACTCCTAAAATTTAACTTGCTTAATGCTGATTGGGTTGAGTTCAGGAGAGTTATGAGCGAATCGGACTCACTGTTGCCTCCTTTAATAACGGGTGATATTAATCTCTGTGCGAAGGAGTTCTCAAGAGTGATAAGTCTCTGTGCGGAGAAAGTATTTCCTGTTAAAAATGCTGTTTCTGGGAAAATCCCTTCCCCTCCCTGGTGGGATTCACAGTGTACTCTGGCTGTTAAAAACAGGAAGTGGGCAGAAAATGAGTACCGGTTTGACATCTGCCGAGCAAAGTTTATCGATTTAAGTAAATCAATTGCGGAAACCAAACGCCTTCTCCAATCAAAGAAACGGGATGGTTGGAAGTCTTTTTGCTCCTCTATATCTCCTACCACTCCTGCTCGTTTTCTTTGGAGGAACATAAGGAGATTTAGAGGTAGCAGACAGAGTTCTACTGGGTCTCATCCTTTGGGTGGAGAGTGGGCGGAGTCGTTTATGGACTCTCTTGCTCCGCAGTATGCCCCTAGTAGGTTAGAAGTTGATGCTGGATACTGTTCTTACTCTCTTGATCCCCTTGATTCTTCGTTCACGATGGTTGAATTAAAACTGGTCCTTGGCTCTGTCACGGACTCTGCCCCTGGCATTGACGGTATCCCCTATTCTTTTATCTCTAACGCTACTGACTCCTTTCTTTCTTACTTCTTGGGTCTTCTCAATAACATTTTCATTTCTGGTAGTGTCCCACATGCCTGGAAAGCTCAATTAATTATCCCTATCCTTAAGCCTAATAAAAACCCTTCTGATCCTTGTTCTTACCGTCCGATTGCCCTCTCCTCCACTCTCCTAAAAATATTAGAACATCTTTTAAAAAACAGGATTGAATGGTTTGTCGAAAGTCGTAATTTATTGTCTGATACTCAATTTGGCTTTCGGAAAGGGAAAAGTACGATGGACAGCCTCGGAATGTTTTCCTCGGATATCCGCATAGCCTTCTCCCAGAAGAAATCTATAGTTGCTGCTTTCTTGGATGTTAAAGCTGCCTATGACAACGTCCAGCTCCCAATTCTCTGGGAAAAGCTCTGTCGGCTTAAAATTCCCTCCAGACTGTCGTACCTCACACTTAAGTTACTTTCTGAACGTCTCATTTCATTCCGGGGTAATGACAGGACAATATCTCCGTCTAGACGAATTTGGAAAGGGCTTCCGCAAGGATCTGTTCTTAGTCCCCTGCTCTTCAATATCTATTCTGCCGATTTGGAGGCTGCCAAAGGTCACTCGAGCATCCTCCAATATGCTGATGATATTTTGTTGTATTCTTCCGATACTAATATTTTGAGGGCGGCGCACCAAGTTTCCCGATCTTTGGAATCATTAGAGGGTTGGCTAGGGCATCATGGTTTTGAGTTGTCTCCCTCCAAAAGTAACATAGTAGTCTTTTCTAGGAAACAGTCCATTCCAAATGTTTCTGTTTCGTTAAAAGGCCATGTAATCCCCTTAAAGCAGCATTTTAAATTTTTAGGCTTAGTGTTAGACTCTAAACTGTCTGGTCTTCCACACTGCGAATACGTAAGAGAAAGGTGTGAAAAGAACCTTAACATTCTAAGGTGTTTGGCTGGAGTGTGGTGGGGTGCTCACCCTTTTGCCCTTAAAATGGTCTACAATGCCATCATCAGGAGCGTCTTGGATTACGGAACCTTTTTGTTGGAACCTGCCTCTGCAGAAGGTTTGCAGCTTCTTGATCGAATCCAATCTAAAGCGTTGCGTATAATTGCTGGTGCAATGAAAACTAGTCCTATTAACGCCCTTCAGGTGGAATGTCTGGACCCTCCGCTTGACCTTCGTCGTCAGTTTCTGTCTGACCGCTATCTGTTTCGTACTTTCCAATATTCTACTCATCCCATCTTCCCTAAAATTGTGCTCTTGAATGATTACTTTACCAAGTCTCCTTATTGGACTAATAAGTCTCCTTCCTGTTTAGTTACTAGTTTCCGCAGGTTCAAAAGTATTAAAGACCCCACTTTTCACTCTCGCAATCTCCCCATGTTTGAACTCCCCTACTTTGTAACTATTCTCCAACCCCGCGTTATTTTAGATTTTGACGTTATGAAAGGCGATATCTCTGCTAGGGAATATTCGCGTGGTCTTCTGGCAAAGGATTGGGCCGGGTGGCACACTCTTTATTCCGATGCTTCGAAGTTATCCCCCTTGGGCTGTGTGGGGGTGGGTACCTTTCACTCACAATACCGAATCGTCCAAAAGGCAAAATGCCCTCCGGAATCTTCCGTGTTTTCTGGAGAGTGCCTTGGTATCCTAAAGAGCGTGGAGTACATACTATTGGCCGGCTTACGTCGCTCCATTGTCTTTTCCGACTCCCGCAGTGCTCTGGAAGCAGTTTTGGCTAATCCGTTCACTTCCAAACTTCACAACCCCCTAATCTTGAAAATTAAAGAAGCGATTAGTCAATGCAGTTCCAGAGGCTCCGAGATCGTCTTGGCTTGGATTCCGAGCCACTCGGGTATTGTTGGCAATGAAAAGGCTGATAGCATCGCGAAACAAGCAGTCTCTTGCGGTGATAAAGTTCCATTTAGAATTTGCTGCCACGACCTTCTTTCCCTTCCTCACATATATTTAAGGAAAAAGTGGAACTCTCGGTGGCGGTCTAGCAGCAAACGGACGGGCTCAACCTATGCTAAGGTCCAACCTGATCTACCCCTGAAAGTCTGGTTTTCAAAAATTCTTCTGAGTAAGCTGTCCACTTCTTCTATTATTCGCATGAGGCTGGGCCACTGCTGTTCCCATGTTCATTTAAAATGGCTTCGTATTCGGGACTCTTCCTTGTGTGAGTGTGGTCTAGACGAGGGCAACTTAAATCACTTGATTTTGAGTTGCCCTCGTTTGGACCATTCTAGCCTTTACGCTGGTCTCATTTATCAGAAAGTCCCCCTGCCTACCCACGTACTTTCCCTCTTGTTTCCGAATCCTGCTGTTTTCCGGCTGATCGCAAATTTCCTTTCCTTTAATAAATTTAAACTTTAGTCCTTCTTTCCATTCTATATAGTTAATTATGTATCTTGTTATGTCCTATTTATGCACTCCTATTATCTTTATTTATATCCTTCATCAAAATCTGGTCAAATCTTCTTCGTGTTTTTTCCTTACTTTTCGTCTACCTTCCTCTAAAAGTTCATTTCTTTGACGTGATGCTGGCAAAAATGTCAATTTAAGACAATTGCCATAAAAAAAAAAAAAAAAAAAAAAAAAAAAAAAAAAAAAAAAAAAATGACAACTTGTACTGAGCAAGCAAAAACATAATGTAATTAGCTTCACATTTAATGTTCTTACAATACAAACAACTAATACTAAACAAGAAATAAAAAAATTAAAAATTAAAAACTAAATACAAAAAAAATAGCCCGTCCAAAAGTTCTGCCTGCGGCAAGGACCCCATGACGCTGGCGGCATTTCCCCTTTGGACCGTGAGAGCGATCCTTTGGGAAAGGTATGCGCCAGCTCTTGGGTCGCCTGAGGCGTGGACCAGCCGTGACGACAGGGTCCTCATGAAGGCCTTCATGTCGGCTGACCAGGGTCCCATCGTTTCAACTGCAAGCGCCGCAAACTCGTAGTTCTGTACTAGAGAAGAGTATTTGCGGCGCTTGAGTAATTGGGCCTGATCAGCCGCAGCGCCGGCCTGAGACCGTGTTGCCTGTATGTGGGACAGTGCGAACGTATCGACGCACGTAGCGTCCCAGACCAGGGCCCTACCGAGTCTCCACGGTACCAAAGTAACTCCGTCCGGGCGCTTGCCATAGTCTCTCATCATACCAGGAGGTTCTAATGACGAAGGTATGGAGGCAGTAGCGAGCGCCCGACGCAGCAGGTCGTTTATGGTACCGTGGCGGTATATGCGGCCGGCACTTCTGTTGCATGAAAGGCCATGTCTACCGAGCTGGTCCACACCTTTGCCGCAGACACAGGTGTGGGGAACACATATTTTAGATCCCAGCCTTAAACAGATAGCTATCCTTAAAGTATCTGAGTCTAGAACTGTGCCTATGTTGCGTGAGGGAAGGGCATTTAGCCAGTGGCCTGACTCATGTGAGGAGACAGCCAAGAGTCGGGCGCGTTCTGAGTCGTTTGGACTATTTTCGAGTAAAGAAACGTGGATGGATTTGAGCCGAGGAGTGTCCCATACCTTCTGGATGTGTTTCATGCCAGGGGCGTCCGCTCCCGGGCACGAGTCGCACCAGGCCCTCTCTGCCTCCACTAAGTTCGCGATCTCTACGACGGGTATCTGTTGATTGTTTAAAATAATACCGACGAGAGACAGCGAACTGTACGCAGAAGACAGGAAAGCTGGCAGTGCCACACTGGAAGAGGCGCGAACGCCCAGACCACCGAATCTTACAGGAAGAACTGCCTGGGACCATGAAATCGAATCGAAAGTAATGTTTATAATTTTGGATAAAGTTGTTTGTAGAGTATTATCAATTGATAAAAGGATGGAGGGGTATTTCGAGATCGGACAGCATCGGAGTAAGTACATAAATTTTGGTGTAAAAAGACAAAAACGGATTATAAAAAGTGCCATGTGAGGGTTTATTTCAAAAAGTAAGTCAGATGTACAGTTAAACAAGTTTAACTTGCAATTAATTACTGGACTGATCGCTTCATCAAAAATTGGAGATCCTAATAGTGTGAGTGATGAAATGGAGTGCACGGAGATGTTGGGTAATATCGCGTTGAAGTTAGTAAGTATTTCAATTTTCCTATCCGGGAGAAGGTGGTCAGGCAGGAAAATTTCACACTTCGTGAAATTAAGGGAGATGCCTATTTCTGCAAATTTGTCCATTATTAATTGCAAGTCCTGCAATACTGTTTCGGCATCCCCACCGACGGAACCGTCGTCCAGATACCACAGATCTTAAGGTGGTGGTTTTCATCCCGCGAGTGTACAACAAAAGTGCAATTTAGTTTTTTGTTTATTGACAGTTAGCTTAGCGTGTTAAAATACTTCCCTTTTTATTTATTAATACTGTTGAGTTTGTTCCGGCGTTTCTTCTTGACAATAGTGGTATTTTTTTAAAAATGCTGGTAAAATTTTGACTTGTAAAAGTGCCATTGCAGCCTATTTACAAAATAAAATTCATTTATTTTATTATTTTTAACTTCCAGCCTTTAAATACATATAAAGCTACAAATATGTTTTTGAACTTGTTTTGAACAACAACTGATAGAGTGTCAAAGACAAATCAATATTTCACAAGCGTCACCTACGCCTCTTTGGTAGACCCTACTACAAATGTTGACCTACTTAGCACTAAAGTTAACCAACTATTCCGAAACAAGTCCAAATGAGTTTAACAAAATTAACTACATACAAAGGTGATAGATGTCCGCTTGATTATTTATATGTATGTATGTATGCAACTGCACGGAGTATAAATAAATAGATGAATATTAGGGGACAATCTTACACAAATCGAACTAGCCCTTTGTAAGCTCAATAAGGCTTGTGATAGACGACAATTTATTTAATAGGTGCACATACATAATACATAGACCCAGAAATCCATCCAAGACTCAGCAATTAATATTTAGGTATGCTCAACACTCAAATATAAATATGCCCCTACCGGGATTTGAACCCAGGCCCGTCAGCTCCATAGGCAGGGGCACAACCACTAGGCTAAATCACACGTCATAAAAACATACTGACCACAAACGATCTATACATATAATAAAGCTGAAGAGGGTCGAAAGTCTGTACATGGAAGATATTCGAAAAAAAATTGGCTAGGGATACTTAAAATCGATAACAGAACACGTTCCAACAGTTTTTAGAAATTTTGTCTGTTTGTCTGTTTATCTGTTTATCTGTTTGTCTGTTTATGTGACCGCGCATCACGTGAAAACGGCTGAACCGATTAAGATGAAATTTGGTATAGAGATAGTTTGAGTCCTGGGGAAGGACTTAGGGTAGTTTTTATCCTGGAAATCAACCCCTAAGGGGATGAAATAGGGGGTGGAAATTTGTATAGAGCTACTTAAACCGCTGCACCGATTTGGATGAAATTTGGTATATAATTAGTTTGAGTCCCGGGGAAGGTCAAAGGATAGTTTTTATCCCGAAAATCTTCCCTTTAGTGGGTAAAATGGGGGGTGAAAATTTGGATGTAATCCAATTTGATAAAATTTGGTTTAGAGGTAGTTTAAGTTCTGGGGAAGGACATTGGATAGTTTTTATTCTGGAAATCTTCTACTAAGGGGGTGAAATGGGGGGTGAAATTTTGGATGGACTCCGTTTAGACCAAATTTGGTATAGATATAGTTTGAGTCCCGGATAATGACAATAGATAGTTTGAATACCGAAATTCATCCCCCAAGGGGATGAAATATAGGGATGAAAATGTAGATAAATCCCATTTAGTTAAAATTTGGTATAGAGATAGAAGGAGTCGCAGGGAAGGACAATGCCTAGTTTTTATCCTGAAAAATCATCTCCTGAGGGGGTGAAATGAGGGGTGAAAAATTGGATAGAACCGATTTAGATGAAATTTGGTATGGAGATAGTTAAGAGTCCTGGGGAAGGACTTAAAATAATTATTAGTCCAGAAATCATCTCCTAAGGGGGTCAAATGGGGTATGAAAATTTGGATGGAACCCATTTACGGTATAGCGAGTTGGAGTCTTGGGGAAGGACATAGGATAGTTTACTCTTGAAAATTTGTTTTTGTGACCCATTTTGATGAAATTTGGTTGAACGATAGTTTGAGTCCCGGAGTATGACAACGGATAGTTTTAATCCCGAAAATCATCCCCTCAGGGATGAAATAGGGGGTGAAAATTTGGATAAAACCCATTTAGATGAAATTTGGTAAAGATATAGAAGGAGTCCTAGGGAAGGACAATGCATAGTTTTTATCCCGAAAAATAATTTCCTGAGGTGGTGAAATGAGGGTTGAAGATTTCGATAGAACCCATTCAGATGAAATTTAGTATAGAGAGAGGTCTCAGTCCAAGGAAAGAACATAGAATATTTTTTATTCCGGAACACATGAAATGAGGAAATAAGGGGATCACATAAGGGGGTGAGATATGGTGGATGAAAATTTGGATTGAACCCATTTACGGTATAACGATAGTTAAGGAAGGACATAGGATAGTTTAATCCCGAAAATCATTCCCTAAGAGGGTGTAATTGGGGGTGAAAATTTGTTTGTGACACATTTTGATAAATTTGGTTGAAAGATAGTTTGAGTCCTGGAAAAGGACAAATGATAGTTTCTATTCCGGAAATCATCCCCTAAGGGGGTGAAATGGGGGGTGGAAATTTGTATAGAGCTACTTAAACCGCTGCACCGATTTGGATGAAATTTGGTATATAATTAGTTTGAGTCCCGGGGAAGGTCAAAGGATAGTTTTTATCCCGAAAATCTTCCCTTTAGTGGGTAAAATGGGGGGTGAAAATTTGGATGTAATCCAATTTGATAAAATTTGGTTTAGAGGTAGTTTAAGTTCTGGGGAAGGACATTGGATAGTTTTTATTCTGGAAATCTTCTACTAAGGGGGTGAAATGGGGGGTGAAATTTTGGATGGACTCCGTTTAGACCAAATTTGGTATAGATATAGTTTGAGTCCCGGATAATGACAATAGATAGTTTGAATACCGAAATTCATCCCCCAAGGGGATGAAATATAGGGATGAAAATGTAGATAAATCCCATTTAGTTAAAATTTGGTATAGAGATAGAAGGAGTCGCAGGGAAGGACAATGCCTAGTTTTTATCCTGAAAAATCATCTCCTGAGGGGGTGAAATGAGGGGTGAAAAATTGGATAGAACCGATTTAGATGAAATTTGGTATGGAGATAGTTAAGAGTCCTGGGGAAGGACTTAAAATAATTATTAGTCCAGAAATCATCTCCTAAGGGGGTCAAATGGGGTATGAAAATTTGGATGGAACCCATTTACGGTATAGCGAGTTGGAGTCTTGGGGAAGGACATAGGATAGTTTACTCTTGAAAATTTGTTTTTGTGACCCATTTTGATGAAATTTGGTTGAACGATAGTTTGAGTCCCGGAGTATGACAACGGATAGTTTTAATCCCGAAAATCATCCCCTCAGGGATGAAATAGGGGGTGAAAATTTGGATAAAACCCATTTAGATGAAATTTGGTAAAGATATAGAAGGAGTCCTAGGGAAGGACAATGCATAGTTTTTATCCCGAAAAATAATTTCCTGAGGTGGTGAAATGAGGGTTGAAGATTTCGATAGAACCCATTCAGATGAAATTTAGTATAGAGAGAGGTCTCAGTCCAAGGAAAGAACATAGAATATTTTTTATTCCGGAACACATGAAATGAGGAAATAAGGGGATCACATAAGGGGGTGAGATATGGTGGATGAAAATTTGGATTGAACCCATTTACGGTATAACGATAGTTAAGGAAGGACATAGGATAGTTTAATCCCGAAAATCATTCCCTAAGAGGGTGTAATTGGGGGTGAAAATTTGTTTGTGACACATTTTGATAAATTTGGTTGAAAGATAGTTTGAGTCCTGGAAAAGGACAAATGATAGTTTCTATTCCGGAAATCATCCCCTAAGGGGGTGAAATGGGGGTGAAAATTTGGATGTAGCCCATTTAGATGAAATTTGGTATAGAGATAGCTTGAGTCCTGGAGCATTCTCCATGATTTTCGGGATAAAAACTACCCGTTGTCATAACAACGGATAGTTTTTATCCCGAAAATCATCCTCTAAGGAGGTGAAATAGCGGGTGAAAAATTGGATGGAACCCATTTACGGTATATAGCGGTAGTTGGGAGTCCTGGGGAATAGGAACATTATATAGGTAAATATATGTATGTGACGTTCCAAGGGTAAATGTACCTTATGGCGGTAGTTTCGAAGATGTTTTCTAAAACGGGGTAAAAAATACGTTTTATTATGGCTATTTTGAAAACTATTAGATGTAACATTTTGTTGACGTATCTTTATTTTTAATATAAAATATTTAAATTACAAGTCAGTTAATTTAGTCCTACGGTTTAGTAGAAAAGGTCCTTACGGCCGTGTGATATGAAAATATGCAAAATAATAATGACAAAAGCCTACATGCATCTATTATGGTGAGGCGGGTCATAGAAACCAAGTTTGCGGCGGAGTCTATTTTGTAAAAAAAGGCGTTCGGAGTAAGCTAATCTATAAAATCATGCAACTCAGCCATAATGACCCTTTCCTTCATACAATCCATACTAATATTACAAATGCGAAAGTAACTCTGTCTGTCTGTTAACTTTTCTTCCTTAATTTGGTTGAAATGAAATTTGGTGTAGAGATACTTTGAATTCCGGGGCCTTCCCAAAGAATCCTTACTAAAGATAGTTTTTATCTGGAAATTCATCACCTAAGGGGTTGAAAAGGGGGGAGAAAGTTACGATATAAACGAGTTCCGCGCGGACGAAGTCGCGGGCAAAAGCTAGTATATAATATAAATAATCTATACTCTGCACTTATATTATAAACAAGAAAAGTCTGTGAGATTGTAGCTTTGTAAGTTTGTTAGTTTGTATGTAATGAGTTTTCTCCGGAAATGCTCACCCGATTTTTTTTTACATGCATATATGTAGATTGGACTTTTTAAAAGAACATGGACTATGTTTCATCCCACGGGTTTACGCCATTCGTCAGTCTATAATCAGCATTAACACATTCACTGCCAAGAGTCGCTACGAGCTACGCTGGTAGCGTATTTAGCGGAAAGCGACTACGGCGTAGGCGCCTCCTAGACGGGTTCATGGCAGTGGAAGTATTAATGCATAGAATAAAATTCCAGATATTATTTCCGTATGGAAAAAAGGCAGTAGAAGTCGACGCGGACGAAGTCGCGGGCAAAGGCTAGTGTGTAATAAATGTGAGTCGTACGCTACGAATGACTACGGCGCTACGTAGCACATGCGTAGCTTCTTAGTAGACGTCATACATACAGTGCTACGAATATACGCGCTACGCTCGTAGCTGAAACCGTGGTTAAGCGACTACGGTGCAGTACGTCTAGCACAACTTGCTGCTAAGTCGTGTCGCGCGCGACTCAGCGACTCCTGTCTCACTCGTATTGTGCAAATTAGAAAGAGGCGGGTATAGATTATCTCGACTCGCGTCCCGCTTGTTGTGTCAGTTGTGCTAGCCCCACAGGTGCGAGCTATGCGGATTCCCGGCAGTGAAAGTGTTAATGATTGCATAAAGCACGTGTTAAACAGCCGTCCATTGCTCGTGTTGCAGGGCTGCTGCTAGCCGCGCTGCTGGCGGCCGGCGCGCGCGCTGATAAAGTCACCACGGCGGACTGCGCGGCGCGTGGCAAGTCGTGGGTGCGGGTCCGTCGGTTCCCGGTGGACAGCGACGCCACTAGTTTATATATGGATGGTTGCAGTTTAGCAGCAATCCCACAACACCCACTAAGCGGCCTACCCGCAGTAACAAGTCTGATGCTGTGGAAAAATAAGTTGCGCGAGCTGCCCGTCTTCGACGAGCACACGTGCCGCAACTTGATTCATTTGGCCGTTACCAGTAACGAACTGACTGAAATTAACAACGCTGGGACCTTCTCAGCGTGTACGAAATTAGAAGAATTAAACTTGAATGTAAATCAGATAGAGGTCATCCACCATTCCGTTTTTACCGCATTGTCTAATTTAAAGTATTTATACTTGTCTAATAACAAGATCAGGTTTATACCTGATCAAATGTTTTCCAACAACGGCAAGCTTGTCACGTTGGATCTATACGGCAACATGATCACCCACCTCCCTCCAGACTTCGCCAGCAGGCTGAAACGCGCAGGCGCCGGCCTAGACAAGTTTACCTTCCACTCTAACCCGTGGCACTGCGCGTGCCTTATCGAGCTGCTGGCGGATGTGCGGCGAGCAGGTGTGCCTCACTACTATAAAGAGGTCTACACCGGAACCCAGTCGGTGTGTAACTACATCAGCATGCGCGACTACCCGTGCCACAAAATTAGGGAGATAAACTTTATCGCTCATGGCGTCCGCTAGACATCCATGCACACAGAAAGACAAGTACACAGACAGGTGCAACGAACCTTGAGGTCTACCGTAGTCACATCACATTTGAATTTCAATATGTTTTAAGAGCTCCCTTTTTCGAGCGCCGAGTTAACGTGTTAGAGCGAGCCTTGTCTGAGTTGTCTGTGTCCAGCCGGTTTTGAGATATTGAACTTTGAAATGAAAATGTCGGGCGTTTTTCAACTTTTCAAGTTGTTTGGTAAATGTTATACTCGTACTATCAAATAATAAGAACACAGTACATTTTATAGGTTTTTTTTTTCATAAAATAACTTAAATTTTAATATCACCTGATATTTATTGATAGCTTAGTAGACTAGTCTTCAGTGTATGACAGATTAAATTATTTTCACATGCACACTATAAAGGGCGTTTGTTATGTCCCAAGTAAAACGCGGTAAACGGGTGATTCTGTTGTCGTGTAGACGCGAGCTCAAGTCGCGCGCTGTTGTTTACCAACAAATGGTTTGGGATGACCTGCTCTTGTTATTATTCAAATAATAACTCATCTGGTCGTGTTTATCACCTCACAAAAACAAGATAAAGCATCCATCTCTTTATATCAAGTAGTGTCAGAAAGAGATAAATGCGTTATCATGTAGCTAAGCGCGACCAGCACGGGTCCGTGTTCGACTCGCGCATGTGTGACCGCGGTATTGCTGACGGTGTAGCGTCTCTCTCACGTATTCCTTGCGTTAACCCATTCAAAGACAATGAATCACATATGAGTCATGCATGTCTTTACGAACGATTTCCGATACTAGGAAAAAAATGCTGCTTCCTGCTATGGCGTAGCATACGTAGCGTTGTAGGTTGAACTCTATTATACATATAACTCTCAGCAGCATTTTTCCGCAGTAGTTTGTAGCGAATATCAATCATAATATTATGTGAGTCATTAGTCCTGAATAGGTTAAGGTGCCCTTCTGTTCTCACCCGCAGAAAGCTTCGACTGTTGCGGCCACGGGTGGAGAAGGAATCACACCTTAATCCATTCGAGGCGATCTTATGTGAGTCATTGGTATTGAATGGGTGAAGAGGAAGTCTAATATCGCAGGCAATGTCGCGGCTGGGTAAGGAGCCATGAGTTTATTAGCACCTACGCACTACTTCAAAATAAACTAGAATCATGTCAATACAGTATTGCCCTTGTTTGGTTTGTAATGAAGTTATGCGACGCGTCGCTACAAATTGCTACCAAGAGATCTGTACCGTCGCGACGGTACAGATCTCTTGGTAGCAATTCCAAATCTGTTAGCACTCGAGTCAAATACAGCCGCGACAGTGAGCGGTGTAATACGGGGCGGGGAGGTGTTGTGTTCGGTGTTCGGACGCGCTGAGAGGGTTCTGTTAGCGTTAGATTGTTGTCCTGTTGGTTGCTGGCGGCGTGATGCGGTGCGCGTCACCTGGCAAGTTGAGGCGTGAGGTGCGGGGGCGGGCGGACAGCTGGGGGATTATCGGACTGAACGTACTGGATTGAAATTAAATTTATGTTTGCCGCGTGCACTCGGTTCCGCGAGTCGTAAGACTCGTAAGCCAGAAAGAGAGCGCGTAACAAATGTCAACTTGATTTCAATCCAATATGTGTAGTCAGGTAGACTCCTGTAACTTGTAGTTGTGGATAAGTACAGACTCCATGTTGGGGAGGCCAGGTCTCTATCATATATATTGTTTTTACTATTCAAAAGTTTTTAATGTTTTTATCTCTTAGGTATCAACTTAGTTAAAATCTGTAGGTTTTCTATTTCAAGCTTTATTCATGTTATACAGGGTGTCCCAAAACTACCACGTCACAGTGACACTGGAGGTAGGCCAGCTCAAAAGGTGTCCAACCAACCTAATATGACCCCAGTAAAAGTTGCACGGTTTACGAGTTATTCAAGATGGTGATCTAACATTTTCTTGTATAGTATTACGTAGTGATACACGAAAATGTTAGATCTTTCGAAATCGATGCTGGCGAAACAAAAGGCTGGTTAGGTCCCTCTTGAGCTAACCTACCTCCAGTGTTACTGTGACGTGGTAGTTTTGGGACACCCTGTATATTGTTTTTACTATATAACGGTTTTTAATGTTTTGTATCAAGTTAGTTTAGTTTATCTGTAGGTTTTTATTTGAGACGTTTGTAAATGTCTTTAAGATTAGGTACTTGAAATGATGTTGAACTTTTTATGTAAAAAAATATAATAAATGTTTTTGGTGAGCTAATTTTTTGTTTAATTTCCCAAAAATCACTCTATAGATACCCTCCTACTTCTTAGTGAACAATTTGCATAAATCACCTGAATGCAAAAATATTAGGTCTACTAAGGTAAACGTCCCATTGTTCGACACTTTTATTTCAATAATTGAAACGCTGCTTGTCATATTTATTGCTATGAATTAAGATTAACGACGCAAACTATTGGGGCAGTGTCGAGCACTGTGACATCTACCTTAGGTTGGTTGGTTGGTTGGTTCTACTTATCCAATATTTTTGACCAATGCGCATTTGATCAAAGAAATTGGATGATATGATCAAATATTATGAGAGACTATTACTACGTCAACGAAATTCGATCAAAGATTGGATATAGAAATTAGGCAAATGGAATACCACCCTTACAGTTCTAAGACGAGAAGTCTATCCTGTGAGTCGATTGCGTAACGCTTCATACGTAGGTTAGGTAGATCTACAAGTCATGTTTCCTATGGGAAAATGACAGCTGAGTTGTCCTAACGCTCGTTCGAAAAGTTACGTAATTACGCCTCTGATGGCTATCATATAAGCGGGCAGGCACGCGGGGCTGACTCGGCGGAGGAGATCTCTAAGTATTAGGTGAGTATCGTGAGTACCCACCAGGGCCGTGCGAGGTAACAGAGCGGGGTGCGAGGACAACAATCCACCGCTAGGAAGAGATGCGCGAGCGAGGCTAGCAACGCTATTAGTGAAGTTATTCCTCGCACACCGCTCCGCTACCTCGTATACAGCTCTGACGAATATCCACCCTAAGGCGACTTCCTGATTGGTCGGTGCGGAGGCGGTACGATATCAGTAAGCTATCAGTGGCTACTAAGAGTTTAGTAGTGCTTCCCGACCAGCGGGGGATTCGCGGAAGCGGCGCGGTACGAATGCAGTACTGCAATCAGACCGCCCAGCTTCCACGCAACACGCATCTTTTTAAAACCTACTACTCATCGTCCTAGCGTTATTCCCGGTTGTGCCCTCAAGGAGCCCGGGGTCCGCTTTGACAACTAATACCAAGATTAGGCATAGGAACTATTTTTACGAAAGCGACTGCCATCTGACCTTCCAACCCAGAGGGAAAACTAGACCTTATTGGGAATAGACCGGTTTCCTCACGATGTTTTCCTTAACCGAAAAGCTAACGGTAAATATTCCGTACATACAAAACTCAGTGGTACGAGCCGGGATTCGAAGCCACAACCTCCCCTTAACAGCCAAATGCCTAAACCACTAGACTACCATAACCTCTACGCATCATAAATACGATTACTGCGCTAGAAACATGCAATAGAAAGAGACAGCTATGGTGGATCAGCAGTATTTAATCAACGTGTACCGCCGTTATTACAAGCTTTTATTTAACTTACACCTAAGTATGTAACTTATCCGTCAAATTTTTTTAAACAAATTTTACACGAATTTACCCTGGTTTGTTTATATTATCTTTGTTGGCAACACTCAACTGACGTTGTCACTTTGACATGAGTCAGAAAAAAAACTCAAAAAATATATTTGCGTTTTGTTTCACTTCATTAGTTTTTATATTTAACACAAAGAGGGATCCAGCCCCCTTCAGAGGCCCTAGCACACTAGGTTTAATCGCCACGTTTTGCGGCGAAAGTGTTCTGAAAAGCACGTAAAATGTGACATAAAACCTATCGTGCTAGGGCAATGCTAGGGCCTCAGAGCGAATAGAGCACCGTAAAATACGGTTAGGAACATAGAGGTAGAATAGAATAGAGGGACTCACCCACAGATACACACATGTTTGACAAAGATGTATGTATAGACAATACGGCAAGTGGGAACGAGATACAATGTAATACTTTCTGTCCCTCATCGCGTATACGGATTTTTTGTTTGCCACCACACCTGCCAAATTTTGTAATGAAACTGACACCACCATGACGTCACCGATATAACACGATTAAATTATAAATGACATTAGACGTCAAGAATGTATCAGCTTCTGATACTTCTTAATTTAGTAAGGTTAATTTACCATCGTCCCTTTTGGGTATCAGCTAGGACGTCATCTATTATATCCGCTATCTACGGTTGGGAAATATACTCCTGCACGGCCCGCGAGCTCTCTCGATTTTTCTCGCTATACCTCTCTTTCTAAGTATTCTAATAAGAGAGAGACGGATAGTGCGAGAAAAATCGAGAGAGCTCGCGCGCCGTCTTGTGATAGCCGTGCTGCGAGAAATAACGTGCAATAACAAAACGCTGATCGACAGCTGTCAGGTTTGTTCTCGGGCGTTTATTAGACTAAGATGAGTTTCATTTGTAACAAGACCAACATTCAAAATTTGGTATTTTGCGAATGCGTAAATAATTCGATCCAAATGTATACTTAATTTTATTCAAATGAATCAGCATCATTTATTATATTTAATAGCCTTAGACAAAGAAAACACGTGATGCGGTACCATTTGTACCACAGAGTCCACAGATGCAAACGTGCTTAGATTTACAAAGTCGAAATACGCCTTTGTAAATCCTTTCAATGAAAATAGTAAACGAACTATTTATTTATTGTTGTTGATATCTATTACGTTTTACGTACTCAAATTACAATAATTACGCCAAAAATGACTACAAGAAGAGTTGTCGCGGTTAAATCAAAGTTTGATTAAACGTTAAAACTAATTTAATTCAACTTTCGTCCCGCGTAATCTGCGATGCATTTAGATTAAAGTGTACCTGTCCGTAATAACAAAAGTGTAAACTGAAATGTTACCCGCTTTACTTTTTAATAACATGGAAGGGAGTTCTAATTCGCTCAATAACAACGCTAATAACGCATTCGGACAATTATATGACGATAATGTGATTTTAAATTCGGTTAGGAGTCGTAAAAAGGTGTCTGAAACGGCGAGTTGTCCGGTTTGCAGTTGCACAATCAGGCAGGGTGAACTCGAGTCACATTTGAATTTAGAATTAGATCGGCTTTATAAACTCTCGAATGGCGGTTCGAAAAGAAAATTGAGTGTGAATAGTTGTAGTAACTCTAGCTTGAACCCTTTGCCCGGATCAAGTACGGAGGACTTTCCTGATGACCAGGAAGTGGATGTGTCTGGGTGCACCGGCAGTGACGTTTATCAGGTAAACTCAAATTTGTGCCAGTTTTATAAACATTAAATAGTTTATTAGTTAGAGTTATCCTCAGTATTGAGAATGAAACAGGTATTCAACACTGTTATCACAGCAATGCAATAAAGATATTTTCACCTCAGCAGCTCGAACAAGCATATTTTGCTGCGTGAAAACAGTGAGCAAAATGCGATTTCGCTCACTCCGTGAGTCAAAGTAGCTTTTTAATTTTGATATCGAGCACTGACATTTCATATTGTGGGATTATTACAAATCCGGAAAAAAGAAGGTGCGTAAAAGCCTAACAATATACTTTTTAACGTGACGATGTTCTCACTGCTGAGGTGAAAAGTTGTATGTATCACACGAGAGCAAAGATATTTGCATCTCGTGCCTTTGAGTCCCTCACTACACTCAAGATTCTAACTTTGAATCACTCGCTACGCTCGTGATTCAAATATAGAATCTTTCGCTTGCTCGGGACTCAACATCAACACTCGCAGCAAAAATCTACTTTGCTCTCTTGTTGAACAAATACCTATTGTATAGGACTCTATTGTCAATGGCAATGCCTGAAATAATGATTATTATTATTGTTATTTTAAAGCAATGTACAGATATTTGTGTATGTATCTCTCGGAAAAAGGAAAAGTTGCAGACCCCCTGAGAGATGGCTCACCAGCATTTCCATAGGTAGAAATGTCATCGAATATGTAGAAGAATACATCTATCTTGGCAAAATAATATCTCCGAGGGACACACTAACCAAAGAACTGGAAAGAAGAACAGCAAATGGATGGAAAAGGTATTGGAGTCTAAAAGAAGTTTTTAAAGACAAAAATCTCCACAACAAAATAAAAGGAAAACTCTTCAATACCTGCATACTACCAGTCCTGATGTATGGAAGCCAGACATGGGTCATGACTAGACATTGTACTTACAAATTAGAATGCTGCCAACGTGCAATGGAAAGGAGCATGCTAGGTATCCGAAAAGCTGATCGCATTAGAACAACCAATATAAGATCAAATACCAAGACGCTGGATATCACAGCAAAAATAAGGAGGCTGAAATGGAAATCATAGCTACCATCTATGTCCTAGATTTGCTGCTGCTAAAGTCTATAACTCTTTACCCAGTACAATAAAAACCTTGATGTGCACAAAATTTTTCTTAGCTTTAAAGAAGTACCTGTTAGTCTTATGTCCTTATAATTTGAATGATTTTTTTTAATAATGTTAATGATGTGTTGTGGTTTGTTATTATCTATTGTGGCCGTGGGCCTAGGTTGATTTGTGTAAGATTGTCCATTGTCTCATTTAAATTATAATGTTGATGTTTGAATTTATTTAGTATTTACAGGTATTTTGACATTTATTATTTGAGCTCTATGAAAGCCGATAAATTATGACATTGTGACTATTATTATTATATTAAGTTATTACTCACTACTATTTATAATTTCCTGTGTATATTGATTATTTTAGCTACACCCTATGGGTAAAATTGTATATTCATTTTAAAGCTTAATAAATAAATGAAATGAAAAAAAAATGGTCTGGTCACATTATCAGAGGAGAAAACAAATGGAGCAAACGTGTTACTCAATGGTACCCCAGAGGAAACAAAAGGAAGAAAGGCCAACCATTAAAAAGATGGGATGATGACATAACCCAGGTTGCTGGAGTAACATGGAGCAGAGTAGCACAAGATAGGAAGGAATGGAGAAGGTTGGAGGAGGCCTTTGCCGATTGGCAAACTGACACACAGAAGATAAGAAAGTGTGATATATTAGACGATTAGAGTAATTAAAAAAGTGTGTCTGATATAAAAGGCTATTTTTTTTTTATTTATTTATTAATTACAAGACAACTATGAGGTCCACTGGTGTTATTTATTCTTAGTCTAGGTTAGTACTTAATGGTAAAAAGGGATTTGGTATGGTCAGTAAGTATTTTTGTCAAGGGACAATCAAACTTACCAGCTATAATTTTCAGGATGCTGTTGCTGCTCCCGCGCACTCTATTCAGGAGAGAGGCAGAATTTTTGCGCCAAACGGCGTCAAAACCGTCTGTACGCGCCTCGGCAAACATAAAAGACGCACTGCAGAAGCGCGGCAGCCGCTACAGCGCCCTGAAGGCATTATTAAATTGGATGCGCAGAGCATTGTATGCCTTTTGGGTATACTTGAACCACAGACTTGCCGAGTACAGTGATGTGCAATACGCTTTGAACAGCGTTATTTTCACGGTATCTGTACATCGAGCAAATCTGCGGGCCAACATGTTCGCCCGGACTGACAACGCCCTGCGCTCCCTCTCCATATCTAAATCGTCCTTAAGGTCATCAGTTACCAAATGCCCAAGATACTTAAAGAAGAAGACACGTTTAAGAGTGATATTATTAAGTATTAAAGGTGGAACAAAACTTGGGCACTTGGTTCCCGCCTTAAAGACCATATATTCTGTTTTAGACACATTGTAAGTCAAACCATGAGATGTCGCATATGACTCACAGATTGCAACTAGTTTTCTAAGTGCGCCGATTGAGGGAGCCAGGAGAGCCATGTCGTCCGCGTAACTGATGTTATTGACACACACATCGTCAATAAAGCAGCCGACATGCGTGCTCCTGAGTTCCTCAATCAGCGCATTAACGTATAAGTTGAAAAGCAACGGTGAGCTCAATCCTCCCTGCCTCACTCCGCATTCCAACCTCCAGGGATCTGAAACCTCATCTGCCCATTTTACAAGATTCTCCTGATTCAAGTACCAAGACCTGAGAAGGGAAGTTAGTTCAGACGGAAGCCCTGTCTCCCGTAACTTCCGCCAGAGAATGTCATAAGAGACCATGTCAAAGGCCTTTGAGAGGTCCATAAAACAGGCGTAAACCGGAGTCTGCCTATCGGTATAATACTTGACAGTGTGCTTTAAACTAAGTATGGCAGTCTCTGTTGATAGCCCAGGTCGGAACCCGAACTGGGCATCATGTAACTTGACATACCGCATCAGATACGAGTTAAGCACACTGTCGAGTACTTTTGCTACTATAGTGGCTAATGAGATGGGCCTATAATTCGACCTGTCTGATACATCTCCCGTCTTGCTCTTGACAATAGGTACCACCAGAGTCTTCACCATATCCGGAGGCAGGTACGAGTGACTTAGGCAAAGGTTAAAGAGCATGGCGAGTACTCGTGGAAGGTGGGGACTGGCGTGCCGCAAGTGTTCCACGCTGAGCCCATCGTGCCCTGGCGACTTACCCTAGTCATTTTGTGGATTGCATGGTTAACATCCTTGGCAACAAATATGGTAGTTATCTTGTCACCATGGGCATCAGCGCCGAACTCCCGACATGGCGGTCCTAATGGTGATTGCACTGCAAAGTGATTTCTAAATATATTCGCGATGTCACTCGGGTTTGAGACACCTGCGACACTCACGGGTGTACTAGGCTTGGGATTCAATTTATTAGTACATTTCCAAAAATTTTTAAAGTCTGATTTCGAGTGAAGTGATGCTATCATGTCCATTTTTATTTGTTCTTGATGATTCTGGCACCACTTCAGCTTCCCTTTAAAAATCTTACGCGCTTGGATCATGTCACCGTAGACAGAACCGCCAGTAGGTTTTCCGTGTAGCAACCACGTGTTGAAGCTGAGCCTTGCAATCGCGTGAGCCTCGCTTACGTGCCTGTTCCAGCCCACCAGGGTCTGTTTCCTGTTACTATTGTTTTTATTGCTGTAGGTGGAAATTGCAACCTTACATAAAATATTTATCACATTCGAGTACAATTTATTTATGATATCTATAATAATAGTAAAAAGTTAAATTTATTTAACAACCAATAATTATATACATGCATGTGACACATTTAAAACTTACTACTTTATTTATTTATTTATTGCAATGATGTTCATTGTATGTACAAAAGGTGTTAATATAAAAGTCGTCAGAAACACTGTAAGGGTATTGTAACTGTAGTTAAGAGCCATCCTTCTGGCATACTGTCAAAGCTGTGGATGTAACTACCATGTGTGTAATTTTTTCCAAAAAGGAGGAGTTTCTCAATTTGTTGTTTTTTTTTATCTATGTACCCCGATAACTCGAAGATGTCTGGACCAATTTGGAAAATTCTTTTTTGTCTGAAAGGGTATCCTTCACAGGCGGTCCCATGGTCACCAAGTAAGGAGCTGATGATGGGATCCTGAAGAAAACGAGGGGTCTCTTCAAATCCTATAGGTCCTCTTGTGGTCCTCTTGAAGCAATTTGTGTACTGATTTGAAGTCGGTTAAAACTTTGTTTTTAAGGCGACGCACGCTCGTGGTTGTCTCTCCCTCTCACTGAGCATAAGCATGAGCGAGATGGAAGTGTGTGTGCGGGAGCGCGGATATCATGTCTTTTATTTTAATTTGAATTTTTTGTAGTTTTTAATAAATAAAAAAGTAAAAACAGCTAAATTCCCTCAAACATGATATTGCCGATTTTTAGAAATGTTTAGCTGTTGTCATTGACGTACCATAAAGTAAATAGACTCTCAATGCCGAATAAAAATTTCTAGAAATGTGCCCCAAAATGACAACTCTAGCTATATTTCAGTAGTTGCTAATAGCGTTAACTTATAAGTTATAACCTGCATCAAGATATATGTTTCATAAAAAAAAGAACTCAGTTATTTAGACTTTAAGCACCATATTAGCAAATCAACATAAACAGATAAAATACTTTTTAGTTTATTGAGATTTTATCATAATGTCACTTAACTGCTCACGTCAAAACTAAATAGCGAATGAATGGAGTCGCGTTATAAAATTATTTTAACAATATTTTATGTAGGAATTTAAACAGAAAGACCAATATCAGAAATAAATCAGGTTTCTTTATTTTACAAGTGGTGAATAAACAGTTTCAAATCTCCAAATTATGTATTGATATTGGATTATACAATTATATTATAGTTAATTAAGAGTCCGCAGTAAGCTCAATTCTCCATACAAACGTAGTTACGCTCTCATTTTAAAACGACTACCTAGTTTGCTCTAAACCTTTGTACTTAGAATACCGTCCAGGTCTTTAATTAGTTTATGTAGCTTCAGTACCATAGTAAAAAAAAAATCAGCAAAATTTAGTTTTTTATACAAAACTTGTTTTTGCTGTATTTTGTTTGTTTTATAAACTGGATCCATATAAACTTATTAATTTTGCCTGACAAATTATTGGAAAGAGTTGAAATTAAAATTGTACTTGTTAGTCCATTTATTTCCATGACAGGTGTGGCAGTTTTAGTTGGCTGTTTAATCCATTTTTTGTCGTATATATTATCCGAAGCAGAAAAATGAGTCCAACAAACGACGCGCGAATAGAATAGAATAGAAAGTTCTTTATTGTTTTTCTTTTCGGTGTTACAATCATGTCCGCTAAACGGGTGTCTCCTTTATGGAATGTGCCTTAAAGATCAGTACATTTATTTTATATCGTGTAGCAAATTTACAGCTCACAGATTGTAACATATTGATGTTTTACTTCGCTTTTTATTTTAAAGTCGTTTGGTTTAAATAAATCGTCTCGACTGTCGCGTGCTATGACTGCAGCCGATTTTGCATGTCGCTGAGGATTTCTTGGAAATCTTAAATATGAAAACCATATAACGTAGGTAACAACGTCATAAAAAAAGTATCTAATACCGACTCCTTATATTAATGTTCTGCGACGTACGTCATTTGAACTAACAAAACTATTTATTTAAAACTGTTTAAAACTATTAAATTACAGCGAGTTTACACAAATTTCGTTTCGTTATCAAGAGAATTTACTGGAATAAATATATCCCATCTTTTTTTCTTCTTATTTTGTTGGTATTTACGCAGTTTTTGATTGAACATTTAGACATATCTGACAACCAACAAGTCTCACGGTCGAAACCAGACTAAACGCAAAAGAGCCGGCCAATTCCATCAGCCGGTTCTTTTGGACTGCCATTTTTTTCGGCTGATTGTGTATCTAGTTACATATACTAAATCAATGGCTGTTGTGCATAATTTGTTACGAATTTTTTAAGTGCATTTTAGACCTATGTTCGTGATTTTTTTCTGTCGAGCGAAAGTCAAAAACTCAGGATTCGAATAGCTGTGTTGACCCTGGAGAAAGGCCTCAAAATTGCTAATTAAATTTAGGGCAGCCGTATTATGATCCAAACAAGAGCTACGACTTTTTAAAAATCAGTTTTCTGAGCTCACATCGCCTTAAAGTAAATTATAATTAATCTACTTTCCTGGCCTGTGATATCAGTGAATAAGATAAGAAAAATCCATTCATATTATAAATGCGAGGAATGGTAGAGAATACTTTACGGTATTAAGTCCGCCTTCAGCATTCTAATTAGAGAGACGGGTAGTCTATGTGTTACAGATTCTTCGATAGCTTAGCGAAAGGGGGGTTGGAAAGCATGAATTCCCCAGAGAAAGTAACCAAGGCGATCAGCAAGAGAAATGAGCAACCCACTCACCTTGTGCACCTCAATGGCAGCAGCTCGTGATGTTGTGAAAGCCCAGCTCATTTCTCCTTCTGCTATGCCTAGGTCTTATAAGCCTCGATCTTGGTTCAGCACAGGTTAGGGTAAAAGCACAACAGAGAAAGCGGTAAAAGTAAATAGCCACGAAAGCACCGTGGTATATATGTCTCAGCGGCTGTAAGGGATGCGCGCGCGCCGAGAGCCAGTTGCATACTACTCAACGTTCTGGAAGGAGCCATTCCGAAAGGGCGAAATTCGCTTGGCATTGAAGAAGCCTTCGGTGATGGACTACTCTTAGCTCTTGACAATAGCCTAGTTACTTAATCATAAACACGTGCTGTATCGACACTGCTCTAATACTGTGTGTAGGTTAACCACTCTTATACTGTTAAGGAAAGTAAGCAATAGCCGTGTCTAAGCCGGACGCATGCTGAGTATGCGGATGCTCAGCCGCACGCCTCAAGCGAGGCACGTTTACACTGAGCACGCACGCTCGGGCTAGGCATGCATCCGGTGTAGACACGGCTAATGAACGTCCTGTCCTCATCATCATCATATCCGCCGAAAGACGTCCATTGCTGGACATAGGCCTCCCCCAAAGAGTGCCACAATATCCGGTCCGGTGCCACCCGCATCCAGCGGACTCCCGCTACCTTTACCAGGTCATCAGTGCTTGTGGGGGGCCTACCCACACTGCGCCTTCCGGTACGTGGTCGCCACTCGAGAACCTTTCTGCCCCAATCGGGTCTACTTGCGTACCCGCCCGTCCTGTCCTACAGTGTCTTATTTCCCCAGCGCATCCACTCCAACCGTCTCCGGCGGCTGCGCGCGCGCCGCCGCGGCTCGCCCGCGCCGGCCACCGGCGAGTGCCCCGTGTGCGCGGTCACCATGCCCACCTCCCGGCTGCAGCGGCACGCGCTGCGCTGCCTGAAGCGCACCGGGGCTTCGATGGACGAAGATGTGCCTACTAGTTCTGATGAGAGCATTGATGTTGAGGTTTGTACACCAACTGACTTGCTTTCGATTGTACCCTGAGAAAATTACGGTTTTTGTTGGAAATAATTCAATATCAGGCTAATTATTTGTATACGGCTTTTATATGTTATTTTAAACAACTTTTGCTATTGAAATCAATAATTCTATGGATCGGAAGTTAGGAAAAAAAATTAACCCGCAAGCAAAAATGCTATCAGTATTTTTATAATGAAAAAAACATGTTTGAGTACACAAATTTGGAGACTTACTACCTGAATCCAAAAATATATGCATCAGGAAATAACGGCATTTTAGGGTGTTGCTTAAATTGAGACACCCTCTCTTATATTGTTTTAATACGTAAAAAATACGTCTGTTTTTCTTTGGATAAGATTTAGAAATTACATGAAAGTAGTAAAATGTTAAAAATAAAAAAAACGCTCTATGGAGAAATGCGAATTTCAAAATTCGGTAGCGAGGTAGCGACTCCTAAATCTTATCCAAAAATAAAAATAAAAAACAGTCGTTTTTTTTACGTATTAGAACAATATAAGAAGGTGACTCATTGAAATTTAAATTTTCGGATTTTAAGCATTCACCTTGCACTCAAATTTAAATACGTTCTTGCCGCATCGACTTTCGTCCTTTCCGCGTGTCTCAATTCTTGCCAGTTTTTTGAAGAGTCCACACATTTACAGGACGACTCGCCTAGCGGGTTCAGTGGATTTTTAATTTACACACATTTACAGAACGTCTCGCCTAGTGGGTTCAGTGGATTTTAAATGGACATACATTTACAGAATTTTTCTCATTTCTAGAACGACTCGCCTGGCGGGTTTGGCGCAGAATACCAGTGGTGTGGGGAGTGGCGCGTGCGCGCCGCCGCGCTGCAGCCCAGCGACGCGCGCCCCGCCACCTGCGTGCGCCGCGCCAGCCAGGACCGGCAGCTGGTCAGTACTGTTCATATGTAGCGCGGGCGACATGACGTCACTGTACGACTCGCCTGGCGGGTTTGGCGCAGAATACCAGTGGTGTGGGGAGTGGCGCGTGCGCGCCGCCGCGCTGCAGCCCAGCGACGCGCGCCCCGCCACCTGCGTGCGCCGCGCCAGCCAGGACCGGCAGCTGGTCAGTACTGTTCATATGTAGCGCGGGCGACATGACGTCACTGTACGACTCGCCTGGCGGGTTTGGCGCAGAATACCAGTGGTGTGGGGAGTGGCGCGTGCGCGCCGCCGCGCTGCAGCCCAGCGACGCGCGCCCCGCCACCTGCGTGCGCCGCGCCAGCCAGGACCGGCAGCTGGTCAGTACTGTTCATATGTAGCGCGGGCGACATGACGTCACTGTACGACTCGCCTGGCGGGTTTGGCGCAGAATACCAGTGGTGTGGGGAGTGGCGCGTGCGCGCCGCCGCGCTGCAGCCCAGCGACGCGCGCCCCGCCACCTGCGTGCGCCGCGCCAGCCAGGACCGGCAGCTGGTCAGTACTGTTCATATGTAGCGCGGGCGACATGACGTCACTGTACGACTCGCCTGGCGGGTTTGGCGCAGAATACCAGTGGTGTGGGGAGTGGCGCGTGCGCGCCGCCGCGCTGCAGCCCAGCGACGCGCGCCCCGCCACCTGCGTGCGCCGCGCCAGCCAGGACCGGCAGCTGGTCAGTACTGTTCATATGTAGCGCGGGCGACATGACGTCACTGTACGACTCGCCTGGCGGGTTTGGCGCAGAATACCAGTGGTGTGGGGAGTGGCGCGTGCGCGCCGCCGCGCTGCAGCCCAGCGACGCGCGCCCCGCCACCTGCGTGCGCCGCGCCAGCCAGGACCGGCAGCTGGTCAGTACTGTTCATATGTAGCGCGGGCGACATGACGTCACTGTACGACTCGCCTGGCGGGTTCTCCATATTATGGTACCGATGAGCTGATCTCATGATGGAGACAGAAGGTGGCCATGGGAATGCAGTCCTAAAAAATTTAGATTGCGCTAAGTAATTAGCAGAAATATTTTTGTACCAATTAAATTACTGAAAGAAACAGTTTTAATTTCAGTAATTTTTTTTTTTTAATTAACCGACGTAAACTCGTTGAGTTTGGGCTCGTTAGAATCGTCTCAACGAGTATTTGATGACGGTAAACAGAAAGTACCAAAAATGAAATTAGTTCTAGTTACGTGCCAGGTATTAAATAGCAGATTGTCTCAAGGGATCAAAATCAATATAATATATTTACGGCGAAAGTGGCATATTGAATCCTGAATGAAGCGAAAGATTCTACAATCGAATCCCGAGCGTAGCTAATTCTAAAATATAATCTTGAGCGTAACGAGGGATTCAAGTGTGTGTGGGTGTATGTGTGTAGTGAGTGGTTGTGTAATGGGATTTGTAAAGGAAATTGCCGGCGCGGTGACGTCGGGTCACCAGCAGTTTTCTTATGATTTTCAAATTTCTGATCATTTTTTTGAGAAAAGATCTATACATACCTTGGCGCAGCACCGGTCACTTTGGCACTCTTTGGGGAAGGCCTATGTCCAGCAGTGGACGTCTTTCGGCTGATATGCTGATGATGACCTCGGCCGAAGCTAGGGATTGCCTGCTTCATATTACTATCCGGCCTCGCTACTCTCTATATCACACTTGACAGGCAATCCCTTCCTTCCCGGCCAGTGTAGTAATGTCCTATTACTGGTTCCAGGTGGTAGACGGGGATGAAGATACGGAGCTGTACGGGCCACCGCAGTACTCGCCCTCCAGGATCGCACCAGATGTAAGCCATGCCATATACTATACTAGAGATAATAAGTAATAATATTTATGATACAAGTGCGGAAAGTAGGTAATTCCCAACGAGTGGCGATGACCAACAACACGACCGTCAGGGAGTGTTTTTGATCGACACGACTCTACCAAGTACTTCCGGTTATTTACTTCCTACTACTTATAATAACTTTTAGGTTTCAGCAAATAGAGATGAGCCTAATATTCGGGGTTGGGGACTGTAATTGATGACGACCTATGTAGCCTAGTGAGTAGTGACCCTGCCTAGGAAGCCGGAGGTCCCGGGTTCGAATCCCGGTAAGGGTATTTATTTGTGTGATGAGCAGGAATATTTGTTTTTGAGTCTTGGATGTTTCCTATGTATTTTTAAGTATTTAATTATCTATATAAGTATGTATATCCTCACCCAGTACCCATAGTGCAAGCTTCGCTTAGTTTGGGTAAGATTGTCCCCCAAATATTCATATTCAATTTTATTATCACCCCAAAAGCACAAAAATTTGCCTTATGACGAAAATCTTATTTCAATATTTAGCTCAATCGGTTGAAGATATCTGCTTCAAAATCGATTAGCAAGATTCCACCCAAATAAACATTACAGTAGTTATATACATAGTTAGGTGTATATACATTGCAAAAACCTGGAAATAACCACATATCTCGAACTATTTTATACTTCATATGAAGGACTCAGTTGTGTTTTGAGGTAACGAGTGCGTATTATTAGATTGCCCTATTAGAAAATGAAATAATTAACAAAGAACGAATTAAAAACGTTTTCATTCCCATACAAAAAAAACGGTTACAATCCCTGGTAATTAGTATGGATGCTGTATTTGCAGGCGGAGAGCACCCTGCCAGAGAGAGCTTCCGAAGAGCAGTCGAGTTCAGAGAACGGAGTCACAGAGAGGGACATCTCTGGCGTGCACGTCAGCTTCACGGAGCCGGTGCAGACCAAGCACAATGGACTGGTGGAAGCCAGCGCAGAGGTACGTTACTTCCGAAGAGCAGTCGAGTTCAGAGAACGGAGTCACAGAGAGGGACATCTCTGGCGTGCACGTCAGCTTCACGGAGCCGGTGCAGACCAAGCACAATGGACTGGTGGAAGCCAGCGCAGAGGTACGTTACTTCCGAAGAGCAGTCGAGTTCAGTTTAAAAAATTACACAAAACTTATAATAACTATACTATCTAAAACTAAACTACTTATAAAATAAAATAACTCACAAATAAAATATTTGCTCCAGTTCGCCGTCGCTGGGCAACGTAATTAAGAATTAGTTTCGTTTTTTTTAAAAGGAAGACTAATTTGGCTGCCTTCTCGGTACCTAATCTATTTCTTATTACGCTCAACATTTCGGAAAATCCCCGAACGGTGTAGGTAAACAGCATTACACGGTTGTGTGCGCCGCATTTATTTATTTATTTATTATTATTTATTTAAAAAAAAAAATGAATCGTGATTTGATTCATATCAACCCTGTAATGTTCATCATCATCCTGCTTGTGTTATTCCCGGTTGTGCCCTAAAAGAGCCTGGGGTCCGCTTTGACACCTAAACCCAAGATTTGGCATAGGCAAGCAATTATTTTATAACTCATATCATAAATCCTCTAGAATGTGTTCGGAAACCATAATACTTATATAATGGCCACCATTATTGCAACCAGTAACGTTACGTCAGCGTTTTACTCGTATCTGTGCCAGTGTTATTATAATACATGAAAAATCATACATCGATAACATCGAATATCGATGTTGTTATGGAAATCTAGATGGTCATAATTTGAAATCTAGTCGGCCATGGCGGTGCAATGGCGGTTATTCTAACTAATGGTTACCGAACACATCATTGAAAATTTAAAACATGTGGGTAGATAAAGTAGTGTATATATATCCTCTAGCCGCCCAAAGGCCTTTTAAAAGGCCTTCTTCCCTTCAATGGAATTTATACTATTTTAAATTAGAACAGAGTTGCATTTGTTATGTATCGTTCGATTTTAAAACAAAACAAACTCTACTCTAATTACTATTACTGTTAATTCAAATTTCATTGCCATGTTTTCTTGTATGGTGGGCCGCTAGAGGATATAACTGTACATAATTAGGCATTAAAACACTCGTGTGATCCTATTATGAAACTCACACTCCTGTTTAATGCCCTTCATTATATACAGTCACATAAACTACTATTATTTATCAGGCAGGCAGTTGAAACAACTGACGATGCCTATATCCAATGAACTTTAAGTATATAATTGTTGAGCTTTAATCTTCTTCTTTGTACAAATGTGCATTCTAATTTGTTCCTGAATTGGTTGACATTGAGAGCTGAGACCACATCGTCTGTCAGTTCGTTCCAAGCTTTCACCACCCTGTTGCTCAAGAAATGTCTATGACTGCCATCTGACCTTCCAACCCAGAGGGAAAACTAGACCTTATTGGGATTAGAACGGTTTCCTCGCGGTGTTTCCCTTCACCGAAAAGCTAACGGTAAATATTCCGTACATAAGTTCCGAAAAACTCGTTGGTACGAGCCGGGATTCGAACCCACGACCGTTGTTGACAGCCGCATGCCTGAATCACCTGTACGTACCTGATGATGTTATTTATTATAAATATTATATTACTTACAGGATTAGTAGCCGTACCAGTTACTAGCGATTTACCCTACAATCGCTAGTAACTGGCCACCCTTCAATAACTGGCCCCCTCATACTAAAAATGAACTCTATTACCCTACAAACAGAATTCAATTTAGTATAACGTGGCCAGTTATTGAAAGGTGGCGAGTAATTGAAACCTTATACTAAAATGAATTTTACGTACGGAACTTAAATCGACCAACTTAATTTCAGCACTTTGCTTCAAGTGCGCCTATAATATTTTAAGGTGATGCGCGGCACCAAATCCTGAATAATGTTTGACATATTTGGATTTTAACGATTGAGATTTCTAATCGATTTATCGGAACTTGTGGATAGAGTGCGGGTTACTGGACAGATTAATGATAAAACAGACGAATGAAATAACTCTTTTTTTTCAGACGCGAATACAAGCACTGAAAGTTAGAATAAGAGAATTGGAGAGCAAACAGAACAGCGGTTCAGAAGTAAGTACTGACATTCCATAAAAAAATAAAAATAACTGTTTATTTTCAGATCTGTGAATAATATGGTGGCTGACAACAGTCAATATAAATTGATGTGCAAAGATGTGTTTTCATTTGACACCTGGCAAGGATTTAATATCATTTAGCACATATGGAAATTTGCCAATTCGAAATCGGTTGAGCCAGTTTTGAGATATTGTACTTAAATGAAAATGTTGGGGGTTTTTCAAGTTTGCTTAGTTGTTTTTATTCCAGAGAATAACACCTATTATGTATGTGTTATGTTCTCCTTACATAATTTAAATTTAAACCTCTTGTACCTATGTTATCCCAACTTACCTTCATGTGAAGAGCGGTGTCTCTTGACACAGGTACCCCGATACTTAAAAAGAGACAACAACCTGTTTTATTTGTTACTTAGACCTAATGTTACCCATTAAATCATTCTTTTTTTTATGTATTTGCAGGCCAAGTGTCTGATTTGCCTAGGGGCCTACAGTTCTCCCGCCGTGTCCATACAATGCTGGCATGTCTACTGCGAGGTATGTCCCTTTCTGTACACATATACACGGTATATTACACACTCGACAGCAAAAATGGGTAATGCCTGATTGACGACCTCTGTAGCCTAGTTGGTAGTGACCCTGCCTACGCAGCCGGAGGTCCCGGGTTCGAATCTCGGTGAGGGCATTTATTTGTGTGGTGAGCATGAATATTTGTTACCGAGTTATGGTTGTTTTCTATGTATTTAAGTATTTATTTATCTATATAAGTATTTATTTATTTATTTATTGAACCATAAAAATGTGCAACATGACAGTATTAACCAAAACGTTACAGCGATTCAACTTAACCTAAATTACTAAACAAAATCAAGTACCTACTAACTAGAAACTAAAAACAATCCATATGTCTCTCTAACACCCTCTTACATTCAGTCATCAGTCGCGACATCCCTGTTACAAACACACTGCGGTGATGCTGCGAGCACGGAGTTGAGGAGAGCAGTCGCGCGAGGTATGGCCGAGTTTCGATACAGGTTCGTCCGCGAGGTCGCAATCGCCAAGAGAGGCACTCCAAGGCGCTTGTTCCGATAATCGTTCGGCACATTGAATTTGAGCATCTTTTCCACCAGATTAATGCTGTCAATTTTACTTGTTATGACATTTAAAATGAAACTGAGTAAACTTAGGTTTCGTCGCATTTATCCGGAAGTATTTATATAGATTTAAATAAAACACGTTTTTTTTATTATTATTTATCTTGAATATTATAGAGCATAATTATGTAAATGAACCAAAATAAAGATAAAACCATTTATTAATATTTTTTCTGACTTTTCAGATGCTAGTTAAGTTATAATTTTTTTGATGTCTGAAATTTAGTTGGATTTTGTCGCTAGGTTTATGTATCCATTACAGAGAAAAAATCTGCTATTATAAATTATTTCCAAATTTGACATTTGTTCCATACAAGTTGTCAGTTCATTGCCTGGACTAAATGTCCTAAATAAAGTTAACTAACATAGTGATAAGGAATTTGTAACTAACACTCTATGGATCGTTGATGTCCGAAATAAATTATGAATAAATAAAAATATGAATCTATCCATGATTCTGAGCAACACATTACATTTTCGTCAGTCTAAAATGAGCAAAGTGTATGAAATAGGTAGTTGGTTTTTTTTTGCAAAACACAAAGTAAAAGTTGTTCAGAATCATGGATATAGATTCACATTTTGCAATTTTTAGGGTTCCGTACTCAAAGAGTAAATGAAATGAAATATTTTATTTCAGGTCTTCACCGACCCATATAAGAGGTGTTAGTTACATTTTAATTATAATGTTAGATTACATAATACAAAGCTTACATACAATTTAACATACAACATAAACTGACATACACAGAACACAGAACATACACTTACTTAATATATTGCAAGGTAGATTTGACCTGCCCAATCCAATACAGAAGTATTGGACAGTCAAACCTACCAGCCATCATTTTCAGGATGCTGTTAGTACTTTTCCTCACTCGAGCCATCAGGGATGAAATTTTATTTATAAAACGGGAGCCTATTACTAAGACTCGGCTGTCCGTCCGCCCGTCCGTCCGTCTGTCTGTCACCTGTATCTCACTGATACCGTGATAGTTCCAGCTGAAATTTTCACAGATGATGTATTTCTGTTGCAGCTATAACAACAAAAACACAGAATAAAATAGTTTTTTTATAGATAATGGTACGGAACCCTTCGTGCGCGAGTCCGACTCGCACTTGGCCGTTTTTTTATTACAACTTATTGTTGAATTTTCCAGGTGTGCTGGCTAGAATCGCTAAAAGCTAAGAAGATATGTCCGCAGTGCAACGCCATCACCTCAGCCCAGCACCTGAGAAGGATCTATATGTGAACCACTTATCCTAGGACCTTTTTATTTGTAAGCAGTTATATTTTGTTTCGTCCATAAATAGTACATTACTGCAGACGCCAGGAAAGAAGTTCGTATCACTATACGTCTAATACCTAGTCACCCGGCAAGCCCTTTTCACGGCCAGGGGCCCGTTTATCAAAAGCTTGTTGCTTGTAATACAAGCGGAAGTCTCTTTCTAATGGGAGAAGTTGAAAAGAGACTTCCGCTTGTATTACAAGTTACAAGCTTTTGATAAACGGGCCCCTGGCATGTATAGTGCTTTTCTCAAGCATGCAATTAAATAAATCAATAATAAGAACTCATCAAATCAAACTAATTTTCATGGCTGAATGCCGTGATGCTGTGCCACATATAGTGGAATAAAAATTTAAAAAAAAATACTTCCCACCCTTTCAATTTCGTATGTAATTCCTTTACAGTTCTCTCGAATTGATCCCCCCGAAACGTGATACATTGAAGCCTGATACCCACGTAATGATGTCATTTCATTGCATGTTTGAGAAAAATATGTGATACTAGCTTCTGCCTGCGACTCCGTCCGCGTGGAATTCGTTTATATCGTAGCTCCGATACAATCTTTCACCATCTATTTCATGCCCTTAGGGGATGATTTCCGGGATAACAACTATCCTTTGTCCTTCCCCGGGACTCAAACTATCTCTATACCAAATTTCATCTAAATTGGTTCTGCGGTTTAAGAGTCCGCAGTGAGCTCGATTCTCCATACAAACGTAGTTACGCTCTCATTTTAAAACAACTAGCTAGTTTGCTCCGAAACTTTGTACTATGAATAAGTTAAGTACCATCCAGGTCTGTAATTAGTTTATGTAGCTTCAGATACCATAGTAAAAGAATACAGCAAATTTAAGTTTTTATACACAACTTGTTTTTGCTGTATCGAAGCGTTCATAGCCCTGCGGCGCCTGCGAATTGGAAACGATAACGCAGGTAAAGCAAAGGTGGCAGCGGTCAGTCCTTGGATGGGTGACCGTGCTTTGGAAGGCACGCTAAGCAGTTGATCCCGGATGGTGTCTATGACAGTTAGTCGTTAAGCCGAGTTAGAGGCCTTCGGGCGGCTTAAGAACCTCTAACAGTCGAGTTGCCCACTCACTTGACAAAGGGGGGACAACTGTCACTTGCATCCGTAGGAGCTACCTTTTTTTTTTGTACCGCGCGCACTCCTGCCCTGGGACCTCGATCCGCTGGGCGACAGTTGTCCCCATGCCTGTCACCCGGAGGTCCTTACTATGGGGGCAGCCGGCGGTTATGCGCCTGCCGTCTGCGCCCAGGGCGCCTGCGGCGCCGTTGGTCGGACGCATTTGAGTCCTCCCTGGCCCGTTCCGCTGTCTCCTTCTGCCGCATTACCTCCGTAGGAGCTACCTACCACAACCCTGCACGTGTGCACGTGTCCCCTGGGTGGTACTAAAGAGTGACAAACTCAAAGGGCAAATAATGTATGTCATACGATTAAATAAATTTATAAACTGGAGCCATATAAACTAATTACAAACCACATTTACCACATTTCATTGTATATTTATGCAAAGTTTCGTTACAATCCAACACGTACATAGTTTTAAAATGAGAACGAAACTCCGTTTGTATGGGAAGGTGAAATTCGGCCGAGCTGAAGAGGTAACAGACAGACATACACACTTACGCATTTATAATACTCGTATGGATATGGATATGCTCAAACTATTTCTCTTTTCTAATCTTGTAGATCAAGGTCTCTCGTTATCCGAAGTATCTATTTTAGGCTTGCCACATACAGGCGGAATTCCGCGACTGAATTCCGCTGGGCCGATTCCGCCCGCGTCCACTCCATACAAAATCTAGGGCCCTGTAGCTCTAGTATAAGTTTTATTGCTACATATACGTTTTCGAACGCGTTTGCGTTTAGTTTCAATTTGTATGAAAACGCGTAGTTCCTAATAGTTACCACCAGAGGTGCTGTTCGCGTCGCCATACAAATTTAAACTAAATGCAAACGCGTTCGAAAACGTATTGTATCGATATAGTACTTTATTGCCGTGGCCGGGAAAGAGGCAATTGCAGGCTGAGTATTTTGTTTAAACGTACGAGCTTTTAATACGAAGCCTGCAATTGTCATCAAACATCAAACTTTAGATATCGTTGCACAACGTGAAAATTTTAATGAGATGCCGCCGTTTTTTTTAAACAGAATCGCAAGTTTATTTTTCCACCGAAAAACGCAAACTATTTGAGACATACAAAAACATCGCGTTTGCAACAGAAAAATACGAATTGAATTGGCTGAATACGACCTGGGGACCGATTTTTGACTTTCGAGCGCTCGACTCTTGCACTCGAAAACGGTCATAAATGATGGAATTCTATTTTGAAATAGACATAGAAAATTTAAAAACGAGTGGTATCCACCACTCGTATTTAATTAGAACGGTAGAAAGTAAGTGCCAGCAATTTTGACACTAGAATCGTATTTACTTTTATTTAATTTTCGAGCGCTCGAAAGTCAAAAATCGGTCCCCAGTGCCGTCTTTTATATGCCAGATTCCACTTTTTAAAAAGTGGTACTCGACAAATAAAGGAGTTTATATGGAACATTGCAGGCGGCCTGCAATGTTTTTAATTTTTTAATTTTGATCTGTCCTTAAACTATACACTTTACCTTCCAATATGTAGCGAGTCATGTTCACTTTGCGGGCCATTTTTGAGAAACAACTTATACGAAAGCTACTGGACAGGCTGACAAATAGGGTATATGACAACAGTGAAAATAAATAGTTTTTACGAAAATACTCGGAAAGTATCATGCTTTTACTCACGTTTGCTATATAGCTTTTTGACGTTTCATAAAAAGAAGCTGTTTTGACTTTTGTCACATACCGTGTTACCGGGGATTATGATTAGATTATGATGTACGGGGATTGTGGTTCGTATTTCAATATATAACAATGATTATCGTTAAAAGTCTGATTATTATTTATTACTGATCAATGATGAATATTATAATAGTATAAGTTATTACACAGTTTTTTTTATTATTACCCAGTTCAACTGATCTTTGCGCGATGCTGTATCTGTGTGTGCGTGTGTGCTTGTAACTGCCGTTGTGTGCGTGCGTGTAACGACGACTTCCGCGTTACTTCCACAAATCAAACGTAGTTAAAGAGACTACCAATAACTTCGAATGTCAATGGGGGATGGATGAAAATTTTAGGAGTGCCTGATTATTTTTTTGGTGATAGGAATAACCTTCCTTAGCACCAGAAAAAAGTTGCAGACTTTTCAGCTGCGTCAATTTTGTGAGACCCAGTTAATGTACCCATGTTTATGTACTCTGTTTATTAAATGAATAAATAATTATTTTTGAAAAATATAAACTGTTTCCTCACTTGTTTTGGGTTTAGGACGGCGAATGAGACACTTTCCTTGATCCGTCTCATAATACAAAAAAATATTTTAATTATCTGACCCTGGCAATGACAAATATAGCTGCTGCAGCTGTCAATATCATCGCCAGTCAGTTTACCACGGATTTTTCATCAAGCAAAGTGTCTTATTTGTCGTCCCAAAACCTAAGTGAGGAAACAGTTTATATTTTTCAAAAATAATTGACCCCGCTGAAAATTCTGCAACTTTTTTCTGTTGCTAAGGAAGGTTATTCCTATCACCAAAAAAATAATCAGGCACTTTTAAAATTTTCATCCATTCCCAATTGGCTATTTTCCTAAAAAAAAAAAAATATTCAGTCTATCAGTCGGATTATCAAAAAATATTGGACACGTATTTTATATTTTGTCAATCAAACAAAAAATTATGAAGATATAGCCCGTTCCGCGTGACGTCACATATACGTACACATTTTAGCATAATGTGACGTCATGTGGAACTTTAACGGGTTAATTATATAATTGTATTTTTTTTACCCAGAAAAGTACCCAATTCGACTTCTGTTTATATCTACGAACTCAATGATAAATTGATAAAGCTCATACAGAAGTGCCATATTAAATTAATGGTAAGAGACCTCTATAGTTAATCTAGCTAAAGAAGCCTAATTTTTTTTGAGGGATCGCGACGTCGTGTGCTATTGGGACGTTTACATAAAGTGTAATTTTTTTCGATTTTTGATACTGAGAATCGTTAATACAAGAAAAAAAGTGTCCCAAATATTCCATTCCAGATCGTCACATTTTTGTATGTCGTCTTTTTTTAAAGTTCCGTACTCAAAGAGTAAAACGGGACCCTATTATTAAGACTTCGCTGTCCGTCCGTCCGTCCGTCTGTCTGTCACCAGGCTGTATCTCAAGAACCGTGATAGCTAGAGAGTTGATTTTTTTTACAGATTATGTATGTCTGTTGCCGCTATAACAACAAATACTAAAAACAAAATAAAATAATTGTTTAAGGGGGGCTCCCATACAACAAACGTGATTTTTGCCGTTTTTATAGATAATGGTACGGAACCCTTCGTGCGCGAGTCCAACTCGCACTTGGCCGGTTTTTTTGAAAAACGTACATTGGCGGTGTTTATATTATAATTTACCTACTAGTTTGACAGTTACACACGCACACAACCAGCCGCACGCAGAGATGTGTTGAACTATCTATAAACGTGAAATTCATGCAAAATGTCTATGGTTATGATATGTTTGAGCTATTTCTCGATTACATGGACGACATGCTTATACTTTGTACACTGAGCGTCAAATACTCTGTAGCAGTCAAAGTGGCCATAATAGTTCGGTACAACATACTAAATATCGTCGGGTGATAAGCAAAACTCACTAAGTAACAAATACCTACTTAAATCAAAGATCGTATCTCGATTTTAAATTTTTTTTTTTCAATTTATTTAACATCATTAGTCATGCGCATTACAGTCGCCATCACATACATAGGTACACTATAGGTGTTCAAAAATATCGGCACATGCACCCCAATGCCTTGAAAATAGAGGTGTGTTCCGATGTTTGTGACGTGCATGTTTGCTCCGATGTATGTGATGGCGACTGTACAAGGGATGTTAGTTAATACAGGTGGTAGGTACACGGCACCCTGAGAGGGCACATAATGTTTTCTAGCGCGTAGATACATATTGCACTAGTACAATAACAATAACACAATATTTAATAATGATAATTATTCATGCACACGGAAATTAATAAAAATTCTAATACATTACGCTGCCAAAGTTTGTTCATAATAAATAATACATTTCCATTAAAGCTATTTCAGGTATATACAGATGTCAAGGTTAAGAAAATAATAATGTAGATACGAGTAGAAGGTCAGATAATATCGACTACGTACCGAGATACGAGGTTTTGAAGAGCAGTGACAGTTTTGGTAGTGACTTTTGCTTGTCACCCGACGATACATGGTGTACCGAACTATTTGACTATTTTGGTTGCTACAAAGTATTTGACGCTGAGTGGTACATTTATTGTATGTTATAATTTACTTTAAAAACAAAGTTTTAACCGACTTCAAATCGGCACCCAAATTGCTATAAGTTTGCCTATAAAATTTAAAGAGATCCCTCGATTTCTCCAGGATCCCACCATCAGATCCTGACCTGATGACCATGGGACCAGATGGGAAGGATAACCTTTCAAACAAAAAAAGAATTTTCCGTATCGGTCCAGGTGTCTTCAAGTAATCAAGGAACATACAGTCAGGGGTATTGATATATGTACACTCAGCGTCAAATACTCTGTAGCAGTCAAAGTGGCCAAATAGTTCGGTACACCATACTAAATATATGGTGTACCGAACTATTTTACTACTTTGGTTGCTACAAAGTATTTGACGCTGAGTGTACATACAGTCGTAGCTAGATAATTAAGAACAAGATTTTTTTCCCCATACAACTGCATACAAATAAGACTTCTCAAGTTTAATGATTATTTAAAATATGTTTGGCCAATTTTATTTCTGAGTAAATGGAGGTATATGTGTATAAATAAGATTACATTTAGTTGGACAGTTTTTACAAGTTCATACTGTAATTAGGAACAATGTATGAACTTATATAAAGTGTTGATTTGATCGTCTGTATTTTTTAAAGTCTAAATTTTACAGAAGCTGTGTGCACTATATAAAATACTGTTTAAACACGGTTACATCCGTATAATCAGAATCAGAAACAAAATTAATCAAACACATAATAAATTATCATCAAATTTGTAAAGTTATATTTGTATGCAACTATATCGGAAAAAGATCGTGTTCTTAATTATCTGGCCACGACTGTAGATAAGGACATACGTATTTGTAGATTAGATTAGATTATTTATTTCAAGATAAAATATTACATCATACATTTCAAACATATGTCAAAAAAATTGTTTTTATCTCGATCGTCAAAAACAAAGAAATATTAAGATATTATATTAAATTAAGACAAGACTCGTTGTCAATTTCATAAAGGCGTGTACAGATATTTATGTCCTTATTTATGCACGTAATTGGTACCCTTGACTGTGCATAAAAATACCCTGACGAATTGAGAACCTCCTTTTTTGAAGTCGGTTAAAAACTTACTGTATTGAAAATCATAATTGTTAGTCCGTGTAAACGAGTCTCAAGAGTCCCTCTCCATACAAACCTAGTTTGGTTATCATTTCAAACTAGCTTTTAATTATAATAGAAATATAATAGAAAAAAAACCGATTAGAGACTTCGTATGAAATCGTTATACTTACTAGCTCTATTTTTTAACCCCCAACGCAAAAACAGGGGTGTTATAAGTATGATTTGTCTGTGTATCTGTGCGTCTGTCTGTGGCATCGTAGCTCCTAAACGAATGGACCGATATGAATGCGGTTATTTCTATACGAAAGCTGATGTGATCGAGATGGTTCTGAGCTGCGTTTCAACAAAATCGGTTCAGCTGTTTTTGAGATATGAACTTTGAAATGAAAATGTCGGGGGATTTTATACTTAAAAATAAATAAATATTTGGGGACAATCTTACACAAGTCAACCTAGTCCCAAACTAAGCAAAGCTTGTACTATGGGTACTAGACGACGATATAGAGACTTATATATAGATAAATAAATACTTAAATACATAGAAAACAACCATGACTCAGGAACAAATATTCGTGCTCATCACACAAATAAATGCCCTTACCGGGATTCGAACCCGGGACGTCCGGCTTCGTAGGCAGGGCCACTACCAACTAGGCTACAGAGGTCGTCACTTTTCTAAGTTTCTATTTCAATTTCTAGCAACAGAAACAAGTTTCCAACCTAGATATTTCGGATCCCATTGCGTATATGTACTAAGTTTCATGTTATTCTAGCATTTCGTTTATCATGAGAACGAAACTAAGTTTGTATGGAGAGTCGCGCTTCCTGGCGAACTCTAACCTAAATCGTTAAAAGTTCGACTATATCAAGCCAAGTAGTATTTAAAACCAATATTTCATTTATTTGTATTACAATTAATAATCATTGGATTGATTTAAAATATTTAAATGATTGTTTCCCTATAATTATAAGGTGTATTGAAATATATTATGAAAGCCTTCTGTGAAGATAATATCTACAATAGGTAAGTTTAAGGTGTAAATAAAACTATTTTTCCTAAGTTTGTTTTTTATTAATTAAATAAATTTAATCCACTTAATAATATTATTATTACGGGACAATCTTACACAAATCAACCTAGGCCCACAATAAACTCAGTAAGGCTTGTGTTGTGGTTACTAGGCGATGATATATATAATAGATACTTACTAAACTATTTTGCCAATCTGTTGGTATATTATTGCAAACTATTCAATTGGTTGACATATACTTTATATACCAATATCCACATAGTATGGAAAGGTAAGTAAAAAAAGCGGGTTGTCGGTGTCGGAGATACAACCGTTAGTTAAGTGTAAGTGGTTACTTCTTTGTTGGCTATGGAACCACTAAAATCTGTATAAATACAGATAAATCGGTATATATGGCAACATTGACTGACGTAGCTCATTTGACTCGCGATACATTGAAAATGGCGGTCATTTCAGCATTATTTTCATGTCCGCCACATAAATTAAGTAACACTTTGTGATTAACAACTAATGGCAAATAGAAAAGGATTAAAACATGTAACAAACAATTATTTGAAATCAGATTAGGCTTCTCTACAAAAAGTTATTCCGGAAGTCACGTGATACATTTTGAACAGTACCCCTATACAAGAACGCGAGCAAAGAAGTATTCACTTCAAAAAAAAATACTACTAGTTGCCCGCGCAGTTTTGCCCGCATATTGCAGTAGGCAAAACTGCGGGAGAATAATTATATCCTGTCCATCCAGAAAGTACTTTCTACTCGCAGGTGAAAAAAAAATTTAATTGGATAACCGGTTCCGGAGATTACCAACATCATCATCATCATAATTATCAGCCGAAAGACATCCACTGCTGGACACAGGCCTCCCCCAAACAGTGCCAAAATGACCGGTCCTGCGACACCCGCATCCAGCGGACTCCCCCGACCATTACCAAATTACAAAGCTACAATCACAGTTCTCACAGACTTTTCCACTTTACAATAGTAAGTAAAGATTCTACTTCTTAGTTTTATAAGCAAAAGTTAACCTTTTACTTTTATACCACGACGGTGGCAAACAAGCTTACGGCCTGCCTGATGTTAAGCTGGTATCGTCGCCTATGGACACTTGTGACTCCAGAAGAATCACAAGCGCGTTGCCGACCCTTTATTCACTCGAGGATTCGCTGTGCTGGCAGATAGAGACATGCAGGTCCCTCACTCCCAACACAGCGCACCCTAGGGAGCTCGGGCGACCTTACTCACCACCAGGAACACAACACCACATACTTCATAGCATGCAAACGGTCCTACAAGAAAACTAATATCCGGCAAAAGTTAACTTGAGACTCGAGCGCTTACTAATGTCAAACGAACGAGGTCTCAAGTTAATTCTTGCGGGTGGGACTGGATTATGGACGCACCCTTAGAGAGCCATCGACATCTAAATGTCATGAACTGCTGTGTCTACAACATATACATACACATGTGTGACAAAGATAGCATTGGCAATCACAAGTGGGAACGAGATACAAAGTTAAATCTCCTAACCCCCCTTTGTCTCCCAACGACTCACATGTGAGTCGGCAGGCAGGTCCCACATGTGGGTCATTTTTATTACCCTGGAATCCCAATGACCCACATGTGGGTCATGATTTTTTTTTTAATTTGATCCTTATATACAAAATTCACCAGGGTTCATTATCGAGGTCTGACTGCTGGACCAATGGGACCACACATGCCGACATACATGTAAGTCGTTGGGATACCAGGCCTTCGATCACCGGATTGCTGGAATACAATGGGTTAACGATTATAAGATTTATAAGCTTTTTTTCGTAGATAGATGATATAATATATGTAAATTAACCTTACTAAATTTTACATTTTCTATAGTAAATACATGATAATTAACATAAGCTAAATTAAATTAAAACTACGTTAAATCTAAAAAAGGCCCTCGAGGCATTGTACCGAGGATGCTGGCGGCATTTCCTCGTTGAATTGCAATGCTGATGCGTTGCGCAAGAAAGCCGCCAGCTCTTCGGTCACCAGTTACATCAACCAGACGTTTCGCGATTTCCGCAAATAACTTATGTGCACTGGGACCCCACGGACCGAGGGTCTCGACGCCAAAGGGTACAAAGTTGTACTCTCTGCCGAGGCCACTATATTTATTACATTTTAGAAGTTCGGCGTTTTACTTACTAAATTAAGAAGTAAATATCAGAAGCTAATACATTCTTGACGTCTAATGTCATTTATAATTTAGTCGTGTTATATCGGTGACGTCATGGTGGTGTCAGCGGCGCTACCACGAACTTCGTATATCTCCGTTTCGGTCGCTCGAGTACCATAAACCATAAGTGCGATAGAGACGGAGATATACAAAGTTCGAGATTCGAAGTTCGTGGTAGCGCCGCAGGAGCGCTACCACGAACTTCGAAACTCGACACGAAGCCCGCAACGAAATCCGATCGAAACCCAAAAGTAAATGCTACCACCAAGCAATTTCGGATTTATAACAAAAAATCCGTATACGTGATGAGGGATAGAAAATATGACACTCTATCTCGTTCTCAATCGCGGTATCGTCTATGCATACATCTTTGTCACTCATGTGTGTATGGTTGGGTGAGTCCCTCTATTCTATTCTACCTCTATGCTTTTTACCCGATTTCCGAAGGAGAGAAGGTTATTTTTATTTTTTTTAGTCAAAATATTGTACTGAAACTAACGTCACGGTTATGATACAACTAAAGTATATAGGCATGAGATGTCGAGGATGTATTAGTCTTCTGATACTTCTCAGATTAATTTACCTCTATCCTCTTTTGGGCATTCGCTAGGACTCCATTTATTAAATCCTCTGTCTACGGTCTACAACGTCCGAATCTACGACGACTACTATAGATGGATGTAAAACCCAAATTACTTGTTACGAAAATATTAAAATTGACAATTTGTTTCGAGGTTTTGACTTAAGTAAATATTCTATGTATTCAATCATTGGTTTCTGCGCTCACAAGCGTTTCTACTGCGTCCCCTCCGTCAGGCTGAAAAGTAAAAATATATTGTTCCGTTCATTGAGATCCATAATGTAACAAAAGAAAGTCTCAATGTATAAAATTATAATACATGTGACATATTATGTTTCATCAACGTACTGCAGTCTGCCTGGCCAAAAATCATGTCAGTAGCAGAAAGGCTGAAAACTTACACCGATTTCTCTTTCTGCTGGTAATAGTGGTAATCTAAACAGATAGCATGAGCTTTCCTCCACAATTGGTTGGCCAGAGTAGACCACCAGATAAATAGATAATTCAGCTCAGACCATTTAATTTTACAAGAATATTGTATTGTGGTGTTCCAATAAAAACAGGGGGAAAATGAAATTTCCCGCAGCCGCCAATCGAGTTTGTCTATGGTTTGGTGCAGATTTTCCCGCCACAAAATTTAGGCTAGGTTTTCACTAGACATTATTATCGTTAAGCCATATATGGCGTAGGACGTAAATTGGAACTGAGGGCGTTAAAAAGTAATCAAGTTATTTTACAAGTAGTGGCTCGGTGAGCTGAAAACATCGCGACACTGTGTTTTTACAAAAATATGTTTTGTTTTTAAATTTCCAAAAATAGGTAATCATCGAACCTACTGACAAAATTTCTGTACAGGAAAACTAATTATTTATTTATTGCACATGAATGAAAGCGAATGAAGCACGTTGATAGCAAAGTCAATTAAAGCACATTACAAACAATGCAATTTGTCAAGTACTTGTAATGAATTGCTATCGTCAGGCATGTTGCGCTGCTGATCCAACTGTCAAACGAGTTGTACTGAGAAATTGCATGCACATGTAGTCGGATTGTTACAGTATGACACCCAATTATGACTTCGACATGTTGGACTGGCAAATTGTGGTGAAATCATATAATCTGTAGACCCCATCACACCAACTTTCTATTGCTAGAATTTCATTTCATTTCTTTATTCAAAAAACAACATGAAAGATTGAAAGGTATTGCTGTCTCTTTCCAACAGTAGCGCAAATTTTTGTGACAAATTGCGAGATGCAATCTATCTAGACTTAGAGTCTGGCAAACGAAAGTTGAACCCACTAGGTTCAATTACGCGGCAACACTAACGTCTTACGCATATACATTTGACCAAAAGTGTTGCCGCGTGATTGAATCTAGTGGGTTCAAGATATATAAGCGTTTTGGGTTCAACTTTCGATAGCCAGATTATCGCAAAATAAATAAATAGGTTTTCAACTTAAGCAATGTACTGTTTTGAAATAAATATACCTCACTGAGCTGTTTACGCTGGTTCTTCTCGAGGCAGTGATTGTCTTTCCAAACCGGTGGTAGTCTATCGACATTCATATGTGCATGTAATATAAAACTTTGACATGTAACGCCTCTCACAGACTGGCGCGGCTTCGCCGCGGCGGTCAATAGTAAACTGGTCACTAGTTGTCAAATTTTCCATGGATGGCTGCTGCAGGACGTGCCAGAGTGATGCAGGCTCCAGGTCCAAAAACTGCACCCGTAAAATTGTACCTGCATATCACCAACTGTCAAAGGCGGGTCGTCATCTCTAAGGACGGTCTCTCCATCCAGTTTCTTCAGGTTGGGCAACCTTCTGGCAGCTTCGGCGCGCCAGACCTCGAGCTCGCAGCCGTCGTACAAGGGATTACCGACGAAAAGTAGGTCTTCTAGGTGAGGTAGTTCCTAATTATAAAAAGACCGTAAATTTCAAATTAAACAATTAACAAACCGAATAACTTAAACAATTGTTGCTCCGAGCAGGTGAATCTGCGACCTTCGGGCTACGCTGCTACTGACTGAGCTATCGGAACCAACTACTCGGACGACGAATCTTTCGATCAGTTTTCTAGTGGTTCCCTCTTACAACACCTTCGAGAGGCGTATAAAATAAACCATTTTGTTCAAATTAGAATAAAGATTTTACTCCAAACAGACCAGCGATTGGCCCCGTATTTAAAAAAGGTTGTTGTTTAGTTCTATTGAATGTCGAAGTTCGTAATATGTCCATGACTCGCGTCTATAGGATACGCTACACGGGCCGATATCGCCACGTGATTCGGCCCGTGTGGATACGTGTCGGAAGCACGGCGGCCAGACAAATCAAGGTCACTCCATACTAGATTTTCTGTGTGTTAATCCTGCTGATTTCGGTCGTGTAGCGTCTCCTACACACACGTCCACAACATGACGCACTTAAGCCGCGTCCGCTGCCAATAAAAACAATACCCTATTTGTTTGCCGAACCTGACCGAAAACATGTTAGATGTTTAAAAACGTGGAGAACATTGGTGCAGCGGACCCGGCATAAGAGTATATATAGCCATAGTATTATAGGGTCTATACATGTCATGATTTGTCAGCCCCAATTTGTCAGAAACTGACTAATTGCTATCGTCTGGAGGCATGTTGCGCTGCTGATCCAACCGTCAAACGAGTTGTATGCACTGCGGCGCTACCACGAACTTCGAATCTCGAACTTCGTATATCTCTGTATCTATCGCACTTATCATTTATGGTACTCGAGCGACAGAGACGGAGATATACGAAGTTCGTGGTAGCGCCGCTGACTAATTGCATGAAAATCACAATTTGGACCATGGAATTTGCATGATCTGCCAAGTGTGTTATTTAATCCACAAATTACATTCAAATAAATTGAATTGAAAATTAAAAACGATTTAAGAAAGAATATTGTTTTAATATTTTACATAGTTATTCTCAAATTTGGACGCAAACTTAAAACCGCTTGTAGATGGAATAAAAATAACTGGAGAGTCGTGCTAGTGCCAACCTTTATTGCACCGAACCGCGCTCTGTTTGTTTAAGTGGAAACGTTTAAGTGATTTTAGGAAAATGAATACACTTACATTCGAATAAAAGTATTTACGAGAGAAGTTTGAATGCGGCAATTTTCGCTTTCTTACTGTTAACTGGACACACTGAATGAAATTGTAGTTGTAGATTTGCAGATTGTTACATCTGTACGACACACCCAATTCTAACTTCGACATGTTGTACTGACAAATTGTGGTGAAATCATATAATCTGTAGACCATATTACATCCATGATGAAAGACAAGAAAATCTATCATCCTCAAGCGTTCTATACACCTGTCAATTTGTCACAACAACTGCCTTCGAAGTGGATGAATTGGATGTTTCCATCTTATAGAGTCTGACCAGCGAGTCGTGACAGTAGCATTTTTATCAAATTATTTATATGGCAACAATTTTACCTATGAAATAAAATGTCAGTTTTAAGTACTTATGACGGCTCCATACATTTCATGTTACTAGCATGCGTTTTTTTTTAAATTTGCCGCCATTTTTCACTGTCACGACTCGCTGGTCAGACCTAGCTGCGACTGCAGGTTGTGGTGACAAATTGCTAGGTGTATAATGTCCTTCATTTTACATGGTTTGATTTGGGTGTGATGTGATTTGGCAGCAAGTTGAGCTCCAGTGCTTGTTTGACATGGGTAACCATGGTATTTGACGGTGGGTAGTGTGGCTCATAAGTGTTTGATTTACCTGCAGTTTGTTAAATTCGCTCCATTCCTTAACCAAGTTGTTGCTCATGTACAGAACCTTCAAGTTTCTCAACACATTGATCCCTTTTAGTTTCTCAATTAGGTTGTACGAGAGCCAAAGTTCTTCTAGTGTGTCACCAACACACTCCTGCCAAATACGACTTTATCTCGTAACATATTAAGTTTACATTGCGCTAACATACCTAACTGGTTGTCAAGATCACAGTTGCAGTTTTTAAAAAGCTAAGGCATTGAGATGATAGGCTGCCAAGCTGGCCAATACACGGTGAAGTAATATTGTGATATGGCTATAGCTGTCTCTATCTAAATAATGCAATGAGATAGAGACAGCGCATAGATCGCGTGATAATACTTCACCGTGTATAGGCTGCCATTGAGACACATTATTCAAATTTATCTTACCATTCCAGCGAACGACTTTATATAGTTTCTTCCCAAAGAGAGAATACGAAGTTTCTTTAAACTATTCAATCCAGAAGCTTTTTCGATCAAGTTCGTTGAGAGACTCAGTTTTCTAAAAAAATAACATTCTTCTAACTTTTTTTTCTGTAATTGTTGCGATACTTAGCAAGGATATGCAACAGATACTTACTCGCAGTTAGTAAGGCAAGAAAGAGTATTATCCATTTTTTCTATCGGAGGCCACTGAAATATCAAGCTCACTTCAGTGGCAGTAGCTGCCTGTTGGCCCGTTTTGTCTTCCCATCGTTTTATTGCCTCTTTTATGGTAGTCGCTTTAACAGCCATTTCTTAATAAATAAAAAATGTGAACGTACCAAAATCTCACAACCTTCTTATTTACGAACTCTATTGACAAAACAAAAATACCATTCTATATATGTCCCTTTTTTACAATGTCCTTTCTCATTCTATCAGCAAGTAACGTTCTATGAAATAAATGTTTATGCATTCTACGTAGAAAGCACTTAGTCATCAGAGATGCTTAATTTTTATTTTTAAAGTAACAAATTTTCGAGTATTATTAAAATAGGAAGTATAGCTAAAAATAAAAATGTCAAAGCGGACAGCGGAAACCATGTCCATGGCGGAAACCGACGCTATCTGACGTAAGGTCACTCAGGCACGAAATGGCGTCGCAATTCGCTTATCGAACCACGCCACGTTTGTGAATTATAAGCTTTTCGAAGATAGTTCGTGTAAATACTGAGTATTTTCATAAAAAAATTGTGTTAGCGGCTAAACGTCAGTGCATTTTGACATTTTTGCAAATCGCCATTTACATTTTTTTTAATTTTTACTTTTTCTGATTTCGATTTCTTTTTTTTAATTAAAAAAAAACAAACGCCAATCTATTCCGAGGCGCCTTGGATTTCGACATTTCCGAGGTAAATTCAATGTTTTCTTTCGTATTGCAGTTAAAAATCGTGCTTTTAATTAGTAAAGCCATCCAAATAACTGATATTTCTATAGGTTACTTGCACAAATCGATAGTACATTTACTTTTTTCTTTGTCTTTGACTCCTATGCCCAAGCTTTTGTAAATAAAAAGTAATATTTGTCAATTGCTTATTCCCGCTGGTTTTTCGAAAGTATTTGTTTTGTTTTGATATCGTATTTTACAATGATTGTATCATGTAAGTTTCGTATCGTATCATTAGATAATTACTTCGACGGATCAATTACCAACTTAATTCAAAGAGTATGATACATAAGTCGTATTTAGCGTGGTGAAATTATGTTTATTCACGTTTCAGATCCATTTGCAAGAAACATGTCTAACTTAGGCAACCAGCTGAAGCCTGTTCGTGTGGTGAATGTAGTACCAGCCCCTAAGATGTCCAAGATAAAGGTAAGTGACATCCACATCAATTCTTTCATACAAGTCAATATAGTAACACATTGTGTCTGCTGCTTCTAATCTAATTGGACAGCACGGGATTTGAAGTAATTTCATTCCTCCTAAATTACAAAAGCGTGCCCTCCACATTATGACTTGAAAACGACTTGACTATCCTGCTAAGGAACTGACAAACAATACAAAATATGTACTGTGAAATGGGGTAACATGCCAGGTTACTTGAGACATCGGATTTCCCCAGGAACTAGTGTCTGTTTGTATGTTGGAATATTCAAGCTTTCTAGCTTGTGTGTTGAGTTAGATATAGAGGCTATTCCATCACATAAACACGCACTAGTTCCTGGTGAAATCCGGTGTCTCAAGTGTTCAGTACGCATCCAAACTGACATCATCAATGGCCGTTTGCATCCGAAGTTTGAAGATCGGCAACGAGCGGGGAATAATGGTTGCCATCAGTATCAACGGACAGCGGAACGAACCGCAACTCATTTTGTAAACATTTATATAATTTGTCCGGAATAAATCCATTTTTGTAATTTAAAAACAAAATACTTCATTGAAGATTCACCTAGGCCATCCCGAATTACCTAGAAGGAACCTAGGTCCTAAACACTTTGTATGTCTTTAAGCCTGCATGACTTTAAATTTTTTGTACGTACGATTTAGAAACTTTCACTTTTTTTGCAACATCTCTGATAGAAAGGCTCGGATTTCTTGTAAAACAGTCAACTACCTTATTAGCCTTTTTTTGTCCACAGGTCCACTTTTTCTACCACTTCCTTGCTTCCGTTCAACAGTCAGGTCCTTTTCGAATTGAAGAAGTACAGATTGAACTGTCGATTTGTTAATTTTAAGGCACATAGCACTGTCGTTTTGTGAAAAACCTGGATTTTCTTGAAAGATGTTCACAATGTTTTTTCTTATCTGAAGCTCTTTGGGCGGCATTTTGATTTATTATGCGGATATCGTAAAATTACCGTTACGTAGGGATAAAACAGAATTTGGACAACATGGTTTAACATGAGTTTTATTTTTAAACAAATTAATGCCAAGAGGTCAAATTCAAACTGACCAGATTTTTTCATGTCCACACTTTAAATGCAACAACATGAAGTGAGAATTTGATGTGTTCTTGAATTAAGTACACTTTAGAGCAGTTCAGTCTCACTGTAGTCGTGTTGCAGCAGCCATTTGGTTAGAGTGCTTCTACTAGGGGGGCGACGGGCTGTATAAAATTTGCAGAAGGTCTTTAGGACAAGAGGGGAGATAAATTGGCTGAAACGTTAGCGTTGTCGTCTCTTGTGTCAGCATCAAAGTTATTGTCGTGTCTTTTGCCATATGCAAGCATGAACTTTCTATTCTATCGGCATACCTCCTTGTCAGGTATCATTATTGTTTTTTTTTTATAATCTTTTAATTAACTGGACCTGTTTGTTTTTTAGTTTGTTAGGTGATGTGATGTGATGTGATTGACAAAAACTTAGTTACCAGTACTATAAGTTTTTTATTTACTTCCCCTATTGGGCTGCTCCAAAAATAAGTGTGATGTCTTCTTTGTTTTGACGACTGGTTAGCCTAATGGGTAGTCACGCTGCCTATGAAACTGAAGGTCTTGGGTTCGAATCTCGGTGAGGGCAAATATTTGTGTGATGGATGAGCATGAATATTTGTTTCTGAGTCTTGGATGTATTCTCTGTATTTACGTATTCATATCTATTCAATATACTTTATCGTCATTGGTACCCATATCACAAGCCTTATTGAGCTTACTATGGGACTAGGTTGATTTGTGTAAGATTATACCCTAATATTTATTTAGTTTTTTAGGGTTCCGTAACCAAAGGGTAAAACGGGACCCTATTACTTAGACTCCGCTGTCCGTCTGTCTGTCTGTCTGTATGTCGGTCTGTCCGTCTGTCACCAGGCTGTATCTCATGAACCGTGATAGTTAGACAGTTGACATTTTCCCAGATGATGTATTTCTGTTGACGCTGTAACAACAAATACTAAAAAACAGAATAAAACAAATATTTAAGGATTCACGCGGACGAAGTGAACGGCAAATCCATATTCATACTAATATTATAAACGCGAAAGTGTATGTCTGGTCTATGTATACATATCTGTTATGGACTATCTGTTACCTCTTCACGCTTATACCGCTGAACCGATTGAGATGAAATCTGGTATGGAGATAGTTTGAATCCCGGGGAAGGGCATAAGTAGGATAGTTTATATCCGGGAAATCATCCCCTAAGGAGGTGAAATGGGGGTGAAAGTTTGTATGGAGCTACGATCATCATCATATCAGCCGAAAGACGTCCACTGCTGGACACAGGCCTCCCCCAAAGAGTGCCAAAGTGACCGGTTCTGTGCCACCCGCATCCAGAGGACTCCCGCGACCTTTTCCAGGTCATCAGTCCACCTTGTGGGGGGCACACCCACGCAGCGCCTTCCGGAACGTGGTTGCCACTCGAGAAACTTTCCGCCCCGACGGCCATCGGTTCTACGTGCAATGTGCCCCGCCCACTGCCACTTAAGTTTAGCGAATCGATGCGGAGCTACGATAGTACTAAATATGTTTGATTCCTTTTTACAGAAAGAGGTCGTCGAAGAGGATGAAGACACGGTGTGCTGCCGGCTCTGCGGCAAGTCGTTCGCGAGCGAGCGAGCGCTCACCAACCACGCGCGCATGGAGCACATCGACGCTTACGCCAGCGGGGACCCCAGTGTGTGGACCCAGGAATTATATGCGGTCAGTTTCAGCCATGAACATTTGTTTGATTTCTTGGAGTTTTAGAAAAGAACTACACTATACATGCCTGGCCGTGAAAAGGGCTTGCCGGCCTCGTATCACTCGTATATATACCTACTCACCCGGCAAGCCCTTTTTTCCCGGCGTCTGCAGTAATGTACTATTTCTCAAACATGCAATGAAATATTCTCTTTACGTTCCTTATAATTGACTCGAAAGTATCCTTTTTCGGGCGCAGCATCTCGAGGCGGCCTGAAATGGAATTTCATACAACTTTTCAGGCCTAGGCCTGCAAAGTAACTTTTTAATTTTCATTCCACTATTTGTGGCACAGCATCACCGGCATTCAGCCATGAAAATTAGTTTGACTTGAGGATTTTTATTTATTTATTTCATTGGATGTTTGAGAAAAGCACTATACATGCCTCGGCGTGAAAACGGATTCCCGACCTCGTATCTCTATATACTATACCTACTTGGCCGGAAATCCGTGTTTTCCCGGCCTCTGATGTAATGTACTATTGTATTGCAGGGCAAGAAGGCTCGAGCAGCAGCAGACAGCAAACTGATACAAAAGCGCACACAACAGATGCTGTCCGTCATGGAGCCCACCAGTCTCACCAGCCTGGCTTCGGCTGACGTCAGCTACATCATCATCAAGGGTCAGTACCATCTTACTTTATTATTGTATTCCAGGACAAGAAGGCTCGAGCAGCAGCAAACAGCAAACTGATACAAAAGCGCACACAACAGATGCTGTCCGTCATGGAGCCCACCAGTCTCACCAGCCTGGCTTCGGCTGACGTCAGCTACATCATCATCAAGGGTCAGTACCATCTTACTTTATTATTGTATTCCAGGACAAGAAGGCTCGAGCAGCAGCAGACAGCAAATTGATACAAAAGCGCACACAACAGATGCTGTCCGGCATTTTATTTTATTTATTTAAAATAATTACACAGCATAACAGTTAAACACTAAGTCACTGTGAATTACAAACTAGATATATACGTTTTAATATATGACAGAAGAATTACATCTATCCATCACCTCACAGCACCTTAAGCATACACGATACATTCCCCAACTACTTCCAAAGACGTCCCACATCCGGTGCTGATGCAAGAAGCGCATTGAGGCAGTGTAGAGCTCTGACAAACGGAGAGTTTTTGCGCGCTACGGTGCGCACCTCTGGAGCAGCTAGCAGAAGTCGGTTGCGCGCGAACATTGAACTTCGGCCGTGAGGGGACTTGCAGGGGGCCGATTTTTGACTTTCGAGCGCTCGAAAATTAAATAAAAGTAAATACGATTTTAGTATCAAAATGGCAGGCACTAACTTTCTACCGATATAATTGAATACCAGTGGTCAATACCACTCGCTTTTCAATTTTCTATCGCTATTTCAAAAGAGCATTTCGTAATTTTTGTCCGTACTGGAGTGAAAGATTCGAGCGCTCGAAAGTCAAAAATCGGTCCCCAGACGCACCACCTGACCCACCAGCTCTGGGCAGTCGGAACATCCTCGCAACATTTTGCAAGTGCTCGTTACGCCTCACCTCAAGTGAATTAAAACATGTCATGTCAGTCTCACCAGCCTGGATTCAGCTGACGTCAGCTACATCATCATCAAGGGTCAGTACCATCGGATCGGATCGGCGCCACCAACGGATCTTGGATTTTGGTTTGGAGGGGCAGACCCGTGACGTCACGGGTGTCCAGCGTTTTCTCTATCAAGCAATATTAAAACGGTTGTATGTTCGTATTTTTTTGAGATATTTTAATAGGATTTTAGTGATTAGGCATATTTTTTGCCTTCTTTCTTTTGAAATAAATGAAAAATTAAAATGGTTTATTTTATAAAACGCGTTACAGAATGACAACAGGTTTCGGTCTTCCTAGTAGGTAAAAATACCTGTATCAGGAAGACCACCCATAAAAAACAGCTGTTGCAGTGCGCGTACGCGTGCGTGTGCGTGGGTGTGTGCGTGTGCGTGCGTGCTTGCGTGCGTGCGTGTGCGTGCGTGCGTGCGCGTGTGTATGTGTGTGTGTGTGTTTGTATGTGTGTTATCTGATATTCGGTATAGTTGATTATTTGCACGCTACAATAGCGCCCCCGTTGCGTCATAACATAACTTAGATGTTTCATCCATTTTGTTACTTTGATCTTTACACTTATACAGCAGTAATTGATAGGTATTGACAATAATGACAACGATGACAGTAATTGATGGAGTAATAGTCGACAACCCTATTACTTAACAGCGGAGGACCAAGACTCGACGGAGGGCGCGGTGGCGGTCTCAAAGCGGCGAAAAGTCGAGAAAACTAAGGAGAAAGCGGTCGTTATGAGGAAGGAGAAAGAGGCACAGCCTATCACGTGAGTAGAGTTAAAATTGTCTTAAAATTAACGGTACACTAATCAACATCCTTTACTTGCGAAGGGTTGCCATACGGACCAAATCAATTCTCCTGATAAAAATCCTGACATCACCCTAAAAGTCCTGACATTTCTTGTAACAGAGTTGTATCATTTCTTTCATAGAAACTGTAAAATGTGTAGTAAATGTATCATAACAAAATATATATATTTTTTTGGATTTTATGAGGTAATTTCTAAAAATCCTGACACTTGCCAAGTCCGGCCGCAATCCTGGCAAAGGGTCAAAAATCCTGACATGTCAGGACAAATCCTGACGTATGGCAACCCTACAGTTGCGAGGGAAAATATTCAGCGCAATAGTAAGTAGAAAAAAAGAGTTCTTGCAGCCGAGCTGTCCAGATGACGCGATTTACTAATTGTCTGGGTCTGTTATCTTCGCTTTCAAAGTAGGCATGAGATCTGAAGTAGAAGTACATATATGAAGTAGTATTACAAGCTTGTTATAACACTTATAACTTTTTACGCAAAATAGGCGCATTTATGACGTCGAGTTGCGGAAACCCAGCCCGCGTACAACCTATAACACTTATAACTTGCCGTGTTAGTCAGTGTGGGACAAATCATGCAGGTCAAATTTGACCAACTTCCTGAAGTCCAAACGAGTTGAAATTTGGTACAGTTATGTAAATCTGATGATGGAGACGGAGGGTGGCTATTATCTCTTTGTTTGGGCTAAAAATGAATGTGTAATGTGCAGGGTGAGCTACGCATATCCCACTGTCTGAAGGGCTCTCGGGTGTTAACTCAGACGGGTAGGAATCCTTCGGGAGCAGGTTAAATAATAACAGCGTTCGTTGTATATTAGAAATGGAAAATTCCTCAGCGGTGCACTCGGGATCCAAGCGGCCAGAGGGTTAAGAATACCATGGCCGTGCACTCGGGATCCAAGCGGCCAGAGGGTTAGGGATACCATGGCCGTGCACTCGGGATCTAAGCGGCCAGAGGGTTTGGGATACCACGGCTGTGCACTCGGGATCCAAGCGGCCGGAGGGTTCGGGATACCACGGCTGTGCACTCGGGATCCAAGCGGCCAGAGGGTTCGGGATACCACGGCTGTGCACCCAGGATCCAAGCGGCCAGAGGGTTCGGGATACCACGGCTGTGCACTCGGGATCTAAGCGGCCAGAGGGTTCGGGATACCACGGCTGTGCACTCGGGATCCAAGCGGCCAGAGGGTTCGGGATACCACGGCTGTGCACTCGGGATCTAAGCGGCCAGAGGGTTTGGGATATCACGGCTGTGCACTCGGGACCCAAGCGGCACGTGGCGGGGAGGAGAGGACAGAGTTGGACGGCAAGCCGCTAGCCAAACTCCCTCGTTCTGGCGGTCGCGCGGTGCGCCGGCGGCCACGGTCCGGCGGGGTGTGGTGCGCTGAGCCGCTCTGCCGCGCGCGGCTGACCCCGTGCGTCGGCGCCTGTCTGGCAAGGGCGTTTGTGGCGTGATCGTGTACGTCAAAAATTAATGAAAAACTTGGCCAAAAATGAATTTTTGATAGAAAGTAATTGTGACTGTATTGCAGCGGCCCCTTCGAGTGCCTGCAGCCGTCGTCGACCATCGCCGGCGGCACGTGCCACCAGATCTTCTTCTCGTGCTGCGAGTACTCGGCGCACCACCGCGACGAGCACACGCGCAGGCGCAAGGGCGTGCGCTGCCAGGTCTGCGAGGCGCCGCTCACGCCCGCACACAGCGCGCCCCACGTCTGCCAGGTGAGCTGCGAGCCACTGTGGCGACCCTGGTACCTGCCACCAGATCTTCTCGTGTACGTTCGGCAGTACTGGGGCCACGATCGTGGGATATCGGCGCTGCGGCGGTGGCTGTTGTTGCGGCTGGGTACCTATCCCCTTGCTCGTCCGCTGGGCAGGCTTGGGGGTGGCGGCGGTGGTTGCCGCGAATGTGACGGCTGGTCTGGGCGGCGGCGGTGCCCGGCTTGTTTGAGGTTGAGCGGCGGCGGCGGTGGTTGCCGCGAATGTGATGGCTGGTCTGGGCGGCGGCGGTGCCCGGCTTGTTTGAGGTTGAGCGGCGGCGGCGGTGGTTGCCGCGAATGTGACGGCTGGTCTGGGCGGCGGCGGTGCCCGGCTTGTTTGAGGTTGAGCGGCGGCGGCGGTGGTTGCCGCGAATGTGACGGCTGGTCTGGGCGGCGGCGGTGCCCGGCTTGTTTGAGGTTGAGCGGCGGCGGCGGTGGTTGCCGCGAATGTGACGGCTGGTCTGGGCGGCGGCGGTGCCCGGCTTGTTTGAGGTTGAGCGGCGGCGGCGGTGGTTGCCGCGAATGTGACGGCTGGCCTGGGCGGCGGCGGTGCCCGGCTTGTTTGAGGTTGAGCGGCGGCGGCGGTGGTTGCCGCGAATGTGACGGCTGGTCTGGGCGGCGGCGGTGCCCGGCTTGTTTGAGGTTGAGCGGCGGCGGCGGTGGTTGCCGCGAATGTGACGGCTGGTCTGGGCGGCGGCGGTGCCCGGCTTGTTTGAGGTTGAGCGGCGGCGGCGGTGGTTGCCGCGAATGTGACGGCTGGTCTGGGCGGCGGCGGTGCCCGGCTTGTTTGAGGTTGAGCGGCGGCGGCGGTGGTTGCCGCGAATGTGACGGCTGGTCTGGGCGGCGGCGGTGCCCGGCTTGTTTGAGGTTGAGCGGCGGCGGCGGTGGTTGCCGCGAATGTGACGGCTGGCCTGGGCGGCGGCGGTGCCCGGCTTGTTTGAGGTTGAGCGGCGGCGGCGGTGGTTGCCGCGAATGTGACGGCTGGTCTGGGCGGCGGCGGTGCCCGGCTTGTTTGAGGTTGAGCGGCGGCGGCGGTGGTTGCCGCGAATGTGACGGCTGGTCTGGGCGGCGGCGGTGCCCGGCTTGTTTGAGGTTGAGCGGCGGCGGCGGTGGTTGCCGCGAATGTGACGGCTGGTCTGGGCGGCGGCGGTGCCCGGCTTGTTTGAGGTTGAGCGGCGCGACGGTGGGAGGCGACTCTGTCGACGCTGGTTCCCCGACGGCGGTGAGTTGAAAGGCGCCTTGGGGGGCGGGAGTCTGTGCGCCCTGGACTACAGACTGCCGCGGGAAGAGATTCCTTGCGACAATCCTCTTGCCGCCGAGCACTTGCTTGTTCGGCAGCAAGGTGCCGCTGATACCACCGCCTCACTCTCCGTCTGCGGGTGTGCGGGGGCGGGGGCGGGGGTGGGGGTGGGGGTGGTGGCGGGGGCGGGGGTGGGGGCAGGGCGGGGGTGGGGGTGGGGGCAGGGCGGGGGTGGTGGCGGGGGCGGTGGCGGCCGGTGCAGGCTCGCCGCTCGGTGTGGCTGCTGCCGTCGGTCGGGTGGCGACTGGGATCATGTCGTCACACCATTATTAATTCAATAGGCTTGTTGCGTGATGTTAAAATTGATAACGTCGTGTTGCTAAATGGATAGTAAACCATCAAATTATTGTAATAAAGTATAAATTACAAAATATAATTCAAATCATAAAAAGATATGAACCTTGAAAGTTTAGACAACATTTTTTTTTATTTATTGTCCAAGAGTAAATTTAAAGGTACTAATAGAATTTTTACGCTTTTATAGAAACAAATTTGTACGACAACTATTTCGCGACCGAAACAGCAATTTACTTAATTTTCCATGTAACGGTTAGTACAAATTGCACGGTGTGACGTCATACTTTAAAGCCAATCAGTATGAAGCGTTTCGGCTGCTGACAGCGAGGTCGTTCTTTAACTCGATTTTTGGTGTATTAATGTTGTTTAAATGTAGTTGCTTCCATACAAACATTTGCTCCTCTACAAAAACTAGTTCGAATGGCATCGTAAAAAAAATGAAGGTCACAAGCCCATACCCTATTCCAGGTGTGCGGCCAAGGCTTCGAGACGATAGACGAGCTGACCGACCACACCAACTCTGCGCACGTGAAGCTCAAGCCGTACGAGTGCAGCGTGTGCCACAAACGCTTCACCCAGCAGGGCGGCGTGCAGCAGCACATGCGGATGCACACTGGAGACAGGCCCTTCCCGTGCACCTTCTGTCCTAAAGCCTTCACTCAGAAGTCGGGCTTGGACCAGCATTTGAGGATCCATACTAAGGTAACACTCTTATCTTATCTTATCGTATGAGTGAGGGCCCTTTCGGATGCACTTCGACCCAGTGGGATCTTTTGTGCATTTGCCCTCTCCTTTATACCTGCTCCCAGGCTTGCTCCATCATTTCCACAAAGCGGATGATGCAGTTCGTCGGGAGCACCTTGAATTCCTTTGGTTGCGGGTAACCGTTACCAAAGTAGTTCATTCTTTGTCTGGTAACACTCACTAAACGATATGAATATGATACAGAGAACGAATCTCTTCTTTATCCTCGCCTTATCGCATTTCAGTTGGGGTCGGCTCTCGTAATCATTTTTCGCCAGGACATTCTGTCCTGGGACGTCTGTGGGTCTATTTGGGTCTGCACGTAAGTCTTTGTCAACAACTGATTGCCATGTGAGTCGGGGTCTGCCACGGCCTCTTGGACCAGCTGCCAAGTTAAGCACACTTCGTGTCATATGGTCATGTGGTCTTCTCATGACGTGCCCGTACCACCTCAACTTATATCCGAGCCGTTTTTCCGGGATTGGTCTCACTCTGAATGTGCCGCTAATGTGATCGTTGCGTACTTGGTCAAGGAGCGTCACTCCTCCTGACCACCTGAGATACAGATAACGAATATAATGGAAAATTAAGCCATCATCGTTTGAAGCCCAGGGCAAGACTCGAACTTGCGACCTCTGTATTTCCATAAGAGTGGTCCTAAAGGCTGTGGAGCCTTTCAAGAAAATACAGAGAAGTCGCTGCTAGTGTAGTAACATTAAATATTGTAAAAAGAAAAAAAAATCATTTATCATAATAATAATTAGTAAATAAGATGAGATTTGTGGTGCGCACAGTCGTTGTGGCGGGCTGTTAGACAGTAGCGACCCTACGTACCCTCCTGCTCCTGGGGGTGTCCAGCTTCGGTTTTTTCTGGTGTTAAGGAAGGTTATTCCTATCACCAAAAAAAAATCAGGCAATTCTAAAATTTTCATCCATTCCCAATTGGGTACCTGGTTTATAGCAGTTTCTCTAACAAACATGACAGTTCTGTATCTTGCGTTACTGGACAAAATACTGTGGGTCCAAAATTTGATTGGCCCCCGTCTGTCCATCTGTCACCAGGCTGTATCTCATGAACGGTGATAGTTAGACAGTTGAAATTTTCACAGATGATATATTTTTGTTGCAACTAGATAAATAAATAAATAAATAAATATTATGGGACAATCTTACACAAATCAACCTAGGCCCACGGTAAGCTCAGTAAGGCTTGTGTTGTGGGTACTAGGCGATGATATACATAATAGATAAATACATATAGATACTTATATACATATATAACATCCATAACTCAGGAACAAATATTCGTGATAAACACACAAATAAATGCCCTGACCGGGGTTCGAACCCGGGACCTCTAAGCTTCGTAGGCAGAGTCACTACCCACTGGGCTACGGAGGCCGTTAAAAAAATAAATAAATATAAAATTTAAACTCCGTTACAACAGACATGATTTTTTGTCGTTTTTATAGATAATTACACGCACGGAACCCAAAGTCCGACTCGCACTTGGCTGGCTTTTTTTCGCATTAAGGATTTTGTGTTTGTTGTTGGTTTTTTTTTTTTTTGCGACAATTTTTTTTATTAAAAGTATTTGTTTTCAGGTAAAGCCCTACCGCTGTGTCATATGCGACAAGAAATTCTGCCAATCTGTCCACCTGAAGCAACACATGCGCACACACACACACGTGGCCCCGTTCCAGTGCGCCATCTGTCAGAAGCGGTTCAAGCAGTCCAGCCATCTCAACTACCATTTAAGGGCACACAACGCGAATACGGACAAGGAATATCATGTCGGCGACAGAGAAATTGTTGAGGTGAGTATATTAATGAGTGAATAGGGGTGTAGACACTAAATAAAATAATCAATAATGTTGCATTTTATCGAAAAAGGATTATAAATGTAGTCAAATGGAGAAAATAGCAACGCAAGAGGTTAAATAATCACGAACTTATAAGCGTCCAAAGTTTTAAGAGGGGGTATGTTCTGTCCCTTTTCCGCAAAACGCACCTTCATATGAAACTATTGTCATTTACTATGACGCTAGACGATCGTGACGTCACGATCCCGGAGCGTTTTCTCTCTCTAACAAGCAACATTAAAACGGTTGTAGCTTCGTAATTTTTTGAGATATTCGAATGGGATTTTCATCACTAGGCATATTTTTTTGCCTTCTTTCGTTTGAAGTAATAATTCATTTAGAGTCTACACCTCTATTCACAGAGTGAATAAAGTTGAGATTTTCTGAACTGGACTTATCTTCTTATCTTCAGAACAATAGCATTCAACTCTAACAATACGACTGTGTGGTCGGACGCGTGCCATTTTTTGCAAAAATAAATTTCTGTCAAAAAATTCATTTTCGGTACAAGCTTTTATTGCCGACTGTACTTTTCTGCATACCATCATCAACTACTCATTGAGACGATTCTAACGAGCCCAAACTCGATGGGGTTGTGTCGTTTTATTGCGGAGTTCCTATGGCCACCTTCCAGCTCCAGCATCAGATCAGCTCCAAGTCATCATAATATTGCATTGTCATGCGATATACATATGCATGCAAAATTTCAGATCAATCGGAAACCGGGAAATAGGTCAAATTTCAATTACTAAATTTGACCCAAGAGAATGAAACAAACAGGTGGAGCTAAATAAAAGCTTGTAATAAAAAGGTTAGCGCCACATAAAATGTTCAGTGTATAATGAACTCTATCGCCTTGTTCAATGGTTTCAAAATGGACTAAAAGATAAAAAAGCCCGCTGCCAGCGAGCCAGGCATAAGGCGCTGTGTGTGGTGTTTTATCTCGTAGCTAATTTGGAATCTATTGTAAAAGAAGATAGAGTTCATTATTCAATGAATATTTTACGTGGCGCTAACATCTTTTTGCAAAGTTTGGCATGCGTTCGCAAACAATGTCTAATCATACGCTCAGAACAAAGGCCACTTTTTTAAATGGCTATGTATAGCGGCATTGTCGTCCGCAAAGGTGGCAGGAGAATTGTGCATTAGGTAATAAACAGGCATCTGAGTATTTGTAGCATGGTAAGACGGTATGCTATGGAGTCGTTGTAAGCATTAAAATAAAATGTATACTCATCCTCATTAATTTAATTCATTAAATAAATAATAACTATAAAAATACACCACTATAGATGTTTATTGACGAAAAAATTGAGATTGCGCTAAGCAATTAGTAGACATTCTTGTAACAATTAAATTAATGCAATAAACAGTTTAAATTAAAAAAAAAAAAAAAAATTATAATAAAAAATGATATGAGGGTCAACGGAAAAAACATGTCAAGTCACTTTTTTTTTTCAAAATGAGATTTTAATGTCACGCAATAAGTTCATAACGAGAGCAACATTTTGACATCAAAATCTCATTTTGAAAAAGAAAAAGGACTAGACATTTTCTTTCCGTGGACCCTTCATATTATTTGTTATTCGTCAATGAAGATGGTGGTGTATTTTTTATAGTTCTTATTTATTTTATGAACTAAATTAATGAGGATGAGTATGAGTATAAATTTAATTCTGATGCTTACAACGACTCCATAGCTCACTTTTAGTCTTACCGTGCTAAAAATACTCCGATGCCTGGTCATAAACAATATATATTAGGGGTTAGGGTAAAAGTGTTGTCATTTTCTTTGGTGAGCGGCCTCTCGTAAAAGTTGTAGATTATGATAGATCTATTCAAAAGAATCATATTTTGTTATAAAATGCATCGGAGTCGAGATATTTGCGAGCTGATCTGATGATGGAGACAGAAGGTGGCCATGGGAATTCAGCACTTAACCGACGTGACCCGTTGAGTTTGGTCTCGTTAGAATCGTCTCAATGAGTAGTTGATGACGGTATCAAGAAAAGTACAGTCGGCAATAAAAGCTTGTACCAAAAATTTAATTATTGACATAAACTTATTTTCATCCCATTTTAATTAGGTGGAAATAACGGAAGATGTCGCCATGTATGCTGATAGTACGGAGGAATATATAGTTGGGGACGCGTGGGGACAGGAGAGACAGGAACAGGAACTGGAACAGGAACAGGAACTGGAACAGGGGGGGGAGCTGGAAATGGAACAGGGGGAGGAGTTGGAAATGGAACAGGGAGAGGAACTAGAGCAGGAAGAATTGGAGGAGGAAACGTAAATTGATTCTAAAATAAGTATCTGTGGTACAGAAAATTGTATGCACTTTGGTGCATAAAATCCTGCGGATTGGGTCAATCAAGTTTTCCTTGTTGTGATTATGTCCCTTAAGCAAGGAGAAAAGAAGTTTAAAAAAAATTAAAACAGGGGTATCTAATACGCTCAGTAAGTCAATTGAGAATTGGTTGGAAAAATGATTTTAAAAACAAAATAATCTGATGACCACGGGACCAATAGGGAACATTACTGCAATTTTCTGCCGCCAGAGGCAGCACTACCACTAATAGTAAACCAGTATAGGAATATAGGGATTCACACACACATGCACAATTGATTGTCAAATGAGTGACAAGGATGCTTGCATAAACAATACCGCAAGTGGGAACGAGATACAATGTCAACGCTGCTAGTGTCGCCACCTACGAAGAGTTTTGCGTAATGTTCCCTATTGGGAAGGAAAACACTTTAAAACAAAACCAAGTCGGTCCAGGCGTCTTTGAGTAATCAGGGAACATACATTAAAAAAAAGATTCCGATGACTACAAAATGTCAATTTTTCCCGACTACGGCAGAGCGAAAAGGAAGGGATATGTTTTTAGCAGTCTATGTTTGTATTTGTGTATGTTCCACTGTAGCGTTTAAAATACTGAACCGATTTTGATAAATGGGGTGTCAATCGATTCGAAAATATGTTCCGGGTGCCATAGGCTACCTTTTGTATGAAAAATGAAAACATTGTGGCTTTACAAATAAGTGACTGACTTTGAAAAAAATCTTTTGCTATACAACGTGTTCCCGGGAATTTCCGTTAATTGCAACGGGCCATAGTTTAGATCAAATAAAGTTAATTTCTCCAAGAAAGTAGTATCGTAACTCTTACTGTTATCAAGATATTCAATGTTTAATTTTATCAGTTTTACAGATTTAACCAGTGTAAATGGCACTTAACTGTGACTTCATAACAGCTTTTTACATTTTGTACACTACACACACACTGAAAGAAGGTTTACAAAGTGAGTTCGTTCGATATTGCATATTTTTTATTTAATTAGACAACCTTGTGTGCGTTGTCGAAGAAGGACGGAGGTTTAAGAGCCATTGCTATCGGCAGCACATTTCGTCGTTTGACGGCTAAACTCGGATGCCGCGCGGTCAGAGAGGAAATGGCCGCCTACTTGCAGCCACATCAACTAGGGTTTGGAACGAGGTTGGGTTGCGAAGCAGCTATTCACGCAACGCGAGCGTTCTCAAGAGACCCGGGAAATGCGGGTTGTGTTATTGTAAAGCTGGACATTAAAAACGCATTTAATTGTGTTGAGCGTGATGTGTTGTTGTGCGAGGTTCGAGAGAGGTTGCCTTCCCTCTTCCCTTTCCTCTTTCAAGTTTACTCGTCTCCTTCTAATTTGTTTTATAATGGGTCCCTTATTCTTTCCCAAGTCGGCGCACAGCAGGGGGATCCGCTTGGTCCTCTTGTTTTCAGTCTGGCTATACAAAAGGTGATCTCTGAGCTCAAGTCCCCGCTGAACATCTGGTATCTAGATGATGGTACCCTCGGGGGTACCCCAGAGGAAGTGGAGCAGGATCTGCTCACGCTCCTTCCACGCTTCCGGGAACTTGGCTTAGAGGTCAACTCTAGTAAATGCGAGATTTTCTCCTGCGGTGTTAATGCCGCTTCCTCATTTCCATCGTTCAGTGCCGTGCTTCCCGGTCTCAGAGAGCTATCGACCCACACTTTTAACCTCTTGGGTTCTCCCATTTTTTCTGAGGCCGTCCCTGAGGCTTTCGAGGTGAGGAGACAGCTTCTTCTGGCCGCTAGGGAGAGGTTGAAGCTGCTGTCAGCACACGTGGCTCTTATTTTGTTGCGGGTCTGTTTCGCTGTTCCCAAGCTCACCTATTTTTTACGCACGGTACCTACTTGGCTTCACCCGGTGCACACTGACTCTTTTGACTGTGTGTTGAAGGAGTCAGTGGAGTTGCTGTTGAATGTCTCCCTCAATTCGGGCCAATGGGACCTGGCATCTTTACCCATTCGGTACGGTGGGTTGGGCGTAAGACGCGCGCGGGATGTGAGTCTCCCAGCTTTTTTGGCATCGGCGGAGGGGGTTTTGGACCTTGTCACTCAGATACTTTCCATAGATGGTGGCAAGGCAACCATACCTTATGCGGCCGATGCTTTAATGGCCTGGACGACTCTCAACTCGGGTGCGCCTGTGCCTGAGGAACAGGACCGCCAACGGTTGTGGGATGACGTGGGGGGAAAGCGGACGCTAGACAGTCTGGTGGAGGGCGCTGTGGGTGTGGATAAGGCAAGACTCATGGCGGTATCAAGGCCAGAGTCTGGGGCGTGGCTACACGCTCTCCCTTCTCCACATTTGGGTACCCTTCTGGATGATGACTCGTTGCGGGTGGCCGTGGCTCTTCGCCTGGGCTGTGATGTTTGTGAACCACATGTATGCATCTGCGGCGCTACGGTGGAGAGTAGCGGTCATCATGCACTGAGTTGTTGTCGGTGCGCAGGAAGGTTCCCACGTCACCATGCCCTAAATGACATTGTTCGGAGAGCCCTTGTGTCGGCGAATGTGCCGTGTGTGCTGGAGCCTCCAGGTCTTAACCGATCTGATGGTAAAAGGCCGGACGGTTTGACTTTGGTGCCCTGGCAAAAAGGCAAGTGTCTGCTCTGGGATGCCAAATGTGTTAGTACTTTTGCTACTTCGCACATAAGTCGCACCATGCGGGCGCCTGGAGCCGCTGCTGAGCTGGCGGCGGTGCGGAAGAGGGACAAGTACGCGTGTCTTTCCAATTATTTATTTGTTCCGCTTGCGGTGGAGACGACTGGGTGTTGGTGCGCTGAGGCCAAAATCTTTTTTAGGGAAGTAGGGCGTCGCTTACATGAAAGAGGACTTGATCCCCGCTCTGGGTCATTTCTGGTGCAAAGGTTAGCCATAGCTGTTCAGCGCGGCAATGCGGCCAGTGTGATGGGAACCTTTGCACCTGGAGTGGCTCGGGGAGGGTTGTTTGATGTTTAGTTTTAGGATTAGGAATAGGTTTAGGTTACTTAGTAATACGTTTAAGTTTGTTATTGTACTCTGTCTTATGTGAAAAATATTGCAATTTCAGTCACGATATAAAAACTGCATAATTAGACAATAACCGTTAAGAGTGCTCTTCAAAAAAGCGCTCGCTCAGAATTCGGTATTTTGACACGCGTAGTGCGTTTGTGTGTGTAAATACTACTACCACCCACACAAACGTACCTAACCCCCACATGCACAGCGAGATCGCACCAGCCGCGGGTGCCGTCCCTTTCTAGCTATATGTAAGTGCGATCGGGATAGAACTAACCACGGAGCTTGCCGATGCAAATAGCTGTATAGCGCACCGTTGGAATTCACTCCGTGACCGATATTGATACTTGCACTAAAAAGTGGTAAGTATTACTTCGCTAACATGATGTTCTAGAACATCATGTTAGCGAAGTTAGATAACTTGAATAAAGTAAGTATTTGATTTTTGAGCACAAGTTTTCTATTTGTATTAAAATACTATGATATGACAAAGTATATTTAGTTTCGTTTTTTTAGTATAAAATAAACTAACGAGTTTTAAAGTTGTCAGTAATAAGAATAATGATTTGTTTTACGGATATTAATAGTTTGCATGTTATCTGAGTCTTATTTATATATAGTAATGTAATGAAATTATACCAGTCGACCCACTACTAGGAAATTACTGGGTACTGACGTATTCATTTCTTGAAGAATTTTTTTTTTGTTATGGACAGTAAAAAAAAACTGCCCTTCATAGAAATTGCTATGTCCGTTTCTTACCAAAGGAACTGAAAATTATAAATTATACAAACACAGCTTTTTATCTAGAATACAATTAATTAATGCGTGATTTTATTCAAAAGCCTAAAACCTCAGATGATAAAAAGGAATAGATATGAAACGGGGGCTTGGCGCGTGTCGGTGCGACATGGCCAAATGGGCATGTCACTGCCCACCGCATGTTAGTCGCAATTTGCCGTGAATCTGAAATGTTTTTCCACGTTTACTCAAAATGCCGAATTGTAGCGTGGTTACATGCAAAAATAGGAATGAATCTAAAACCTACATAAATGGTGGAGTCACGCACCACATGTGAGTATTAGTATTTTCACTTAAGTCAGTAAAAACTAATATTTTAATAAATAAACGCAACGCCGCCTCATTTCTCGGGATCGAACTAACATATCGAACGAAAAAGCATATTTTTGTTCTATGCGTTGTACATTGAATGTTCAATACAGTAAACCACGGCGCAATGTATTAAACCACTATGGATATGGACGATGCTTGAATTTTTTTGTGGTACGGCCGCTGCTTGGCGTCGCAAACTAGAGCGGTGCCAAAGTGCAGTTACAATTTACGCGTAATCGATAAAATAGAAGTACGATATCATACTAGTTATTTTATTTCGACTACTTTCGCTGTTTTATTTAATTTAATTACTTGTTTTGGTTGGGTGCCTATCTTAAAGGTAACTAATAAGATTAAAAGGCACAAAATGTTTACGGTACCTACTAATAAGATTTTCACTAAGTTGCAGTATGAACGGTAAATAGACATAATAAAATTGTATATACAAGTATATAATTTAGTTGCAAATGGCTTCAGAACAACTTAAAATGTGATATTATTACCAATAATTTATTTTAAATGAGTATTTTTTACTTTCATTTGAAATGTGATAATTGAAGAAGAAATCTCGGTTTCTTATTACAGTTTTCCAAAGAATCCGAGTAGGTACTAAAAAAATGGATAGATGCTACTGGCAGAGGTCCTAACTGGTTTCCTGTACAGAGAAGAGGTAATGTGTTCGTAACATTTTCAAGAAAAATGTTTCCAACCACTTAATAAGAGCCGTACACTTTTCGAATATTTGACACCTCGCTTGCTTGAAACCTAGGTGTAAAATGTATGGTAACACATCTCCGCACATCTTTGGTGGATACTCGCCCTTAGCCTTAAATCTCGTAATATGAGTAATGGACATATTATTTCGCGCCAAAATGCGATACGGATCGGCCTGGTCAAAAATATCGATGTGACCAGAGTTTTAAATGTATGTGAACACGAACTTATTGTTGTGGCTGTATGATCTGTCCGGAGTTGAATAAATAAAGATAAGAGTTTCTTGTAGGCAACACCAGACAGGGATGTCATGGCGCATGTCAAGTGTCCTACACGGCTCTCTAATTAATTAAATTGTGATTTTATTTATCATAAAACATGGTGGCAGCGCAAACCTAAAAATGGGTAGCCTAGAAGAGTTAGTGCGCCAACAGGCGATGATGCTGCAAAATATGCAAGAGCAGTTATCAATACTAAGTACGCGTACAACAACAGGCACACACCAAGCAAACCACGCCATTAACGTTCCATGGCCGGCTCCACTGAATGTCAACTCCGACCCTGAGGAAGCATTCAACATATTTAAAGAATCGTGGAAAAATTATTGCCGTGCCACTGAAATGGAGAAATGGTCTGCAAATCAAGAAGCCAGGAAAATAAGCGTTTTGATGAGCGCCATTGGCGAAGAAGCCATTAAAAAATACAACAATTTCGGTATCCAAGAGTCAGACAATACATGCGAAATTATTCTTAATGTAATTAGTTTGAAGATGGTACCCAAAAAGAACGTTATCTATAATAGATACATCTTTAATTCACGTAACCAAGGAGAAGAAAACTTCGATCTGTACTACAGCGAGCTAATAAAACTGGTCGATGACTGCAGTTTCAAGGATCTACGAGACGAATTGTTACGTGATAAAATAGTGTTCGGAATCAAAGACATCAGTCTCAAAAAAGATCTGTTAAAACGTGAAAACTTAACGTTAAATGATGCAGTAAATCTATGTCGAGCATCTGAAATAACTGAACGCCAAGTAAAGACTCTAGCACAGCCAGAAACTATCAAGAAGATTAAAGAAGATACTCCAATGAAGGTATGCAAGTTCTGTGGCAATAAACATGAGTTCAAAAAAAGTTTATGCCCTGCATGGGGCAAAACTTGCAAAATATGCAATGGCAAAAATCATTCCGACAAAGTCTGCAAGAAGAAACCTAAAATAAAGCAAATTATCAAGACGCCAGACAAACAACAGGAGGAATCTTCTGAATTAGACTCTGATGACTCTGACAGGAACTTCATCATCAAGAAAATAGAGAATGGCAATAAGAATTTGGCGGAATGTCTTCTACAATTCAAGTCTGGAAAACAATGGAGAGAATCAAAATGCCTTCTAGACACTGCCGCAGATGACAATTTGGTGGGCCTCAAGAATATCACAGAAATGTTAGGGGAAGACCACATACAAAGAAAAATGCGTCCATCAAATAAATGCTTATTTGGTTTTGGAGGAAACAACATAATGATTCATGGTGAAATTGACATCATTATGAAAGTAAAGGTTGCAGGCAAACAAAAAACATACAAAAACACATTTCAAGTGGTACATACACCACACATTCCTTTATTGTCATGTAAAACTTGTACAAACATGGGTCTGGTACGGTTCTGTAAAGAGGTAGTCTGTGGGAATAATGAGACACTAAACATTATTAAAAAGTATGACTCTGTATTTCATGGTCAGGGTAGCTTTTCAGGTGAAATCAATCTTGAGTTAGATGATTCAGTCCCTCCAGTCCTACAAAAAGCTCGTCGAATTCCAGTGGCACTTCGGAAACCACTTAAAGAGGAACTACAAAGGATGGAACAACACGGCATTATTATCAAGGAAGAAAACTACACAGATTGGGTAAGTAATCTACTCATTGTTAAAAAAAAAGACAATTTTAGAATCTGCCTTGATCCAATACCGCTTAACAAAGCAATAAAAAGGCCCAATTACCAGTTCACAACAATAGATGAAATTCTCCCTGAACTAGGTAAAGCCAAGGTATTTACCACATTGGATGTAAAAAAGGGGTTTTGGCATCTAAAGTTGTCTGAAGCTAGCAGTAAACTCACAACATTCTGGACCCCATTTGGTAAATACCGCTGGAAAGTCCTCCCTTTTGGCATTTCCTCATCGCCAGATTACTTTCAGATGAAGATGTATGAAGTAGTCCAAGGTCTGACTGGTGTAGAAGTGCTAGTTGATGACATACTAGTATATGGCGTTGGTGAGTCTATCGAGGAGGCTACAAAAGATCATAATGTGAACCTTGAAAGATTATTGAATAGGCTATTGCAACATAATTGTAAATTAAATATAAATAAGATGAAATTATTACAAAGTTCTGTAAAATATTATGGTCATGTATTTACGGACAAAGGTCTCCAGCCGGATCCAACCAAGGTGGAAGTAATTTCAAATATACCATCTCCAACAAATAAAAAGGAACTCCAAAGATTCTTAGGTGTTGTGACATATCTAAGCCGTTATATACCAAACCTTAGCTATGAATCTTCTCACCTCAGATACTTGACTTTAGAGAATACAGAATGGAAATGGAGTAAAAAAGCAGAAAAAGAATTCAACAAACTAAAATCTATAATAAGTGACCAAAAAACTCTGAAATATTTTGACAAAAATAAACCGTTGGTACTTGAATGTGATTCTAGTGAGGCGGCATTGGGTGTAGCTGTTTTTCAAGACAACCAGCCTGTGGCCTATGCTTCGAGGACTTTAACCAGGACAGAAAGAAAATATGCCCAAATTGAGAAGGAGCTGTTATCAATCCTCTTTGCTTGCAAACGCTTCGACCAGCTTATCATTGGTAATAAGAAAACCGTCATCAAAACCGATCATAAACCTCTTCTTAATATTTTCAAGAAGCCTCTATTAGGCGCACCAAAGAGATTACAGTCAATGTTACTAATGTTGCAACGTTACAGCTTAGAGGTAGAATTTGTTTCTGGTAAAGATAATATTGTTGCTGATGGCCTATCAAGGTTTTTCATCAACTGTGAGTCTGAAAACAAAGACAGTGAGTACAAAATATTCAAAGTTTTAGCTGAAATGAATCCAATAGAGGACTTGCCTATCTCAGAAGGATGCTTAAAAGATATATCAAGTATAGCCAGGGCTGATCCATATTATGTAAAAATGATTCAATATATTCAGCAAGGATGGCCCACATTCATCAGAGATGTTCCTGACGCGTTAAAACAGTTTTATAGTTTCAAAAATGAGCTAACAGTCTACCATGACTTAATACTGAAAAATAATGCTATATTGATCCCTGAAAATTACAGAAGACAAATTCTCTACAAACTACATAAAGCTCACTCAGGCATAGAAAATACTCTGAAACTAGCCAGAGAGGCAGTATTTTGGCCAACAATGTCAATGGATATCAAAGAAATGATTAAAAGTTGTTCAATATGCACCAAATATGCTTCCTGCCAACAAAAGTTACCAATGCAAAGTCATCAAATTCCAGAGAAGCCATTTGAAATAGTATCAATGGATGTGTTTTTTGTCACTGACAAAGGTAAACAACACAAATATTTAATAACAGTAGATCATTACTCTGACTTCTTCGAAATTGATGAAATCAAGGATTTGTCAGCAAAGTCTGTTATTGATAAATGTAAAAAAAACTTTTCCCGGCATGGTATACCAGATGTGGTGGTGACGGATGGTGGTACCAACTTTGTTAATCAAGACTTCAAAAACTTTTCTAAAGAATGGATATTCACACATGTAACATCCTCACCACACTATGCTCAAGGAAATGGAAAAGCTGAATCGACAGTGAAAATAGCAAAAAAATTACTCCTTAAATGTACCGAGGGGAAAGAAGACTTTTGGTATAGTTTGCTATGTTTAAGAAACACTCCTAACAAAGTAAATAGCAGTCCAGTCCAGAGACTATTCTCAAGAAGAACAAGATGTTGCCTACCTATGATTTCAACACTATTGAAACCAACGATAATTGACAATGTTTCTGAAACAATAAAAAGAAACAAAGAGAAAATAAAACAATCTTATGATAAATCTACAAGAAACCCTGTTACACTTGAAATTGGTCAGCCAGTCTCGGTGCAGCTACAACCATCTACAAACAAACATTGGACGCCGGGCATAGTAGCAGATGTTTTATCAGACAGGTCATATATAGTTAATGTCGACAATACTCAATATCGTAGAAATTTGTCTCATATTCGCCCCTCCTCTTCACAGAACGTACAAGAAAACCACAATGCATCTCTGTCTTCCTCATCTCATAATAGTCATAGTACACATCAAAATCACATAGAATACCATGAAAAACCAAATGTATCTGAACAACAATATTATACTTCAGACATTCCCGGTAACCAGGAAAATGAAAATTGTGTAGATGAAAATATTATACCAACCAGTCCTTCAGTATCAAACAATTCTGAAAAGTCGATTAATAGCCCTATGTTGAGAACTAAGAGAAAAATAAAGATTCCTAGTTATTTAAGTGATTATATTTGTGAAAAGTAATTGTGTTTTTTAAAATACTTTGATTTGGATAATATCTTTATACGCTACTGATCTTTAAGATTAAGTTACCATCATTGTCATTTTAATGTTCTATTCCACTAGTAATTCATTATGAATTATCTTTCTAAAAGAAAAAGAGAACGTGTTGTGGCTGTATGATCTGTCCGGAGTTGAATAAATAAAGATAAGAGTTTCTTGTAGGCAACACCAGACAGGGATGTCATGGCGCATGTCAAGTGTCCTACACGGCTCTCTAATTAATTAAATTGTGATTTTATTTATCATAAAACACTTATAAAAAGCCGTTTATGTTACTCTGTAGGTATTCGTCAATATTTTTTACTTTTGCGATTTATGGTAAGTTAACAACCCGTGTTATTTAAACTTGTAGCTAAAAGTTTAAATACCACCACATAAACTTACCATGTTGTTGAAGTTGTTACCTATCAATATCATAACATAATATTAATTTTAATATCAATGTCGATAAAACATAATTTTAACGTTTGTCGCCCCCCTAGTGTAGTGCGTTTAAGCCAATCACAGCCCTTGTTTGCATGTTGCCGTAGACTCACTGGCAACGCCCGAGTCTTTGTTTTTACACGGTTCAATATGGGCGCTGCGGTGGGAGAAAACTGGGGACATCGGTTTTGGTTGGAATTAAGCAGTACGGCACTTCTCCCTTTTTTTATGTTCTGAGCCTAAAACCTATGTCACTTATTAGGATTCCGTACTCAAAGAGTAAAACGGGACCCTATTACTAAGACTCCGCTGTCCGTCTGTCTGTCTGAATGCCTGTCTGTCCTTCTGTCACCAGGCTGTATCTCATGAACCGTGAAAGATAGAGATTTTCACAGATGATGTATTTCTGTTGTCGCTATTTATAACAAAAAATACTAAAAAACAGAATACATCTTTTTATTTTTATTTTAGTTTTTATTTGTTTCTTTTTATTTTACAATCTTACACAAATCGACTTTGCCCCAAACTAAGCAAAGCTTGTACTATGGGTACTAGACGACGATAAACATACTTATATAGATAAATAAATACTTAAATACATAGAAAACATCCATGACTCAGGAACAAATATTTATGGTCATCACACAAATAAATGCCCTTACCGGGATTCGAACCCGGGACCTCCAGCTTCGTAGGCAGAGTCACTACCAAGTTACTAACTAGGCTTCAGGGGGCTCCTATACAACAAACGTGATTTTAGATATAGATATTTTGCCGTTTTTAGATATAGATAATGGTACGGTACCCTTCGTGCGCGAGTCCGACTCGCACTTGGCCGGTTTTTTTAACATTTATTTCGAAATAAAGAGTGATACTCGGAAATGTCGAAGGGAAGGTCAATCGTCGAATCCGACTCGGCTGGGCAGCATTCGGGAAGCTACGGCACATCTTTTCGTCCAATATTCCGCAGTGTCTCAAGACGAGAGTCTTTGACCAGTGTGTGTTGCCAGTGATGACATATGGCACGGAAACGTGGTCGCTTACTATAGGCCTCATAAGAAGGCTCAAAGTCACTCAAAGGGCAATGGAGAGGGCTATGCTGGGAGTTTCCCTGCGCGATCGCATCAGAAATGAGGCTATCCGCAGCAGAACCAAGGGAACCGATATATCCCTCCGAATTGCTAAACTTAAGTGGCAGTGGGCGGGGCACATTGCACGTAGAACCGATGGCCGTTGGGGCGGAAAGGTTCTGGAGTGGCAACCACGTACCGGAAGGCGCAGCGTGGGTAGGCCCCCCGCAAGGTGGACTGATGACCTGGTAAAGGTCGCGGGAGTCCGCTGGATGCGGGTGGCGCAGGAACGGCCATTGTGGCACTCTTTGGGGGATGCCTATGTCCAGCAGTGGACGTCTTTCGGCTGATATGATGATGATGATGATGATGACTCGGAAATGTAATAAAACCACGTAAAAATCTCCCTTTCCAGTGTAAACCCCCGGTGTGTGTTATTATTATATATAAACGAAAATAATAACTAAATGCAAGGTAGGATCGTGCTGTACTTAACAAACGCCACATAAGCTTGTTTTTTAAAATGTTTTTTATTCATCTTGTTATTTTCAATAACCCTGCATATTATGTCGCTGGTTCGTGGGTACTTGTACAGACAAATCACACAAACCCAAACAAGATAGGTCTATCTATTTTAGTTTAGGAGTTCCCATGACCAACTTCCATCATCAGATCCTGGAAATCATCCATCACCAAAGTGTTTACCAAGACAAAACAGATGAGCCCAAACTAGATGGGTTTATCTAGTTTAGTTTAGGAGTTCCATGACCACCTTCCAGCTCCATTATCAGACTCTGGAAATCATCCAGCACCAAAGTCTTGCCGTGCCATGACCAAATTAATGAGCCCAAATTCGATGGCTTTATCTTGTTGAGTTTAGGAGTTGCTATGGCCACCTTCCGACTCCATCATCAGACCAGCTCTATGATATTATGGCATTGTCACCGAAGATACGCAATTGTACCTAATTTGAAGATTTCGCCCAAACTAACATACATACATACATACTAACTAATCATAATGGCCGTTGGGGCGGGGAGGTTCTCGAGAGGCGACTACGTACCGGAAACTGCAGCGGACCCTCCACAAGGTGGACTGATAGTAACAAGTAAATAAATTAAATCTATCAAGTATCACGATCACTCGTACAATAATAATTGACTATAGAACGCGTAGTTTAGACAAAAGGATCCAACCCACAAGATATCACCATTGAAATGTATGACTTTTGTTTTAGGTAGAAGGTTCAATTTTAAATGTTACATATCCTGTGGGTTTGAGCCTTTTCGCTACACTACGTCATATCTGATAGCTATGCAATTCATAACTTGTCTCGATTTGCCTCACGAATGTATCCCCAGTATAGTTTGACCCCGAGGTTTGTAACAACTATGCCTAGTCGGAGATCAAAATAATATTATTTTATCTGAAGAGTGGCCGGTTAGCTTCGTGAATAGCCACAAATAAACAGAGTACACGTCTGTCTCGGAGGGCTATTCAGCCGGTACTGAGATATATTCCCGCGCGGCGGTAAATTTATACTAGTTTTGAATAATTATTTATAAATATAAATGTTGACTAAATTTATATTTTTTGGACTGGATCTTGTTGGAACAAGCATGAACTTTAATGTTGTGTAAGATTCAATACACAAATAATTCAACAATAATGAGAAAATCCTCGAGTTTTCAGTAAGATTTTGTTGACAAATATGGTGCAATTGAGAACAGTTTACATATATATACGTGCAGAATAAGGAAAATTCGAGGCGGCTAGTAGCAATGGCAACATATTACGCTAGTGAAAATAGAATAAAACAAGTAGGTTCTCATATAACATCATGGAAAATTAGGGGCTCAAACTTATGACTCTGCGCTCTCTTCAGAAAACTACTGTCAGTAATCGGGTATTTTCGGTTAAAGTATTCAGTTCTTCGTAAATTGGAGGCGGCTAGGACCAATATGAGGAGTTTACCTATGCAAATAAGTAACCGGGATCTAAAAAAAGCTCTCCGTTTCTTAGAATTACAACGTCAAAAATCCGTCATTCTCGCTTATTCCTGACCAAAAAACGAGCGCCCTCTTAAATGAATTTGTACAAAAATTAAAAATATTACCTATGTTTTTCGTTTTTTTTTTCTCAAGAAATAATTACGCTAATTTGTTTCTGTTAATGTAATCTGCAATATGCCGAAGTTAACGGAAATTCCCGGGAACAACGTGTATAATAGGGTGTTGGGTATCAAATGAAAGAGGAGTTCGAGAATTTCGAGTTCAAATATATAAATAAAAATATTATTCATAGTTACTTTTCCGTCGTCGAGATAAAGTCTTTTAAACTTTTTATGCTTGTTGATTTATTTAAGGCCGGTTAATTATAGTGAATCTTGATGTTTTTAGATTGAATCTCATAGAATTACCATTCTGAAAAGGGATTAAGGGGAGGTAGCCATAGCAACGAGAGGTAGCTGATTGGCCTTAATAGGGTAAATCCTAATAGGGTAAATCGCCAATAACCGGCCCCCTCATACTAAAAATGAACTCTGTTCCCCTACAAACAGAATTCAATTTAGTATTACGTGGCCAGTTATTGAAGAGTGGCCAGTAATTAATACCTTAAATACTAAAATGAATTATGTTATGGGTAAATAGAGTTCACTTTTAGTATAACGTGGTCAGTTATTGAGCAGTGGTCAGTTATTGAGCAGTGGCCAGTTATTTAACAGTGGCCAGTTATTGAACAGTGGTCAGTTATTGAACAGTGGCCATTTATTGAACAGTAGCCAGTTATTGTCGATTTACCCGATATTGTATCAGTCATCCGGTTTCATGGACCTATAATACTCAGGGCAAGCTATGGTAATAATAATACCACCTCCGAGCGAGATGGTAGCATACAAATGTCAATAAGTGTGGCAGAAAGGGAAATATGATTCGTTGTCATTGTCATAGACTTTTCCTTATTTGCCGCAACTGATTTATTTAGTATGAACTTGTGGCAAATAAATCATTACCCGCCCAAATTAAGCCGGGGTTACTCATTAGGCAACATAAACATTTGTTATGCACTGTTTATAAACCGTGTTTCACAATTTTTCATCATCTCTGTAAACACAAAGGTGATGAAACATTGTTTATTAAACATGTTGCCGTGTTCCCTACTTCGAGTACAGATCAAAGTGTTTATAAACTGTTTATAAGCAAACACCAAAGGTGTGGACGTGTTGCGCGTGTTTATAAACATGACATGAGTTTATAGACATAATTTAGAGTTTATTTATTTAACTTTTATTTCGAACCATATGTATGTATAGGTATAATTTACAATATAACTTAATTCATTAAAAATAAAGATTAGATACATTGAAATATGTTGAATAAAATAATTAAATTAGCAATATTAAAACAACACAATACAATTACCAGGTGCAGTGAGCATCATAAGCATGTATACCTTTTTTTTTTTTTTCGTGGAGGAAACCTGCGTACCAGCTACCCAGTCATCGGGGGATGACTGGGTTATGTGGTATTTCTATCCACTAAAAACTCCACGGCGGCCGGCATCTGCGCTCTCATGCGCAGGACTCCAGGATCTCATACTGAACGCACTGGAGCCCTCCTCGCGCCACATTTGGCTCGTCCTAGGATGCTGATGGTCGCCTTCCCTGGGGTGTTTAGGTGAGTGCCCCGCGCCGGCCCCCGCCAGAAACACTGCGACCCCCTTTAGTCGCCTTCTACGACAGGCGGGGGAGACCGTAGACCTATTCTTGTCCGAGCCTACACGGTTAAGCATGTATACCTACACTTTTGGTGGTTCTAGGGCCTTATCGCTTAGAGATCGCCCTAAAACCACCAAAAGTGTATACATGTTTATAACGCTCACTGTACAACAAACAACTATACAACTGACAAGTGTGGACTGCCAAGTTTCAGAAACACTGTGTACGATAAATAAAATAAACACGTCATAAAAGTTTATTAACAAATGTTGCCAAATGAATACCCTTTAGTTTGTTTATGGTAAGCCATCAGTCATTTTAAGATCAGTTCCTAATTTAATTGCAGAGCCTTTCCGTCTCATTGTGGCAACACGTGGGTCATTGTCAGATTTAGGTTCGCGTCTCGTCGGTGGACATTGCCAAAGTTAAGGGCTATAAAGCCTAATTTTTGGTTGATCTCTGAATCCGCATAAACGGCGTTGCCCCTTCTATAATTCTATGCGATAATAGTACATTACTTACCTAGGGCGGTTAAACAAAGAATGTCTCAGGCAAGGGCGATAAATATGCGCTCTGAGGCTTTCTTTATTACCGCCCGTGGTGAGTACAAAATTTTACGTCTCTATCTGGCCAGGAAGTGGGGGTTTCCGCATGCATAGCGTGCGGTAATTCCTACTTTATGGCCAGGTATGACGTAAAAACATATTATATGTGAGCGTAAGTCCTTAACTATTGACCACCGGAAAAATGTTTTTTTTGTTTTTGTGTCTGACAATGACCCACGTATGGTTGTCCCGAGTATTATAGGTCCATGTTTTGGTCGATTGATTGTCTTCTAGATATGTCCTTATAGTCCGTAAGCCCACACCCATTACACCAAAGGTGGCCAACTAGGGCACAGTCTGCCAAGTACAGTCAAGTGGACAGTCAAGTGGTCACCTATAAGTGGCTAAGCATCTTAATTGTTTTTTTTATTTAAGCCAAATGTATTGTTTAGATGTATTAGCCGTTGGTGGTCCTAAAAAATAAAATAAAAATAAAAATATGTATCGATTTAATCCTCTCATAAATATGTACCGAAAACGCGGAATACGCTGACATAAGAGCAATGCGATATATTTATGAGTAAGGGTTCACTAATGTTTCCCAACCTAACGTTTGGCAACCTTATTCATTTCGCATCTTTTCATTTCCCAACCTCTTAATATTTCTGAAACTGTTAAATATTTCAGAATTTTTATAAACGAACCTAACCTAACCCATAGGGTTCTACACGATGGCCCTGAAATAAATCCTGAAATATTTACAGTATCAGAGTTTGGGAAATGAGAAGTTGCGAAATGAATCAGTTTGCCAAACGTTAGTTGCGAAAAGAAGGTGTTCCATGAGTAAGTTGTATGCAACCATATTTTTACACTTGACTGTACAGTCAACCAATTTGATTCCTAGGCCACCGTAGAACCCTGTCATTTTAACTGCTACATAGCGACGCAATAATTCTAGTAACCCGTATTGACATAGCATTTACAACGGCAAGGTTCTATGATGGCCTAGGAATCAAATTGGTTGACCGTACTTCAGGCCATTTCAAGACTGACAGAGTTAGGTTTACTCTCTCTACGATTAACGGGCTAAATGATGCCACTTGTCTCGTACTGTTGTCATATGACGTAAATATACTTACCCTTACAATTTTGACCGGAAGTGAGGGATTTTTTAAACTTCCGGTCAATTTTAGGTGCGATAATCTTCTGATTCTTGGTAAGCACAACTTTCTCGACCTGCTGCCATTTTATCGTGTTGTCATGAGACGTAGGCGTATTGGGAGTGGGCTTACGGACTATTACATTAACATATATCTGACTATTTTATTATGATCTCGATGTATAAATACTTACCGATGGTATTATATTGTACATATTTGCATAGTGTTTCCTTTGTATGTTTTTTAAATACGCAATATGTAGAATGTTGTAAGGTATGCAATATATTCATTAATTTGTTGTTTGTTGTTTTATTGTTGAACGAGCGAGCGAAGCGAACGAAGTTCTCAGTTTCTAAAAATTCCGGATGGGCCGTTGGGACGGAAAGGTTCTCGAGTGGCGACCACGTACCGGAAGGCGCGGCGTGGGTAGCCCCCCCCCCCCCCCCCACAAGATGGACTGATGACCTGGTAAAGGTCGCGGGAGTCCGCTAGATGCGGGTGGCGCAGGACCGGTCATTTTGGCACTCTTTGGGGGAGGCCTATGTCCAGCAGTGGACGTCTTTCGGCTGATATGATGATGTCCGGATGTCACGCTGGCCGGCTGTTCTTAACCTATACTCGTAGGTCGCATTTCTAAAACGATTCTCTATATATATATATATATATATATATATATATATATATATACCTATATATAACTATAACGTGTGCCACTAGTCAACGTCAAGCCGCAAACGGTTGATAGCCCAAGTCATAAAAGTTTTTTCTTTAACAAGTTATAATTTATTTTAAAGAAACCAAGTGAAGTCTAAAAAAATTAACTGAATTTCCTATAGCGTATTTCACAAATAACTACAACTTTGAAACTACGAGTACTAAGTTGAAAAACCCGCGACATTTTCATTTCAAAGTTCAATATCTCAAAAACGGCTGAACCGATTTTGTTGAAACGTAACTAAGAACCACCTCGATCACGTCAGCTTTCGAATAAAAAAAACCACAATCAAATCGGTCCATTCGTTTAGGAGGTACGATGACACAGACAGACACACACAGACACGTCAAACATACAACACCCCTCATTTTGCGTCGGGGGTTAATAAAAAGAATTGAAAAAAGAACAAGTGACGTCTATATTTTTTTTCCTTTATTGAATTTGAATTTTGCTAGGGCGTATTTTCGGCTTGACGTAACATGTCTCTGAATACAAACCGTACGCATAACGGATTTGGCAATCTCGCCGACGATATTAGGTACCCAATACTCTTAAACAAGCAATATTTATATATATATACAGGGTGTGGCCTGTAATAGGGGCAAAAAATTAAACGGTAGATTATTAAGCTTGTGAACAAATGGTTAAACTGAAAAAAAAAAAAACTTTTTTTTTAATTTTTTTTTCTTTAAAATAAGTTTAGTTGTATTTTTTTACTCTTCTGGAGTGCTATCAGTAACTTTTTATTTTAAAGACACTAAAAAATTTAATAAAAATCAAAAAATCACAAAAATATCTTGAAATCAAAAATGCTAAAACTATTATGACTCGTTGCATGATGTTATCCTCAAAATCCGCATCAATATACATTACTTGGAGTTCATAACTTCAGATCAAAATATCTCCGAATCCAAAAAAATTTTAAATGAGTGGGACACAAGGGGTTGCTACAAATGCTCTAAGGAAGCGTCCCTTTGAATATTTGCTCCTATTACAGGCCACACCCTGTATATATAATATATTTGTAATCACGTTCTGAAAAACGGCTCTAACGGTTTTGATAAATTTTGCAGTTTACGGGTCGAAAAATCGACCTAGGTCTCATCGCTCGGAAAATTGGGTTTCTCTATTTTCACCCGAGCTCGGTCGCCTCGGTACTATTAGGTATATATATTTTCAATCACGTTCTCGAAAACGACTAACGATTTCAATTAAATTTCTCTAAAACAATCGATCTTGCTGGCTCTCATGTCTGGGAAAATTCGTTTTACTTAAACAGACTCGCGAGTTATACAGCTCACAGACTAGCATTAGAAAGATTCGATAAATAGGTAGAATATGAATAAAACAACCATCTACACATTTCATTTATTGTTTGCACCGTTTTACATACAAAAAATTCTTAATCCGAGTGTACAGACAGTCGAGATAACATCTCTATTACGATGCTAGGTTACGGCTGCTGCATTAGAGATGTAACACATCGAGCCCTTTTGAAATAATTAATAATGTCAGGACCGGAAGACCCCTTTTCAGGCTTAGGTAAGCCATTGCCAATCATAACAAAGCCATATTGGGATAGGGTTTACTCATGGTTACCTTATGGTTATCACATCCGATATGCTATACCATAACAATAGGGTTACCCTATCAGTAAGGTTACCATTATTGATAGGGTTTTAAAAACAACTTCTAAATAACCCTATGGAAAACCCTAATAAGGGTAACCGGTTCCAGTCCCTGGTTGAGAGTGAGCCAACTGCTCTCTCTCTGTCAATACAACTCCTCAAATCAATAAAACTGCATTCAAAGATTTTCAAAAAAAGCCTCATACACGGCCGGGAATCGAACCCTGTCAATTCTATCTAAAAATTAGAGTTCGATTTTTTGCGTAAATTAATAGTGCGGCATGTAAGAAACAATTATTGCTATGAAACCCTGTACTACAATTACAGGAAAATGCCGATGCTGAAATGTTAGTATGAAGTTTGTAGAGAAATAGAAACAAGTGACGTCACAATTGTCTACGGCAACGCCCACGGGCCAAGCTCTGAGCGTTTGAACCGCTCGGTTCTAACGTCATTGTCGGCTCAAGATTGTTTCGGCAGAGATAAAACATACCGCGGAAACTTAAGTCAAAAAAGACTCAGTACCTATTGGCTTACGTTTTCATCAAAAAAGGACTCTGATATTCGTTTCTTTTTTTTTTTTATTTGCTGGCGACGACAATGACGAAGAAAAAACGCCTTAAAAACGCTGAATATTCGCCCCCATAATCTTTATGTAGTTCCAGTGTTACATTTCTAGTGGAGCTATGGACATTTATATTTAGTTTGATATTACACGAATAAGTTTACCTATTAAATAAAAAAAAAAACGCCATGAAATAAGAATGACGTTTTTGAACATCCGAGTCCGAGTATATTACATATATACGATAGTCCTTTTCATATTACAACTAAAGCTTCTATACACCTATCAATTTGTCACAACAACCGCCTCCAAAGTGAATGAATTGAATGTTGGCTGTCTCGTTCCATCTGATGCTGCGTCTCTAGGTTGTTGTTAGATACAAATTGTGTATAGAAGCTTTAGTCTTTTTTTTCTAATAACTTCTCACTTCATACAACTCCCAGTGTTGCCAGTATACCTAAATTGTCATGTTAAAAAGTTTTGTCACTTAAAGCGTGTCACACACTGGCGTAGCAATAGAAAACTTGTAATTAGCTGTCCAATTTACTATGGTCCGCCACCGCAGGCCGCGCCAGTGTGATGCAGGCTTAAGGCCTCTCACACACTGGCGCGGCCTGGCTGCGGCGGACAATAGAAAACTTGTCATTAGCTGTCAAATTTACCATGGTCCGCCACCGCAGGCCGCGCCAGTGTGATGCAGGCTTTAGGCCTCTCAAAGACTGGCGCGGCCTGTCCGCGGCGGTCGATAGAAAACTTGTCATTAGCTGTCATATTTAATATGGTCCGCCACCGCAGGCCGCGCCAGTGTGATGCAGGCTTTATGCCTCTCACAGACTGGCGCGGCCTGTCCGCGGCGGTCGAAAGAAAACTTATCATTAGCTGTCATATTTACTATGGTCCGCCACCGCAGGCCGCGCCAGTGTTTTGTAGGCTTTAGGCCCCTCACAGACTGGCGCGGCCTGGCCGCGGCGGACAATAGAAAACTTGTCATTAGCTGTCAAATTTACTATGGTCCGCCACCGCAGGCCGCGCCAGTGTGTTGCAGGCCTTAGGCCTCTCGCAGACTGGCGCGGCCTGGCCGCGGCGGACAATAGAAAACTTGTCATTAGCTGTCAAATTTACTATGGTCCGCCACCGCAGGCCGCGCCAGTGTGATGCAGGCCTTAAAGTTCACATCGAATGACAAAGTGTGAAACGCAGAAGCAGTCAAATTATCTATAAGTACTGATTCCTACTTATTGATTATTTTGATCCCTTGGCGTTACCAAGGAAGTTAACGTTAATTTATGTACAGAATTCAGAAAGGGTCGTTCAATATGAACATATATTTCTTATATTCTTAATTCTATAATCCATGGTTGATAATGGACAGCCTTTTTCCCGTACATTTTCAACCATAAACATTGTTTTTTCATAAAACTAAAATCACGCAGGTACTAGTTAATTTAAGCACGAATAAAAGGCAAACTTATCCCGTCAAGGTTCTCTACTGGGTAACCTTTGAGCAATGACTTTAATAAGTTGAATTTATATTGCTTTTAGAGTCTAAACATATATAATATACTTAATCTTTGTTCATCAAGTCCATGTTTTTTAAATTCTAAAGTAAAATCCAATCTAAGATACAGTTTCTGTTCATTATTAATATTATTAACGGCTATTTCGTAAAATAATAGTTGAAACGTGACAAATTAATGTAATATACATATATGAAACAACGTTAGACATGGTGTCTTGCTAGTATGATACCTATACATAAAAGCGATCATGCTAGCTAGAGCTATGGCATAATGTAGGGGAAAGTGTGGTGTATTCGTACACTTTACTCTGGGTGGTGTGTTTTATAACAGAGGGTATGAAATTACTTTATGGATCAAGCAATTTTTTCTGGAGATTAACGCATTCAAAGTTAGTAGCCTATACTTAGTAGTAGTGCTCCCGGTATGTGAATGATCCACACTTTCCCCTACCTACTTGTTTTTTTTACAATTGTCTGAATTGTCACTTATCAAGTAGTCAGAATTTGAGATTGCTCTAATCATCTAAAACTGTAGGTATATTGAACACATTTGTATTTATTAGTAAGATATACTTGTATAGGAAAAAACTTAAAAACCGGAATTGTAATACTGAATAGGTAATATACATATTAAAGAAATTACAGTTTTTCCTACATAGGAAGGGTTGCACCAAACCGTAATTATAAGCGGTGATTGTTAAAATCTGAATGTAAGTATGGAAAGTTTGACAAGTTTATATGGGATGACAGCTACCGGCGCCATATTTAACATTGATCGGTCTGTAACCGTAACCTGGTACCTACAACCCACCCATAAACTATAATTGAAGTACTTATTTCATATGGAATTTCTAACTTCACTTGATGTCTGTAGCGAGATTGCCGTGCCGTTATGGGTATTAGGCGACGATATATTTAATAGATATAAATACATATAAAACATCCAAGACTCAGAAAGAAATATGCGCCCTTATCAGAATCCGAACCCAGGACCTTCAGCTTCGTAGGCAGCGTCACTACCCAATAGGCTAGCCCGTATTTCCAGAAACCATCGATATGATATTTTGTGACTATCAGAAATCACATTATTTCTGCAGTGAGACTATCTACCTAACTAGACACAAAGCTCGGTGTTGCCCTCTACAACTCTTCTAATTGGTCTAAGCTAGAATAACACCACGAATTTCGTATATCCCTAACCCTGTCCCTATCACACTTACTGTTCGAGTGAAAGGGACATTCGAATTTCGCCGCACCATCCTTGTAGCAGAACCGTAGCTCACGTGGAGCAAAAAATTATCTACCATACATAAATAAAAACTATCTCATATTACTTAGAATCCCTTGTACTCAGTCGTTCTTTTTGTCACTCTCCTTTGACACTTAGTGTCTAGGCGAGGGAATATCTTTTATAACCCTTTGAACGGCACATTACATAAACAAAACTGAGTTTTGTAAAAAAAATAAGATAAACTAATGTTTAAGCAGTGCCTATTCTACATTTGGACAACTATAGTCGCCAATGGTTGTTGGCGTTCAAAAGGTTAGAAGCCATATGATGGCTTCAGGTTTACACTTCATGGATACATTTACACTCATCACTTCTAAACGTACCTATTGGTAATGGAAATTAAGCTTAAACACGACACTGTTAGCTTTGACAGACTAAACTTATTCATATTCGAACCCATGTCAAAACTAGATATAAGGATGGTTCAGACCGACATTAGTGTAACCTAAAAATACATAAAGGTTACAACTTTGCGTGCAAATTAAGCTCATATCCATTACCCCGTGGCCAAATTGTCAATATCTTACATCTCTCTAGAATAGAGACAATTCTCAATACACACCGATAATACAGGGCATACCTCTTCTTCCACCCCAGAAACACCAGAATACACAGACTACAAACACATCAAAGAATTTCTTCCTCAGTCATAAATACCACCCACACTTGTAAAATTTTCACTTAAAAGTACATTTCTCTCATAGTAAGTACATCGATTATCAAGATCCAATACGCCTACATACTTCATAAATGTGACAGCCTTTCCTTTAAAATTTCACATGAGATAAACGGTTAAGTTAGATACATTTGTGAAATAGGTGCCCAACACACGAGTAACAAAATATCTCTTTGATTAGCAAATCCGGTCAGATGTTTTCGCTACCTAACACATAGCTTCGTATATCACTTGACTGACTACCACGGTCTATCGAATCATTACATTTTAGAGGCGAATCATTACAACCAAAGAGTACTAAGTAAATAAGCGATTAAGGTAGTGTAGAATAACTGCTTGTACCTAAATTATGATGAGATTTTATACGCCTATGTTCTAACTTTTTGTATATGTCTTGCCAAGAGCTATAAAAACGGGCACAAGTTGTATACAATGTATATACAAATATACCAGTTTCATTGCTTTTGAATATATCTTGTAAACGGATCATTTACCCCGTTCCATTTGGCCCGCTTAACCCCTTTTACAACACAAACTGGTCATGATGAATATTACTGAATACCCTTTGGTGTAAATAACGCTCCACTCACATTTCACTCACACTTGGCAACAATTTAAATACGAATACAAAACCTTTGGCTACACACATGTCAACAATATGTAGAAACATTTCTGTATAAAGCACACCGAGAGTTACAGATAGAACACATTAAAGGCTCGTAGTCACTGAATTTACGGAAAACAACCAGTCAGAATGAATTTCAAAATATCTTTGGTTGTCATCGAAACTAATTCAATTACACTCAAGACTGGTTTTCACGAGTGCGCCATCATCGTTTAGTACCAGCATGTAAAAGTTATACACAAAAGCGTAGTGTAGAAGTTATAACACTACTATAGTAACAAAACTCTCCTGAGTAAAGTAGCTTACGCTATTAAGCGACCGGTGGGGTGCCCTATGTTACGTTTTAAGGACAGCGCAAAACGTGACATGCTGTCCTTCAAGATCGACCCCACGAACTGGGAAAATCAATCACAGGACCGAGACCAATGGAGGAAGTCACTTAATGAAGGCGTGACAGTACATGATATCACCTGGTTTGACCTGTTGTCCCACAAATGAGCATTGAGACACCAGCGCGCTGCTGCGCCTCCAACAGCGATGTGTATGACATTTACATGTCATATATGCGGGCGTCACTGTCGCTCTCGTATTGGCCTGACAAGCCACGTACGCAAGTGCCGCACTTTAATGGACGCTGCTTAAATCATCTTTTATAGATGCTTCAGGCCATTGATGATGATGATAGTAAGGGTTGTTTTTAATGGTACGATTAAAACATGAAGTGCGAAGTTCTGACTGATTCTTACACTACTAGAGCCCGTTCAACGTACGCTTAAATCATAGGAAGGAAGCCACATGCCGCGTTTATGCACATGCGCGTTTGTCAAGACGTATGGAAATTCATGTGACAGCTTGTGCGTAAACGCAGCCTTATTTTGAATTTTCAACGCACACTTTGCAAGTAGTAGCATGTCATTGCAAATATGATTGGATGATGGTGGCACACGAAAAGGAATATAAATGATATTCATAACCGTAAACTTTTAGTGACAATTGATAAACTATCGGTTATTGGAACTTATATCATTGATGGTTCTTCACATTTCACATATGAATGAAGATTATGCAAAGGTCTTAGTATTTTTTCCTTTTAAGATCCAAGCAATGAAAATGTAACTATTAGGAAAAATTATTGAAATTTTGTTGTTTTAAAAACGAAGTAAAATGTAAAACCAGTACCTAAGTCCTTTTTAAGCAGGTCTATTGAAAAGTGGCTTTGGTGTATTTCTACCGTTGCAATACGTAGTTGTCTAGATTAAAGACATCCTACAAATTCTATAATCAATGCCAAACCGCACGAAATATGTCAATGACTACTTATGTAGTATGATGAGAAAATACAGCACTTAAGATATGATTAATTTAACCTACCACAGAACAATACAGAGGCAGGAACCTACACATAATTGTATCAAACAAAAATCACACCGTTTTGGTCCAATACTTTTGGACCAATCTTTTGAAACGAACCAAAATTCTTCTCCGGAAGTTACATAGCTTATTTGTAGGAGTATAAGTTGAATACAGGCTGATAGGTATAGTAGAGGTACTTCTAACACCAATGAAGTCCATATGAAAACAGAACCAGGCATATGCTACCTGAAAATAAATATTTCCCGTTAATAAAATAGGAGTTTATGTGACTGTACATAAAGAGGTTCATAATAACGCGAGTGTTTTAATAGTAGTGTATGCAATCGTTACATAATGTATGCTTTTTAAGACAAGTACCACGTTTAGGCCACGAAGCTTGCTGAGTGGCCTAATTAAGGTACGAGACTTAAAAAGCTAATTATATAACTATTGTATACAATACTTTTTCTACGAGTCAACGGAAATAACAATTTATTAAACAAACTTGGAATCTATTGAAAATCGCCCTGCTGAAATGAAGCGCAGCAGCTTAGTATTTTTGCGCGTTGATGTCTTCACAGTTATCTTATACAGCTCCTGGATTCATAAGATGACTGCTGGCGGTTATCTTATGAAACCACGAGCTCCGTGACGAGCACGAGGAGCTCCAGGATTAAAAAGTATGTGATCTTAGTTTCGTATACAAAATCTTAATTCAAAGATTAAAGTCGACGAGTAGAAAAAGCCTAATTATGTACAGTTAATTATACCACTTTATCTACCAACATATTATAAATACTCAATGATGTGTTCGGGAACCATTATAATAACCGCCATTGCACCGCCATGGCCGACTAGATTTCAAATCATGACCAACTAGATCGATGCAATTATGATTTTTCATACATTATAATAACACTGGCACAGATAAAACGCTGATGTTACGTTACTGGATGCAATAATCGTGGTCATTATGTAAGAGGATTTATGATATGGGTGTAGATAATAGTACATTACTTACCTAGGGCGGTTAAACAAAGAATGTCTCAGATCGCAGGTATTTGACGCCCGAGCCGAAGGCAAGGGCGATAAATATGCGCTCTGAGGCTTTCTTTATTACCGCCCGTGGTGAGTACAAAATTTTACGTCTCTATCTGGCCAGGAAGTGGGGTTTTCCGCACGCATAGCGTGCGGTAATTCCTACTTTATGGCCAGGTATGACGTGAAAATATTTACCGCTACAAATGCGATACAGTATCGTTTGAAAATCTAGTTTTTAGACAAAATTGTAATGTCATGTCTATTCATTAATTAGTTTAATTACGTTAGGTATTACTTCGCAAGATTTTATAAAATTGCGAGTTTACTGGGTCAATATCCAGTTTAAGAATTTTACTTAGTACTTCCCATTTTAGTATTTTATTGGTAACAAGCTTTTGATTGAACGAGAGACTGAAGCGATCGAAGTTCCCCCAAAATTATTTCGTATGTCCAGATGTAGAGCTGTTTTTCTCAACAGGTCCCATTTCTCAACTGATTCTCGTGAAATATTATGAATTATTTTGTCGACTCAGTTTTCAGAAAAAAAAAATATTTTTTTAACAAAGACTGGCGGTTTCTACAGTTCACATTGCCAGATCGCCACTTCATAGTAGTAAGTATACTTACTTATATTCGTATAGTATACTTAATAAGAAATGAGTACCTATATTAGAGGAAGCCTGAAAGTAGCACCTATCATCGACAAATTGAGATCCCATCGCCTTGCGTGGTATGGGCATATTATGCGGAGGGATGACAGTCATGTGACCAAAAGTGTGTTAGGTATGAACGTGGAGGGATGGAAGAAACAAGGTAGGCTAAGGAAAAGGTGGATGGGCTGTGTGAGAGAGGATATGAAGAGGAAGGAAGTAAGTGACGCGATGACGAGTGACAGGGAGGTATTGGAAGAAAAGGACACGCTGCGCCGACCCCAAATGGCCTGTAAATGGGATAAGGGCAAGAAAATGATGACTTACTTACTCGGTTCAATCGACTCCGGACTCGGCGTCTTCGTTCTTAGTACACAGATGGAAGGCCACAACCGGGATCGAGCCGAGCACCATGCATGAGCCCATACCGTAGAAACACCACGAGTACCCGCCCGTCACGTCGCGGATCAGACCTGAGGACAGTCAGCCATGTTAAGAGGCAAACAAGAAAAAAAAACCGGCCAAGTGCGAGTTGGTCTCACGCACGAAGGGTTCCGTACCATTATGAATAAAAATATTTATTTTATTTTGTTTTTAGTATTTGTTGTTATAGCGGCAACAGAAATACATCATCTGTGAAAATTTCAACTCTCTAGCTATCACGGTTCTTGAGATACAGACAGACGGACGGACGGACGGACGGGTCCCGTTTTACTCTTTGAGTCCGGAACCCTCAAAAGGCAAACAAAACACTGTGACCAACTAATAAAATACAAGTATGACCCCGTGACGGGGACACAGAATTTCGTGATGTCTTATGTGTGTTTGTATTTTTTTTATCATCTGTGTGTTTATCACGAATAAATGTTTGAGTTTCAGTTTGAGAAAAACTCCGAAGAGTCAGTTGTCCGAAACCATCAGTATTCCGAAATTTCAAAATTCCGAACGGCATTTTCCGCTAAACGAAAATTTGGACGCGGATGATAAACAGGTTAGGTTAGCATAAGTACGTAATTTAATATCGAATTAATTTTAAAATATAAAAGAACAACTTAACACATTATAAAAATAAAATTAAGCTAGCCTAAAAAATAATACAAGTAGAAATAATAAAACTAATAATCAAATTCTAAAATGGGCCCCCGTTGCAAGGTACCGAGGACGCTGGCAGCATTTCCTCGCTGAATAGCAATGCTTATGCGTTGAGCGAGGAAGCGGCCAGCTCTTCTATCCCCTGTGACGTCCACCAACCGTTTTGCCAATTCACGGTAGAGTGCCTGTGCGGCTGGGCCCCACGGACCAAGGGTCTCGACACCAAAAGCGACAAAGTTGTAGTTGGTATCGAGGCCCCTATATTTGCGCCTTTTGTTCGCCTCGGCAACCTCTGCCGCCGCGCCGGCCTTATTTGTGGTACCGCTGAGATTCATGCCAGTGTGTCTATATGCAGGTCTCTGAGGTCTCGTCCCACACTAGCACCCGTCCCATCTTCCACGGAATTAGTGTCATCCCATCTGGTCTCTTGCCATCGTCTCTGGCGATTCCGACCGGCTCGAGTACGGCGGGTACATTCGCGGTTAGTATTATGTCCTGAAAAATCATTCCTTCAGCGGAACATGAAAGTCCGAAAAAATATATAAATATTTCGGTCAAATGACTCACGGGAATGGGCTTGTGACCTTAAATTTGTTTACGATGCCATTCGAACCAGTTTTTGTAGATGAACAAATGTTTGTATGGAAGCAACTACATTTAAAGGACATTAATACCCAAAAAATCGAGTTAAAGACGGAACTCGCTGACAGCAGCCGAAACGCTTCATACTGATTGGCTTTAAAGTATGACGTCACACCGTGCAATTTGTACTAACCGTTGCATGGAAAATGAAGTAAATTGCTGTTTCGGTCGCGAAATACTGCGTTTAGGTCTATAGTTGTCATACAAATTTATTTCTATAAAAGCGTAAGGATTCTATTGGTACCTTTAAATTTACTCTTGGACAATAAATAAAAAAACTTTTTTTTCTAAACTTTCAAGGTTCATATCTTTATATGATTTGAATTATATTTTGTAATTTAAACTTTATTACAATCATTTGATGGTTTACTATCCATTTAGCAACACGACGTTATCAATGTTAACACCACGCAACAAGCCTATTATTTATGTAGTGTACCCCGTCGTGATACTGAGTAGGTACTGTAGACAAGAAAGAGATAAGGGCCAAATGCCATTTGGCATTAAGCTCGCCATTTGTATTTTTTTGTTGTATTTTGTGCAATAAAGTTTAAATAAATAATGGCAAAATACTTAAGTATAGCACTATAGCACTCTTTGACCTTATTTTTTTTGGGTGTGTTTCAGACCTCAGGGCTCTATATTGGGACCTTTTCTCTTTCTTGACCACGTTACTATTAGGAGTACCTCAAGGATCACGTTTCCATTTTTTTTCTACGTAGCTTTTTTCTCATACTGTACCTGCGGTGGGCGGCACAGAAATGGCGACGAGGCTTTGGAACATACGGACAAGCCCGTAGGAGAACGCTATGCGCGCCACCGAACGAGTCAGCTAACAGCATAGGCACCAGCAGGAGCCAGCAGCCCAGACACAGGCCGTAGTGTTAAGACGGCTACTACTGGACATAGGCTGCCCCCAAAGAGTGCCACAATGACGCTCAGGACGCCCGCATCCAGCGGACTCCCACGGCCTTTACCAGGTCATCAGTCCTTGTGGGGCTCTACCCACGCTGCGCCTTCCACGTAGTCGCTACTCGAGAACCGCTCCGGGCCATGTGCTCCACTGCCGCTTAAGTTTAGCGATTCGAACGCGCTTGGAAACACATTAGAGCACCCGCACATTACAGCCACTAGACGCGGAGACTAGTAAGTAGCGAGCGCGAGCGCCGATGCTATACAAAATGTCTGAAAGAACTCACAGCTTGTGGCAAGAGTGACTCAATGATCGGCACTATTGTCACACTGTACCTGCGGTGGGCGGCACAGAGATGGCGGCGAGGCTCTGGAACATGCGCACGAGGCCGTAGGAAGACGCTATGCGCGCCGTGCCGAACGAGTCCGCCAGCAGCACGGGCACCAGCAGGAACCAACAGCCCAGACACAGGCCGTAGGCACCTGGAAATCGAAGAAAATTCTATACGCTGGTGAAAGCTTCTAAATCAGAACAGAAGTCTTTCTGATGGTAAACAACTGTAGCCTATAGGCGCTTGCCACTCCAGAGGTCAGAGGTCCCGTAGCATGGTTGGCCTTATCACGCGATAAGTGACAAGATAAGAGCGTCGTCTCGTTCTATCGAATGGTGTCAGCCAGTGACGGATGCTGTATATTGTCACTTATCGCTTAATAAGGCCAACCATGCTACGGGGCCAGATGGCAGTCGCTTTAAAACAAGTGCCTTTGCCAAATCTTGAGATTAGTTGTCAAGCACCCCAGGCTCTTTGGGCACAACCGGGAATAATAGTAGGCGATGATGTGAGTGGGTATTGAAACTTATTAGTAAAAGATAGACTTACCTGATGCTACGGCAAGAGCCCACCACGAGGTCAGACTGGGCAATGTCAGGACAGCTATGCCAGCGATCAGAATACTGTAACATAGGAAATAGTAGATTGTACAACAAGCGCATAAAACGAGCCATTTAACCTGAGACGTTTATATCCACCCGAGCCATCAGCGAGGGTGGATTGTTAAGTCGAGGGGTTAAATGGCTAATTTATGCCCGAGTTATACACACTGCTTTTCACTTCAATAGCGAGAAAATAACAAATAATTGCAAAATAAAATAAAATAAAAGCTCATTCCCGTCACTTAACATTTTAAAATTTTTATGTTTAATTTTCGACACGTGATATTGGATTTAGGTACTTCATAATGCCAAGTAATTTAATGGTTCAATACGTTTTAAAATAATAATTGACTCCTAATTTATCTGGTTTTATTAATTTAGTAATGGGAAACACGGATGTGAAATTTATTAAAGCAAATCAAATCAAATGACAAGTTTATTCTACGAAGTTTTATTGTGTATGTGGCTGTTAGGCCTGATTATCTTAGTCTTTAAAACAATTTTACTTTGTGCAGAGCATAAAAGTGGCATTTTGTGCAGCATACATCAAGCACAAAGGCGAACTTTGCGAGCATGAGAAGTGAAATAGTAGATTGTACAACAAGCGCATAAAACGAGCCATTTAATCTGAGACGTTTATATCCACCCGAGCCATCGGCGAGGGTGGATAGTTAATTCGAGGGGTTAAATGGCTAATTTATGCCCGAGTTATACACACTGCTTTACACTTCGATTGCGAGAAAATAAGAAATAATTGCAAAATTCAATTTAATAATAGTGTAGACGCAGGTTCAATTAATGACGTAGGCGACACAATATTTGATTTTAACAACGTATAATGCACTGAGCGATTAAATTACAGATTGCTTGATATAAGTAAATAAAGGGTCGCGCGCGTTCCCGGCCGGGGTCGTTGGAGTGAATGATGATGGCCCGCGGCGCGGGGCGCGGGGCGCGGGCGCTGGTACCGGGGGCCGCCGATCCTAGCGCGTGTGTGGGGGGCGCGAACAAATAGCTCATTCCCGTCACTTAACTGCAGATCACAGAGCCAGCCCAGCCCCAGCCGTCCGCACAGGTCCAGCACAGCGCTGATGGCCACCAGTCGACCTGGAACATGTACCTGAGGATATACGCCTTCCTGCGGCAGAAGAGCTGCAGATCACAGAGCCAGCCCAGTCCCAGCCGTCCGCATAGGTCCAGCACAGCGCTGATGGCCACCAGTCGACCTGGAACATGTACCTGAGGATATACGCCTTCCTGCGGCAGAAGAGCTGCAGATCACAGAGCCAGCCCAGCCCCAGCCGTCCGCACAGGTCCAGCACAGCGCTGATGGCCACCAGTCGACCTGGAACATGTACCTGAGGATATACGCCTTCCTGCGGCAGAAGAGCTGCAGATCACAGAGCCAGCCCAGTCCCAGCCGTCCGCATAGGTCCAGCACAGCGCTGATGGCCACCAGTCGACCTGGAACATGTACCTGAGGATATACGCCTTCCTGCGGCAGAAGAGCTGCAGATCACAGAGCCAGCCCAGCCCCAGCCGTCCGCACAGGTCCAGCACAGCGCTG